>CAXKVI010000006.1:18729216-19355408 GCA_964058755.1 Campiglossa producta | reverse complement strand
ACTCTCTTCGCCTGCCTCAGAGCTTTTTTGTAGGCCCTGAGTTTAACTTTATATTCGAGCCCTTGAGTCTCCGTGCCAAGGCTCTTGGCCTTATTAAATTGTGTCCTACATGATTTTCGGAGCGAGTCCAGGTCGTAGGACCTGGCCTATGTTTACCGCGTGGTTTTGGCACTGGGCAAGCCTGCTCTAAGGCATTCGAGAGCGCCGTTGTAAAGGTCTTTACCAGATCCTCCAACTCCCCTACTGATGAGGGGACTTGTGGGGGCAGTGCTGGTAAGTCCCTAGATAGTATTTCATTGTGTAGCTGCCAGTTAGTGTTACGTGGGTTGCGTTTCATAACCGGTTGCTCAACAGAAAAGTCTAGAACTATTTCTACGTACCGGTGGTCGGAGAATGAGTGCTCATCGAGAACGCGCCATTTTCTGACCCACTCATAAGCGCCTTCGCTGCAAATAGTGAGATCTATTACCTCCCTACGGGTTTTAGTAATAAACGTAGGTTCGTTACCCACGTTGCAAACTACCAGGTTAGTTGTTAACAAATAGTCAAACAACGACTCTCCTCTAGCATTGATATCGGAGCTTCTCCACTGGACGTGATGAGCATTGGCGTCAGTTCCGATAATAAGATGACCCATGGAAAAATTTGCCACCAGGTCTTTTACCTCCCTCTGTGGCGGAGGTTCTTCGGCGACGTAGGGCATATAGACCGACGCCATCGTCAGACTGGTACTGTCGACTGTTAAACTGGCAGCTGTAACGTCACCATTGGTATAGTTGGGCAAGAGAAATGCATTCAGCTCAGACGTCCCTGCCACCGCCGTATCGTCGAGTTCCACCTCGTCTGGAGGCTTATCTTTCAACGACGATTTCTTCATACCACGGTTTGGCGTGGCAGAGATCCTACTAACTGTGGCAGTGTCAACTGTGGTGCGCTCAGGACTAGCTGCTATCACTGTGACGTTGAGGTCCTCCCCGTCCAGCAGGCTGTCTCCCAACTCCGAGCTGTTCACTGCTCCTTCGCCATTTGACGTGGCAGATACCATACTTTCCGAGTCGGACATCTCCGACTCCCCTTCCGGCACTGCGATGTCCGAGTCCTCCGGTGCAGCCGAAATAGCAGCGCGCTGTGCATCGCCGCGGTATACGTGGATTACGATCTGACCCATGCCGTAGTGCACTCGTCCATTGCACCGTTTAAGGGGCTCGAGTGCCTCCTTATTCAAGGTGAAGACCACTTGCCTATCAGGCCCTACCGCGTCCTCGACCAGATTTACACCCCAGTCCTGCGTCGGGAGAGACGGGTTCATGATCCTCAGCATCCTGAAAATTCTCTCAGGTTCAGCAGGGATAGCAGGAATCCACGCTCTTGCCCTTGGCCGAGCCGGGATGTCCTTCCAGTCGACAACCTCGATTCTTGCCCCTTGGTAGATCTCACCTAGTCTTGCAGCTGCTGCCTTCTACAGTGCAACAGTTTTTGCATCCTCGCAAGCGAATACCTTGATTCGGCCCTGGTGCCATCCCGCATCAGAACCCATCGGAGTGGCACCCAGAGACTCATCCATAATGTCGAGAAGGGCATTACCGATAGCGTTCCGGACGAACCGTCACTGGTCCCTAGGGATGGCCCAGTTTTCATTACCTCGGTCAATGACGCCTATGAGGATCCTATCCTTAGTCACTTCAGCAAAGCTGAGTTTACCCATTACGGGGGCGTGTTGCTGCCGCTTCGGGTGAGGTTTTAAATCCACGTCCGATCTCTGGCGTTTGAAGGGATTTATATTAACCTTCTTTGGCGCGTAATCGCTTTGGAAGTTCGGTAAGATAGCTTCAGCCATCTCCACCGTCTTCCTAGCATTCGGCGATAGCGTCTCTTGTGAAATACCCTCGTATTTCTTCAGTATCCTCGCGGCCGCTCTTTTGTCCAAGTACTCAGAGCGACTGGGAGATGTCTTTTGGGGTAAATTTCGACCCGTAGTTGCCATCACGGTCGTTCCCTTATTTGGATCTCTGGGGCCAGGTCGTGAGACCACTGCCACAGACGTTAAAGACTTGGTTTCGGTACCGGCACTTACTAGGGCTCTAGCATCAGCCGTTGTTGGCTTCACCGTGTTTGTACCGGTACTTACTTTGGGGATTGCCCCCTTATTATCCAGAGCTGATCGACTCGTAGTTGCCATCGCTGTCGATCTCTCGGCTGATGAAGAAATGGAGTTTTTCCTCCGACGTTGCGTTCTCGCTTGCTCCAGCATTTTCCTCCTCTGCTGGGCAGTATACATGGTTGTATCATTATTTTAAAGGTTTTTATTACTTTTTTTCATCTTGTTCGTACGACCCCTCGCCGGGCAAGGCCAGTTTAGGGTCAAAGGAAGAGTATGGGGAATGTGTCGTCCGCCGCGGCAGAGTCCCATGCCGCGGTAAGGCCATAGTTACTCTCCGAGGCGGCCCGGTATCAGAGAGGCTCCGTCCGATTACAGCCACGATTTGCCTCCCGGCTGCAAACGTCCAATGGGCACTTGGTCGCATAACAACCTGGATTGGGAGGGGGAAGATCTTAGTCGTCGCGCCAGAGAGGCTTGGCTTCTCTCGTGATGTAGTACCGGCGGCACTATGATCACAAGGGCAGCGCAGCCCTGTGGCTATCGACTTAAGCCCTCGTACCGCGGCAAGGTGGCAACCCTTCACGAGGGTACTTAAGGTTACAACAAGTAAATATGTTTAACAAGTACCTATGCAACGAAAATGTCAAAATGTAAAGCAATTGGCATTCACATCTTGACTTTTATATCCAACACTATTAACACCATGAAACATCCAAAACCAATTGTTTTAAACGTAATATATGTATATTAATTTGGCAACCGTGTTTTTAGTGCAACAATTTTGGTCCTTACATACCTTTACCACTACAGACAGCTTTATCTAAAGAAAACACAGAACCTCTCTATTATATACTGCGCTCATACTCCGGATACGATACAATTGCGATCACGCAAAAGTTTAAACAAACGAAACGATAAAATTATTTTTTTTACTTTTTCTCAGAAACGGTACATAGTTGATCTCTATAAGTTGGTGGGTAGTTGTAACGAGTATTCACAAGCTATTTGCAATAATAAAAAATATTTCGATAAGTTGATACGATACAATCGCAAAACTAGCTCGATATGCCCAAAAAAATTACTACTAGATTTAAAGTTAAAGCAGAAAGTAGTTTGGATTTATTTCGTTTTGTTGTGAAAATTTATATTTATTGCGTTTTGGTTTGAATGCTACTGAAGTTATTGCATTTTGGTTTAAACGTTTTTGGATAATTAGATAATGTGGTTTGTGGAGCCATTTTGATAACGGCGACTTTAATGCCAAGGTGGGCAAGGAAGGAGGCTTTGGTCCTACAGTTGGAAAATTCAGTCTCCACGATATAACATCTCCAACTGCACTAGGTTGATTGATTTTGCCGCTGCTCACAATATGGTCATCAGTAGTACCAGGTTCCAGCATAAACGAATACACCAAGCCACCTGGCTGTCCCCTGATCAAAGAACAAGAAACCAGATTGATCATGTCATGATTGACGGCAGACATAGCTCCACCGTTCTGGACGTGCGTACCCTGCGTGGTTTCAATATCGACTCGGAACATTATCTTGTCGTATCCAACATACGCATACGCCTCTGTGCAACGAAGAAAGTGGGCACAGCAACGGAAGGAAAGTTTGACGTCGAGAAGCTGCGCATGACACAAACAGCTGATAATTTCACCACTCGACTCTCACACCTCCTAGCAGAGGGCAATCCTCGACCTAACGATGTAACCGAGCAATGGAAGCATATCTCTCACTCATTACGTAACGCCGCTGAGGCCACTATAGGGTTTCAGCGAGCCCGCAAGAACAACTGGTATGATGAGGAATGCAGCACAGCCTCGGACAAAAAGGACGCTGCATACAGGGAGACGTTGCGAACTGGCGCAACCCGCAGTGTATGGCAACGCTATCGTGAGGCGAAGAAGGAAGAGAGACGCCTTTTCAGAAAAAAGAAACGTGATGCCGAAAGGCGTGAGTGTGAGGAGCTTGAGATGGTGGCTACAGGAACCATGCTCGAAAATTCTATGAAAAGATCCGGCGGATGACGGAAGGTTTAAAGACCGGGGCAAGTTCCTGTAAGGACAATAATGGCGACCTGGTAACCGACGTACAGAATGTACTTAAATTATGGAGGGAGCACTTCTCCTCACTTCTAAATTGCGAGACAGATGTTGAACCCAATCCCTGACGATGGAAAAGTCGTCCCAACACCTGACTATGATGAAGTGAGGATAGCTATATCCCGGCTCAAAAACAACAAAGCGCCTGGAAAAGACGGAATACCCGCCGAACTGTTCAAACACGGAGGCGAAAAGCTGGTAAAAAGCATGCATCAGCTCTTATGCAGAATATGGTCAGACGAGTGCATGCCTCCAGATTGGAATTTAAGTGTGCTCTGCCCAATCCACAAGAAAGACCATCCCGCTAACCGCGCCAACTACCGCGGAATCAGTCTTCTTAATATCGCATATAAGGTTCTCTCTAGCGTATTGTGTGAAAAAGCCCATCGTAGACAAACTGATTCGAACTTATCCGTGGGACTTTAGACCTGGTAAGGCTACCATCGACCAGATTTTCACGATACGCCAAATCCTGGAGACGACCTATGATAAAAGAATCGATAAACACAACCTCTTTTACCACGGTTTTATTAGGTTCACTTGTATGTTTGTTGTACCTGGCTGTCCCCTGATCAAAGAACAAGAAACCAGATTGATCATGTCATGATCGACGGCAGACACAGCTCCACCGTTCTAGACGTGCGTACCCTACGCGGCCCCAATATCGACTCGGACCATTATCTTGTTGCAGCCAAGATACGCACACGCCTCTGTGCAGCGAAGAAAGTACGCACAGTAACGGAAGGAAAGTTTGACGTCGAGAAGCTGCGCGTGACACAGACAGCTGATAATTTCTCCAATCGACTCTCACACCTGCTATCGGAGAGCAATCCTCGACCTAACGATGTAACCGAGCAATGGAAGCATATCTCTCACTCATTACGTACCGCCGCTAAGCCACTATAGGGTTTCGGCGAGCCCGGAAGAACAACTGGTACGATGAGGAATGCACCACAGCCTCGGAAAAAAAGGACGCTGCATACAGGGAGACGTTGCGAACGGGCGCAACCCGCAGTGTATGGCAACGCTATCGTGAGGCGACGAAGGAAGAGAGACGCCTTTTCAGAAAAAAGAAACGTGAGGCCGAAAGGCGTGAGTGTGAGGAGCTTGAGACGCTGGCTGACAGGAACGATGCCCGAAAATTCTATGAAAAGATCCGGCGGATGACGGAAGGTTTAAAGACCGGGGCAAGTTCCTGTAAGGACAATAATGGCGACCTGGTAACCGACGTCCAGAGTGTACTTAAATTATGGAGGGAGCACTTCTCCTCACTGCTAAACTGCGAGGGAGACGTTGAACCCGATACCCCAATCCCTGACGATGGAAAGGTCGTCCCACCACCTAACTATGAAGAAGTGAGGATAGCTATATCCCGGCTCAAAAACAACAAAGCGCCTGGAAAAGACGGACTACCCGCCGAGCTGTTCAAACACGGAGGCGAAGAGCTGGTAAAAAGCATGCATCAGCTCTTATGCAGAATATGGTCAGACGAGTGCATGCCTCCAGATTGGAATTTAAGTGTGCTCTGCCCAATCCACAAGAAAGGCGATCCCGCTAACCCCACCAACTACGCGGAATCAGTCTTCTTAATATCGCATATAAGGTTCTTTCTAGCGTATTGTGTGAAAGACTGAAGCCCATCGTGGACAAACTGATTGGACCTTATCAGTGTGGCTTTAGACCTGGTAAGTCTACCATCGACCAGATTTTCACGATACGCCAAATTCTGGAGAAGACCCATGATAAAAGGATCGATACACACCACCTCTTTATCGATTTTAAAGCCGCTTTTGACAGCGCAAAAAGGAGTAGCCTGTATACCGCCATGTCTGTGTTTGACTTCCCTGCAAAGCTTATACGGCTTTGCCAAATGACGCTGAGCAATACCAACAGCTTCGTCAGAATCGGGAAGGACCTCTCTGAGCCATTTGAAACCAAACGAGGCTTCAGACAGGGCGACTCCCTTTCGTGCGATTTCTTCAACCTGATGCTGGAGAAGATAATTCGAGCAGCAGAGCTAAACCGCAATGGTACAATCTTCTACAAGAGCGTACAATTGCTGGCGTATGCCGATGATATTGATATCATTGGCCTTAACAACCGCGCCGTAAGTGCTGCCTTCTCTGGGCTGGATAAAGAAGCGAAAAAAGTGGGTCTTGTGGTGAACGAGGACAAGACGAAGTACCTACTGTCATCAAAGAAAGAATCGGCGCACTTGCGCCTTGGCAGCCAAGTCACCGTTGATGGCTACAAGTTTGAAACGGTGAGAGATTTCGTCTATTTGGGAACCAGCATTAACACCGAAAATAATATCAGTCTAGAAATCCAACGGAGAATCACTCTTGCCAACAAGTGCTACTTTGGACTGAGTAGCCAATTGAGAAGTAAAGTCCTCTCTCGAAGAACAAAGATCACGCTCTATAAGTCTCTCATCATACCAGTCCTGATGTACGGTTCGGAATCATGGACAGTATCCAGAGAAGATGAGATGGCCCTTGGAGTATTTGAGAGAAAAGTTCTCCGGAAGATTTATGGTCCTTCCCGTGATGCCAACGGCGAGTATCGAAGGAAATTCAACGATGAGCTGTACGAGCTTTACGCAGACCTGACCATAGTTCAGCGGATTAAAGCCCAAAGGCTCCGCTGGCTGGGTCATGTTATGCGAATGGAAAAAGAAGCTCCAGCACAGAAAGTTTTACTATCGACACCCGAATTCGGCAGCAGAGGAAGGGAGAGGCCTCGACTGAGATGGAAACAACAGGTGGAGGATGACTTGTACTTCCTTGGGGTTTCCAATTGGCGTCAGTTATCGCTAAAAAGGAATGACTGGCGTGCTTTGATTCGAAACGGCCAAAATCGCCTAGGCGGTAAAGCGTCATTATGACGCAAGCCAAGATTAGTTAGTATGTTTGTTTGTTTGTTTGTTTGCTTGCTTGTATGTATGTGACTCTCGTTCGGTCTAAGCCCCAGTGGCCCAAAAACCGTAAAATGTCCCTAAAATATGGGTATCAAACGAAAGGGGAAGGCCCCAGGTTTCATTTGGACATCGATATATTTCGATAAATTTATCGATAACTGCGTTATCGGTCAAAATATGATTGCCCAAAAACCTAAAAAATTCCCTAAAATATGGGTATGAAACGAAAGGTGAAGGCCCCAGGTTTCATTTGGACATCGACATATTTCGATAAATTTATCGATAACTGAGTTATCGGTCAAAATGTGGTTGCCCGAAAACCTTAAAATGTCCCTACAATATGGGTATCAAACGAAACGTGAAGGCCCCACGTCTCATTTGGACATCGACATATTTCGATAAATTTATCGATAACTCAGTTATCGGTCAAAATGTGGTTGCCCGAAAACCTTAAAATTTCCCGACAATATGGGTATCAAACGAAAGGGGAAGGCCCCAGGTTTCATTTGGACATCGACATATTTCGATAAATTTATC
Source organism: Campiglossa producta (assembly GCA_964058755.1). Taxonomy (NCBI): domain Eukaryota; kingdom Metazoa; phylum Arthropoda; class Insecta; order Diptera; family Tephritidae; genus Campiglossa; species Campiglossa producta. Next base: position 19,347,749 of record CAXKVI010000006.1, on the reverse strand, counting down.
GATAACTGAGTTATCGGTCAAAATGTGGATGCCCGAAAACCTTAAAATTTCCCTACAATATGGGTATCAAAAGAAAGGTGAAGGCCCCAGGTCTCATTTGGACTTCGATATATTTCGATAAATTTATCGATAACTGAGTTATCGGTCAAAATATGATTGCCAAAAACCTAAACAATTCCCTACAATATGGGTATCAAACGAAACGTGAAGGCCCCAAGTCTCATTTGGAAATCGACATATTTCGATAAATTTATCGATAACTCAGTTATCGGTCAAAATGTGGTTGCCCGAAAACCTTAAAATCTCCCTACAATATGGGTATCAAACGAAAGGGGAAGGCCCCAGTTTTCATTTGGACTTCGATATATTTCGATAAATTTATCGATAACTGAGTTATCGGTCAAAATATGGTTGCCCAAAAACCTAAAAAATTCCCTACAATATGGGTATGAAACGAAAGGTGAAGGCCCCAGCTTTCATTTGGAAATCGACATATTTCGATAAATTTATCGATAACTGAGTTATCGGTCAAAATGTGGTTGCCCGAAAACCTTAAAATTTTCCTACAATATGGGTATCAAACGAAAAGTGAAGGCCTCAGGTCTCATTTGACTTCGATATATTTCGGTAAATTTATCGATAACTGAGTCATCGGTCAAAATATGATTGCCCAAAAACCTAAAAAATTCCCTACAATTTGGGTATCGAACGAAAGGTGAAGGCCCCAGGTCTCATTTGGACTTCGATATATTTCGATAACTGAGTTATCGTCAAAATATGATTGCCAAAAAACCTAAAAAATTCCCTACAATATGGGTATCAAACGAAAGGGGAAGGCCCCAGGTTTCATTTGGACTTCGATATATTTCGATAAATTTATCGATAACTGAGTTATCGGTCAAAATATGGTTGCCCAAAAACCTAAAAAATTCCCTACAATATGGGTATCAAACGAAAGGGGAAGGCCCCAGGTTTCATTTGGACTTCGATATATTTCGATAAATTTATCGATAACTGAGTTATCGGTCAAAATATGGTTGCCCAAAAACCTAAAAAATTCCCTACAATATGGGTATGAAACGAAAGGTGAAGGCCCCAGCTTTCATTTGGAAATCGACATATTTCGATAAATTTATCGATAACTGAGTTATCGGTCAAAATGTGGTTGCCCGAAAACCTTAAAATTTTCCTACAATATGTGTATCAAACGAAAAGTGAAGGCCTCAGGTCTCATTTGACTTCGATATATTTCGGTAAATTTATCGATAACTGAGTCATCGGTCAAAATATGATTGCCCAAAAACCTAAAAAATTCCCTACAATTTGGGTATCGAACGAAAGGTGAAGGCCCCAGGTCTCATTTGGACTTCGATATATTTCGATAACTGAGTTATCGTCAAAATATGATTGCCAAAAAACCTAAAAAATTCCCTACAATATGGGTATCAAACGAAAGGTGAAGGCCCCAGGTTTCATTTGGAAATCGACATATTTCGATAAATTTATCGATAGCTGAGTTATCGGTCAAAATATGGTTGCCCAAAAACCTAAAAAATTCCCTACAATATGGGTATGAAACGAAAGGTGAAGGCCCCAGGTTTCATTTGGAAATCGACATATTTCGATAAATTTATCGATAACTGAGTTATCGGTCAAAATGTGGTTGCCCGAAAACCTTAAAATCTCCCTACAATATGCGTATCAAACGAAAGGGGAAAGCCCCAGGTTTCATTTGGACTTCGATATTTTTCGATAAATTTATCGATAACTGAGTTATCGGTCAAAATATGGTTGCCCAAAAATCTAAAAAATTCCCTACAATATGGGTATGAAACGAAAGGTGAAGACCCCAGGTTTCATTAGAACTCGACATATTTCGATAAATTTATCGATAACTGGGTTATCGATCAAAATGTGGTTGCACCGAAAACTTTAAAATGTCCCTACAATATGGGTAACAAAGGAAAGGTGCAGGCCCCAGGTCTCATTTGAACATCGACATATTTCGATAAATTTATCGATAACTGAGTTGTCGGTCAAAATGTGGTTGCCCGAAAACCTTCAAATTTCCCTACAATATGGGTATCAAACGAAAGGTGAAGGCCCCAGGTTTCACTTGGACATCGACATATTTCGATAAATTTATCGATAACTGAGTTATCGGTCAAAATGTGGTTGCCCGAAAACCTTGAAATTCCCCTACAATATGGGTATCAAATGAAAAGTGAAGGCCCCAGGTCTCATTTGAACTTCGATATATATCGGTAAATTTATCGATAACTGAGTCATCGGTCAAAATATGATTGCCCAAAAACCTAAAAAAGTCCCTACAATATGGGTATCGAACGAAAGGTGAATGCCCCAGGTCTCATTTGGACTTCGATATATTTCGATAAATTTATCGATAACTGAGTTATCGGTCAAAATATGATTGCCCAAAAACCTAAAAAATTCCCTACAATATGGGTATCAAAAGAAAGGTGAAGGCCCCAGGTCTCATTTGGACTTCGATATATTTCGATAAATTTATCGATAACTGAGTTATCGGTCAAAATATGATTGCCCAAAAACCTAAAAAATTCCCTACAATATGGGTATCAAACGAAAGGTGAAGGCCCCAGGTTTCATTTGGACATCGACATATTTCGATAAATTTATCGATAACTGAGTTATTATCAAAATGTGGGGCCAAATACCTTAAAATTTCCTAACAATATGGGTATCAAATGAAAGTGGAAGGCCAGAGGTTTCGTTTGGACTGCTGTATTTTTCGATATATTTATCGATAATTTCATAGGACATTTGACTAAAAAGTAAAAAATAAATTAGTTTAAAAAAACTAAAACTCACGCTTTTAGAGAGAATTGAACTAAAAAGTTGAAAATAATTTTAAAAACCCTACACAGTAGTATTGTGGAAACAGCGTAGTCCGCTTTGTGCCATAATTTTCGTATATCGAGCGCTCGACGCTTTACCCACATAATGCTAGTTTCTTTACTACGCTTTCATTAGCTTTACTTGAACATACATTCATATGTATGTTGGCTTGTTTGTATGTAAATCTACTTCAGTCTACCCGATAGTGGCATATGACTGTCACAAAAACCTTGAAATGTGCCTTCAATATGGGTGTCAAACGATAGGAGGTTGCATTTGGACTTCTATATATTTATCTATAACTAAGTTATCGGTCATAATGCCTACAATCGGGGTATCAAACAAAAGGGAAGTTCTACAGGTTTCTATTGGACTTCGGAATATTTCGATATATTTATCGGTAACTGAGTTATCGGTCAAAATGAGGTTGTCCAATAATATTCAAATTGGCTACAATATGGGTATCAAACGAAAGTGGAGGCCCAGAGGTTTCGTTTGCACTGTGGTATATTTCGATATATTTATCGAATACTTCATAACACATTTAATTAAAAGGTAAAAAAAAAATATAGTTTAAAAAGCGAGAACACGCGCTTTTAAAGAATATTGCACTAAAAAGGTAAAAATAATTTAAATAAAAAACGAAGATTATGGAACAAAGCGGACCATGCTTTTTCCACAATACTACTGTGTAGGGTTTTTAAAATTATTTTCAACTTTTTAGTTCAATACTCTCTAAAAGCGTAAGTTTTAGTTTTTTTAAGCTATATTTATTCGATTTAAAGCCGCTTTTGACAGAGAAAAAAGGAGTTGCCTGTATACCGCCATGTCTGAATTTGAGCCTGCAAAGCGTATACGGCTTTGCCAAATGACTTTAAGCAATACCAACAGCTGCGTCAGAATCGGGAGGGACCTCTTTGAGCCATTTAAAACCAAACGAGTCTTCAGACAGGGCGACTCCCTTTCGCGCGATTTCTTCAATCTGATGCTGGAGAAGATAATTCGAGCAGCAGAGATAAACCGCAATGGCAAAATCTTTTACAAGAGCGTGCAATTGCTGGCGTATGCCGATGATATTGATATCATTGGCCTTAACAACCACGCCGTAAGCGCTGCGTTCTCTGGGCTGGATAAAGAAGGGAAAAAAGTGGGTCTTGCGGTGAACGAGGACAAGACGAAGTATCTGCTGTCATCAAAGAAAGAATCGGCGCACCTGCGCCTTGGCAGCCAAGTCACCGTTGATGGCACGAACGGTGAGACACTTCGTCTATTTGGGTCCCGCTAACTTGTAGGAAAACTCAAAAAGCAACACATCACAAGTTGGAAATAGAAGCTCGGCTAAAAATCTCGTTAGAGGTTATGATAACCTGTTGGTATATCGCCGCCATTAGTTTATTTAAAAGAACTTTATATAAAATGAGTATTAAAAAATAGTTGGTATAAATTTGATTGTAAAAAAAAAATTTTAATTATGTCTTAAAATATCGATCAGCAGAGGCCCTTCGTATGAAAATAACAAAACGAAATATTGAGGAATTTGAAGCCAAAGGTCAGAACTAGAGTCCATGAGAAATTCGTATTTTTATCTCCTGATAAACATGTCCGTTTTCGAGCCTGAAAACCATGATTTTTGAAAATTTACAAATTTCGAGATAATAATTTATCTATATGGAGTGGGCTTTTTTGGCCGATGGATGGGTTAGTTTCTTCTAAGGTATGTACCCATAATTTGTGACAACTATTGAGTGGCTACTTAAAACAGTAAAGGCGCTAGAGCCGGCTAAAGTTGAAGAAAATCGATAAAAAAAAATACGTATTTTCAGTACCGGGTTTTTAATATCAGGTACTCGCTATATGATTTAATATTTATATTTAAACAAACTACTATCTTTTCCCTTTAAAACGCTATATCGAATGTAAAGATATCTCCGATGGAAACATTTTTTACAGCTAAAATAGTGTAGGCCTAAAAATTACGTTTTTCAAATTTGAAACTTGACCAGTCCGAAACCAGTGGTTATAAAAAATAAATGTGTGTCAATATGTTCCTTTAGGACCCGAAAGAAGTGTTCCACAAAGTTTGAGCGAAATCTGAGACTAGCCAGCTTTTTGAATTAGACGTTTTCATATGGATTCTCCCATATATAGTTTAGTTTTCATATTATTAAATATAAAAGTCGAATGGAGTTATTGCGTTTTGTTGTGAATCGTATTTTTAATGGCGATACATAGTTTTCAGAAGGGAAAGTTGAGTCCCATCAATATCTTAAAAAAAAATTAGGTGGTGATTTATTGCGTGGTTTGAAGCTCCTCAGATAATTATTATTTCGGAAGTCTGTTTTAACTATACTTTAACCTGTCTATATTCCAAGGATTGCGGATATTTATTTTTTACTCTATAATGCTTAGAAGGCACTTACCTGAGTTTGCAGGCGGGTTAATCCTCTTATCCACAGTATTTGACCAGCTCTCGGCTTTTTATCAGAATCAATTGAGTCGAACCGGTCTTCCCCCAAGTGCATACCATCACTATATTCTTCAGGGTGTCCACGACCCCATCTAAAACAACAAAATAAGTTTTATATTTCAGACAAGGGATTGGAGACAACAAATGTTAAAGTAAAATATTGTATGCTGTACGGATATGTCTGATAGATTCAAGTATCGTTTATAATCATCGAATAAAAACATCTTTCACAAAGCCGGGGCAAGGTCTTTGTTAATCTTTGATACACCCCTGCAAAAATCGAGAGTACTCTATTTCCTTTCCAAAGAGTACTCCAATTGGAGCATCAGAGTACTCCAAATGTAATCCTTTTTCATATAAAAACAAGTAAGGAAAGCTGTCTTCGGCTGTGCCGAAGGCTAAATACCTTTCATGAATAAGCGTCACGATTTTCACTGTTCGATCCCCAGTACAGCCTGTTTCAATTTAACTTTAGCTCATACCGAAATTATCGGAACTGTCGATTATATGGGGGCGATGTGTTATATTGGTCCAATCTCATTGATTTTTAACATCGAGATTCCAGATTCTAAAAGAGCAATTGTTAAGAAATTTCACTTTCCTACCTATATAATTACAGGAGTTATCTACCAAAATCCGTTTATCGGAACAATCGATTGTATGGGGGATATATGAAATATTTATTCTATCTCGATCATTTTCAACATCGATATTTCTTATATGAAATAAGCAACTTTTATAAAATTTCACGTTCCTACCTCTTTAATTACAGGAGTTATAGCCTAAAATCCGTTTATCGGAACAATCGTTTGTATGGGGGCTATGTGAAATATTTATTCCATCTCGATGATTTTCAACATCGATATTTCGTATATGAAATAAGCAACTTTTACAAAATTTCACGTTCCTACCTCTTTATTTACAGGAGTTATAGCCCAAAAACCGTTTATCGGAACAATCGGTTGTATGGGAGCTATATGTAATATCGGTCCGATCTTGCTGGTTCCGACAAATGATTCCTATATTAGAAAATGGTGGCCGCATACAAAATTTCAGCCAAATACCTCAAAAACTGAGGGACTAGTTTGCGTTCAAACAGACAGACAGACAGACAGACAGACAGACGGACATGGCTAAATCAACTCATCTCGTCATCCTGATCATTTCGGTATACTTATTGATGGGTCCATCTCTTCTTCTTCTCATACTTACAAACATCGGACCAAAGTTATAATACCATTTCATGTTCATGAAAGGTATAATTATGCTCCAATTAACATTGCGATGTCCTAGGACTGGACCACCTAATCCAACCTTAGCTTAGCTCCAATAGTAATCCTTTGTATACCTAATCGGACCACCTTCAGCTTTTTAAAAGCCGAACATTGCTCCTGAATTATCGACGAAAATCGCAACACTATCGCTCTGACAGTATATACTCCAAGAAGTAACAACATTGGAGTACATTGCAAAGTACTCTGACTGTAGGTACTCCATGGAGTAGCAGAAACAACTCCATGGAGTACCTACAGTCAGAGTACTTTGCAATGTACTCCAATGTTGTTACTTCTTGGAGTATATACTGTCTGAGCGATAGTGTTGCGATTTTCGTCGATAATTCAGGAGCAATGTTCGGCTTTTAAAAAGCTGAAGGTGGTCCGATTAGGTACACAAAGGATTACTATTGGAGTACCCAAATATCAAAAAATTGGAACACATAATCCAACAATTTTTGCAGGGACTTTTTTTGATTCGTGTCTTGATACTTTTCAATACTTTTTTATCACGAAATTCCCTATTCTAGTGCATTTTCAGTATTATTGTTGATTGAAAAGGGCTACGATACTCTCTTGGACAGTTCTTTTGGCCTCCCGGTGCTCTTGAACAGGGAATTTGAAAAAAGGCCGAGGAAGAATGTTCAAGATGTAGCGTCAATTTCTCGTTTTATTGCTGAACCAAAAAAATTGAGCATTAAGTCCGTTAACATATTTTATCAAAACGTTAGAGGTTTAATTACTAAACTAACTAATCTCTATTTAAAACAAAGGCCCGCAATTACTTTCCTGGGAGTCGAAATATGTTCGGCCATCTCACGTACACAGTTCGTAACTACAGGCACACAAAACGAAACGTCAACCAGTATTTGTTTTTTTTTGTATTTTTGTTCATGTTTTTTGTGTTAAATATATACAGATTTATTGATGAAGACGCGTAAGCGTTGAAAAGCGTAGAAGAGAAGAAAATCTCTTTGGTTTTCTTTAATTTATCGGCCGAAGAAGCTCCAACCCAGCAAACATAGCTATTAAAACTTGGCCCAATTAAAAATACAAATTTTATTTAGTTTTATGCAAGCATTGAATAAAGCAGGTTGATACCTACTGCATTGCTTGAGGAGTTACAAAACGTTTTTTTTATTAAATTTATCTGTTTAGTTATACCTAGAACACATACTTTTTGTATTACGGAACTTACTTAAATTTATAGTGCTTGAAGCACCCCCTTTATTTTTTTGGGAAAAAAAAAATTTTATTTAAGGTAAGTGTCCCTAATTTCGTGGTAGTCGTTATTTCGTGGTATTTCGGTTTTTTCTTTCAAACAAGGAATTGGGGGAATTTTTTTTTCTCAAACTGAAAATTTCATAATAAAGATTAACTTTTTAATGGATACTTTATTAATTTTTTAAAATTAAACCTATTAATTGACAAGCATTATAAAGTTGGAAGCTCAGAAAATAAGCCTGTTGTAGGGAGGCCTCTTAAGGAAATTGTTCAGGAGTCCAGTATATATTTTTAAGCCTGTAAAAATTGTATCTTTCAATTTTTTTTATGATGATATTTTTTTTTGGTTTTAGTGAACATTTCTTAAACGTTTTTATTACTGCAAAACTCATTTCAATAATTTTTTATTTATATTTTATTTAATATTTCTAACCCACGAAATTAGAGACACATGTTTTTTGTGGTACCCACAAAATTAGGGTAATATAATATTTTATGTTTTCTTGATTTTCTTTCACATTTCATAAGATACCCTATTATTTTAAGTATCTATTATATTAATAGGCTAACAAATTTTTCATATAAATAATTGCCAAGCTTAAACCCATACTAAATATGCATAAATTTTTATAAAATGCATATGGATTTGTTGGTATTCCTCTAAAGAAGTGCATAAGCATTTAAATTTTAACCAATACTGCTTCATTTATCTGTAATAAGCGAATGAAAATTTCTCATGCCACTTGAATTGGTTATCTGACAATCAATTTGTACATAAAGCGATAGACCTGTGGGAAGCGTCGGGGGTAGTGGTCGAGCGGTTAATGGTTCAAGCACAGCTATCGGCCAAATTTTTTTTTATTTTTTGTCATTGAAAATTGTTTTAATTTTTTCAATATATAAATATTTCTTATCTTGACTTTTTTTAAATTTTTATGTTTGTGATCTCTATTTTTGAGAAAAAAAAATTGCTGCGAATATTTTTAGTTGACGGAAAGCCATATGAAATAATAATTTTAGGTCATAAATATGCATACATACCACCCATTATAGAAATGCGATAACCGCTTATTCAATTTGGGTTTTTTCTCTAACTTTTGATGATATAAGATCGAAGTTGCGAAATTTTTTCAAACACAGTAGTCTATTTATCGGACTTCGGTAGATTACTTCTATAAATTTTAGTGATTTCTACCGTTTGAGACAAAGTTGCTGATAGACTCCCTATTTAAAATATAAAAATCGACAACATATTTAATATGTACTTAAATTTTGAACTAAATCAAGTGGTAAGCGGTCGTCTTAAATTTTACTGAAGGCAACAACAGATTTGTATTCATATTTACATATGTATTAACTTTTAAAAGGGCAGATTTGCAACCCGAGCTCCAAACATGTCTATACCAAATTGAATAGAAAAATCAATATATATTTTTTCTTTAAATCAAATAAAAAATCCATATAAAGTGTCTTCAATATTGCTAAGTTATGGTTAAAGAAAAAAGCTAGAAAATCCTCAAACTTTTTTTGACCTAACCAGAATTTGTAATTTACCCCCACTAAAAAGAGTTAAAAACACGTATAATAAATTTCTATAAATAGAACTCATATTTCTGCAAAATGAACCTTTCAATCTTTCACTCAACAAGCTCCTCCTTTTATTAGAGAAACTATTTTCATTCTCTCGCTCTTTGCCCATACAGCTTGAAATGGTGATTTGACAATGAATTCGTAGATAAAGCAGTAGAGCAGTGGTTAGCGCATCGGATAGCGAGCGAACTGTTGTTGGTTCGAGAGCAGCTCCGGGCTACAATTTTTTTTTCATTGAAAATAGGTTTTTCTTTTTTAAAACACCTTTAGGTATATGAGTATTTCTAATCTTGATTTTTTATAAGCTCATTAAATTTTCATAAGACATATTTTTATATTTGTGATACTTTTTTCGGAAAAAAACTTACTGCGAATATTTTTAGATAACGGACAGCCATATGAAATAATAATTTAAGGTAATAAATATACATACATACCACCCATTTGGGTTTTTTGGTAAGTTTTTCCAAAAATTAAAATTTTTTTAACATACCCTGATATTCATAAAAAATAAAATTGGTTTATAAAGCTTTTTAAAATGACATTTTCATACAAATTTTGAATAATAAGAGCTTAATAAACCTTTTATATTTTTTATGAATAAGGGGGATAGTGTTCTGTTTATCGGTCTTCGGTAGATTATTTCTATAAATTTTGGAATATAAAAATCGATAATTTTTTCACAGGTCCTTAAATTTTGTACTAAACGAAGTGGTTAGAGGTCAACTAAAATATTACTAAAGACAACAACTAATTTCTATTCATCCAGATTTACAACCCGAACACCAAACAAGTCTAGACAAAATTTGACCACTTTTGAATAAAATTAAAAAAAAAAAATCAATATAAAATGTCTTTTTAAATATTTCTAAGTTATGGTTAATGAAAAAAGCTAGAAAACCCTCAAACTGTTTTTGCAAATGGCTACATTTTGCCCGGGTTCCCCACTTTTGAATAATTTTTTTTTTTTAAATCAATATACCTACATTTTTTTTTTGTAAAAATCAAAATCAAAAATCAATATAAAATGTCTTTTTAAATATTTCTAAGTTATGTTTAAGGAAAAAAGCTAGAAAACCCTCAAACTGTTTTTGCATATGGTTGAGGAAAAAAGCTTAAAAACCCTCAAACTGTTTTTGCATAAGGCTAGATTTTGCCCGGTTTAACCACTTTTGAATAACATTTTTTTAAATCAACATACCCACATTTTTTTCAAAAATCAAATCAAAAATCGATATGAAATGTCTTATTAAATTTTTCTAAGTTATGGCCAGTGCCGTAGCGAGCTTTTTTGGCGCCCGAGGCAAGCTTGTTATTCCCCCGCCCCCTGTTCAAAATGCAGGACAACAAAACTTGTACTATATAAGAATAAATGGCAAATTTTGTTGAACAAATTATTCATGCATATATATGCATATTTATTAATACTGTAGTATTCACCATACAATACTGTGTTAAAAAAATGTTCTTCTAACATTTACAAGTGAATTTTTCTTGACTTAATAGAAGCGAATTCGTCAATAATATCGTCGAAATCAATTTTACTGGCAATTTCGTTTTCTATCGATAAAATAGCCAAGTTCGACAATCTTTCTTGGCCCATTGTTGATCTCAAATAATTCTTAACGAGTTTGAGTTTGCTAAAGCTACGTTCACACGTAGCGATTGTTACAGGAATCGTCGAAAAAATTCTGAAAGCAGTTTCAACGTTTGGGTATGATGCTTTTAAACCATAATCTTGAATCATTTGGAGTAGTTCTATAACAGTCGTGGATTCGAGACGATCAGGGATGATTGACAAAGCTGCGTGCTTGAAATCTGAAATTTCCTCAATAAATTCTGCGCCATTGATGTCTTTTTCGTATTTGATTGCCAAATCCATGGCTGCCTTTTTCACTTCCGTGCTACTCATATTTTTCAAAGACTCGCCAGACAAAAATCCGAAATCATTGGCCACATCCATTATCTTTTTATAGCTCCAGTCGATCTCAATTATGAACCTATCAACTGCCTCGTTGATGTCAATGTGAAACTTTTGATTATCCGGAATTTCGGGTGCGTCGTCTTCTCCTTCATACAATTCCAATTTTTTCTTCTTCCTTGACCGCTGGTGACATTGCTTGCTAGTAGTAGTGTGTCCGAGTGCCCTTTCAATGAAATCTTCAATGTTTTCATGAGGACGGTCCAACGAGTTGTAGAAAGTGAAAAAAACTTGAAGATGCTTTCCACAATTTCGAAAAACTGTTTCATTGCTGCATTGACTGAAGCGGAATGAACCCCTGCCAAATTGAGGCTGTGACTCGCACATGGTACATAAATCGCGAGATCATTTCTCTCCTGTATTTGTGCTTGCACACCACAATTTTTACCCGACATATTGGCACCATTATCGTAACCCTGACCTCTCACATTTTGAATTTCGAGCTTATCCTTTTCTAATTTCTTCATTATATCAGATGCCAATCCTTCGCCAGTTTTTTCTTCCGTGCAAATGAAGTCAATGAAACTTTCTTCTATAGAGACATTCCCATTGTCAATGTAGACGTAACGAATTATTTCTGTCAACTGCTCGTTGTGAGAGGCATCCGGCGTGCAATCAAACAGCAAACTATAATACTTGGATTTCCTTATCCTTGATAAAATCTCGTTCCGAACTTTCTGTCCCAATAAATTGATAAACTCATTTTGAATTTGTGGTGACAAATAGTTAACTGCTCCCTTTTTATGATCTGAGATGAGCTCTTTTAATGTTTTGTCGTACTTGCTGAGCAGTTCTATGATATCCAAAAACACTCCACATTCTTGTGTGCCGATTTCCGTCGTCGATCCTCGAAACGCTAAATTGTTTTTGGCACATAACATGATAGCATTTAAAACAGCTCGAAGGATATGACGCCATCGCTCCTTTTCTAAAAGAATTTCTTTTTGCAATTCGTCATCAATGCATTTTGAGTTTCCCAATCTGGCTTCCAAAGTTTTCCATTGGAGAAAAAAATTTTCTATGATCTGATGAATTCTCGTGGTCTTCAATACGACCTACGTTTTTCCAATCCGAGAACCCTTTATGACGATTGGCGATTGCAGGTATTTGAGATGACCGACATTCAAATAAGCAGCAGGAAAAGCAGAATATGGCATTTTTTTCTCAGAATACATCATCCAATTTCTATCAACAGTTTCACCGTTGGGCATTTTTTTCTGAAACCACTGAGGAAGAAATCGACGGCCATCCTTTTTGTCGATATTTCTGAAATCGATGTTTTTTCCTTGATCTGGGCCATGCAAAACCAGAGTTATTCTCGTGCTATCTGTAATGCACGGCCAGGATGAAGGTTCGTTGAAATTGATGACTTGTTGAAGGACAGGAATAATGTCCGCTTGTTTTGACCCTGATTTTTCGATGCTCTCAACAGTATCTGGAGGCGGTATTATACTCGAAGTTTTCTCCGATGTTATCAAAACGTCCAGTTCCGAGGTAGTGACAATAGATGCATCGTCCGATGTTTCTATACTAGCAGAATGAGCTAACGTGTCTTCATTTTCAGACGTTACACTTGGCGTTATCTCTAAAAACTGAGGCTCGTCCAATTGTGAGGTTGATTTTAGGATTGCGTCATTTGGTAATACTGTAATAAAATTTATTTGTCAATGTTTCGGAAGGAAAATAAGTCGGGCAATGTCAGGATTTTTTTCTAAATAAACATTTGTCTTATTCCATTTTATTTACTTACCAATATTTTCCAACTCTGAAGAGTGCATTGTTGTGGGTTTTGAAAACCATTTTCCAAAAGTTTTCGCCAATTTTTTTTCATCTTCTTTTCTTTTTTTTTATCTCTACGATTTTCAGCTCCACTTTTCTTTCTTTTCACAGGCTCGGACATGATTGAATATGACTATACGTACCAATCGAAATTTTCTCGCGATTTTTTCATTTATTCACTTAGTTCAAATTAGAATTTAATTTATTTAAAATACTGCCGGTACGACTTTCTAATCGAAACTATAACAATTTGAATTTGACCGGTTACATTCGTAGCGACGCGAAAGGGTTGCGCAATCGACCAATCAGCGATGCAATTATTCGGACGTAAGTAGCTGGTTGTTGACAAACAGGTGTCGGCGCTATATGCATATACAGTCGACTCCCTAATATTATCCTACATTAATGTTATAAGAAATGTTCTATTTATCGAGATTTCTTGCTCTTATTACAGTACTTTGCCACTTTTTGCAAATGTACGTACCTTTTTTTGTACATGCACGCATGAGCGCGCTTTATCGGTAATCACAACTTTCAAATAAATGTATGAATTAATCGACTATCATAAGCATTCCAATTTAAATATTCATTCAATTTCACTACATTAAAAATAAAGGGCGCCCATATACATACATACCTATTACTTTTGAAACAATTTTACAAATCTGATGATCAAGTGAGAACCTTGCGGGTTCCTGGCAAACGAACGCCTATTCTTTCATTATATTTTTTCATTATATTCTTTCAAAATACTTCTGCGAAATTTTGTTTAATATTACCGAAATTCAGCGCCCCTACTCTATTGGCGCCCGAGGCAAATGCCTCGGTTGCCTCACCCTCGCTACGACTCTGGTTATGGCTAAGGAAAAAGGCTAGCAAATCCTCAAACTATTTTTGCAAAAGGCTACATTTTGCCCGGTTTCACCACTTTTAAATATTTTTTTTTTATTGAATATACGTACTATTTTTTTCAAAAAACAAATCAAAAATTGATATGAAATGTCTTTTTAAATATTTTTAAGTTATGGTTAAGGAAAAAAGATAGAAAAACCTTTAACAATTTTTACAAAAGGTTAGATTTTGGCTGATTTTACCACTTTCAATACATTTTTATTTCAAGCAAACCAAAAATCAAATGGGGGGGGGGGGGGGGGGGGGGGTCTGGCGTTTGTGACTGGGTGTGACATGGGGGGAGGGGGGGTCAAAAACTACCAAAAATCGCGTGACGTCATATATGCACGACCCCTAACCAGCATTTGTAATTTACCAACATTAAATAGAACTCATATTTCTACAAAATGAATTTCATTCTTTCACTCAATAAGCTCCTCCTATCATTAGAGAAATTATTTTACTCCCTCGCAAAGCCTAATTGCAGAATTTGATAACTGCTTTGTGCATAAGGTAATAGCGCGGCGGTGAGCGTATGGAATACGGTGTGCACAGGTGCAAGACCCGGTTGCGGAATATTCCTTTTTTTCTTAAATTATGTTTTTTTATATTAAAAAACCTTTAATCTTAACTATTACAATTTACTTAATTTTCAACCTAATATTTTTTTGTTCTTCACCTGCTCAAACGATCGCATAAATTAGTGGCTATTTGTTAAGCACAATCTCATCATCCGATTATTCAAGTGCAACATAAAATCTCGAAAACCGAATATTTGCATGGCATTTGCCATAAATAATTTTAGAAAGGGCTGCTGTAATTTAATATTTTTATTATATAATAACAGCCACTATTTTTTTAATTCTTTCCCATTTTGCCTATAGATGAGTTTTTAATGTATACATTTAAGTTGGTCGAGGTTCGGCCACGGGCCTAAAGGCAGCTATTGACAAAAAGTTGATCAGATGTTTGAATAACTTCAACTATTTTAAATTGGTCGAATTTCGACCACGGGATATACTAGTTTTAATTATTATATAAACCCCTGAGGAAGATTTTGACGTAATTTCGTGGTACACTTTTATTAACCTATTCCTCAATATTTTAATCGAAAAGCTCTGCGAAGCACAACCTTTTAACGAAATAATGGCATTATAGAACTTTTGCTTATTCAATAATTTTTCATTTAATTAAAAAAAATGTGTCAAGATTTATACTTTTTTGCTTTTGTTTTGAATGAATATTGATAATAACAAAAAAAATTAAATATAAAACTCCTATTACCGCTTAAAGCGATACCACGAATTTACGTACACCAATTTTTTCGTATGCCCCTAATTTCGTGGTATACTGCGCATTTACATTTCATTGTTAATAAAAACCCAAAAAATACCAAATTTTACCAAATAAAATTAAAAAATAATCAAAAATTTTAAAAAGACAAAAAAAGTTTAAAAAATACCAAAAAAATAATTTTTAGAAAAGTAACATCAATTGAATTAATTTTTTTATTTTTTATTTCTGTTTTAAAACTTTTTCATTTCATGTTATTTTGTTTAGTTTAAAAATAAAAAAAAACTTGAAAAGCAAAAAAATAAAAAAAAAACACATACTAAAAAAAAATTAATAATAATAAATAAAAGTAATTTTGAGAAAAGTAACAAGTTACATCAGTTAAATTAATTTTTTTATTGTTTTTTTTTTCAACCTTTTAATTTAATGTTACTTAAGTATTTCATTTCAATAATGTTTCAAGTTCTTAAACTTAATGAAATTACAAAAAAAATAATAAAAATTAGAAAAAAAACAACAAAAAAAAACCAGAAAATTTTAAAGTAAAACAAAAAAAATAAAAAGTTTTGAAAAGTACGTACATAAAACTAAGTAATTTGTTTTCTTACTTATTTTTTTTGGTCTTAAAACGCCTTCTATTCATAAATACAATAACAATAAAAATATGGTTTTAAATTTAAAATTTCTGAATATAAATTTTAATAAATAATTTTGTGTATCTTTAGAAATTTGGTTTAAAATAGTTATTATTTTTCATAACATTAGAGTTTTACCAAATACCACGAAATTAGGGACGCTTTACCACGAAGTTAGGTACATCAGAAAATTTTTGCCACATAAAATAAAACATTTGTTAGTTTTGTGTGAAAGTAAGAGGAAATCTTATCTTAATTGATCAACTTAATGGGAAAAAATTACTTTTTTAGTTTTCCTTCATCTGTTTTAACGCAAGAGCGGTAGAAAGTCAGAAAATTCCTTGCTACCACGAAATTAGGGACGCTTACCTTCCCTGCAGTCAACTAAACTAGTTTTATACTTATCAAATACCAGTCAGCCAGACGGCCTCAACTAGTTCGAGTTCTGTAATTTTTCCATATTAGCAACTGGTATTTTTAACACGGCGATGTCCTACGAGATGGCAATTGTCCTTCTCTGCATCAGCACCATACCAATTGGCTGACTAGTCATCCTCTGCATCAGGAATATACCCGTTGATATACTTGCTATTATACATATCAGTATCATACCATTTAAGATACTAGTTCGTATATACGTCAGGATCGTACCAGTTGAAAGACTAGTTCATATATAAATACCATGCAGTCAACTTAACTAGTTTTATACTAATCAAATACCAGTCAGCCAGACGGCCTCAACTAGTTCGAGTTCTGTAATTTTTCCTTATTAACAACTGGTATTTTTAACACGGCGATGTCCTACGAGAGGGCAATTGTCCTTCTCTGCATCAGCACCATACCAATTGGCTGACTAGTCAGCCTCTGCATCAGGAATATAAAAGATATAAGACTAGTTCATATATACATACGAATCATACCATTTGGCAGAATAGTTCATATATACATCAGAATCATACCTGTTGAAAGACTAGTTCATATATGCATCAGAATCATACCAGCTGAAAGACTAGTTCATACATATATGCACAGAATCATACCAGATGACAGACTAGTTCATATATGCATCAGAATCATACCAGTTGACAGACTAGTTCATATATGCATCAGAATCAAACCAGTTGGCAGACTACTTCTTATATGCATCAGAATCATACCAGTTGATAGAGTAGTTCATATATGCATCAGAATCATACCAATTGGCAGACTAGTTCATATATGCATCAGAATCAAACCAGTTGGCAGACTAGTTCATATGTGCATCAGAATCATACCAGTTGGCAGACTAGTTCATATATGCATCATAATCATACCAGACAGACTAGTTCATATATGCATCAGAATCAAACCAGTTGGTAAACTAGTTCATATCTGCATCAGAATCATACCAGTTGGCAGACTAGTTCATATAGGCATCAGAATAATACCAGCTGACAGACTTGTTCATATATGCATCAGAATCATACCAGTTGGCAAACTAGTTCATATATCCATCAGAATCATACCAGATGACAGACTAGTTCATATATGCATCAGAATCATACCAGTTGGCAGACTAGTTCATATATGCATCAGAATTATACCATTTGACATACTAGTTCATATATCCATCAGAATTTTACCAGTAGACATACTACTTCTACTCTACACGCCAGGACATACTAATCATTAGGCCCATTCAGATCGTACCACTTGTCATACTAGTCCACGAATTTGGTATACTAGTCGGTCTATGCACCAGTGTCATAGTCAGCCTCTACATCAGCAATATACCAGTTTATTCTTTAGAAATCAGCGACTATTTGTTTTTACCCAAACACGAAAAAGTATCTGTGAATTACAAGGTAAAAAGAAGCAGCTACAAGAGAAAAAGAAAAGCAATTGTCCTTGTTGTTGTTGTAGCGAGGTGTAGCCCTGCCTAAATGTCAGACAGGGTCACCTCGAGTGTATTGCTCTTGGCCGGGTCGATATAAGAAAACGGCCCGGGTCGTTTCGGCACGATGGGTACAGCACATGTACTGGTACCGTTCTCGTAGAACCGGCAATACAAGAAACCAGACATGTAGGTCATTCAGCGTTACCCAGGGTGCACCAACGGGGAGGCGACCTAATCTTACACCCCAAGCAATTGTGCTCTTCTGCATCAGCACCATACCAATTAGTATACTAGTCAGCCTCTGTATCAGCATTATACCAGTTGATATACTAGTTCATACACAGCCAAAAATGATTTATCGATAACTGAGTTATCGGTCAAAATATGATTGCCCTAAAACCTAAAAAAATCCCTACAATGTGGTATCAAACGAAAGCTGAAGCCCCCAGGTTTCATTTGGACTTCGAAATATTTCGATAAATTTATCGATAACTTAGTTATCGGTCAGAATGCGGTTGACCGAAAACCTTAAAATTCCCCTAGTGAAATCTTTTTTTTGTAGCTTTTATAGTTACTCCGAAAATACAATATATTGTGCAGAAACCAAGCAAATGAAGTAAATTTTGGTTTTTTTTCTTGAAGTATGTTTTAAATCGTTAGTAGGTTTTTATCCAAAAAAAATTTTTTTTTGCCCCGAAGGTTTGAAATTTTTTTTTGTAGCTTTTATAGTTACTCCGAAAATACAATATATTCTGCAGAAACCAAGCAAACGAAGTCAATTTTGGTTTTTTTTTCTTGAAGTATGTTTTAAATCGTTTGTAGTTTTTTATCCGAAAAGTAATTTTTTTTTGCTCCGAAGGTTTCGGAATAATCGATAACGCATGTCAAAAAAGGCAGAATTCAGCAATTTGAAAGCACTAAAAGTACTTTTCCTACAACTACAAACGACAAAATTGAATGTAGTAAATTTTTTTTTAATCTTTTATAGTCACTCCGAAAATACAATCTATTGTGCAGAAACCAAGCAAATGAAGTAAATTTTGGTTTTTTTTCTTGAAGTATGTTTTAAATCGTTTGTAGTTTTTTATCCAAAAAAAAATTTTTTTTTGCTCCAAAGGTTTCGGAGTAATCGATAACGCATGTCAAAAAAAGGCAGAATTCAGCAATTTGAAAGCACTACAGTACTTTTCCTACAACTACAAACGACAAAAGTGATTGTAGTGAAATCTTTTTTTTGTAGCTTTTATAGTTACTCCGAAAATACAATATATTGTGCAGAAACCAAGCAAATGAAGTAAATTTTGGT
Organism: Campiglossa producta; assembly: GCA_964058755.1. NCBI lineage: Eukaryota > Metazoa > Arthropoda > Insecta > Diptera > Tephritidae > Campiglossa > Campiglossa producta. Next base: position 19,328,556 of record CAXKVI010000006.1, on the reverse strand, counting down.
TTTTTTTTCTTGAAATATGTTTTAAATCGTTTGTAGTTTTTTATCCGAAAAAAATTTTTTTTTGCTCCAAAGTTTTCGGATTAATCGATAACGCATGTCAAAAAAAGGCAGAATTCAGCAATTTGAAAGCACGAAAAGTACTTTTCCTACAACTACAAATGACAAAAATGATTGCAGTGAAATCTTTTTTTTGTAGCTTTTATAGTTACTCCGAAAATACAATATATTGTGCAGAAACCAAGCAAATGAAGTAAATTTTGTTTTTTTTTCTTGAAATATGTTTTAAATCGTTTGTAGTTTTTAAGCCGAAAAAAATTTTTTTTTGCTCCAAAGTTTTCGGATTAATCGACAACGCATGTCAAAAAAGGCAGAATTCAGAATTTGAAAGCACTAAAAGTACTTTTCCTACAACTACAAACGACAAAAATGATTGTAGTGAAATCTTTTTTTTTGTAGCTTTTATAGTTACTCCGAAAATACAATATATTGTGCAGAAACCAAGCAAATGAAGTCAATTTTGTTTTTTTTTTCTTGAAATATGTTTTAAATTGTTTGTAGTTTTTTATCCGAAAAAAATTTTTTTTTTGCTCCGAAGGTTTCGAAGTAATCGATAACGCATGTCAAAAAAGGCAGAATTCAGAATTTGAAAGCACTAAAAGTACTTTTCCTACAACTACAAACGACAAAAATGATTGTAGTGAAATCTTTTTTTGTAGCTTTTATAGTTACTCCGAAAATAAAATATATTGTGTAGAAACCAAGCAAATGAAGTAAATTTTGTTTTTTTTTTTGAGGTATGTTTTAAATCGTTTGTAGTTTTTTATCCGAAAAAAATTTTTTTTTGCTCCAAAGTTTTCGGATTAATCGATAACGCATGTCAAAAAAAGGCAGAATTCAGCAATTTGAAAGCACGAAAAGTACTTTTCCTACAACTACAAATGACAAAAATGATTGCAGTGAAATCTTTTTTTTGTAGCTTTTATAGTTACTCCGAAAATACAATATATTGTGCAGAAACCAAGCAAATGAAGTAAATTTTGGTTTTTTTTCTTGAAATATGTTTTAAATCGTTTGTAGTTTTTAATCCGAAAAAAATTTTTTTTTGCTCCAAAGTTTTCGGATTAATCGATAACGCATGTCAAAAAAAAGGCAGAATTCAGCAATTTGAAAGCACTAAAAGTACTTTTCCTACAACTACAAATGACAAAAATGATTGTAGTGAAATCTTTTTTTTTTTGTAGCTTTTATAGTTACTCCGAAAATACAATATATTGTGCAGAAACCAAGCAAATAAAGTCAATTTTTTTTTTTTTCTTGAAATATGTTTTAAATTGTTTGTAGTTTTTTATCCGAAAAAAATTTTTTTTTTGCTCCAAAGTTTTCGGATTAATCGATAACGCATGTCAAAAAAAAGGCAGAATTCAGCAATTTCAAAGCACTAAAAGTACTTTTCCTACAACTACAAATGACAAAAATGATTGTAGTGAAATCTTTTTTTTTTGTAGCTTTTATAATTACTCCGAAAATACAATATATTGTGCAGAAACCAAGCAAATGAAGTAAATTTTGGTTTTTTTTTCCTGAAATATATTTTAAATCCTTTGTAGTTTTTTATCCGAAAAACACTTTTTTTTTCTCCGAAGGTTTCGGAGTAATCGATAACGCATGTCAAAAAAGGCAGAATTCAGCAATTTGAAAGCACTAAAAGTACTTTTCCTACAACTACAAACGACAAAAATGATTGTAGTGAAACCTTTTTTTTTGTAGCTTTTATAGTTACTCCGAAAATAAAATATATTGTGCAGAAACCAAGCAAATGAAGTAAATTTTGGTTTTTTTTTCTTGAAGTATGTTTGAAATCGTTTGTAGTTTTTTATCGGAAAAAAATTTTTTTTTGCTCCAAAGTTTTCGGAGTAATCGATAACGCATGTCAAAAAAAGGCAGAATTCAGCAATTTGAAAGCACTACAGTACTTTTCCTACAACTACAAACGACAAAAGTGATTGTAGTGAAATCTTTTTTTTGTAGCTTTTATAGTTACTCCGAAAATACAATATATTGTGCAGAAACCAAGCAAATGAAGTAAATTTTGGTTTTTTTTTCTTGAAATATGTTTTAAATCGTTTGTAGTTTTTTATCCGAAAAAAATTTTTTTTTGCTCCAAAGTTTTCGGATTAATCGATAACGCATGTCAAAAAAAGGCAGAATTCAGCAATTTGAAAGCACGAAAAGTACTTTTCCTACAACTACAAATGACAAAAATGATTGCAGTGAAATCTTTTTTTTGTAGCTTTTATAGTTACTCTGAAAATACAATATATTGTGCAGAAACCAAGCAAATGAAGTAAATTTTGGTTTTTTTTCTTGAAATATGTTTTAAATCGTTTGTAGTTTTTAAGCCGAAAAAAATTTTTTTTTGCTCCAAAGTTTTCGGATTAATCGATAACGCATGTCAAAAAAGGCAGAATTCAGAATTTGAAAGCACTAAAAGTACTTTTCCTACAACTACAAACGACAAAAATGATTGTAGTGAAATCTTTTTTTTTTGTAGCTTTTATAGTTACTCCGAAAATACAATATATTGTGCAGAAACCAAGCAAATGAAGTCAATTTTGTTTTTTTTTTCTTGAAATATGTTTTAAATTGTTTGTAGTTTTTTATCCGAAAAAAATTTTTTTTTTGCTCCGAAGGTTTCGAAGTAATCGATAACGCATGTCAAAAAAGGCAGAATTCAGAATTTGAAAGCACTAAAAGTACTTTTCCTACAACTACAAACGACAAAAATGATTGTAGTGAAATCTTTTTTTGTAGCTTTTATAGTTACTCCGAAAATAAAATATATTGTGTAGAAACCAAGCAAATGAAGTAAATTTTGTTTTTTTTTTTTGAGGTATGTTTTAAATCGTTTGTAGTTTTTTATCCGAAAAAAATTTTTTTTTGCTCCAAAGTTTTCGGATTAATCGATAACGCATGTCAAAAAAAGGCAGAATTCAGCAATTTGAAAGCACGAAAAGTACTTTTCCTACAACTACAAATGACAAAAATGATTGCAGTGAAATCTTTTTTTTGTAGCTTTTATAGTTACTCCGAAAATACAATATATTGTGCAGAAACCAAGCAAATGAAGAAATTTTGGTTTTTTTTCTTGAAATATGTTTTAAATCGTTTGTAGTTTTTAATCCGAAAAAAATTTTTTTTTGCTCCAAAGTTTTCGGATTAATCGAAAACGCATGTCAAAAAAAGGCAGAATTCAGCAATTTGAAAGCACGAAAAGTACTTTTTCTACAACTACAAATGACAAAAATGATTGCAGTGAAATCTTTTTTTTGTAGCTTTTATAGTTACTCCGAAAATACAATATATTGTGCAGAAACCAAGCAAATGAAGTAAATTTTGGTTTTTTTTCTTGAAATATGTTTTAAATCGTTTGTAGTTTTTAATCCGAAAAAAATTTTTTTTTGCTCCAAAGTTTTCGGATTAATCGATAACGCATGTCAAAAAAAAGGCAGAATTCAGCAATTTGAAAGCACGAAAAGTACTTTTTCTACAACTACAAATGACAAAAATGATTGCAGTGAAATCTTTTTTTTGTAGCTTTTATAGTTACTCCGAAAATACAATATATTGTGCAGAAACCAAGCAAATGAAGTAAATTTTGGTTTTTTTTTCTTGAAGTATGTTTGAAATCGTTTGTAGTTTTTTATCCGAAAAAAATTTTTTTTTGCTCCAAAGTTTTCGGAGTAATCGATAACGCATGTCAAAAAAAGGCAGAATTCAGCAATTTGAAAGCACTACAGTACTTTTCCTACAACTACAAACGACAAAAGTGATTGTAGTGAAATCTTTTTTTTGTAGCTTTTATAGTTACTCCGAAAATACAATATATTGTGCAGAAACCAAGCAAATGAAGTAAATTTTGGTTTTTTTTTTCTTGAAATATGTTTTAAATCGTTTGTAGTTTTTTATCCGAAAAAAATTTTTTTTTGCTCCAAAGTTTTCGGATTAATCGATAACGCATGTCAAAAAAAGGCAGAATTCAGCAATTTGAAAGCACGAAAAGTACTTTTCCTACAACTACAAATGACAAAAATGATTGCAGTGAAATCTTTTTTTTGTAGCTTTTATAGTTACTCCGAAAATACAATATATTGTGCAGAAACCAAGCAAATGAAGTAAATTTTGGTTTTTTTTCTTGAAATATGTTTTAAATCGTTTGTAGTTTTTAATCCGAAAAAAATTTTTTTTTGCTCCAAAGTTTTCGGATTAATCGATAACGCATGTCAAAAAAGGCAGAATTCAGAATTTGAAAGCACTAAAAGTACTTTTCCTACAACTACAAACGACAAAAATGATTGTAGTGAAATCTTTTTTTTTGTAGCTTTTATAGTTACTCCGAAAATACAATATATTGTGCAGAAACCAAGCAAAAGAAGTCAATTTTGTTTTTTTTTTCTTGAAATATGTTTTAAATTGTTTGTAGTTTTTTATCCGAAAAAAATTTTTTTTTTGCTCCGAAGGTTTCGAAGTAATCGATAACGCATGTCAAAAAAGGCAGAATTCAGAATTTGAAAGCACTAAAAGTACTTTTCCTACAACTATAAACGACAAAAATGATTGTAGTGAAATCTTTTTTTGTAGCTTTTATAGTTACTCCGAAAATAAAATATATTGTGTAGAAACCAAGCAAATGAAGTAAATTTTTTTTTTTTTTTTTTGAGGTATGTTTTAAATCGTTTGTAGTTTTTTATCCGAAAAAAATTTTTTTTTGCTCCAAAGTTTTCGGATTAATCGATAACGCATGTCAAAAAAAGGCAGAATTCAGCAATTTGAAAGCACGAAAAGTACTTTTCCTACAACTACAAATGACAAAAATGATTGCAGTGAAATCTTTTTCTTGTAGCTTTTATAGTTACTCCGAAAATACAATATATTGTGCAGAAACCAAGCAAATGAAGTAAATTTTGGTTTTTTTTCTTGAAATATGTTTTAAATCGGTTGTAGTTTTTAATCCGAAAAAAATTTTTTTTTGCTCCAAAGTTTTCGGATTAATCGATAACGCATGTCAAAAAAAAGGCAGAATTCAGCAATTTGAAAGCACTAAAAGTACTTTTCCTACAACTACAAATGACAAAAATGATTGTAGTGAAATCTTTTTTTTTTGTAGCTTTTATAGTTACTCCGAAAATACAATATATTGTGCAGAAACCAAGCAAATGAAGTAAATTTTGGTTTTTTTTTCTTGAAGTATGTTTGAAATCGTTTGTAGTTTTTTATCCGAAAAAAAAATTTTTTTTTGCCCCGAAGGTTTCGTAGTAATCGATAACGTATGTCAAAAAAAGGCAGAATTCACCAATTTGAAAGCACTAAAAGTACTTTTCCTACAACTACAAACGACAAAATTGATTGTAATGAAATTTTTTTTTGTAGCTTTTATAGTTACTCCGAAAATACAATATATTGTGCAGAAACCAAGCAAATGAAGTAAATTTTGGTTTTTTTTTCCTGAAATATATTTTAAATCCTTTGTTGTTTTTTATCCGAAAAACACTTTTTTTTTCTCCGAAGGTTTCGGAGTAATCGATAACGCATGTCAAAAAAGGCAGAATTCAGCAATTTGAAAGCACTAAAAGTACTTTTCCTACAACTACAAACGACAAAAATGATTGTAGTGAAATCTTTTTTTTTGTAGCTTTTATAGTTACTCCGAAAATAAAATATATTGTGCAGAAACCAAGCAAATGAAGTAAATTTTGGTTTTTTTTTTCTTGAAATATATTTTAAATCCTTTGTAGTTTTTTATCCGTAAAACACTTTTTTTTTCTCCGAAGGTTTCGGAGTAATCGATAACGCATGTCAAAAAAGGCAGAATTCAGCAATTTGAAAGCACTACAGTACTTTTCCTACAACTACAAACGACAAAATTGATTGTAGTGAATTTTTTTTTGTAGCTTTTATACGAGTAGTTACTCCGAAAATACAATATATTGTGCAGAAACCAAGCAAATGAAGTAAATTTTTGTTTTTTTCTTGAAATATGTTTTAAATCGTTTGTAGTTTTTTATCCGAAAACAATTTTTTTTTGCTCCGAAGGTTTCGGAGTAATCGATAACGCATGTCAAAAAAGGCAGAATTCAACAATTTGAAAGCACTACAGTACTTTTCCTACAACTACAAACGACAAAATTGATTGTAGTGAAATTTTTTTTTGTAGCTTTTATAGTTGCTCCGAAAATACAATATATTGTGCAGAAACCAAGCAAATGAAGTAAATTTTGGTTTTTTTCTTGAAATATCTTTTAAATCGTTTGTATTTTTTATCCGAAAAAAAATTTTTTTTGCCCCGAAGGTTTCGGAGTAATTGATAACGCATGTCAAAAAAAGGCAGAATTCAGCAATTTGAAAGCACTAAAAGTACTTTTCCTACAACTACAAACGACAAAAATGATTATAGTGAAATCTTTTTTTGTAGCTTTTATAGTTACTCCGAAAATACAATATATACTGAGAAACCAAGCAAATGAAGTAAATTTTTGTTTTTTTCTTGAAATATGTTTTAAATCGTTTGTAGTTTTTTATCCGAAAACAATTTTTTTTGCTCCGAAGGTTTCGGAGTAATCGATAACGCATGTCAAAAAAGGCAGAATTCAACAATTTGAAAGCACTACAGTACTTTTCCCACAACTACAAACGACAAAATTGATTGTAGTGAAATATTTTTTTTGTAGCTTTTATAGTTACCCCGAAAATACAATATATACTGAGAAACCAAGCAAATGTAGTAAATTTTGGTTTTTTTCTTGAAATATGTTTTAAATCGTTTGTATTTTTTATCCGAAAAAAAAATTTTTTTGCCCCGAAGGTTTCGGAGTAATCGATAACGCATGTCAAAAAAAGGCAGAATTCAGCAATTTGAAAGCACTAAAAGTACTTTTCCTTCAACTACAAACAACAAAAATGATTATAGTGAAATCTTTTTTTGTAGCTTTTATAGTTACCCCGAAAATACAATATATACTGAGAAACCAAGCAAATGAAGTAAATTTTTGTTTTTTTCTTGAAATATGTTTTAAATCGTTTGTAGTTTTTTATCCGAAAACAATTTTTTTTGCTCCGAAGGTTTCGGAGTAATCGACAACGCATGTCAAAAAAGGCAGAATTCAACAATTTGAAAGCACTACAGTACTTTTCCTACAACTACAAACGACAAAATTGATTGTAGTGAAATTTTTTTTTTGTAGCTTTTATAGTTGCTCCGAAAATACAATATATTGTGCAGAAACCAAGCAAATGAAGTAAATTTTGGTTTTTTTCTTGAAATATGTTTTAAATCGTTTGAATTTTTTATCCGAAAAAAATTTTTTTTTGCCCCGAAGGTTTCGGAGTAATCGATAACGCATGTCAAAAAAAGGCAGAATTCAGCAATTTGAAAGCACTAAAAGTACTTTTCCTACAACTACAAACGAAAAAATTGATTGTAGTGAAATATTTTTTTTGTAGCTTTTATAGTTACCCCGAAAATACAATATATACTGAGAAACCAAGCAAATGAAGTAAATTTTGGTTTTTTTTCTTGAAAAATGTTTTAAATCGTTTGTAGTTTTTTATCCGAAAAAATTTTTTTTTTGCTCCGAAGGTTTCGGAGTAATCGATAACGCATGTCAAAAAAAGGCCGAATTCAGAAATTTGAAAGCACTACAGTAATTTTCCTAACACTACAAACGACAAAATTGATTGCAGTGACATTTTTTTTTTTTGTAGCTTTTATAGTTACTCCGAAAATACAATATATTGTGCAGAAACCAAGCAAATGAAGTAAATTTTGGTATTTTTTGTTGAAATATGTTTTAAATCGTTTGTAGTTTTTTATCCGAAAAAAAAATTTTTTTTTGCCCCGAAGGTTTCGGAGTAATCGATAACGCATGTCAAAAAAAGGCAGAATTCAGCAATTTGAAAGCACTAAAAGTACTTTTCCTACAACTACAAACGACAAAAATGATTATAGTGAAATCTTTTTTTGTAGCTTTTATAGTTACTCTGAAAATACAATATATTGTGCAGAAACCAAGCAAATGAAGTAAATTTTGGTTTTTTTTGTTGAAATATGTTTTAAATCGTTTGTAGATTTTTATCCGAAAAAAATTTTTTTTTGCTCCAAAGGTTTCGGACTAATCGATAACGCATGTCAAAAAAAGGCAGAACTCAGCAATTTGAAAGCACTAAAAGTACTTTTCCTACAACTAAAAAAGACAAAAATGATTGTAGTGAAATCTTTTTTTTGTAGCTTTTATATTTACTCCGAAAATACAATATATTGTGCAGAAACCAAGCAAATGAAGTAAATTTAAGTTTTTTTTTCTTGAAATATGTTTTAAATCGTTTGTAGTTTTTTATCCGAAAAAATTTTTTTTTTGCTCCGAAGGTTTCGGAGTAATCGATAACGCATGTCAAAAAAAGGCAGAATTCAGAAATTTGAAAGCACTACTCCTAACACTACAAACGACAAAATTGATTGTAGTGAAATTTTTTTTTTTTGTAGCTTTTATAGTTACTCGGAAAATACAATATATTGTGCAGAAACCAAGCAAATGAAGTAAATTTTGGTCTTTTTTGTTGAAATATGTTTTAAATCGTTTGTAAGTTTTTATCCGAAAAAATTTGTTTTTTGCTCCAAAGGTTTCGGACTAATCGATAACGCATGTCAAAAAAAGGCAGAATTCAGCAATTTGAAAGCACTTTTCCTACAACTACAAACGACAAAAATGATTATAGTGAAATCTTTTTTTGTAGCTTTTATAGTTACTCCGAAAATACAATATATTGTGCAGAAACCAAGCAAATGAAGTAAATTTTGTTTTTTTTTCTTGAAATATGTTTTAATTCGTTTGTAGTTTTTTATCCGAAAAAATTTTTTTTTTGCTCCGAAGGTTTCGGAGTAATCGATAACGCATGTAAAAAAAAGGCAGAATTCAGAAATTTGAAAGCACTACACTAATTTTCCTACAACTACAAACGAAAAAATTGATTGTAGTGAAAAATTTTTTTTTTGTAGCTTTTATAGTTACTCCGAAAATACAATATATTGTGCAGAAACCAAGCAAATGAAGTAAATTTTAGTTTTTTTTTCTTGAAATATGTTTTAAATCGTTTGTAGTTTTTTATCCGAAAAAATTTTTTTTTTGCTCCGAAGGTTTCGGAGTAATCGATAACGCATGTCAAAAAAAGGCAGAATTCAGAAATTTGAAAGCACTACTCCTAACACTACAAACGACAAAATTGATTGTAGTGAAATTTTTTTTTTTTGTAGCTTTTATAGTTACTCCGAAAATACAATATTTGTGCAGAAACCAAGCAAATGAAGTAAATTTTGGTTTTTTTGTGTTGAAAAATTTTTTTTTTGCTCCGAAGGTTTCGGAGTAATCGATAACGCATCTCAAAAAAACGGCAGAATTCAGCAATTTGAAAGCACTAAAAGCACTAAAAGCACTTTTCCTACAACTACAAACGACAAAATTGATTGTAGTGAAATTTTTTATTTGTAGCTTTTATAGTCACTCCGAAAATAAAATATATTCCGCAGAAACCAAGCAAATGAAGTAAATTTTGGTTTTTTTCTTGAAATTTGTTTTAAATCGTTTGTAGCTTTTTATCAGAAAAAAAAAATTTTTTTTTTGCTCCGAAGGTTTCGGAGTAATCGATAACGCATGTCAAAAAAAGGCAGAATTCAGCAATTTGAAAGCACTAAAAGTACTTTTCCTACAACTACAAACGACAAAAATGATTCTAGTGAAGTCTTTTCTTTGTAGCTTTTATAGTTACTCCGAAAATATAATATATTCCGCAGAAAACAAGCAAATGAAGTAAATTTTGGTTTTTTTCTTGAAATTTGTCTTAAATCGTTTGTAGTTTTTTATCAGAAAAAAAAATTTTTTTGCTCCGAAGGTTTCGGAGTAATCGATAACGCATGTCAAAAAAAGGCAGAATTCAGCAATTTGAAAGCACTAAAAGTACTTTTCCTACAACTACAAACGACAAAAATGATTCTAGTGAAGTCTTTTCTTTGTAGCTTTTATAGTTACTCCGAAAATATAATATATTCCGCAGAAAACAAGCAAATGAAGTAAATTTTGGTTTTTTTCTTGAAATTTGTCTTAAATCGTTTGTAGTTTTTTATCAGAAAAAAAAATTTTTTTTGCTCCGAAGGTTTCGGAGTAATCGATAACGCATGTAAAAAAAAACGGCAGAATTCAGCAATTTGAAAGCACTAAAAGTACTTTTCCTACAACTACAAACGACAAAAATGATTGTAGTGAAATTTTTTTTTGTAGCTTTTATAGTTACTCCGAAAATATAATATATTCCGCAGAAAACAAGCAAATGAAGTAAATTTTGGTTTTTTTCTTGAAATTTGTCTTAAATCGTTTGTAGTTTTTTATCAGAAAAAAAAATTTTTTTTGCTCCGAAGGTTTCGGAGTAATCGATAACGCATGTCAAAAAAAGGCAGAATTCAGCAATTTGAAAGCACTAAAAGTACTTTTCCTACAACTACAAATGACAAAAATGATTGTAGTGAAATCTTTTTTTTTTTGTAGCTTTTATAGTTACTCCGAAAATATAATATATTCCGCAGAAAACAAGCAAATGAAGTAAATTTTGGTTTTTTTCTTGAAATTTGTCTTAAATCGTTTGTAGTTTTTTATCAGAAAAAAAAATTTTTTTTGCTCCGAAGGTTTCGGAGTAATCGATAACGCATGTAAAAAAAAACGGCAGAATTCAGCAATTTGAAAGCACTAAAAGTACTTTTCCTACAACTACAAACGACAAAAATGATTGTAGTGAAATTTTTTTTTGTAGCTTTTATAGTTACTCCGAAAATATAATATATTCCGCAGAAAACAAGCAAATGAAGTAAATTTTGGTTTTTTTCTTGAAATTTGTCTTAAATCGTTTGTAGTTTTTTATCAGAAAAAAAAATTTTTTTTGCTCCGAAGGTTTCGGAGTAATCGATAACGCATGTCAAAAAAAGGCAGAATTCAGCAATTTGAAAGCACTAAAAGTACTTTTCCTACAACTACAAACGACAAAAATGATTCTAGTGAAGTCTTTTCTTTGTAGCTTTTATAGTTACTCCGAAAATACAATATATTGTGCAGAAACCAAGCAAATGAAGTAAATTTTGGTTTTTTTGTGTTGAAGTATTTTTTAAATCGTTTGTAGTTTTTTATCCGAAAAGTAATTTTTTTTTGCTCCGAAGGTTTCGGAGTAATCGATAACGCATCTCAAAAAAACGGCAGAATTCAGCAATTTGAAAGCACTAAAAGCACTTTTCCTACAACTAAAAACGACAAAATTGATTGTAGTGAAATTTTTTATTTGTAGCTTTTATAGTCACTCCGAAAATACAATATATTGTGCAGAAACCAATTAAATGAAGTAAATTTTGGTTTTTTTGTTGAAGTATGTTTTAAATCGTTTGTAGTTTTTTATCCAAAAAAAATTTTTTTTGCTCCAAAGGTTTCGGAGTAATCGATAACGCATGTCAAAAAAAGGCACTGAAAGTACTTTTCCTACAACTACAAACGAGAAAATTGATTGTAGTGAAATTTTTTTTTGTAGCTTTTATAGTTACGGCGAAAATACAATATATTGTGCAGAAACCCAGCAAATGAAGTAAATTTTGTTTTTTTTCTTGAAATATGTTTTAAATCGTTTGTAGTTTTTTATCCGAAAAGTGATTTTTTTTGCTCCGAAGGTTTCGGAGTAATCGATAACGCATGTCAAAAAAGGCAGAATTCAGCAGTTTGAAAGCACTAAAAGTAGTTTTCCTACAACTATAAACGACAAAATTGATTGTAGTGAAATTTTTTTTGTAGCTTTTATAGTCACTCCGAAAATACAATATATTGTGCAAAAACCAAGCAAATGAAGTAAATTTTGGTTTTTTTGTTGAAGTATGTTTTAAATCGTTTGTAGTTTTTTATCCAAAAAAAAATTTTTTTTTGCTCCAAAGGTTTCGGAGTAATCGATAACGCATGTCAAAAAAAGGCAGAATTCAGCAATTTAAAAGCACTAAAAGTACTTTTCCTACAACTACAAACGACAAAATTGATTGTAGTGAAATTTTTTTTTTTGTAGCTTTTATAGTTACTCCGAAAATACAATATATTCTGCAGAAACCAAGAAAATTAAATAAATTTGGGTTTTTTTTTCTTGAAATATGTTCTAAATCGTTTGTAGTTTTTTAACCGAAAAAAAATTGTTTTTGCTCCGAAGGTTTCGGAGTAATCCATAACGCTTTTCAAAAAAAGCAGAATTCAGCAATTTGAAAGCACTAAAATTACCTTTCCTACAACGACAAACGACAAAATTGATTGTAGTGAATTTTTTATTTGTAGCTTTTATAGTTACTCCGAAAATACAATATATACTGCAGAAACCAAGCAAATCAAGTAAATTTTGTTTTTTTTCTTGAAGTATGTTTTAAATCGTTTGTAGTTTTTTATCCGAAAAAAAAAATTAATTTTTTTTGCCCCGAAGGTGTCGGAGTAATCGACAACGCATGTCAAAAAAAGGCAGAATTCAGCAATTTGAAAGCACTAAAAGTACTTTTCCTACAACTACAAACGACAAAAATGATTGTAGTGAAATCTTTTTTTGTAGCTTTTATAGTTACTCCGAAAATAAAATATATTGTGCAGAAACCAAGCAAATGAAGTAAATTTTGGTTTTTTTTCTTAAGGTATGTTTTAAATCGTTTGTAGTTTTTTACCCGAAAAAAAATATTTTTTTTTTGTCCCGAAGGTTTCGTAGTAATCGATTAGCAATTTGAAAGCACTAAAAGTACTTTTCCTACAACTACAAACGACAAAATTGATTGTAATGAAATTTTTTTTTGTAGCTTTTATAGTTACTCCGAAAATACAATATATTCTGCAGAAACCAAGCAAATGAAGTAAATTTGGTTTTTTTTTCTTGAAATATGTTCTAAATCGTTTGTAGTTTTTTATCCGAAAAAAAATTTTTTTTTTTGCCCGGTAGGTTTCGGAGTAATCGATAACGCATGTAAAAAAAGGCAGAATTCAGCTATTTGAAAGCACTAAAAGTACTTTTCCTACAACTACAAACGACAAAAATGATTGTAGTGTAATCTTTTTTTTGTAGCTTTTATAGTTACTCCGAAAATACAATATATTGTGAAGAAACCAAGCAAATGAAGTAAATTTTGGTTTTTTTTTTCTTGAAATATATTTTAAATCGTTTGTAGTTTTTTATCCGAAAAAAACTTTTTTTTCTCCGAAGGTTTCGGACTAATCGATAACGCATGTCAAAAAAAGGCAGAATTCAGCAATTTGAAAGCACTTTTCCTACAACTACAAACGACAAAAATGATTATAGTGAAATCTTTTTTTGTAGCTTTTATAGTTACTCCGAAAATACAATATATTGTGCAGAAACCAAGCAAATGAAGTAAATTTGGTTTTTTTTTCTTGAAATATGTTCTAAATCGTTTGTAGTTTTTTATCCGAAAAAAAAAAATTTTTTTTGCCCGGTAGGTTTCGGGGTAATCGATAACGCATGTCAAAAAAAGGCAGAATTCAGCTATTTGAAAGCACTAAAAGTACTTTTCCTACAACTACAAACGACAAAAATGATTGTAGTGAAATCTTTTTTTTTGTAGCTTTTATAGTTACTCCGAAAATACAATATATTGTGCAGAAACCAAGCAAATGAAGTAAATTTTGGTCTTTTTTGTTGAAATATGTTTTAAATCGTTTGTAAGTTTTAGATAGACCTCTAACTGGTTTAATTGACCAACTTCTAAGAGGAAGGAAAATAGCTTCTTCACTTGGTACGGTCGAGTTATCACGCTATGTCACAAGGGGAACGCCCCAGGGTGGTGTTCTTTCCCCGCTTTTATGGAACCTCACAGTCAACTCGTTGCTACGTGACACAAGCTGGGGGGGCGGGAAGATAGTGGCATACGCAGACGATTTAGCTATTGCATTCAGAGGCAAGTTCCCACAAACTCTGTGTGACCTGATGCAAGTAGCACTGCGAGAGGTTTCGAGGTGGTCCTCTCGCTGCGGACTTAGTATCAACCCGGGGAAAGTGGAACTTGTCCTCTTCACCAACCGGTACAAAATACCGCCACTAAGCCTGCCAGAACTAGATGGCACGCGCCTGGGCTTGTCGGATAAGGCCAAGTTTCTAGGCATAGTTCTGGACAGGAAACTGAATTGGAAGGAGAATGTTCTTCAGCGCCAGAAGAAAGCTTGCATCGCTCTTTACACATGCAAAAGAGCCATTGGCAAAAAATGGGGGCTCAGCCCTAGAGTATGCAGTTGGATCTACACGGCCATCATTCGCCCAATCATGCTGTATGGAGTCGTCGTATGGTGGCCGGCACTGAGCAAGACAACATACCTGAATCTGTTGCGGAAAGTCCATAGATCCAATATGATCTGTATAAGCGGTGCGCTAAGGACAACGCCCAACGAAGCCCTCCAGGCCATTCTGGGCATTTTGCCACTTGATCTGGAAGGGTTTCGGTCAGCGGCGGCATCAGCTCTGCGCCTAAGAGAAACCTCCAGTTGGGGTGCGGGTACTATTGGACACTCCAGTATTCTGGAATCTTACAGCTTTCTCCCTCTAAGCACAGATCGTTGTGCGACCACTACAGTCGGGGATAGCTGCTTCAAAATAAACATTCCCAGCAGAGAAGACTGGGAGAGGACGGATTGGTGTCCCGAAACAAATGGTGGCACTTCCATATACACCGACGGCTCGAAGTTGGACGGCAGAGTTGGAGGAGGGGTTTATTCAAGGGATTTGGACCTTGAACTCTCCTTCAGACTACCTGATCATTGTAGCGTCTTCCAGGCGGAAGTCTCGGCAATCCGGGACGCCGCGGCCTGGTTAAGCAAACGTGTTATCGGAGGAGATATCACTATTTTCAGCGATAGCCAGGCGGCAATCAAATCCCTTGGCTCATACACGTTCAACTCTGAACTGACGCTCAGCTGTCGTCGATCTCTTCAGGAGATGGCCCAACAGAACCGCGTAAACCTCATATGGGTCCCGGGACATAGGGACATTGAGGGAAACTGTAAGGCAGACGAGCTTGCCAGGCAGGGCACGACCAAGCAGGTTCTTCGGGATAAAGAGCGCTTAGGTATGCCGTTTGCCACATGCAAACTAATGCTGAAGGAGCACACACTCCGTCAAGCCAACGAAAGATGGCTGCAATCCCCAGGGTGTCGGATATCGAAACAAACCTGGCCAAAATGGGATCTTAAAAGGTCTAGACGCATTTATGCCCTAACTAGGAGGGAAATCTGCATATTGATAGGGGCATTAACCGGTCACTGCCTCATTGGTAGGCATGCAGAAAGGCTAAGTGTGCCCTACCGACGATGCTGCAGGAGTTGCAAAGATGATGAGGAGGAGGAAACGGTGGAGCACCTCATCTGCAACTGTCCGGCTTTAAGCGGCGTGAGAACGCGCTTTTTGGGAGTTCCGTTCCTAGATAGTCTAAGCCAGATCGCGGAACTGGACATAAAGGACTTGATGGGCTTCATAAAGTCATCTAAGTGGTTCGAGGAGGAGTAACGGTGTCGGTTTAGGAGTGTCAGTCCCGGGATTCTGCTATGTGGAAAATCCCAACAACTCAGGGATTTTCCATATGGCTGGGTCCCGGGGCTGACTTTCCTTGTGTTGGTGGTATCACAACGGGCCTTCAAAACTGGCCTAAGTGTGCCTCTGCGGCAGCCACTTGAACCTACCTAAGTTTTTATCCGAAAAAAATTGTTTTTTGCTCCAAAGGTTTCGGACTTATCGATAACGCATGTCTAAAAAAGGCAGAATTCAGCAATTTGAAAGCACTTTTCCTACAACTACAAACGACAAAAATGATTATAGTGAAATCTTTTTTTGTAGCTTTTATAGTTACTCCGAAAATACAATATATACTGCAGAAACCAAGCAAATGAAGTAAATTTTGTTTTTTTTTCTTGAAATATGTTTTAAATCGTTTGCAGAAAAAAAATATTTTTTTTCCTCCGAAGGTTTCGGAGTAATCGATAACGCATCTCAAAAAAACGGCAGAATTCAGCAATTTGAAAGCACTAAAAGTACTTTTCCTACAACTACAAACGACAAAAATGATTGTAGTGAAGTCTTTTCTTTGTAGCTTTTATAGTTACTCCGAAAATACAATATTTGTGCAGAAACCAAGCAAATGAAGTAAATTTTGGTTTTTTTGTGTTGAAAAATTTTTTTTTTGCTCCGAAGGTTTCGGAGTAATCGATAACGCATCTCAAAAAAACGGCAGAATTCAGCAATTTGAAAGCACTAAAAGCACTAAAAGCACTTTTCCTACAACTACAAACGACAAAATTGATTGTAGTGAAATTTTTTATTTGTAGCTTTTATAGTCACTCCGAAAATAAAATATATTCCGCAGAAACCAAGCAAATGAAGTAAATTTTGGTTTTTTTCTTGAAATTTGTTTTAAATCGTTTGTAGCTTTTTATCAGAAAAAAAAAATTTTTTTTTTGCTCCGAAGGTTTCGGAGTAATCGATAACGCATGTCAAAAAAAGGCAGAATTCAGCAATTTGAAAGCACTAAAAGTACTTTTCCTACAACTACAAACGACAAAAATGATTGTAGTGAAGTCTTTTCTTTGTAGCTTTTATAGTTACTCCGAAAATACAATATATTGTGCAGAAACCAAGCAAATGAAGTAAATTTTGGTTTTTTTGTGTTGAAAAATGTTTTAAATCGTTTGTAGTTTTTTAACCGAAAAGTAATTTTTTTTGATCCGAAGGTTTCGGAGTAATCGATAACGCATCTAAAAAAAACGGCAGAATTCAGCAATTTGAAAGCACTAAAAGCACTAAAAGCACTTTTCCTACAACTACAAACGACAAAATTGATTGTAGTGAAATTTTTTATTTGTAGCTTTTATAGTCACTCCGAAAATACAATATATTGTGCAGAAACCAATCAAATGAAGTAAATTTTGGTTTTTTTGTTGAAGTATGTTTTAAATCGTTTGTAGTTTTTTATCCAAAAAAATTTTTTTTTGCTCCAAAGGTTTCGGAGTAATCGATAACGCATGTCAAAAAAAGGCACTGAAAGTACTTTTCCTACAACTACAAACGAGAAAATTGATTGTAGTGAAATTTTTTTTTTTGGCTTTTATAGTTACGGCGAAAATACAATATATTGTGCAGAAACCAAGCAAATGAAGTAAATTTTGTTTTTTTTCTTGAAATAAGTTTTAAATCGTTTGTAGTTTTTTATCCAAAAAAAAATTTTTTTTTGCCCGGTAGGTTTCGGAGTAATCGATAACGCATGTCAAAAAAAGGCAGAATTCAGCTATTTGAAAGCACTAAAAGTACTTTTCCTACAACTACAAACGACAAAAATGATTGTAGTGAAATCTTTTTTTTGTAGCTTTTATAGTTACTCCGAAAATACAATATATTGTGCAGAAACCAAGCAAATGAAGTAAATTTTGGTCTTTTTTGTTGAAATATGTTTTAAATCGTTTGTAAGTTTTTATCCGAAAAAAATTGTTTTTTGCTCCAAAGGTTTCGGACTAATCGATAACGCATGTCAAAAAAAGGCAGAATTCAGCAATTTGAAAGCACTTTTCCTACAACTACAAACGACAAAAATGATTATAGTGAAATTTTTTTTGTAGCTTTTATAGTTAATCCGAAAATACAATATATTGTGCAGAAACCAAGCAAATGAAGTAAATTTTGTTTTTTTTCTTGAAATATGTTTTAAATCGTTTGCAGAAAAAAAATTTTTTTTTCTCCGAAGGTTTCGGAGTAATCGATAACGCATGTCAAAAAAAGGCAGAATTCAGCAATTTGAAAGCACTAAAAGTACCTTTCCTACAACGACAAACGACAAAATTGATTGTAGTGATTTTTTTTTTGTAGCTTTTATAGTTACTCCGAAAATACAATATATACTGCAGAAACCAAGCAAATGAAGTAAATTTTGGTTTTTTTTCTTGAAGTATGTTTTAAATCGTTTGTAGTTTTTTATCCGAAAAGTAATCTTTTTTTGCTCCGAAGGTTTCGGAGTAATCGATAACGCATGTCAAGCGACAAAATTGATTGTAGTGAAATTTTTTTTTTGTAGCTTTTATAGTTACTCCGAAAATACAATATATTGTGCAGAAACCAAGCAAATTAAGTAAATTTTGGTTTTTTTTTTTTAAATATGTTTTAAAACGTTTGTAGTTTTTTATCCGTTTTTGGAGTAATCGATAACGCATGTCAAAAAAAGGCAGAATTCAGCAATTTGAAAGCACTACAGTACTTTTCCTACAACTGCAAACGACAAAATTGATTGTAGTGAAATTTTTTTTGTAGCTTTTATAGTTACTCCGAAAATACAATATATTGTGCAGAAATTTTGGTTTTTTTCTTGAAATATGTTTTAAATCGTTTGTAGTTTTTTATCCGAAAAAATTTTTTTTTTTGCTCCGAAGGTTTCGGAGTAATCGATAACGCATGTAAAAAAAAACGGCAGAATTCAGCAATTTGAAAGCACTAAAAGTACTTTTCCTACAACTACAAACGACATAATTGATTGTAGTGAAATTTTTTTTGTAGCTTTTATAGTTACTCCGAAAATACAATATATTCCGCAGAAACCAAGCAAATGAAGTAAATTTTGGTTTTTTTCTTGAAATTTGTTTTAAATCGTTTGTAGTTTTTTATCAGAAAAAAAAAATTTTTTTTTGCTCCGAAGGTTTCGGAGTAATCGATAACGCATGTCAAAACAAGGCAGAATTCAGCAATTTGAAAGCACTAAAAGTACTTTTCCTACAACTACAAACGACAAAAATGATTGTAGTGAAGTCTTTTCTTTGTAGCTTTTATAGTTACTCCGAAAATACAATATATTGTGCAGAAACCAAGCAAATGAAGTAAATTTTGGTTTTTTTGTGTTGAAATATGTTTTAAATCGTTTGTAGTTTTTTATCCGAAAAGTAATTTTTTTTGCTCCGAAGGTTTCGGAGTAATCGATAACGCATCTCAAAAAAACGGCAGAATTCAGCAATTTGAAAGCACTAAAAGCACTAAAAGCACTTTTCCTACAACTACAAAGGACAAAATTGATTGTAGTGAAATTTTTTATTTGTAGCTTTTATAGTCACTCCGAAAATACAATATATTGTGCAGAAACCAATCAAATGAAGTAAATTTTGGTTTTTTTGTTGAAGTATGTTTTAAATCGTTTGAAGTTTTTTATCCAAAAAAAAAATTTTTTTTTGCTCCAAAGGTTTCGGAGTAATCGATAACGCATGTCAAAAAAAGGCAATCAAAGTACTTTTCCTACAACTACAAACGAGAAAATTGATTGTAGTGAAATTTTTTTTGTAGCTTTTATAGTTACGGCGAAAATACAATATATTGTGCAGAAACCAAGCAAATGAAGTAAATTTTGTTTTTTTTCTTGAAATATGTTTTAAATCGTTTGTAGTTTTTTATCCGAAAAGTGATTTTTTTTCGCTCCGAAGGTTTCGGAGTAATCGATAACGCATGTCAAAAAAGGCAGAATTCAGCAGTTTGAAAGCACTAAAAGTAGTTTTCCTACAACTATAAACGACAAAATTGATTGTAGTAAAATTTTTTTTTGTAGCTTTTATAGTCACTCCGAAAATAAAATATATTGTGCAAAAACCAAGCAAATGAAGTAAATTTTGGTTTTTTTGTTGAAGTATGTTTTAAATCGTTTGTAGTTTTTTATCCAAAAAAAAATTTTTTTTGCTCCAAAGGTTTCGGAGTAATCGATAACGCATGCCAAAAAAAGGCAGAATTCAGCAATTTAAAAGCACTAAAAGTACTTTTCCTACAACTACAAACGACAAAATTGATTGTAGTGAAATTTTTTTTTTGTAGCTTTTATAGTTACTCCGAAAATACAATATATTCTGCAGAAACCAAGCAAATTAAATAAATTTGGTTTTTTTTTTCTTGAAATATGTTCTAAATCGTTTGTAGTTTTTTATCCGAAAAAAAAATTTTTTTTTGCTCCGAAGGTTTCGGAGTAATCGATAACGCATGTCAAAAAAAGGCAGAATTCAGCAATTTGAAAGCACTAAAAGTACCTTTCCTACAACGACAAACGACAAAATTGATTGTAGTGAATTTTTTTTTTTGTAGCTTTTATAGTTACTCCGAAAATACAATATATACTGCAGAAACCAAGCAAATGAAGTAAATTTTGGTTTTTTTTCTTGAAGTATGTTTTAAATCGTTTGTAGTTTTTTATCCGAAAAAAAATATTTTTTTTTGCCCCGAAGGTTTTGTAGTAATCGATTAGCAATTTGAAAGCACTAAAAGTACTTTTCCTACAACTAAAAAAGACAAAAATGATTGTAGTGAAATCATTTTTTTGTAGCTTTTATAGTTACTCCGAAAATACAATATATTGTGCAGAAACCAAGCAAATGAAGTAAATTTGGTTTTTTTTTCTTGAAATATGTTTTAAATCGTTTGTAGTTTTTTATCCGAAAAAAAATATTTTTTTTTGCCCCGAAGGTTTCGTAGTAATCGATTAGCAATTTGAAAGCACTAAAAGTACTTTTCCTACAACTACAAACGACAAAATTGATTGTAATGAAATTTTTTTTTGTAGCTTTTATAGTTACTCCGAAAATACAATATATTCTGCAGAAACCAAGCAAATGAAGTAAATTTGGTTTTTTTTTCTTGAAATATGTTTTAAATCGTTTGTAGTTTTTTATCCGAAAAAAAATATTTTTTTTTGCCCCGAAGGTTTCGTAGTAATCGATTAGCAATTTGAAAGCACTAAAAGTACTTTTCCTACAACTAAAAAAGACAAAAATGATTGTAGTGAAATCTTTTTTTTGTAGCTTTTATAGTTACTCCGAAAATACAATATATTGTGCAGAAACCAAGCAAATGAAGTAAATTTTGGTCTTTTTTGTTGAAATATGTTTTAAATCGTTTGTAGTTTTTATCCGAAAAAAAAATTTTTTTTTTGCCCCGAAGGTTTCGGAGTAATCGATAACGCATGTCAAAAAAAGGCAGAATTCAGCAATTTGAAAGCACTTAAAGTACTTTTCCTACAACTACAAACGACAAAAATGATTATAGTGAAATCTTTTTTTGTAGCTTTTATAGTTACTCCGAAAATACAATATATTGTGCAGAAACCAAGCAAATGAATGAAATTTTGGTTTTTTTTCTTGAAATATATTTTAAATCGTTTGTAGTTTTTTATCCGAAAAAATTTTTTTTTGCTCCGAAGGTTTCGGAGTAATCGATAACGCATGTCAAAAAAGGCAGAATTCAGAAATTTGAAAGCACTACAGTAATTTTCCTAACACTACAAACGACAAAATTGATTGTAGTGAAATTTTTTTTTTTTGTAGCTTTTATAGTTACTCCAAAAATACAATATATTGTGCAGAAACCAAGCAAATGAAGTAAATTTTGGTTTTTTTTGTTGAAATATGTTTTAAATCGTTTGTAGTTTTTTATCCGAAAAAAACTTTTTTTTTTCTCCGAAGGTTTCGGAGTAATCGATAACGCATATCAAAAAAAGGCAGAATTCAGCAATTTGAAAGCACTACAGTACTTTTCCTACAACTACAAACGACAAAATTGATTGTAGTGAATTTTTTTTTGTAGCTTTTATACGAGTAGTTACTCCGAAAATACAATATATTGTGCAGAAACCAAGCAAATGAAGTAAATTTTTGTTTTTTTTTCTTGAAGTATGTTTTAAATCGTTTGTAGTTTTTTATCCGAAAAAAAATATTTTTTTTTGCCCCGAAGGTTTCGTAGTAATCGATTAGCAATTTGAAAGCACTAAAAGTACTTTTCCTACAACTACAAACGACAAAATTGATTGTAATGAAATTTTTTTTGTAGCTTTTATAGTTACTCCGAAAATACAATATATTCTGCAGAAACCAAGCAAATGAAGTAAATTTGGTTTTTTTTTCTTGAAATATGTTCTAAATCGTTTGTAGTTTTTTATCCGAAAAAAAATTTTTTTTTTGCCCGGTAGGTTCCGGAGTAATCGATAACGCATGTCAAAAAAAGGCAGAATTCAGCTATTTGAAAGCACTAAAAGTACTTTTCCTACAACTACAAATGACAAAAATGATTGTAGTGAAATCTTTTTTTTGTAGCTTTTATAGTTACTCCGAAAATACAATATATTGTGCAGAAACCAAGCAAATGAAGTAAATTTTGGTTTTTTTTTTCTTGAAATATATTTTAAATCGTTTGTAGTTTTTTATCCGAAAAAAACTTTTTTTTTTCTCCGAAGGTTTCGGAGTAATCGATAACGCATATCAAAAAAAGGCAGAATTCAGCAATTTGAAAGCACTACAGTACTTTTCCTACAACTACAAACGACAAAATTGATTGTAGTGAATTTTTTTTTGTAGCTTTTATACGAGTAGTTACTCCGAAAATACAATATATTGTGCAGAAACCAAGCAAATGAAGTAAATTTTTGTTTTTTTCTTGAAATATGTTTTAAATCGTTTGTAGTTTTTTATCCGAAAACAATTTTTTTTTGCTCCGAAGGTTTCGGAGTAATCGATAACGCATGTCAAAAAAGGCAGAATTCAACAATTTGAAAGCACTACAGTACTTTTCCTACAACTACAAACGACAAAATTGATTGTAGTGAAATTTTTTTTTTGTAGCTTTTATAGTTGCTCCGAAAATACAATATATTGTGCAGAAACCAAGCAAATGAAGTAAATTTTGGTTTTTTTCTTGAAATCTGCTTTAAATCGTTTGTAGAAAAAAAATTTTTATTTGCTCCGAAGGTTTCGGAGTAATCGATAACGCATGTCAAAAAAAGGCAGAATTCAGCAATTTGAAAGCACTAAAAGTACTTTTCCTACAACTACAAACGAAAAAATTGATTGTAGTGAAATATTTTTTTTGTAGCTTTTATAGTTACCCCGAAAATACAATATATACTGAGAAACCAAGCAAATGTAGTAAATTTTGGTTTTTTTCTTGAAATATGTTTTAAATCGTTTGTATTTTTTATCCAAAAAAAAAATTTTTTTTTGCCCCGAAGGTTTCGGACTAATCGATAACGCATGTCAAAAAAAAGGCAGAATTCAGCAATTTGAAAGCACTAAAAGTACTTTTCCTACAACTAAAAACGACAAAAATGATTATAGTGAAATCTTTTTTTGTAGCTTTTATAGTTACTCCGAAAATACAATATATTGTGCAGAAACCAAGCAAATGAAGTAAATTTTGTTTTTTTTTGTTGAAATATGTTTTAAATCGTTTGTAGTATTTTATCCGAAAAAAAATTTTTTTTTTGCTCCAAAGGTTTCGGACTAATCGATAACGCATGTCAAAAAAAGGCAGAACTCAGCAATTGAAAGCACTAAAAGTACTTTTCCTACAACTAAAAAAGACAAAAATGATTGTAGTGAAATCTTTTTTTTGTAGCTTTTATAGTTACTCCGAAAATACAATATATTGTGCAGAAACCAAGCAAATTAAATAAATTTGTTTAATGGCAAATTCCGATCGGTTATAATTATTAATATAAGTTTTCCAGCTAATCCGATCTATCAGGGTCGAGTGCAAATAAAAAACGATTTATTCCACAATTTTGCCCAACGTTTCGATAAACTCCTTATCTTCTTCAGGGGCTTTCTATATTAATTTATGACGAAATGCAAAAACAACATTAGAATCAATTTCAAACACATATTAACATAAATATTGCACTATTTTTTTATATATATTAAACTTACATAATATATATAAAAAAATAGTGCAATATTTATGTTAATATGTGTTTGAAATTGATTCTAATGTTGTTTTTGCATTTCGTCATAAATTAATATAGAAAGCCCCTGAAGAAGATAAGGAGTTTATCGAAACGTTGGGCAAAATTGTGGAATAAATCGTTTTTTATTTGCACTCGACCCTGATAGATCGGATTAGCTGGAAAACTTATATAAATAAATTTGGTTTTTTTTTCTTGAAATATGTTCTAAATCGTTTGTAGCTTTTTATCCGAAAAAAAATTTTTTTTTTGCTCCGAAGGTTTCGGAGTAATCGATAACGCATGTCAAAAAAAGGCAGAATTCAGCAATTTGAAAGCACTAAAAGTACCTTTCCTACAACGACAAACGACAAAAATGATTGTAGTGAAATCTTTTTTTGTAGCTTTTATAGTTACTCCGAAAATAAAATATATTGTGCAGAAACCAAGCAAATGAAGTAAATTTTGGTTTTTTTTCTTGAAGTATGTTTTAAATCGTTTGTAGTTTTTTATCCGAAAAAAAAAATTATTTTTTTTTGCCCCGAAGGTGTCGTAGTAATCGACAACGCATGTCAAAAAAAGGCAGAATTCAGCAATTTGAAAGCACTAAAAGTACTTTTCCTACAACTGCAAACGACAAAAATGATTGTAGTGAAATCTTTTTTTGTAGCTTTTATAGTTACTCCGAAAATAAAATATATTGTGCAGAAACCAAGCAAATGAAGTAAATTTTGGTTTTTTTTCTTGAAGTATGTTTTAAATCGTTTGTAGTTTTTTATCCGAAAAAAAATATTTTTTTTTGCCCCGAAGGTTTCGTAGTAATCGATTAGCAATTTGAAAGCACTAAAAGTACTTTTCCTACAACTACAAACGACAAAATTGATTGTAATGAAAATTTTTTTTGTAGCTTTTATAGTTACTCCGAAAATACAATATATTCTGCAGAAACCAAGCAAATGAAGTAAATTTGGTTTTTTTTTCTTGAAATATGTTTTAAATCGTTTGTAGTTTTTTATCCGAAAAAAAAATATTTTTTTTTGCCCCGAAGGTTTCGTAGTAATCGATTAGCAATTTGAAAGCACTAAAAGTACTTTTCCTACAACTAAAAAAGACAAAAATGATTGTAGTGAAATCTTTTTTTTGTAGCTTTTATAGTTACTCCGAAAATACAATATATTGTGCAGAAACCAAGCAAATGAAGTAAATTTTGGTTTTTTTTCTTGAAATATGTTTTAAATCGTTTGTAGTTTTTTATCCGAAAACATTTTTTTTTGCTCCGAAGGTTTCGGAGTAATCGATAACGCATGTCAAAAAAGGCAGAATTCAACAATTTGAAAGCACTACAGTACTTTTCCTACAACTACAAACGACAAAATTGATTGTAGTGAAATTTTTTTTTTGTAGCTTTTATAGTTGCCCCGAAAATACAATATATTGTGCAGAAACCAAGGAAATGAAGTAAATTTTGATCTTTTTTGTTGAAATATGTTTTAAATCGTTTGTAGTTTTTTATCCGAAAAACATTTTTTTTTTTGCCCCGAAGGTTTCGAAGTAATCGATAACGCATGTCAAAAAAAGGCAGAATTCAGCAATTTGAAAGCACTAAAAGTACTTTTCCTACAACTACAATTTTGGTCTTTTTTGTTGAAATATGTTTTAAATCGTTTGTAGTTTTTTATCCGAAAAAAATTTTTTTTTTTGCCCGGTAGGTTCCGGAGTAATCGATAACGCATGTCAAAAAAAGGCAGAATTCAGCTATTTGAAAGCACTAAAAGTACTTTTACTACAACTACAAACGACAAAAATGATTGTAGTGAAATCTTTTTTTTGTAGCTTTTATAGTTACTCCGAAAATACAATATATTGTGCAGAAACCAAGCAAATGAAGTAAATTTTGGTTTTTTTTTTCTTGAAATATATTTTAAATCGTTTGTAGTTTTTTATCCGAAAAAAACTTTTTTTTTTCTCCGAAGGTTTCGGAGTAATCGATAACGCATGTCAAAAAAAGGCAGAATTCAGCAATTTGAAAGCACTACAGTACTTTTCCTACAACTACAAACGACAAAATTGATTGTAGTGAATTTTTTTTTGTAGCTTTTATACGAGTAGTTACTCCGAAAATACAATATATTGTGCAGAAACCAAGCAAATGAAGTAAATTTTTGTTTTTTTCTTGAAATATGTTTTAAATCGTTTGTAGTTTTTTATCCCAAAACAATTTTTTTTTGCTCCGAAGGTTTCGGAGTAATCGATAACGCATGTCAAAAAAGGCAGAATTCAACAATTTGAAAGCACTACAGTACTTTTCCTACAACTACAAACGACAAAATTGATTGTAGTGAAATTTTTTTTTTGTAGCTTTTATAGTTGCCCCGAAAATACAATATATTGTGCAGAAACCAAGCAAATGAAGTAAATTTTGGTTTTTTTCTTGAAATCTGCTTTAAATCGTTTGTAGAAAAAAAATTTTTATTTGCTCCGAAGGTTTCGGAGTAATCGATAACGCATGTCAAAAAAAGGCAGAATTCAGCAATTTGAAAGCACTAAAAGTACTTTTCCTACAACTACAAACGACAAAATTGATTGTAGTGAAATTTTTTTTTTGTAGCTTTTATAGTTACTCCGAAAAAACAATATATTCTGCAGAAACCAAGCAAATTAAATAAATTTGGTTTTTTTTTTCTTGAAATATGTTCTAAATCGTTTGTAGTTTTTTATCCGAAAAAAAATTTTTTTTTTGCTCCGAAGGTTTCGGAGTAATCGATAACGCATGTCAAAAAAAGGCAGAATTCAGCAATTTGAAAGCACTAAAAGTACCTTTCCTACAACGACAAACGACAAAATTGATTGTAGTGAATTTTTTTTTGTAGCTTTTATAGTTACTCCGAAAATACAATATATACTGCAGAAACCAAGCAAATGAAGTAAATTTTGGTTTTTTTTCTTGAAGTATGTTTTAAATCGTTTGTAGTTTTTTATCCGAAAAAAAAATTAATTTTTTTTGCCCCGAAGGTGTCGTAGTAATCGACAACGCATGTCAAAAAAGGGCAGAATTCAGCAATTTGAAAGCACTAAAAGTACTTTTCCTACAACTGCAAACGACAAAAATGATTGTAGTGAAATCTTTTTTTGTAGCTTTTATAGTTACTCCGAAAATAAAATATATTGTGCAGAAACCAAGCAAATGAAGTAAATTTTGGTTTTTTTTCTTGAAGTATGTTTTAAATCGTTTGTAGTTTTTTATCCGAAAAAAAATATTTTTTTTTGCCCCGAAGGTTTTGTAGTAATCGATTAGCAATTTGAAAGCACTAAAAGTACTTTTCCTACAACTACAAACGACAAAATTGATTGTAATGAAATTTTTTTTTGTAGCTTTTATAGTTACTCCGAAAATACAATATATTCTGCAGAAACCAAGCAAATGAAGTAAATTTGGTTTTTTTTTCTTGAAATATGTTTTAAATCGTTTGTAGTTTTTTATCCGAAAAAAAATATTTTTTTTTGCCCCGAAGGTTTCGTAGTAATCGATTAGCAATTTGAAAGCACTAAAAGTACTTTTCCTACAACTAAAAAAGACAAAAATGATTGTAGTGAAATCTTTTTTTTGTAGCTTTTATAGTTACTCCGAAAATACAATATATTGTGCAGAAACCAAGCAAATGAAGTAAATTTTGGTCTTTTTTGTTGAAATATGTTTTAAATCGTTTGTAGTTTTTTATCCGAAAAAATTTGTTTTTTGCTCCAAAGGTTTCGGACTAATCGATAACGCATGTCAAAAAAAGGCAGAATTCAGCAATTTGAAAGCACTTTTCCTACAACTACAAACGACAAAAATGATTATAGTGAAATCTTTTTTTGTAGCTTTTATAGTTACTCCGAAAATACAATATATTGTGCAGAAACCAAGCAAATGAATGAAATTTTGGTTTTTTTTCTTGAAATATATTTTAAATCGTTTGTAGTTTTTTATCCGAAAAAATTTTTTTTTGCTCCGAATGTTTCGGAGTAATCGATAACGCATGTCAAAAAAAGGCAGAATTCAGAAATTTGAAAGCACTACAGTAATTTTCCTAACACTACAAACGACAAAATTGATTGTAGTGAAATTTTTTTTTTTTGTAGCTTTTATAGTTACTCCGAAAATACAATATATTGTGCAGAAACCAAGCAAATGAAGTAACTTTTGGTTTTTTTTGTTGAAATATGTTTTAAATCGTTTGTAGTTTTTTATCCGAAAAAAATTTTTTTTGCTCCAAAGGTTTCGGACTAATCGATAACGCATGTCAAAAAAAGGCAGAACTCAGCAATTTGAAAGCACTAAAAGTACTTTTCCTACAACTAAAAAATACAAAAATGATTGTAGTGAAATCTTTTTTTTGTAGCTTTTATAGTTACTCCGAAAATACAATATATTGTGCAGAAACCAAGCAAATGAAGTAAATTTTGGTTTTTTTTTCTTGAAGTATGTTTTAAATCGTTTGTAGTTTTTTATCCGAAAAAAAATATTTTTTTTTGCCCCGAAGGTTTCGTAGTAATCGATTAGCAATTTGAAAGCACTAAAAGTACTTTTCCTACAACTACAAACGACAAAATTGATTGTAATGAAATTTTTTTTTTTTGCTTTTATAGTTACTCGGAAAATACAATATATTCTGCAGAAACCAAGCAAATGAAGTAAATTTGGTTTTTTTTTCTTGAAATATGTTCTTAATCGTTTGTAGTTTTTTATCCGAAAAAAAATTTTTTTTTTGCCCGGTAGGTTCCGGAGTAATCGATAACGCATGTCAAAAAAAGGCAGAATTCAGCTATTTGAAAGCACTAAAAGTACTTTTCCTACAACTACAAACGACAAAAATGATTGTAGTGAAATCTTTTTTTTGTAGCTTTTATAGTTACTCCGAAAATACAATATATTGTGCAGAAACCAAGCAAATGAAGTAAATTTTGGTTTTTTTTTTCTTGAAATATATTTTAAATCGTTTGTAGTTTTTTATCCGAAAAAAACTTTTTTTTTCTCCGAAGGTTTCGGAGTAATCGATAACGCATGTCAAAAAAAGGCAGAATTCAGCAATTTGAAAGCACTACAGTACTTTTCCTACAACTACAAACGACAAAATTGATTGTAGTGAATTTTTTTTGTAGCTTTTATAGTTACTCCGAAAATACAATATATATTGCAGAAACCAAGCAAATGAAGTAAATTTTGGTTTTTTTTCTTGAAGTATGTTTTAAATCGTTTGTAGTTTTTTATCCGAAAAAAAAATTAATTTTTTTTGCCCCGAAGGTGTCGTAGTAATCGACAACGCATGTCAAAAAAAGGCAGAAATCAGCAATTTGAAAGCACTAAAAGTACTTTTCCTACAACTGCAAACGACAAAAATGATTGTAGTGAAATCTTTTTTTGTAGCTTTTATAGTTACTCCGAAAATAAAATATATTGTGCAGAAACCAAGCAAATGAAGTAAATTTTGGTTTTTTTCTTGAAGTATGTTTTAAATCGTTTGTAGTTTTTTATCCGAAAAAAAATATTTTTTTTGCCCCGAAGGTTTTGTAGTAATCGATTAGCAATTTGAAAGCACTAAAAGTACTTTTCCTACAAATACAAACGACAAAATAGATTGTAATGAAATTTTTTTTTGTAGCTTTTATAGTTACTCCGAAAATACAATATATTCTGCAGAAACCAAGCAAATGAAGTAAATTTGGTTTTTTTTTCTTGAAATATGTTTTAAATCGTTTGTAGTTTTTTATCCGAAAAAAAATATTTTTTTTTGCCCCGAAGGTTTCGTAGTAATCGATTAGCAATTTGAAAGCACTAAAAGTACTTTTCCTAACACTACAAACGACAAAATTGATTGTAGTGAAATTTTTTTTTTTGTAGCTTTTATAGTTACTCCGAAAATACAATATATTGTGCAGAAACCAAGCAAATGAAGTAACTTTTGGTTTTTTTTGTTGAAATATGTTTTAAATCGTTTGTAGTTTTTTATCCGAAAAAAATTTTTTTTGCTCCAAAGGTTTCCGACTAATCGATAACGCATGTCAAAAAAAGGCAGAACTCAGCAATTTGAAAGCACTAAAAGTACTTTTCCTACAACTAAAAAAGACAAAAATGATTGTAGTGAAATCTTTTTTTTGTAGCTTTTATAGTTACTCCGAAAATACAATATATTGTGCAGAAACCAAGCAAATGAAGTAAATTTTGGTTTTTTTTTTCTTGAAGTATGTTTTAAATCGTTTGTAGTTTTTTATCCGAAAAAAAATATTTTTTTTTGCCCCGAAGGTTTCGTAGTAATCGATTAGCAATTTGAAAGCACTAAAAGTACTTTTCCTACAACTACAAACGACAAAATTGATTGTAATGAAATTTTTTTTTTTTTGCTTTTATAGTTACTCGGAAAATACAATATATTCTGCAGAAACCAAGCAAATGAAGTAAATTTGGTTTTTTTTTCTTGAAATATGTTCTAAATCGTTTGTAGTTTTTTATCCGAAAAAAATTTTTTTTTTTGCCCGGTAGGTTCCGGAGTAATCGATAACGCATGTCAAAAAAAGGCAGAATTCAGCTATTTGAAAGCACTAAAAGTACTTTTCCTACAACTACAAACGACAAAAATGATTTAGTGAAATCTTTTTTTTGTAGCTTTTATAGTTACTCCGAAAATACAATATATTGTGCAGAAACCAAGCAAATGAAGTAAATTTTGGTTTTTTTTTTCTTGAAATATATTTTAAATCGTTTGTAGTTTTTTATCCGAAAAAAACTTTTTTTTTCTCCGAAGGTTTCGGAGTAATCGATAACGCATGTCAAAAAAAGGCAGAATTCAGCAATTTGAAAGCACTACAGTACTTTTCCTACAACTACAAACGACAAAATTGATTGTAGTGAATTTTTTTTTGGAGCTTTTATACGAGTAGTTACTCCGAAAATACAATATATTGTGCAGAAACCAAGCAAATGAAGTAAATTTTTGTTTTTTTCTTGAAATATGTTTTAAATCGTTTGTAGTTTTTTATCCGAAAACAATTTTTTTTTGCTCCGAAGGTTTCGAAGTAATCAATAACGCATGTCAAAAAAGGCAGAATTCAACAATTTGAAAGCACTACAGTACTTTTCCTACAACTACAAACGACAAAATTGATTGTAGTGAAATTTTTTTTTTGTAGCTTTTATAGTTGCTCCGAAAATACAATATATTGTGCAGAAACCAAGCAAATGAAGTAAATTTTGGTTTTTTTCTTGAAATCTGCTTTAAATCGTTTGTAGAAAAAAAAATTTTATTTGCTCCGAAGGTTTCGGAGTAATCGATAACGCATGTCAAAAAAAGGCAGAATTCAGCAATTTGAAAGCACTAAAAGTACTTTTCCTACAACTACAAACGAAAAAATTGATTGTAGTGAAATATTTTTTTTGTAGCTTTTATAGTTACCCCGAAAATACAATATATACTGAGAAACCAAGCAAATGTAGTAAATTTTGGTTTTTTTCTTGAAATATGTTTTAAATCGTTTGTATTTTTTATCCAAAAAAAAAATTTTTTTTTGCCCCGAAGGTTTCGGAGTAATCGATAACGCATGTCAAAAAAAAGGCTGAATTCAGCAATTTGAAAGCACTAAAAGTACTTTTCCTAGAACTAAAAACGACAAAAATGATTATAGTGAAATCTTTTTTTGTAGCTTTTATAGTTACTCCGAAAATACAATATATTGTGCAGAAACCAAGCAAATGAAGTAAATTTTGTTTTTTTTTGTTGAAATATGTTTTAAATCGTTTGTAGTATTTTATCCGAAAAAATATTTTTTTTTTGCTCCAAAGGTTTCGGACTAATCGATAACGCATGTCAAAAAAAGGCAGAACTCAGCAATTTGAAAGCACTAAAAGTACTTTTCCTACAACTAAAAAAGACAAAAATGATTGTAGTGAAATCTTTTTTTTGTAGCTTTTATAGTTACTCCGAAAATACAATATATTGTGCAGAAACCAAGCAAATTAAATAAATTTGTTTAATGGCAAATTCCGATCGGTTATAATTATTAATATAAGTTTTCCAGCTAATCCGATCTATCAGGGTCGAGTGCAAATAAAAAACGATTTATTCCACAATTTTGCCCAACGTTTCGATAAACTCCTTATCTTCTTCAGGGGCTTTCTATATTAATTTATGACGAAATGCAAAAACAACATTAGAATCAATTTCAAACACATATTAACATAAATATTGCACTATTTTTTTATATATATTAAACTTACATAATATATATAAAAAAATAGTGCAATATTTATGTTAATATGTATTTGAAATTGATTCTAATGTTGTTTTTGCATTTCGTCATAAATTAATATAGAAAGCCCCTGAAGAAGATAAGGAGTTTATCGAAACGTTGGGCAAAATTGTGGAATAAATCGTTTTTTATTTGCACTCGACCCTGATAGATCGGATTAGCTGGAAAACTTATATAAATAAATTTGGTTTTTTTTTTTCTTGAAATATGTTCTAAATCGTTTGTAGTTTTTTATCCGAAAAAAAATTTTTTTTTTGCTCCGAAGGTTTCGGAGTAATCGATAACGCATGTCAAAAAAAGGCAGAATTCAGCAATTTGAAAGCACTAAAAGTACCTTTCCTACAACGACAAACGACAAAATTGATTGTACTGAATTTTTTTTTTTTGTAGCTTTTATAGTTACTCCGAAAATACAATATATACTGCAGAAACCAAGCAAATGAAGTAAATTTTGGTTTTTTTTCTTGAAGTATGTTTTAAATCGTTTGTAGTTTTTTATCCGAAAAAAAAAATTAATTTTTTTTGCCCCGAAGGTGTCGTAGTAATCGACAACGCATGTCAAAAAAAGGCAGAATTCAGCAATTTGAAAGCACTAAAAGTACTTTTCCTACAACTGCAAACGACAAAAATGATTGTAGTGAAATCTTTTTTTGTAGCTTTTATAGTTACTCCGAAAATAAAATATATTGTGCAGAAACCAAGCAAATGAAGTAAATTTTGGTTTTTTTTCTTGAAGTATGTTTTAAATCGTTTGTAGTTTTTTATCCGAAAAAAATATTTTTTTTTGCCCCGAAGGTTTCGTAGTAATCGATTAGCAATTTGAAAGCACTAAAAGTACTTTTCCTACAACTATAAACGACAAAATTGATTGTAATGAAATTTTTTTTTGTAGCTTTTATAGTTACTCCGAAAATACAATATATTCTGCAGAAACCAAGCAAATGAAGTAAATTTGGTTTTTTTTTTCTTGAAATATGTTTTAAATCGTTTGTAGTTTTTTATCCGAAAAAAAATATTTTTTTTTGCCCCGAAGGTTTCGTAGTAATCGATTAGCAATTTGAAAGCACTAAAAGTACTTTTCCTACAACTAAAAAAGACAAAAATGATTGTAGTGAAATCTTTTTTTTGTAGCTTTTATAGTTACTCCCAAAATACAATATATTGTGCAGAAACCAAGGAAATGAAGTAACGTTTGGTCTTTTTTGTTGAAATATGTTTTAAATCGTTTGTAGTTTTTTATCCGAAAAAAATTTTTTTTTTGCCCCGAAGGTTTCGGAGTAATCGATAACGCATGTCAAAAAAAGGCAGAATTCAGCAATTTGAAAGCACTAAAAGTACTTTTCCTACAACTACAAACGACAAAAATGATTATAGTGAAATCTTTTTTTGTAGCTTTTATAGTTACTCCGAAAATACAATATATTGTGCAGAAACCAAGCAAATGAAGTAAATTTTGTTTTTTTTTTGTTGAAATATGTTTTAAATCGTTTGTAGTTTTTTATCCGAAAAAAATTTTTTTTTGCTCCAAAGGTTTTGGACTAATCGATAACGCATGTCAAAAAAAGGTAGAACTCAGCAATTTGAAAGCACTAAAAGTACTTTTCCTACAACTAAAAAAGACAAAAATGATTGTAGTGAAATCTTTTTTTTGTAGCTTTTATAGTTACTCCGAAAATACAATATATTGTGCAGAAACCAAGCAAATGAAGTAAATTTTGGTTTTTTTTTCTTGAAGTATGTTTTAAATCGTTTGTAGTTTTTTATCCGAAAAAAAAATATTTTTTTTTGCCCCGAAGGTTTCGTAGTAATCGATTAGCAATTTGAAAGCACTAAAAGTGCTTTTCCTACAACTACAAACGACAAAATTGATTGTAATGAAATTTTTTTTTGTAGCTTTTATAGTTACTCCGAAAATACAATATATTCTGCAGAAACCAAGCAAATGAAGTAAATTTTGGTTTTTTTTTTCTTGAAATATATTTTAAATCGTTAGTAGTTTTTTATCCGAAAAAAACTGTTTTTTTTCTCCGAAGGTTTCGGAGTAATCGATAACGCATGTCAAAAAAGGCAGAATTCAGCAATTTGAAAGCACTACAGTACTTTTCCTACAACTACAAACGACAAAATTGATTGTAGTGAATTTTTTTTTGTAGCTTTTATACGAGTAGTTACTCCGAAAATACAATATATTGTGCAGAAACCAAGCAAATGAAGTAAATTTTTGTTTTTTTCTTGAAATATGTTTTAAATCGTTTGTAGTTTTTTATCCGAAAACAATTTTTTTTTTGCTCCGAAGGTTTCGGAGTAATCGATAACGCATGTCAAAAAAGGCAGAATTCAACAATTTGAAAGCACTACAGTACTTTTCCTACAACTACAAACGACAAAATTGATTGTAGTGAAATTTTTTTTTTGTAGCTTTTATAGTTGCTCCGAAAATACAATATATTGTGCAGAAACCAAGCAAATGAAGTAAATTTTGGTTTTTTTCTTGAAATCTGCTTTAAATCGTTTGTAGAAAAAAAATTTTTATTTGCTCCGAAGGTTTCGGAGTAATCGATAACGCATGTCAAAAAAAGGCAGAATTCAGCAATTTGAAAGCACTAAAAGTACTTTTCGTACAACTACAAACGAAAAAATTGATTGTAGTGAAATATTTTTTTGTAGCTTTTATAGTTACCCCGAAAATACAATATATACTGAGAAACCAAGCAAATGTAGTAAATTTTGGTTTTTTTCTTGAAATATGTTTTAAATCGTTTGTATTTTTTATCGGAAAAAAAAAATTTTTTTTTGCCCCGAAGCTTTCGGAGTAATCGATAACGCATGTCAAAAAAAGGCAGAATTCAGCAATTTGAAAGCACTAAAAGTACTTTTCCTACAACTAAAAACGACAAAAATGATTATAGTGAAATCTTTTTGTTGTAGCTTTTATAGTTACTCCGAAAATACAATATATTGTGCAGAAACCAAGCAAATGAAGTAAATTTTGGTTTTTTTTCTTGAAATATGTTTTAAATCGTTTGTAGTTTTTTATCCGAAAAAATTTTTTTTTTGCTCCGAAGGTTTCGGAGTAATCGATAACGCATGTCAAAAAAAGGCAGAATTCAGAAATTTGAAAGCACTACAGTAATTTTCCTAACACTACAAACGACAAAATTGATTGTAGTGAAATTTTTTTTTTTTTGTAGCTTTTATAGTTACTCCGAAAATACAATATATTGTGCAGAAACCAAGGAAATGAAGTAAATTTTGGTCTTTTTTGTTGAAATATGTTTTAAATCGTTTGTAGTTTTTTATCCGAAAAAAAATTTTTTTTTTGCCCCGAAGGTTTCGGAGTAATCGATAACGTATGTCAAAAAAAGGCAGAATTCAGCAATTTGAAAGCACTAAAAGTACTTTTCCTACAACTAAAAAAGACAAAAATGATTGTAGTGAAATCTTTTTTTGTAGCTTTTATAGTTACTCCGAAAATACAATATATTGTGCAGAAACCAAGCAAATGAAGTAAATTTTGGTTTTTTTTGTTGAAATATGTTTTAAAACGTTTGTAGTTTTTTATCCGAAGAAAATTTTTTTTTGCTCCAAAGGTTTCGGACTAATCGATAACGCATGTCAAAAAAAGGCAGAACTCAGCAATTTGAAAGCACTAAAAGTACTTTTCCTACAACTAAAAAAGACAAAAATGATTGTAGTGAAATCTTTTTTTTGTAGCTTTTATAGTTACTCCGAAAATACAATATATTGTGCAGAAACCAAGCAAATGAAGTACATTTTGGTTTTTTTTTCTTGAAATATGTTTTAAATCGTTTATAGTTTTTTATCCGAAAAAATTTTTTTTGCTCCGAAGGTTTCGGAGTAATCGATAACGCATGTCAAAAAAAGGCAGAATTCAGAAATTTGAAAGCACTACAGTAATTTTCCTAACACTACAAACGACAAAATTGATTGTAGTGAAATTTTTTTTTTTTGTAGCTTTTATACATAGTTACTCCGAAAATACAATATATTGTGCAGAAACCAAGCAAATGAAGTAAATTTTGGTCTTTTTTGTTGAAATATGTTTTAAATCGTTTGTAGTTTTTTATCCGAAAAAAATTTTTTTTTGCTCCAAAGGTTTCGGACTAATCGATAACGCATGTCAAAAAAAGGCAGAATTCAGCAATTTGAAAGCACTAAAAGTACTTTTCCTACAACTACAAACGACAAAAATGATTATAGTGAAATCTTTTTTTGTAGCTTTTATAGTTACTCCGAAAATACAATATATTGTGCAGAAACCAAGCAAATGAAGTAAAATTTGGTTTTTTTTTCTTGAAATTAGTTTTAAATCGTTTGTAGTTTTTTATCCGAAAAAATTTTTTTTTTGCTCCGAAGATTTCGGAGTAATCGATAACGCATGTAAAAAAAAGGCAGAATTCAGAAATTTGAAAGCACTACAGTAATTTTCCTACAACTAAAAACGACAAAATTGATTGTAGTGAATTTTTTTTTTTTTTAGCTTTTATAGTTACTCGGAAAACACAATATATTGTGCAGAAACCAAGCAAATGAAGTAAATTTTGTTTTTTTTCTTGAAATATGTTTTAAATCGTTTGTAGTTTTTTATCCGAAAAAAATTTTTTTTGCTCCAAAGGTTTCGGAGTAATCGATAACGCATGTCAAAAAAAGGCAGAATTCAGCAATTTGAAAGCACTAAAAGTACCTTTACTACAACGACAAACGACAAAATTGATTGTAGTGAATTTTTTTTTTTGTAGCTTTTATAGTCACTCCGAAAATACAATATATTGTGCAAAAACCAAGCAAATGAAGTAAATTTTGGTTTTTTTTCTTGAGGTATGTTTTAAATTGTTTGTAGTTTTTTATCCGAAAAAAAATTTTTTTTTTTGCCCCGAAGGTTTCGGAGTAATCGATAACGCATGTAAAAAAAAGGCAGAATTCAGAAATTTGAAAGCACTACAGTATTTTCCTACAACTACAAACGACAAAATTGATTGTAGTGAAATTTTTTTTTGTAGCTTTTATAGTCTCTCCGAAAATACAATATATTGTGCAAAAACCAAGCAAATGAAGTAAATTTTGGTTTTTTTGTTGTAGTATGTTTTAAATCGTTTGTAGTTTTTTATCCAAAAAAAAATTTTTTTTGCTCCAAAGGTTTCGGAGTAATCGATAACGCATGTCAAAAAAAGGCAGAATTCAACAATTTAAAAGCACTAAAAGTACTTTTCCTACAACTACAAACGACAAAATTGATTGTAGTGAAATTTTTTTTTTTGTAGCTTTTATAGTTACACCGAAAATACAATATATTCTGCAGAAACCAAGCAAATTAAATAAATTTGGTTTTTTTTTCTTGAAATATGTTCTAAATCGTTTGTAGTTTTTTATCCGAAAAAAATTTTTTTTTGCTCCGAAGGTTTCGGAGTAATCGATAACGCATGTCAAAAAAAGGCAGAATTCAGCAATTTGAAAGCACTAAAAGTACCTTTCCTACAACGACAAACGACAAAATTGATTGTAGTGAATTTTTTTTTGTAGCTTTTATAGTTACTCCGAAATTACAATATATACTGCAGAAACCAAGCAAATGAAGTAAATTTTGGTTTTTTTCTTGAAGTATTTTTTAAATCGTTTGTAGTTTTTTATCCGAAAAAAAAATTAATTTTTTTTGCCCCGAAGGTGTCGGAGTAATCGACAACGCATGTCAAAAAAAGGCAGAATTCAGCAATTTGAAAGCACTAAAAGTACTTTTCGTACAACTACAAACGAAAAAATTGATTGTAGTGAAATATTTTTTTTGTAGCTTTTATAGTTACCCCGAAAATACAATATATACTGAGAAACCAAGCAAATGTAGTAAATTTTGGTTTTTTTCTTGAAATATGTTTTAAATCGTTTGTATTTTTTATCCGAAAAAAAATTTTTTTTTGCCCCGAAGCTTTCGGAGTAATCGATAACGCATGTCAAAAAAAGGCAGAATTCAGCAATTTGAAAGCACTAAAAGTACTTTTCCTACAACTAAAAACGACAAAAATGATTATAGTGAAATCTTTTTGTTGTAGCTTTTATAGTTACTCCGAAAATACAATATATTGTGCAGAAACCAAGCAAATGAAGTAAATTTTGGTTTTTTTTCTTGAAATATGTTTTAAATCGTTTGTAGTTTTTTATCCGAAAAAATTTTTTTTTTGCTCCGAAGGTTTCGGAGTAATCGATAACGCATGTCAAAAAAAGGCAGAATTCAGAAATTTGAAAGCACTACAGTAATTTTCCTAACACTACAAACGACAAAATTGATTGTAGTGAAATTTT
Organism: Campiglossa producta; assembly: GCA_964058755.1. NCBI lineage: Eukaryota > Metazoa > Arthropoda > Insecta > Diptera > Tephritidae > Campiglossa > Campiglossa producta. The sequence continues at coordinate 19,290,146 of CAXKVI010000006.1, read as the reverse complement.
TTTTTTTGTAGCTTTTATAGTTACTCCGAAAATACAATATATTGTGCAGAAACCAAGGAAATGAAGTAAATTTTGGTCTTTTTTGTTGAAATATGTTTTAAATCGTTTGTAGTTTTTTATCCGAAAAAAAATTTTTTTTTTGCCCCGAAGATTTCGGAGTAATCGATAACGCATGTCAAAAAAAGGCAGAATTCAGCAATTTGAAAGCACTAAAAGTACTTTTCCTACAACTAAAAAAGACAAAAATGATTGTAGTGAAATCTTTTTTTGTAGCTTTTATAGTTACTCCGAAAATACAATATATTGTGCAGAAACCAAGCAAATGAAGTAAATTTTGGTTTTTTTTGTTGAAATATGTTTTAAATCGTTTGTAGTTTTTTATCCGAAAAAAATTTTTTTTTGCTCCAAAGGTTTCGGACTAATCGATAACGCATGTCAAAAAAAGGCAGAACTCAGCAATTTGAAAGCACTAAAAGTACTTTTCCTACAACTAAAAAAGACAAAAATGATTGTAGTGAAATCTTTTTTTTGTAGCTTTTATAGTTACTCCGAAAATACAATATATTGTGCAGAAACCAAGCAAATGAAGTACATTTTGGTTTTTTTTTCTTGAAATATGTTTTAAATCGTTTGTAGTTTTTTATCCGAAAAAATTTTTTTTGCTCCGAAGGTTTCGGAGTAATCGATAACGCATGTCAAAAAAAGGCAGAATTCAGAAATTTGAAAGCACTACAGTAATTTTCCTAACACTACAAACGACAAAATTGATTGTAGTGAAATTTTTTTTTTTGTAGCTTTTATACATAGTTACTCCGAAAATACAATATATTGTGCAGAAACCAAGCAAATGAAGTAAATTTTGGTCTTTTTTGTTGAAATATGTTTTAAATCGTTTGTAGTTTTTTATCCGAAAAAAATTTTTTTTTGCTCCAAAGGTTTCGGACTAATCGATAACGCATGTCAAAAAAAGGCAGAATTCAGCAATTTGAAAGCACTAAAAGTACTTTTCCTACAACTACAAACGACAAAAATGATTATAGTGAAATCTTTTTTTGTAGCTTTTATAGTTACTCCGAAAATACAATATATTGTGCAGAAACCAAGCAAATGAAGTAAAATTTGGTTTTTTTTTCTTGAAATTAGTTTTAAATCGTTTGTAGTTTTTTATCCGAAAAAATTTTTTTTTTGCTCCGAAGATTTCGGAGTAATCGATAACGCATGTAAAAAAAAGGCAGAATTCAGAAATTTGAAAGCACTACAGTAATTTTCCTACAACTAAAAACGACAAAATTGATTGTAGTGAATTTTTTTTTTTTTTTAGCTTTTATAGTTACTCGGAAAACACAATATATTGTGCAGAAACCAAGCAAATGAAGTAAATTTGGTTTTTTTTCTTGAAATATGTTTTAAATCGTTTGTAGTTTTTTATCCGAAAAAAATTTTTTTTGCTCCAAAGGTTTCGGAGTAATCGATAACGCATGTCAAAAAAAGGCAGAATTCAGCAATTTGAAAGCACTAAAAGTACCTTTACTACAACGACAAACGACAAAATTGATTGTAGTGAATTTTTTTTTTGTAGCTTTTATAGTCACTCCGAAAATACAATATATTGTGCAAAAACCAAGCAAATGAAGTAAATTTTGGTTTTTTTTCTTGAGGTATGTTTTAAATTGTTTGTAGTTTTTTATCCGAAAAAAAATTTTTTTTTTTGCCCCGAAGGTTTCGGAGTAATCGATAACGCATGTAAAAAAAAGGCAGAATTCAGAAATTTGAAAGCACTACAGTATTTTCCTACAACTACAAACGACAAAATTGATTGTAGTGAAATTTTTTTTTGTAGCTTTTATAGTCACTCCGAAAATACAATATATTGTGCAAAAACCAAGCAAATGAAGTAAATTTTGGTTTTTTTGTTGAAGTATGTTTTAAATCGTTTGTAGTTTTTTATCCAAAAAAAATTTTTTTTGCTCCAAAGGTTTCGGAGTAATCGATAACGCATGTCAAAAAAAGGCAGAATTCAACAATTTAAAAGCACTAAAAGTACTTTTCCTACAACTACAAACGACAAAATTGATTGTAGTGAATTTTTTTTTTTTGTAGCTTTTATAGTTACACCGAAAATACAATATATTCTGCAGAAACCAAGCAAATTAAATAAATTTGGTTTTTTTTTTCTTGAAATATGTTCTAAATCGTTTGTAGTTTTTTATCCGAAAAAAATTTTTTTTTGCTCCGAAGGTTTCGGAGTAATCGATAACGCATGTCAAAAAAAGGCAGAATTCAGCAATTTGAAAGCACTAAAAGTACCTTTCCTTCAACGACAAACGACAAAATTGATTGTAGTGAATTTTTTTTTGTAGCTTTTATAGTTACTCCGAAATTACAATATATACTGCAGAAACCAAGCAAATGAAGTAAATTTTGGTTTTTTTCTTGAAGTATTTTTTAAATCGTTTGTAGTTTTTTATCCGAAAAAAAATATTTTTTTTTGCCCCGAAGGTGTCGGAGTAATCGACAACGCATGTCAAAAAAAGGCAGAATTCAGCAATTTGAAAGCACTAAAAGTACTTTTCCTACAACTACAAATGACAAAAATGATTGTAGTGAAATCTTTTTTTGTAGCTTTTATAGTTACTCCGAAAATAAAATATATTGTGCAGAAACCAAGCAAATGAAGTAAATTTTGGTTTTTTTTCTTGAAGTATGTTTTAAATCGTTTGTAGTTTTTTATCCGAAAAAAAATATTTTTTTTTGCCCCGAAGGTTTCGTAGTAATCGATTAGCAATTTGAAAGCACTAAAAGTACTTTTCCTACAACTACAAACGACAAAATTGATTGTAATGAAATTTTTTTTTGTAGCTTTTATAGTTACTCCGAAAATACAATATATTCTTCAGAAACCAAGCAAATGAAGTAAATTTGGTTTTTTTTTCTTGAAATATGTTCTAAATCGTTTGTAGTTTTTTATCCGAAAAAAAATTTTTTTTTTGCCCGGTAGGTTTCGGAGTAATCGATAACGCATGTCAAAAAAAGGCAGAATTCAGCTATTTGAAAGCACTAAAAGTACTTTTCCTACAACTACAAACGACAAAAATGATTGTAGTGAAATCTTTTTTTTTTGTAGCTTTTATAGTTACTCCGAAAATACAATATATTGTGCAGAAACCAAGCAAATGAAGTAAATTTTGTTTTTTTTTTTCTTAAAATATATTTTAAATCGTTTGTAGTTTTTTATCCGAAAAAAAATTTTTTTTTTCTCCGAAGGTTTCGGAGTAATCGATAACGCATGTCAAAAAAAGGCAGAATTCAGCAATTTGAAAGCACTACAGTACTTTTCCTACAACTACAAACGACAAAATTGATTGTAGTGAATTTTTTTTGTAGCTTTTATACGAGTAGTTACTCCGAAAATACAATATATTGTGCAGAAACCAAGCAAATGAAGTAAATTTTGGTTTTTTTCTTGAAATCTGCTTTAAATCGTTTGTAGAAAAAAAATTTTTATTTGCTCCGAAGGTTTCGGAGTAATCGATAACGCATGTCAAAAAAAGGCTGAATTCAGCAATTTGAAAGCACTAAAAGTACTTTTCCTACAACTACAAACGACAAAAATGATTATAGTGAAATCTTTTTTTGTAGCTTTTATAGTTACTCCGAAAATACAATATATTGTGCAGAAACCAAGCAAATGAAGTAAATTTTGGTTTTTTTTGTTGAAATATGTTTTAAATCGTTTGTAGTTTTTTATCCGAAAAAAAAATTTTTTTTGCTCCAAAGGTTTCGGACTAATCGATAACGCATGTCAAAAAAAGGCAGAACTCAGCAATTTGAAAGCACTAATAGTACTTTTCCTACAACTAAAAAAGACAAAAATGATTGTAGTGAAATCTTTTTTTGTAGCTTTTATAGTTACTCCGAAAATACAATATATTGTGCAGAAACCAAGCAAATGAAGTAAATTTTGGTTTTTTTTTCTTGAAATATGTTTTAAATCGTTTGTAGTTTTTTATCCGAAAAAATTTTTTTTTGCTCCAAAGGTTTCGGAGTAATCGATAACGCATGTCAAAAAAAGGCAGAATTCAGCTATTTGAAAGCACTAAAAGTACCTTTCGTACAACTACAAACGACAAAAATGATTGTAGTGAAATCTTTTTTTTTTTGTAGCTTTTATAGTTACTCCGAAAATACAATATATTGTGCAGAAACCAAGCAAATGAAGTAAATTTTGGTTTTTTTTTCTTGAAATATATTTTAAATCGTTTGTAGTTTTTTATCCGAAAAAAACTTTTTTTTTTCTCCGAAGGTTTCGGAGTAATCGATAACGCATGTCAAAAAAAGGCAGAATTCAGCAATTTGAAAGCACTACAGTACTTTTCCTACAACTACAAACGACAAAATTGATTGTAGTGAATTTTTTTTTTGTAGCTTTTATACGAGTAGTTACTCCGAAAATACAATATATTGTGCAGAAACCAAGCAAATGAAGTAAATTTTTGTTTTTTTTCTTGAAATATGTTTTAAATCGTTTGTAGTTTTTTATCCGAAAACAATTTTTTTTTGCTCCGAAGGTTTCGGAGTAATCGATAACGCATGTCAAAAAAAGGCAGAATTCAGCAATTTGAAAGCACTAAAAGTACTTTTCCTACAACTACAAACGAAAAAATTGATTGTAGTGAAATATTTTTTTTGTAGCTTTTATAGTTACCCCGAAAATACAATATATACTGAGAAACCAAGCAAATGTAGTAAATTTTGGTTTTTTTCTTGAAATATGTTTTAAATCGTTTGTATTTTTTATAAGAAAAAAAATTTTTTTTTGCCCCGAAGGTTTCGGAGTAATCGATAACGCATGTCAAAAAAAGGCAGAATTCAGCTATTTGAAAGCACTAAAAGTACTTTTCCTACAACTACAAACGACAAAAATGATTATAGTGAAATCTTTTTTTGTAGCTTTTATAGTTACTCCCAAAATACAATATATTGTGCAGAAACCAAGCAAATGAAGTAAATTTTGGTTTTTTTCTTGAAATCTGCTTTAAATCGTTTGTAGAAAAAAAATTTTTATTTGCTCCGAAGGTTTCGGAGTAATCGATAACGCATGTCAAAAAAAGGCAGAATTCAGCAATTTGAAAGCACTAAAAGTACTTTTCCTACAACTACAAACGAAAAAATTGATTGTAGTGAAATATTTTTTTTGTAGCTTTTATAGTTACCCCGAAAATACAATATATACTGAGAAACCAAGCAAATGTAGTAAATTTTGGTTTTTTTCTTGAAATATGTTTTAAATCGTTTGTATTTTTTATCCGAAAAAAAATTTTTTTTTGCCCCGAAGGTTTCGGAGTAATCGATAACGCATGTCAAAAAAAAGGCAGAATTTAGCTATTTGAAAGAACTAAAAGTACTTTTCCTACAACTAAAAACGACAAAAATGATTATAGTGAAATCTTTTTTTGTAGCTTTTATAGTTACTCCGAAAATACAATATATTGTGCAGAAACCAAGCAAATGAAGTAAATTTTTGTTTTTTTCTTGAAATATGTTTTAAATCGTTTGTAGTTTTTTATCCGAAAACAATTTTTTTTTGCTCCGAAGGTTTCGGAGTAATCGATAACGCATGTCAAAAAAAGGCAGAATTCAGCAATTTGAAAGCACTAAAAGTACTTTTCCTACAACTACAAACGAAAAAATTGATTGTAGTGAAATATTTTTTTTGTAGCTTTTATAGTTACCCCGAAAATACAATATATACTGAGAAACCAAGCAAATGTAGTAAATTTTGGTTTTTTTCTTGAAATATGTTTTAAATCGTTTGTATTTTTTATCCGAAAAAAAATTTTTTTTTGCCCCGAAGGTTTCGGAGTAATCGATAACGCATGTCAAAAAAAGGCAGAATTCAGCTATTTGAAAGCACTAAAAGTACTTTTCCTACAACTACAAACGACAAAAATGATTATAGTGAAATCTTTTTTTGTAGCTTTTATAGTTACTCCCAAAATACAATATATTGTGCAGAAACCAAGCAAATGAAGTAAAATTTGGTTTTTTTTTCTTGAAATTAGTTTTAAATCGTTTGTAGTTTTTTATCCGAAAAAATTTTTTTTTGCTCCGAAGATTTCGGAGTAATCGATAACGCATGTAAAAAAAAGGCAGAATTCAGAAATTTGAAAGCACTACAGTAATTTTCCTACAACTACAAACGACAAAATTGATTGTAGTGAATTTTTTTTTTTTTAGCTTTTATAGTTACTCGGAAAACACAATATATTGTGCAGAAACCAAGCAAATGAAGTAAATTTTGTTTTTTTTCTTGAAATATGTTTTAAATCGTTTGTAGTTTTTTATCCGAAAAACATTTTTTTTTGCTCCAAAGGTTTCGGAGTAATCGATAACGCATGTCAAAAAAAGGCAGAATTCAGCAATTTGAAAGCACTAAAAGTACCTTTCCTACAACGACAAACGACAAAATTGATTGTAGTGAACTTTTTTTTTTGTAGCTTTTATAGTCACTCCGAAAATACAATATATTGTGCAAAAACCAAGCAAATGAAGTAAATTTTGGTTTTTTTTCTTGAGGTATGTTTTAAATTGTTTGTAGTTTTTATCCGAAAAAAAATTTTTTTTTTGCCCCGAAGGTTTCGGAGTAATCGATAACGCATGTAAAAAAAAGGCAGAATTCAGAAATTTGAAAGCACTACAGTATTTACCTACAACTACAAACGACAAAATTGATTGTAGTGAAATTTTTATTGTAGCTTTTATAGTCACTCCGAAAATACAATATATTGTGCAAAAACCAAGCAAATGAAGTAAATTTTGGTTTTTTTGTTGAATTATGTTTTAAATCGTTTGTAGTTTTTTATCCAAAAAAAAAATTTTTTTGCTCCAAAGGTTTCGGAGTAATCGATAACGCATGTCAAAAAAAGGCAGAATTCAACAATTTAAAAGCACTAAAAGTACTTTTCCTACAACTACAAACGACAAAATTGATTGTAGTGAAATTTTTTTTTTTGTAGCTTTTATAGTTACACCGAAAATACAATATATTCTGCAGAAACCAAGCAAATTAAATAAATTTGGTTTTTTTTTCTTGAAATATGTTCTAAATCGTTTGTAGTTTTTTATCCGAAAAAAATTTTTTTTTGCTCCGAAGGTTTCGGAGTAATCGATAACGCATGTCAAAAAAAGGCAGAATTCAGCAATTTGAAAGCACTAAAAGTACCTTTCCTACAACGACAAACGACAAAATTGATTGTAGTGAATTTTTTTTGTAGCTTTTATAGTTACTCCGAAATTACAATATATACTGCAGAAACCAAGCAAATGAAGTAAATTTTGGTTTTTTTCTTGAAGTATTTTTTAAATCGTTTGTAGTTTTTTATCCGAAAAAAAAAATTAATTTTTTTTTCCCCGAAGGTGTCGGAGTAATCGACAACGCATGTCAAAAAAAGGCAGAATTCAGCAATTTGAATGCACTAAAAGTACTTCTCCTACAACTACAAACGACAAAAATGATTGTAGTGAAATCTTTTTTTGTAGCTTTTATAGTTACTCCGAAAATAAAATATATTGTGCAGAAACCAAGCAAATGAAGTAAATTTTGGTTTTTTTTCTTGAAGTATGTTTTAAATCGTTTGTAGTTTTTTATCCGAAAAAAAATATTTTTTTTTGCCCCGAAGGTTTCGTAGTAATCGATTAGCAATTTGAAAGCACTAAAAGTACTTTTCCTACAACTACAAACGACAAAATTGATTGTAATGAAATTTTTTTTTGTAGCTTTTATAGTTACTCCGAAAATACAATATATTCTTCAGAAACCAAGCAAATGAAGTAAATTTGGTTTTTTTTCTTGAAGTATGTTTTAAATCGTTTGTAGTTTTTTATCCGAAAAAAACTTTTTTTTTTCTCCGAAGGTTTCGGAGTAATCGATAACGCATGTCAAAAAAAGGCAGAATTCAGCAATTTGAAAGCACTACAGTACTTTTCCTACAACTACAAACGACAAAATTGATTGTAGTGAATTTTTTTTGTAGCTTTTATACGAGTAGTTACTCCGAAAATACAATATATTGTGCAGAAACCAAGCAAATGAAGTAAATTTTGGTTTTTTTCTTGAAATCTGCTTTAAATCGTTTGTAGAAAAAAAATTTTTATTTGCTCCGAAGGTTTCGGAGTAATCGATAACGCATGTCAAAAAAAGGCGGAATTCAGCAATTTGAAAGCACTAAAAGTACTTTTCCTACAACTACAAACGAAAAAATTGATTGTAGTGAAATATTTTTTTTGTAGCTTTTATAGTTACCCCGAAAATACAATATATACTGAGAAACCAAGCAAATGTAGTAAATTTTGGTTTTTTTCTTGAAATATGTTTTAAATCGTTTGTATTTTTTATCCGAAAAAAAATTTTTTTTTGCCCCGAAGGTTTCGGAGTAATCGATAACGCATGTCAAAAAAAAGGCAGAATTCAGCTATTTGAAAGCACTAAAAGTACTTTTCCTACAACTACAAACGACAAAAATGATTATAGTGAAATCTTTTTTTGTAGCTTTTATAGTTACTCCGAAAATACAATATATTGTGCAGAAACCAAGCAAATGTAGTAAATTTTGGTTTTTTTCTTGAAATATGTTTTAAATCGTTTGTAGTTTTTTATCCGAAAAAAAAATTTTTTTTTGCTCCAAAGGTTTCGGACTAATCGATAACGCATGTCAAAAAAAGGCAGAACTCAGCAATTTGAAAGCACTAAAAGTACTTTTTCTACAACTAAAAAAGACAAAAATGATTGTAGTGAAATCTTTTTTTGTAGCTTTTATAGTTACTCCGAAAATACAATATATTGTGCAGAAACCAAGCAAATGAAGTAAATTTTGGTTTTTTTTCTTGAAATATGTTTTAAATCGTTTGTAGTTTTTTATCCGAAAAAATTTTTTTTTGCTCCAAAGGTTTCGGAGTAATCGATAACGCATGTCAAAAAAAGGCAGAATTCAGCAATTTGAAAGCACTACAGTACTTTTCCTACAACTACAAACGACAAAATTGATTGTAGTGAATTTTTTTTTTGTAGCTTTTATACGAGTAGTTACTCCGAAAATACAATATATTGTGCAGAAACCAAGCAAATGAAGTAAATTTTTGTTTTTTTCTTGAAATATGTTTTAAATCGTTTGTAGTTTTTTATCCGAAAACAATTATTTTTTGCTCCGAAGGTTTCGGAGTAATCGATAACGCATGTCAAAAAAAGGCAGAATTCAGCAATTTGAAAGCACTAAAAGTACTTTTCCTACAACTACAAACGAAAAAATTGATTGTAGTGAAATATTTTTTTTGTAGCTTTTATAGTTACCCCGAAAATACAATATGTACTGAGAAACCAAGCAAATGTAGAAAATTTTGGTTTTTTTCTTGAAATATGTTTTAAATCGTTTGTATTTTTTATCCGAAAAAAAATTTTTTTTTACCCCGAAGGTTTCGGAGTAATCGATAACGCATGTCAAAAAAAGGCAGAATTCAGCTATTTGAAAGCACTAAAAGTACTTATCCTACAACTACAAACGACAAAAATGATTATAGTGAAATCTTTTTTTGTAGCTTTTATAGTTACTCCCAAAATACAATATATTGTGCAGAAACCAAGCAAATTAAGTAAATTTTTGTTTTTTTCTTGAAATATGTTTTAAATCGTTTGTAGTTTTTTATCCGAAAACAATTTTTTTTGCTCCGAAGGTTTCGGAGTAATCGATAACGCATGACAAAAAAGGCAGAATTCAGCAATTTGAAAGCACTAAAAGTACCTTTCCCACAACGACAAACGACAAAATTGATTGTAGTGAATTTTTTTTTGTAGCTTTTATAGTTACTCCGAAATTACAATATATACTGCAGAAACCAAGCAAATGAAGTAAATTTTGGTTTTTTTTCTTGAAGTATTTTTTAAATCGTTTGTAGTTTTTTATCCGAAAAAAAAAATTAATTTTTTTTGCCCCGAAGGTGTCGGAGTAATCGACAACGCATGTCAAAAAAAGGCAGAATTCAGCAATTTGAAAGCACTAAAAGTACTTTTCCTACAACTACAAACGACAAAATTGATTGTAGTGAATTTTTTTTTTGTAGCTTTTATACGAGTAGTTACTCCGAAAATACAATATATTGTGCAGAAACCAAGCAAATGAAGTAAATTTTTGTTTTTTTCTTGAAATATGTTTTAAATCGTTTGTAGTTTTTTATCCGAAAACAATTATTTTTTGCTCCGAAGGTTTCGGAGTAATCGATAACGCATGTCAAAAAAAGGCAGAATTCAGCAATTTGAAAGCACTAAAAGTACTTTTCCTACAACTACAAACGAAAAAATTGATTGTAGTGAAATATTTTTTTTGTAGCTTTTATAGTTACCCCGAAAATACAATATGTACTGAGAAACCAAGCAAATGTAGAAAATTTGTTTTTTTTTCTTGAAATATGTTCTAAATCGTTTGTAGTTTTTTATCCGAAAAAAAATTTTTTTTTTGCCCGGTAGGTTTCGGAGTAATCGATAACGCATGTCAAAAAAAGGCAGAATTCAGCTATTTGAAAGCACTAAAAGTACTTTTCCTACAACTACAAACGACAAAAATGATTGTAGTGAAATCTTTTTTTTTGTAGCTTTTATAGTTACTCCGAAAATACAATATATTGTGCAGAAACCAAGCAAATGAAGTAAATTTTGTTTTTTTTTTCTTGAAATATATTTTAAATCGTTTGTAGTTTTTTATCCAAAAAAAACTTTTTTTTTTCTCCGAAGGTTTCGTAGTAATCGATTAGCAATTTGAAAGCACTAAAAGTACTTTTCCTACAACTACAAACGACAAAATTGATTGTAATGAAATTTTTTTTTGTAGCTTTTATAGTTACTCCGAAAATACAATATATTCTTCAGAAACCAAGCAGATGAAGTAAATTTGTTTTTTTTTCTTGAAATATGTTCTAAATCGTTTGTAGTTTTTTATCCGAAAAAAAATTTTTTTTTTGCCCGGTAGGTTTCGGAGTAATCGATAACGCATGTCAAAAAAAGGCAGAATTCAGCTATTTGAAAGCACTAAAAGTACTTTTCCTACAACTACAAACGACAAAAATGATTGTAGTGAAATCTTTTTTTTTGTAGCTTTTATAGTTACTCCGAAAATACAATATATTGTGCAGAAACCAAGCAAATGAAGTAAATTTTGTTTTTTTTTTCTTGAAATATATTTTAAATCGTTTGTAGTTTTTTATCCAAAAAAAACTTTTTTTTTCTCCGAAGGTTTCGGAGTAATCGATAACGCATGTCAAAAAAAGGCAGAATTCAGCAATTTGAAAGCACTACAGTACTTTTCCTACAACTACAAACGACAAAATTGATTGTAGTGAATTTTTTTTGTACCTTTTATACGAGTAGTTACTCCGAAAATACAATATATTGTGCAGAAACCAAGCAAATGAAGTAAATTTTGGTTTTTTTCTTGAAATCTGCTTTAAATCGTTTGTAGAAAAAAAATTTTTATTTGCTCCGAAGGTTTCGGAGTAATCGATAACGCATGTCAAAAAGAGGCAGAATTCAGCAATTTGAAAGCACTAAAAGTACTTTTCCTACAACTACAAACGAAAAAATTGATTGTAGTGAAATATTTTTTTTGTAGCTTTTATAGTTACCCCGAAAATACAATATATACTGAGAAACCAAGCAAATGTAGTAAATTTTGGTTTTTTTTGTTGAAATATGTTTTAAATCGTTTGTATTTTTTATCCGAAAAAAAATTTTTTTTGCCCCGAAGGTTTCGGAGTAATCGATAACGCATGTAAAAAAAAAGGCAGAATTCAGCTATTTGAAAGCACTAAAAGTACTTTTCCTACAACTACAAACGACAAAAATGATTATAGTGAAATCTTTTTTTGTAGCTTTTATAGTTACTCCGAAAATACAATATATTGTGCAGAAACCAAGCAAATGAAGTAAATTTTGGTTTTTTTTGTTGAAATATGTTTTAAATCGTTTGTAGTTTTTTATCCGAAAAAAAATTTTTTTTTGCTCCAAAGGTTTCGGACTAATCGATAACGCATGTCAAAAAAGGCAGAACTCAGCAATTTGAAAGCACTAAAAGTACTTTTCCTACAACTAAAAAAGACAAAAATGATTGTAGTGAAATCTTTTTTTGTAGCTTTTATAGTTACTCCGAAAATACAATATATTGTGCAGAAACCAAGCAAATGAAGTAAATTTTGGTTTTTTTTTCTTGAAATATGTTTTAAATCGTTTGTAGTTTTTTATCCGAAAAAATTTTTTTTGCTCCAAAGGTTTCGGAGTAATCGATAACGCATGTCAAAAAAAGGCAGAATTCAGCTATTTGAAAGCACTAAAAGTACTTTTCCTACAACTACAAACGACAAAAATGATTGTAGTGAAATCTTTTTTTTTTGTAGCTTTTATAGTTACTCCGAAAATACAATATATTGTGCAGAAACCAAGCAAATGAAGTAAATTTTGTTTTTTTTTTCTTGAAATATATTTTAAATCGTTTGTAGTTTTTTATCCGAAAAAAACTTTTTTTTTTCTCCGAAGGTTTCGGAGTAATCGATAACGCATGTCAAAAAAAGGCAGAATTCAGCAATTTGAAAGCACTACAGTACTTTTCCTACAACTACAAACGACAAAATTGATTGTAGTGAATTTTTTTTTGTAGCTTTTATACGAGTAGTTACTCCGAAAATACAATATATTGTGCAGAAACCAAGCAAATGAAGTAAATTTTTGTTTTTTTCTTGAAATATGTTTTAAATCGTTTGTAGTTTTTTATCCGAAAACAATTTTTTTTTGCTCCGAAGGTTTCGGAGTAATCGATAACGCATGACAAAAAAGGCAGAATTCAACAATGTGAAAGCACTACAGTATTTTTCCTACAACTACAAACGACAAAATTGATTGTAGTGAAATTTTTTTTGTGTAGCTTTTATAGTTGCTCCGAAAATACAATATATTTTGCAGAAACCAAGCAAATGAAGTAAATTTTGGTTTTTTTCTTGAAATCTGCTTTAAATCGTTTGTAGAAAAAAATTTTTATTTGCTCCGAAGGTTTCGGAGTAATCGATAACGCATGTCAAAAAAAGGCAGAATTCAGCAATTTGAAAGCACTACAGTACTTTTCCTACAACTACAAACGACAAAATTGATTGTAGTGAATTTTTTTTTGTAGCTTTTATACGAGTAGTTACTCCGAAAATACAATATATTGTGCAGAAACCAAGCAAATGAAGTAAATTTTTGTTTTTTTCTTGAAATATGTTTTAAATCGTTTGTATTTTTTATCCGAAAAAAAATTTTTTTTGCCCCGAAGGTTTCGGAGTAATCGATAACGCATGTAAAAAAAAAGGCAGAATTCAGCAATTTGAAAGCACTAAAAGTACTTTTCCTACAACTACAAACGAAAAAATTGATTGTAGTGAAATATTTTTTTTGTAGCTTTTATAGTTACCCCGAAAATACAATATATACTGCGAAACCAAGCAAATGTAGTAAATTTTGGTTTTTTTCTTGAAATATGTTTTAAATCGTTTGTATTTTTTATCCGAAAAAAAAATTTTTTTTGCCCCGAAGGTTTCGGAGTAGTCGATAACGCATGTCAAAAAAAGGCAGAATTCAGCTATTTGAAAGCACTAAAAGTACTTTTCCTACAACTACAAACGAAAAAATTGATTGTAGTGAAATATTTTTTTTGTAGCTTTTATAGTTACCCCGAAAATACAATATATACTGCGAAACCAAGCAAATGTAGTAAATTTTGGTTTTTTTCTTGAAATATGTTTTAAATCGTTTGTATTTTTTATCCGAAAAAAAAATTTTTTTTGCCCCGAAGGTTTCGGAGTAATCGATAACGCATGTCAAAAAAAGGCAGAATTCAGCTATTTGAAAGCACTAAAAGTACTTTTCCTACAACTACAAATGACAAAAATGATTATAGTGAAATCTTTTTTTGTAGCTTTTATAGTTACTCCCAAAATACAATATATTGTGCAGAAACCAAGCAAATGAAGTAAATTTTGGTTTTTTTTGTTGAAATATGCTTTAAATCGTTTGTAGTTTTTTATCCGAAAAAAAATTTTTTTTTGCTCCAAAGGTTTCGGACTAATCGATAACGCATGTCAAAAAAAGGCAGAACTCAGCAATTTGAAAGCACTAAAAGTACTTTTCCTACAACTAAAAAAGACAAAAATGATTGTAGTGAAATCTTTTTTTTGTAGCTTTTATAGTTACTCCGAAAATACAATATATTGTGCAGAAACCAAGCAAATGAAGTAAATTTTGGTTTTTTTTTCTTGAAATATGTTTTAAATCGTTTGTAGTTTTTTATCCGAAAAAATTTTTTTTTGCTCCGAAGGTTTCGGAGTAATCGATAACGCATGTCAAAAAAAAGGCAGAATTCAGAAATTTGAAAGCACTAAAAGTACTTTTCCTATAACTACAAACGACAAAAATGATTATAGTGAAATCTTTTTTTGTAGCTTTTATAGTTACTCCGAAAATACAATATATTGTGCAGAAACCAAGCAAATGAAGTAAATTTTGGTTTTTTTTGTTGAAATATGTTTTAAATCGTTTGTAGTTTTTTATCCGAAAAAATTTTTTTTTTGCTCCGAAGGTTTCGGAGTAATCGATAACGTATGTCAAAAAAAAGGCAGAATTCAGAAATTTGAAAGCACTACAGTAATTTTCCTAACACTACAAACGACAAAATTGATTGTAGTGAAATCTTTTTTTTTGTAGCTTTTATAGTTACTCCGAAAATACAATATATTGTGCAGAAACCAAGCAAATGAAGTAAATTTTGGTTTTTTTTGTTGAAATATGTTTTAAATCGTTTTTAGTTTTTTATCCGAAAAAATTTTTTTTTTTGCTCCGAAGGTTTCGGAGTAATCGATAACGCATGTCAAAAAAAGGCAGAATTCAGCAATTTGAAAGCACTAAAAGTACTTTTCCTACAACTACAAACGACAAAAATGATTATAGTGAAATCTTTTTTTGTAGCTTTTATAGTTACTCCGAAAATACAATATATTGTGCAGAAACCAAGCAAATGAAGTAAATTTTGGTTTTTTTTGTTGAAATATGTTTTAAATCGTTTGTAGTTTTTTATTCGAAAAAATTTTTTTTTTGCTCCGAAGGTTTCGGAGTAATCGATAACGCATGTCAAAAAAAGGCAGAATTCAGCAATTTGAAAGCACTAAAAGTACTTTTCCTACAACTACAAACGACAAAATTGATTGTAATGAAATTTTTTTTTGTAGTTTTTATAGTTACTCGGAAAATACAATATATTCTGCAGAAACCAAGCAAATGAAGTAAATTTGGTTTTTTTTTCTTGAAATATGTTCTAAATCGTTTGTAGTTTTTTATCCGAAAAAAAAATTTTTTTTTGCCCGGTAGGTTTCGGAGTAATCGATAACGCATGTCAAAAAAAGGCAGAATTCAGAAATTTGAAAGCACTAAAAGTACTTTTCCTATAACTACAAACGACAAAAATGATTGTAGTGAAATCTTTTTTTTTGTAGCTTTTATAGTTACTCCGAAAATACAATATATTGTGCAGAAACCAAGCAAATGAAGTAAATTTTGTTTTTTTTTTCTTGAAATATATTTTAAATCGTTTGTAGTTTTTTATCCGAAAAACACTTTTTTTTTTCTCCGAAGGTTTCGGAGTAATCGATAACGCATGTCAAAAAAAGGCAGAATTCAGCAATTTGAAAGCACTACAGTACTTTTCCTACAACTACAAACGACAAAAATTATTGTAGTGAAATCTTTTTTTGTAGCTTTTATAGTTACTCCGAAAATACAATATATTGTGCAGAAACCAAGCAAATGAAGTAAATTTTGGTTTTTTTTTTCTTGAAATATATTTTAAATCGTTTGTAGTTTTTTATCCGAAAAAAATTTTTTTTTTTTTCCGAAGGTTTCGGAGTAATCGATAACGCATGTCAAAAAAAGGCAGAATTCAGCAATTTGAAAGCACTACAGTACTTTTCCTACAACTACAAACGACAAAATTGATTGTAGTGAATTTTTTTTTGTAGCTTTTATACGAGTAGTTACTCCGAAAATACAATATATTGTGCAGAAACCAAGCAAATGAAGTAAATTTTTGTTTTTTTCTTGAAATATGTTTTAAATCGTTTGTAGTTTTTTATCCGAAAACAATTTTTTTTGCTCCGAAGGTTTCGGAGTAATCGATAACGCATGTCAAAAAAGGCAGAATTCAACAATTTGAAAGCACTACAGTACTTTTCCTGCAACTACAAACGACAAAATTGATTGTAGTGAAATTTTTTTTTTTGTAGCTTTTATAGTTGCTCCGAAAATACAATATATTTTGCAGAAACCAAGCAAATGAAGTAAATTTTGGTTTTTTTCTTGAAATCTGCTTTAAATCGTTTGTAGAAAAAAATTTTTATTTGCTCCGAAGGTTTCGGAGTAATCGATAACGCATGTCAAAAAAAGGCAGAATTCAGCAAT
The DNA here is from genome assembly GCA_964058755.1 of Campiglossa producta. Lineage (NCBI taxonomy): Eukaryota > Metazoa > Arthropoda > Insecta > Diptera > Tephritidae > Campiglossa > Campiglossa producta. Next base: position 19,273,627 of record CAXKVI010000006.1, on the reverse strand, counting down.
TTGAAAGCACTAAAAGTACTTTTCCTACAACTACAAACGAAAAAATTGATTGTAGTGAAATATTTTTTTTGTAGGTTTTATAGTTACCCCGAAAATACAATATATACTGAGAAACCAAGCAAATGTAGTAAATTTTGGTTTTTTTCTTGAAATATGTTTTAAATCGTTTGTATTTTTTATGCGAAAAAAAATTTTTTTTTGCCCCGAAGGTTTCGGAGTAATCGATAACGCATGTCAAAAAAAGGCAGAATTCAGCTATTTGAAAGCACTAAAAGTACTTTTCCTACAACTATAAAGGACAAAAATGATTATAGTGAAATCTTTTTTGTAGCTTTTATAGTTACTCCGAAAATACAATATATTGTGCAGAAACCAAGCAAATGAAGTAAATTTTGGTTTTTTTTGTTGAAATATGTTTTAAATCGTTTGTAGTTTTTTATCCGAAAAAAATTTTTTTTTTGCTCCAAAGGTTTCGGAGTAATCGATAACGCATGTCAAAAAAAGGCAGAATTCAGAAATTTGAAAGCACTACAGTAATTTTCCTAACACTACAAACGACAAAATTGATTGTAGTGAAATTTTTTTTTTTTGTAGCTTTTATAGTTACTCCGAAAATACAATATATTGTGCAGAAACCAAGCAAATGTAGTAAATTTTGGTTTTTTTCTTGAAATATGTTTTAAATCGTTTGTATTTTTTATCCGAAAAAAAATTTTTTTTTGCCCCGAAGGTTTCGGAGTAATCGATAACGCATGTCAAAAAAAGGCAGAATTCAGCTATTTGAAAGCACTAAAAGTACTTTTCCTACAACTAAAAAAGACAAAAATGATTGTAGTGAAATCTTTTTTTTGTAGCTTTTATAGCTACTCCGAAAATACAATATATTGTGCAGAAACCAAGCAAATGAAGTAAATTTTGGTTTTTTTTTCTTGAAATATGTTTTAAATCGTTTGTAGTTTTTTATCCGAAAAAATTTTTTTTTGCTCCGAAGGTTTCGGAGTAATCGATAACGCATGTCAAAAAAGGCAGAATTCAGAAATTTGAAAGCACTACAGTAATTTTCCTAACACTACAAACGACAAAATTGATTGTAGTGAAATTTTTTTTTTTGTAGCTTTTATAGTTACTCCGAAAATACAATATATTGCGCAGAAACCAAGGAAATGAAATAAATTTTGGTCTTTTTTGTTGAAATATGTTTTAAATCGTTTGTAGTTTTTTATCCGAAAAAAAATTTTTTTTTTGCCCCGAAGGTTTCGGAGTAATCGATAACGCATGTCAAAAAAAGGCAGAATTCAGCAATTTGAAAGCACTAAAAGTACTTTTCCTACAACTACAAACGACAAAAATGATTATAGTGAAATCTTTTTTTGTAGCTTTTATAGTTACTCCGAAAATACAATATATTGTGCAGAAACCAAGCAAATGAAGTAAATTTTGGTTTTTTTTGTTGAAATATGTTTTAAATCGTTTGTATTTTTTTATCCGAAAAAATTTTTTTTTGCTCCGAAGGTTTCGGAGTAATCGATAACGTATGTCAAAAAAAGGCAGAATTCAGAAATTTGAAAGCACTACAGTAATTTTCCTAACACTAAAAACGACAAAATTGATTGTAGTGAAATTTTTTTTTTTGTAGCTTTTATACATAGTTACTCCGAAAATACAATATATTGTGCAGAAACCAAGCAAATGAAGTAAATTTTGGTATTTTTTGTTGAAATATGTTTTATATCGTCTGTAGTTTTTTATCCGAAAAAAATTTTTTTTTGCTCCAAAGGTTTCGGACTAATCGATAACGCATGTAAAAAAAGGCAGAATTCAGAAATTTGAAAGCACTACAGTAATTTTCCTACAACTACAAACGACAAAATTGATTGTAGTGAAATTTTTTTTTTTGTAGCTTTTATAGTTACTCCGAAAACAAAATATATTGTGCAGAAACCAAGCAAATGAAGTAAATTTTGTTTTTTTTTCTTGACATATGTTTTAAATCGTTTGTAGTTTTTTATCCGAAAAAAAATTTTTTTTTGCTCCAAAGGTTTCGGAGTAATCGATAACGCATGTCAAAAAAAGGCAGAATTCAGCAATTTGAAAGCACTACAGTAATTTTCCTACAACTACAAACGACAAAATTGATTGTAGTGAAATTTTTTTTTTTTTGTAGCTTTTATAGTTACTCCGAAAATACAATATATTGTGCAGAAACCAAGCAAATGAAGTAAATTTTGTTTTTTTTTCTTGAAATATGTTTTAAATCGTTTGTAGTTTTTTATCCGAAAAAAATTTTTTTTTTGCTCCAAAGGTTTCGGAGTAATCGATAACGCATGTCAAAAAAAGGCAGAATTCAGCAATTTGAAAGCACTAAAAGTACCTTTCCTACAACGACAAACGACAAAACTGATTGTAGTGAATTTTTTTTTGTAGCTTTTATAGTCACTCCGAAAATTCAGAATTCAGCAATTTGAAAGCACTAAAAGTACTTTTCCTACAACTACAAACGACAAAAATTATTATAGTGAAATCTTTTTTTGTAGCTTTTATAGTTACTCCGAAAATACAATATATTGTGCAGAAACCAAGCAAATGAAGTAAATTTTGTTTTTTTTTCTTGAAATATGTTTTAAATCGTTTGTAGTTTTTTATCCGAAAAAAATTTTTTTTTGCTCCGAAGGTTTCGGAGTAATCGATAACGCATGTAAAAAAAAGGCTGAATTCAGAAATTTGAAAGCACTACAGTAATTTTCCTACAACTACAAACGACAAAATTGTATGTAGTGAAATTTTTTTTCTTGTAGCTTTTATAGTTACTCCGAAAACACAATATATTGTGCAGAAACCAAGCAAATGAAGTAAATTTTGTTTTTTTTCTTGAAATATGTTTTAAATCGTTTGTAGTTTTTTATCCGAAAAAAATTTTTTTTTGCTCCAAAGGTTTCGGAGTAATCGATAACGCATGTCAAAACAAGGCAGAATTCAGCAATTTGAAAGCACTAAAAGTACCTTTCCTACAACGACAAACGACAAAATTGATTGTAGAGTATTTTTTTTTTTAGCTTTTATAGTTACTCCGAAAATACAATATATACTGCAGAAGCCAAGCAAATGAAGTAAATTTTGGTTTTTTTTTGTTGAAATATGTTTTAAATCGTTTGTAGTTTTTTATCCGAAAAGTAATTTTTTTTTTGCTCCGAAGGTTTCGGAGTAATCGATAACGCATGTCAAAAGAAGGCAGAATTTAGCAATTTGAAAGCACTAAAAGTACTTTTCCTACAATTGAAATATGTTTTAAATCGTTTGTAGTTTTTTATACGAAAAAATTTTTTTTTGCTCCGAAGGTTTCGGAGAAATCGATAACGCATGTAAAAAAAGGCAGAATTCAGATATTTGAAAGCACTACAGTAATTTTCCTACAACTACAAACGACAAAAATGATTATAGTGAAATCTTTTTTTTGTAGCTTTTATAGTTACTCCGAAAATACAATATATTGTGCAGAAACCAAGCAAATGAAGTAAATTTTTTTTTTCTTGAAATATGTTTTAAATCGATTGTAGTTTTTTATCCGAAAAAAATTTTTTTTTTGCTCCAAAGGTTTCGGAGTAATCGATAAAGCATGTCAAAAAAAGGCAGAATTCAGCAATTTGAAAGCACTAAAAGTAATTTTCCTACAACTACAAACGACAAAAATGATTATAGTGAAATCTTTTTTTTGTAGCTTTTATAGTTACTCCGAAAATACAATATATTGTGCAGAAACCAAGCAAATGAAGTAAATTTTTTTTTTTTTCTTGAAATATGTTTTAAATCGTTTGTAGTTTTTTATCCGAAAAAAATTTTTTTTTGCTCCAAAGGTTTCGGAGTAATCGATAACGCATGTCAAAACAAGGCAGAATTCAGCAATTTGAAAGCACTAAAAGTACCTTTCCTACAACGACAAACGACAAAATTGATTGTAGTGAATTTTTTTTTTTGTAGCTTTTATAGTCACTCCGAAAATACAATATATTGTGCAAAACCAAGCAAATGAAGTAAATTTTGGTTTTTTTTCTTGAGGTATGTTTTAAATCGTTTGTAGTTTTTTATCCGAAAAAAATTTTTTTTTTTGCCCCGAAGGTTTCGGAGTAATCGATAACGCATGTCAAAAAAAGGCAGAATTCAGCAATTTAAAAGCACTAAAAGTACTTTTCCTACAACTGGTAGGTAGGTAGAAGTGGCTGCCGCAAAGGCACACTTAGGCCAGTAATAAAAGGCCCGTTGTGATACCACCAAACACTAGGAAAGTCAGTCCCGGGGCCCGGCCATATGGAAAATCCCAGTGCTGTCGGGACTCTCCATATAGCCGAAACCCGGGACTGACACTCCTAACCGACACCGCTGCCCCTCCTCGAACCATTTTGATAACTTGATGAAGGCCATCAAGTCCTTTATGTCTAGCTCAGCGACCTGACTTAAGCTAACCAGGAAGGGAACTCCCAGAGAGCGCCTTCTCGCTCCGCTTAAGGCCGGGCAGTTGCAGATGAGGTGCTCCACCGTTTCCTCTTCCTCATCCTCTTTGCAACTCCTGCAGCATCGTCGGTAGGGAACGCCTAGCCTTGCTGCGTGCCTACCAATAAGGCAGTGGCCGGTTAAAACACCTATTAATATGGAGATTTCCTTCCTTTTTAGGGCGTATATGTGTCTAGATCTTTTAAGATCGCGTTTTGGCCAGGTTTGCTTGGATATCCGGCACCCTGGGGCTTGTAGCCATCTTTCGTTGGCTTCGCGGAGTGTATGCTCCTTCAGCATTAGCTTACACGTGGCAAACGGCATACCTATGCGCTCTTTATCTTGAAGAATCTGCTTGGTCGTGCCCTGCCTGGCAAGTTCGTCTGCCCTACAGCTTCCCTCAATGTCCCTGTGTCCCGGGACCCATGTGAGGTTCACGCGGTTCTGTTGGGCCATCTCTTGAAGAGATCGACGACAGCTGAGCGTCAGTTCAGAGTTGAACGAGTAAGAGCCAAGGGATTTGATGGCCGCTTGGCTGTCGCTGAAAATACAGATATCCTGTCCGATGGTGCGTTCACCTATCCAAGTCACGGCGTCCATGATTGCAGAAACTTCAGCCTGGAAGACGCTGCAGTGATCAGGTAGTCTAAAGGAGAGTTCTAGGTCCAAATCCCTTGAGTAAACCCCTCCTCCGACTCTGCCGTCTAACTTCGAGCCGTCGGTGTATATAAAAGTGCCGCCGTTAGTAGCGGGACACCGATCTATGTTCTCCCAGTCTTCCCTGCTGGGAATGTTTATTCTAAAACAACAATTTCCGACTGTTGTGATCGCACACCGGTCTGTGCTCAGAGGGAGAAAGCTGTAAGATCTTAGAATACAGGAGTGTCCAATAGTGCTTGCGCCCCAGACGGACGTTTCCCTTAGACACACAGCCGATGCTGCTGCTGCCCGGTACCCTTCCAGATCGAGTGGCAAAAAGCCAAGAATGGCCTGGAGAGCTTCATTGGGCGTTGTTCTTAACGCCCCGCTTATACAGATCATGCTCGATCTGTGGACTTTCCCTAACAGATTTAGGTTTGTTGCCTTTCTTAGCGCAGGCCACCATACCACGACTCCATACAGCATAATTGGCTGGATTATCGCAGTGTAGATCCATCTGCAAATTTTGGGGCTGAGCCCCCATTTTTTGCCAATGGCTCTTTTACACGTGTAAAGTGCAATGCACGCTTTCCTCTGGCGCTGGATGACATTCTCCTTCCAGTTAAGCTTTCTATCTAGAACTGTGCCTAGGAATTTGGCTTTGTCAGCTAAGTTCAGGCGCACGCCATCTAGTTCTGGTAGGTTCAACGGTGGTATCTTGTACCGCCTGGTATAAAGGACAAGCTCCACCTTTCCCGGGTTGATGCTAAGTCCGCAGCGAGAGGACCATGAAGAAACTTCTCGCAGTGCTACTTGCATCAAGTCACACAGGGTTTGTGGGAATTTGCCCCTATATACAATAGCTAAATCGTCTGCATATGCCACTATCTTCCCGCCCCCCCACCTTGTGTCTCGTAGCAGCGAGTTTACGGTGAGGTTCCATAGGAGCGGGGAGAGAACACCACCCTGAGGCGTTCCTCTTGTGACATAGCGTGAAAGATCAACTGTTCCCAGTGAAGAAACTATTTTCCTTCCCTTTAGTAGTTGATCAATTAGTCCAATAAGAGACCTATTTATGCCCAGGTTTGTTAAAGCAGTGTTAATAGCCTCCGGCCTTATATTGTTGAAAGCCCCTTCGATGTCCAGAAAGGCCACGAGACAGTACTCCTTTTCGTGCAATGATTTTTCAACAATAGAGACTAGGCTGTGGAGCGCAGTTTCCGTTGATTTACCTTTGGTGTATGCATGTTGATAGCTAGAAATAAGGTTGCTATCAATAGTAGAGGAGAGATAATCGCTAATTATCCTCTCGAAGGTTTTAAGTGCAAAAGACGAGAGACTGATCGGTCTGTAGTCTTTAGGCTCATAGTGTGAGGCCTTCCCAGCCTTTGCAATAAAGACTACCGTGGCGCTTCTCCAGGAGCACGGAATGTAATTAAGAGCCAGGCAGGCTGAATAGAGAACTACCAGCCATTTAGCTGATATTTCCAGCGTGTTTATAAGTTGTGCGGGGAAAATCCCGTCTGGCCCGGCTGCCTTGAACGGCTCAAAGCTTTTGATTGCCCACCTTACCCTTTCCTCCGTAATGGGTATGTTTACCGCCAGGTTTGTTGCAGATGCTACAGGTGCATCATACAAGTTCCCCGGAAAGTGTGTGTTCAGGAGCAGCTCCAGGGTTTCCCCTTCCGTGCTGGTCCAAGATCCGTCAGGCTTCCGTAAATAGCTAATGGCTGTTTGAGTTTTTGATAGCACTCGTCTAAGTCTCGCTGTATCATCGACTTTTTCGACCCCGGTGCAGAAATTTCTCTACGAAGTTCTCTTCGCTTGCCTTAGAGCCTTTTTATAGGCCCTCAGTTTAGCTTTATATTCGAGCCATTCAGGCTCCGTACCGATGCTCTTGGCCTTGTTAAATTGCTTCCTGCATGATATACGGAACGAATCCAGGTCGTAAGACCACCAGTGGGGTCTATGTTTGCCGCGTGGTTTTGGTACTGGACAAGCCTGCTCTAGGGCATTTGAGAGCGCCGTTGTAAAGGTCGTTACCAGATCATCCAGTTCTCCCACTGATGAGGGGGCTTGTGGAGGTAATACTGGTAGGTCCCTAGCTAATATTTGGTTATGTAGCTGCCAGTTAGTGTTGCGTGGATTTCGTTTCATAACTGGCTGCTCAACAATAAAGTCTAACACAATTTCTATGTACCGATGGTCAGAAAATGAATGCTCATCAAGAACACGCCATTTTCTGACCCACTCATAAGCGCCTTCGCTACAAACAGTGAGGTCTATAACCTCCCTACGAGCTTTAGTTATAAAAGTAGGCTCGTTACCCACGTTACAAACCACCAGGTTAGTTGTTAGTAGGTAGTCAAACAGAGACTCGCCCCTAGCGTTAATATCGGAGCTTCCCCACTGGACGTGATGAGCATTAGCGTCAGCTCCAATAATAAGATGGCCCGTACAGAAATTATCCACCAGATCTTTCACTTCCTTTTGTGGAGGAGGTTCTTCGGCGTCATAGGGCATATAGACCGACGCCATCGTTAGGCTGGTGCTGCCGACTGTTAAGCTGGCAGCTGTAACGTCACCATTTGAGTAGTTGGGTAATAGAAAGGTGTTTAGCTCAGACTTTACCAAAATACAGGTTCTGACCTTGCCCTCATCATTGGCTTGGATGAGCTTGTACCCCTTAGTCCCCAATCCACAGATCCTAGAGCTATTGACCCAGGGCTCTTGGATAAGGATCACGTCTACGTCGCCTTTAGAAAGATGACTGCTTAAAACAGCCGAGGCTGCTTTAGATTTGTGCAGATTTATCTGAAGCACCACCAACATGAGAGAGCTCAGACTTCCCTGCCGCCAGCGTGTCGTCGAGGTCTGGCCTGTTCCGGGGGCTGTCTCTCAACGAGGAGTTGTTCAGAGCACCTGCACGATTTGGCGTGGCGGGAACCCTGCTGTCTGAAGCAGCGTTAGTGTGCTCAGGTTTAGCCACGATCGTGACGTCGAGGCCTTCTTCGTCAAGCAGGCTTTCTTCTATCGCCGAGTTGTTCGCAGCACCATCGCAATTTGACGTGGCGGATAACATACTTTCCGCGTCGGACTCCTCTGCTTCCCCTTCCGATGCCTCGATCTCCGAGTCCTCCGGAGCGTCCGGAATAGCAGCGCGCTGTGCATCGCCACGGTATACGTGGATCACGATCTGACCCAAGCCGTAATGCACTCGTCCGTTGCACCGTTTAAGGGGCTCGAGCGCCTCCTTATTCAGAGTGATAACCACCTGTCTATTGGGCCCAACCACATCATCGACCAGATTGACGCCCCAATCCTGCGTCGGGAGAGACGGATTCCAGACCTGCAGCATCTCAAGAATATTCTCGGGTTCTGCAGGGACGGCAGGAATCCATGCCCTTGCCCTTGGCCGAGCAGGAATGTCCTTCCAGTCTACGACATCTAGTCTTGCCCCTGGGTAGACTTCACCCAGTCTTGCAACTGCTGCCTTATACAGTGCGACAGTTCTTGCATCCTCGCACGCGAATATTTTGATCTGACCTTGGTGCCAGCCCGCGTCAGTACCTCGCGGCGGACTACCCGGAGACTCACGCATTAAGTCGAGGAGGGCCCTGCCCATTTCATTCCGGACATACAGCCACTGGTTTTTGGGGATGGACCAACGGTCGTTACCTCGGTCAATGAAACCTATAAGGATTCTGTCCTTGGTTACTTCAGCAAAGCTGAGTTTTCCCACTACGGGGTTGACCTGATGCCGCTTCGGATGGGGGTCTACCTCTCCGTCCGATCTCTGGCGTTTGAAGGGATTACCGTTCACCCTCTTAGGCACATAGGGCCTCTGGAAATTTGGTATCAGAGCTTTCGCTTCCTCCACCATCTTCCTTTCTTCCGGCGACAGCTTCTCCTGCGATGCTCCCTCATATTTTTTAAGGATCCTTGCGGCCTTTCTTTTATCCCAGTACGCAGAGCGTCGGGGAGATGCCTCTTGGGGGGGATTCAGACTCGTAGTTGCCATCGCGGTCTCTCCCTTTGCGGCGTCTTCCTTCTCTTTCGAAACTCTGAAACCAGGTCGTGACACCATTGCCCCAGATGTGAAGAGATTGGTCCCTCTCTTTCTGCCGCGAGTCTAGGTAGCTCAACGTTGCCCAGAGTGCACGAACGAGAACGCAAGAGTCGGTATTGAGCGCGGTCACTCAGCAACCACACCCCATTACACTCCTTTCCTACAACTACCAACGACAAAATTGATTGTAGTGAAATTTTTTTTTTGTAGCTTTTATAGTTACTCCGAAAATACAATATATTCTGCAGAAACCAAGCAAATGAAATAAATTTGGTTTTTTTTTATTGAAATATGTTCTAAATCGTTTGTAGTTTTTTATCCGAAAAAAAATTTTTTTTTTGCTCCGAAGGTTTCGGAGTAATCGATAACGCATGTCAAAAAAAGGCAGAATTCAGCAATTTGAAAGCACTAAAAGTACCTTTCCTACAACGACAAACGACAAAATTGATTGTAGTGAATTTTTTTTTTTTGTAGCTTTTATAGTTACTCCGAAAAATACAATATATACTGCAGAAACCAAGCAAATGAAGTAAATTTTGGTTTTTTTTCTTGAAGTATGTTTTAAATCGTTTGTAGTTTTTTATCCGAAAAAAAAAATTTTTTTTTTGCCCCGAAGGTGTCGGAGTAATCGATAACGCATGTCAAAAAAAAGGCAGAATTCAGCTATTTGAAAGCACTAAAATTACTTTTCCTACAACTACAAACGACAAAAATGATTGTAGTGAAATCTTTTTTTTTTTAGCTTTTATAGTTACTCCGAAAATAAAATATATTGTGCAGAAACCAAGCAAATGAATTAGATTTTGGTTTTTTTTCTTGAAGTATGTTTTAAGTCGTTTGTAGTTTTTTATCCGAAAAAAAATTTTTTTTTTTGCCCCGAAGGTTTCGTAGTAATCGATAACGCATGTCAAAAAAAGGCAGAATTCAGCAATTTGAAAGCACTAAAAGTACTTTTCCTACAACTACAAACGACAAAATTGATTGTAATGAAATTTTTTTTGTAGCTTTTATAGTTACTCCGAAAATACAATATATTCTGCAGAAACCAAGCAAATGAAGTAAATTAGGTTTTTTTTTCTTGAAATATGTTCTAAATCGTTTGTAGTTTTTTATCCGAAAAAAATTTTTTTTTTGCCCGGTAGGTTTCGGAGTAATCGATAACGCATGTCAAAAAAGGCAGAATTCAGCTATTTGAAAGCACTAAAAGTACTTTTCCTACAACTACAAACGACAAAAATGATTGTAGTGAAATCTTTTTTTTTGTAGCTTTTATAGTTACTCCGAAAATACAATATATTGTGCAGAAACCAAGCAAATGAAGTAAATTTGTTTTTTTTTTCTTGAAATATATTTTAAATCGTTTGTAGTTTTTTATCCGAAAAAAACTTTTTTTTTTCTCCGAAGGTTTCGGAGTAATCGATAACGCATGTCAAAAAAACGCAGAATTCAGCAATTTGAAAGCACTACAGTACTTTTCCTACAACTACAAACGAAAAAAGTGATTGTAGTGAATTTTTTTTTTTGTAGCTTTTATACGAGTAGTTACTCCGAAAATACAATATATTGTGCAGAAACCAAGCAAATGAAGTACATTTTGGTTTTTTTTCTTGAAATCTGCTTTAAATCGTTTGTAGAAAAAAAAATTTTATTTGCTCCGAAAGTTTCGGAGTAATCGATAACGCATGTCAAAAAAAGGCAGAATTCAGCAATTTGAAAGCACTAAAAGTACTTTTCCTACAACTACAAACGAAAAAATTGATTGTAGTGAAATATTTTTTTTTGTAGCTTTTATAGTTACCCCGAAAATACAATATATACTGAGAAACCAAGCAAATGTAGTAAATTTTGGTTTTTTTCTTGAAATATGCTTTAAATCGTTTGTATTTTTTATCCGAAAAAAAAAATTTTTTTTACCCCGAAGGTTTCGGAGTAATCGATAACGCATGTCAAAAAAGGCAGAACTCAGCAATTTGAAAGCACTAAAAGTACTTTTCCTACAACTAAAAAAGACAAAAATGATTGTAGTGAAATCTTTTTTTTGTAGCTTTTATAGTTACTCCGAAAATACAATATATTGTGCAGAAACCAAGCAAATGAAGTAAATTTTGGTTTTTTTTGTTGAAATATGTTTTAAATCGTTTGTAGTTTTTTATCCGAAAAAAATTTTTTTTTGCTCCAAAGGTTTCGGACTAATCGATAACGCATGTCAAAAAAAGGCAGAACTCAGCAATTTGAAAGCACTAAAAATACTTTTCCTACAACTAAAAAAGACAAAAATGATTGTAGTGAAATCTTTTTTTTGTAGCTTTTATAGTTACTCCGAAAATACAATATATTGTGCAGAAACCAAGCAAATGAAGTAAATTTTGGTTTTTTTTCTTGAAATATGTTTTAAATCGTTTGTAGTTTTTTATCCGAAAAAATTTTTTTTTTTGCTCCGAAGGTTTCGTAGTAATCGATAACGCATGTCAAAAAAAGGCAGAATTCAGAAATTTGAAAGCACTACAGTAATTTTCCTAACACTACAAACGACAAAATTGATTGTAGTGAAATTTTTTTTTTTGTAGCTTTTATAGTTACTCCGAAAATAAAATATATTGTGCAGAAACCAAGCAAATGAGGTAAATTTTGGTTTTTTTTTCTTGAAATATGTTTTAAATCGTTTGTAGTTTTTTATCCGAAAAAAATTTTTTTTGGCTCCGAAGGTTTCGGAGTAATCGATAACGCATGTAAAAAAAGGCAGAATTCAGAAATTTGAAAGCACTACAGTAATTTTCCTACAACTACAAACGACAAAATTGATTGTAGTGAAATTTTTTTTTTTTGTAGCTTTTATAGTTATTCCGAAAACACAATATATTGTGCAGAAACCAAGCAAATGAAGTAAATTTTGTTTTTTTTCTTGAAATATGTTTTAAATCGTTTGTAGTTTTTTATCCGAAAAAAATTTTTTTTTGCTCCAAAGGTTTCGGAGTAATCGATAACGCATGTCAAAACAAGGCAGAATTCAGCAATTTGAAAGCACTAAAAGTACCTTTCCTACAACGACAAACGACAAAATTGATTGTAGTGAATTTTTTTTTTTGTAGCTTTTATAGTTACTCCGAAAATACAATATATACTGCAGAAGCCAAGCAAATGAAGTAAATTTTGGTTTTTTTCTTGAAGTATGTTTTAAATCGTTTGTAGTTTTTTATCTGAAAAATTTTTTTTTTTTTTGCAATTTGAAAGCACTAAAAGTACTTTTCCTACAACTACAAAGGACAAAAATGATTGTAGTGAAATCTTTTTTTTGTAGATTTTATAGTTACTCTGAAAATACAATATATTGTGCAGAAACCAAGCAAATGAAGTAAATTTTTGGTTTTTTTTGTTGAAATATGTTTTAAATCGTTTGTAGTTTTTTATCCGAAAAGTAATTTTTTTTTGCTCCGAAGGTTTCGGAGTAATCGATAACGCATGCCAAAAGAAGGCAGAATTTAGCAATTTGAAAGCACTATAAGCACTTTTCCTACAATTGAAATATGTTTAAATCGTTTGTAGTTTTTTATACGAAAAAATTTTTTTTTTGATCCGAAGGTTTCGGAGAAATCGATAACGCATGTAAAAAAAAGGCAGAATTCAGAAATTTGAAAGCACTACAGTAATTTTCCTACAACTACAAACGACAAAAATGATTATAGTGAAATCTTTTTTTGTAGCTTTTATAGTTACTCCGAAAATACAATATATTGTACAGAAACCAAGCAAATGAAGTAAATTTTGTTTTTTTTTCTTGAAATATGTTTTAAATCGTTTGTAGTTTTTTATCCGAAAAAAATTTTTTTTTTTGCTCCAAAGGTTTCGGAGTAATCGATAACGCATGTCAAAAAAGGGCAGAATTCAGCAATTTGAAAGCACTAAAAGTACCTTTCCTACAACGACAAACGACAAAATTGATTGTAGTGAATTTTTTTTTTGTAGCTTTTATAGTTACTCCGAAAATACAATATATACAGCAGAAACCAAGCAAATGAAGTAAATTTTGGTTTTTTTTCTTGAAGTATGTTTTAAATCGTTTTTAGTTTTTTATCCGAAAAAAAAATTTTTTTTTTGCACTGAAGGTGTCGGAGTAATCGATAACGCATGTCAAAAAAAGGCAGAATTCAGCAATTTGAAAGCACTAAAAGTACTTTTCCTACAACTACAAACGACAAAAATGATTGTAGTGAAATCTTTTTTTTGTAGCTTTTATAGTTACTCCGAAAATAAAATATATATATAATTGGGTATGCTTCACTGCACTTCTCTCACCTTTTCACTTAATAGCTCAGTTTAAAATTAAATAAAACAATTTACTTTAAATTTGAATTAAACTTTAATTGGCGGGAGCGCAAAAGAAAATCGTGTGGCGGGTACAAAGGATGATACAATTGTGTTTTGTTTATGATGTGTGGGTGTGTTTGGTGTTGACATTTGGTGTATGTGTAATTGTGTTAGTGTGCGTGTGAGGTGTGGTGAGATGGCCGGCCGCAGGGTTGCTGCGAACGCGGCGGTGGTTACGGCTAAGTTAGCCATCCCGGCCCCCCTAGGCGAGTAATCAGCCTAGCAATCGCTGTAGCTGCTGCAGTGTCTCCACGACGTTGCTGAGCCCGGTTGGGCGTCGGTTGCGTTGCCTAGGAGGGTGCTGACGTGTTGATGTCGCTGGGTTCCGGTATCGTGCACCAGGATGATTCCACGCCTGTGGACGATGGTTCGGCTGCCATATTGTTCGTCGAGGTTGCGTGACGCGTGGTGGTTGCGCTCTTGGTCCCGCGTTGTTGTGTAGCGCTCGCGGTTGCGATCTTTGTCGCGCGTTGGTGCGTGAAGGCGGTGCCGCTGGGGCGCTACGCGTGGCGGTCCGGTGCAGGAGCGTGTGGTGTGGCCTGTCGCACAGCTGGCACAACACTTGAGAGGTGCACGCTTCAGTGGTGTGCCACAAGGCCAAGCAATTTAGGCAGTAGCCGTGAGCTTGCGCTATCTGCTGCCTTTGCGGTGGTTGCATGGCTTTAAATATAGCGCACAGACGCAATGCGTGTGGACGGCGACATAAAGGGCAACGTACGCCATGTACCGTTACAGGATCCCTTGGGATCGGCTCTACGGTGTCCGCGGTGTCGGCCCATTCGTAGCCCTACGTGGTGCTGGCGATGGTGCAGTTGTTGCACGAGGAGCGTTGGCGCAAGGATTTGCAACGGGTGTTGCACGTGCGCGTGGCACGGTGACCGCCGAGCGGATGGTTGGTGTTGGGGCGACTTCCTCAATCTCCATGTTTGTAGACATCTGTTTAGAAAAGATAATCAACTTTAGTGTCATGTAAAGTCATGTGGGGTGCTTAATTTGAGCACTACATATGTGTATTTATATGTCTATTTCTTATAAAAGGCGTGATCATTGTATATATGATAAGCGGTTTTATTTGCGGCGCGTGTTAGTATTCACGATTTCGAGGCATCTAGTCCTTCGAGCTACCTCTTTAGGAGTACGGTATTAACATCGAGTAGCAACATCGCTTGGATGGATGAATTGCTCTCTATTTGATTGTATTATTATTGATTTTAGATATTCGCGCGATTGGTATTGTCGGTATTAGACTCGGTTGGTAAAAAGCATAGTTTGACGAGCGGTCGCGTTAACATTCCGGTTTGTGTGCGTAGGTCAACTACCCGGATATGACCGTCGGAACCGTAGTGTACCTTTTCGATGCGGGCTAGCCGCCATTCGGTAGGTGGGAGGCAGTCGTCATGAATTAGGACGCATTCTCCAATTTTTGGAGCTTCTTGAGTGTTTTTCCACCGATATCTTTTATGGAGGTCTTTGAGATATTCCTCCTTCCATCGGCTACTAAATTCATGATGGAGAATTTTGATTCGTTCCCATCGATTTATGAGAGAGAGTGAGTCCACGTTTGGTTCTGGTATAGCCAGAAGTGGAGCTCCTCTAAGAAAATGCCCAGGTGTGAGGGCTGTAAAGTCGGAGGGATCTTGCGAGAGCGCTGATAGCGGCCGTGAGTTTAGCACGGCTTCAACTCGTGTGAGTAGCGTGGTGAACTCTTCAAATGTGAATTTATAATTGCCAGCGGCTTTTTTAAAATGTGTTTTAAAGCTTTTAACAGCTGATTCCCATAGTCCACCCATATGTGGGGCGCTCGGGGGTATGAATTGCCAATTAATGCCTTGAGGTGCATATTTTTCAATGACATGCGGCGAGACTTCTTTTGCGAACTGTACGAACTCTTTTTCGGTTGCGCGTTGGGCACCGATGAAGGTTTTACCGTTGTCGCTCATGATTTTGGAGGGAAATCCTCGCCGTCCGACAAAGCGTGCAAATGCCGCGAGGAAAGCTGACGTTGTCAGATCCGAGCATAACTCTAAGTGCACTGCTTTTGTCGTAAAGCATACAAAGACAGCCACGTAACCTTTCGCTATGGTAGATGACCTTAGCATCGAGGCCTTTAACTGGAAAGGTCCGGCAAAATCAACACCCGTGATGGTGAAAGGCAGAGAAAAATTGCAGCGTTCAGGTGGTAGAGCTGCCATGATCTGCGTGCGCATCTTTTGCTTATGTAGCGTACAGACTTTACACGTAAAGATGCATTTTTTGATCAGAGGCTTTAGTCGTGGTATATAAAATTCTTGTCGGATCATTTGTTGCATTAGCCGGTGTTCGGCGTGTACCATTAAAAGGTGAAGATACTTAATAAAAAGCATGGCAAATGCTGATTTTTCAGGTATTATTATGGGATGCCGCTCATTGTAGCTCAGGCTGGAGTTCGCTAGCCTTCCGTTGGCGCGAATCAGTCCTTTCGAGTCTACAAAGGGGTTAAGCACTAATAGAGCGCTCTTTCTGTCAATAGGTTTTGACCCCATTAGCAGTGTTCGTTCACTGTTATAGTATCGAGTTTGCGTGGACTCGATTATAGCTATTTTTGCCCGCTGCAACTCTTGGTGCGTTAGAGCATAGCTTTCGGTATTAGGTATTCCCTGCACTTTGCTCTTTAAGCGATTTACAAATTGAAACATATACGCTATTACCCTTAAGGCTCGGGGGAACGACGAAAATCGCTCTAGGATATCCGTGTCCTCCAGAGTGGCATGAAAGCCTTCGATTCTTCGACTTTCTGGGGCTATGATATTTCGTGCAGGTGATTTTGGCCACGCTTCTTGTGGTTCTACTAGCCAGCTTGGGCCGTTCCACCAAAGTGTTGTGGTTGTTAAGTGCAATGGTTTGCAGCCTCTTGTGCCAAGATCCGCAGGGTTATCAGCACTGGCAACATGCCGCCAAGTTGCTGGTCCTACTAAATCAATAATTTCAGCTGTGCGGTTTGACACGTATGTTTTCCACGTATGTGGTGGTTTTTCTAACCATGCTAGGACGATTTCTGAATCGGTCCATAAATACAATTTCCTATTGCTCAGGTTCAGGTGTTTTTGTACGGTCGAGGCTAGTTTTGCGAGCAGAAGTGCGCCGCATAGCTCGAGCCGTGGAAGGCTTACGGTCTTGAGGGGTGCGACCTTGCCTTTTGCTACTAGTAAGTGGCTGGCAGTTTTGCCATTGTGCTGACTTCGCACATAAATCGCTGCGCAGTATGCTTTTTCAGAAGCGTCGCAGAAGCCATGTAGTTCGACTTGGTGATCAGGGGCGAAATTTACCCACCGAGGTATTTGTATCTCGAAAATAGTATGCAAGTTGTTTGCAAATTGGGACCATTTTATTAAGCGGAGTGGTTTAACCACTTCGTCCCAATCGGTTCCATCTAGCCATAATTCTTGTATCAAGATCTTTGCTTGAATCATAATTGGCGCAAGCCATCCTGCGGGGTCGAAAAGTTTCGCCACAGAGGACAGAATTTGCCTTTTAGTTTTTGCAGATTTTGCAGATATCGACTCCAGAGTGTATGAAAATTGGTCTGATATTGCATTCCATTGTATGCCCAAGGTTTTGGTGGTGCTCTCTTTTTCAAATTTTAGAAAATTGGTACCTAGCAGATTTTCCTTTTTTATATTTGCCAGTATTTCTGGATGATTGGAAGTTATCTTTTTTAATGGAAACCCTGCTGAGTCGAGGGCTTCGATAACCTGAGTTAGTGATTCGCACGCTAAAGGAAGGCTATGGCTTCCCGACAGTATATCGTCCACGTACGTTTGAGAGCTAAGCACCGGAGCGGCTAGAGGTAATTTAGCTTTTGTGTCCTTTGCCAGTTCGTGTAATGTACGAATGGCTAGGAAGGGGGCGCAGTTTACGCCAAATGTCACCGTTTTTAGTCTGTAGTCGCGTATTGGACTACTAGGTGAATTGCGAAATATAATTCGCTGGTACTCTTGGTCGTCTTCATGTACTAGGATTTGCCTATACATTTTCTCGACATCACCATTGAAAACGTATTTATACATACGCCACTGTAGTATAAGTAGCATTAAATCAGGTTGTAATGTTGGTCCCGTGTATAAAACATCATTTAGGGAGTTACCTGAGCTTGTGCATTTAGATGCATTAAACACCACTCTTACCTTTGTTGTAAGTTTTTCCGGTTTTATAACCGCGTGGTGTGGAAGATAAAATGAGGCTTGTTTGCCATTTGTTATTTTTTCATAGGAATTTACTGATTCCATATGATCAAGTTGTAGATACTCCTCAAGAACATTGTCGTATGAGGTTTTTAGCTCGCTTTTTTTAAGTAGGTTTCTTTCCATACTTAGAAACTGCTGTAGAGCTGAGGTTCGTGAGTGACCCAAGGCGAGTGTATCAGGAAATTGTTGTTTAAATGGTAGTCGTACGACGTACCGCCTGTTATCTGATCTTGTAGTTGTGGCTTTGTAGAAGTCTTCACAATACTTATCGTCAGCTGTAGTAACGGGAATTGGAGGGAGTTCTTCGACTTCCCAGAATTTTTTCAATTGTGAATTAAGATTTTCGTTTGAAATATCTTCCACTTGCGTTGTGAACGTAGAGATTTTCTCTTTGACTTGACCGCTTAAAATCCATCCGAAGATGGTATTTTGGGCTAATAGGTTGTTGGAGATTTTTTCAACACCTTGTAGTATTATTTGGGGGATTAGATCGCTTCCCAATAATATGTCGATTTGATCGGGGGTATGGCAATTGGGATCGGCAAGTTTCAGATGTGAAAACTTTTGCCAGTGCTCGCTATTTATATTATAGCTTGGGAGCATGTTTGTTAGTCGCGGCAGAACTATAGCTTGTGCTTTTATTCTTTGATCCGCATTTGAAGATATCAAGGTAATGAGGCAGATTTTATTTGAGTTTTGTACTACTCTTCAACCCATTCCTGAGATTTCAAAGTTGGCTGATTTGGTTGGTAGATTTAATGTTTGTTGGACCTTCGATGCTATAAAAGATCGCTGTGATCCTTGATCGATTAAGGCCCTCAGCTTAAATCGTTCTCCTCGGTGTTCGATGGAGACGATTGCTGTAGGTAATAAAGTTTTGCCTTCATTTTCTGAATGAAGCGTTTGTATTCTGGCTGCTTTTGAGCAGCATGGTTGTTCTTGACAACTTTCAGGACTTTCTTTTTCGATATTTTCAGGACTAGCTGTTGCCGCTAGTCCAGTAGTTCTATTGAAAGTTCGACTATTTTGAGAGTTGTTGTGATTGTTGATGTGGAGCATCGAATGGTGTCTCCCTTGGCAATATGCGCACTTATATGTACTCGGACATCTCTGTACTGGGTGACTATTCGACAAACAGTTTGTACAGAGGTTCTTAGTCCTGACTAAGTTATTTCGCTCGTTTATTGATAATTTTGTAAATTTCTCGCAAGATCTTATTGAATGGCCTCCGTTACACAGTTTGCATGACAAATATCTATGTTGTTCAGATGTGAACGATTGATTTTTGCTGAAACTTTTCTTGGTTGAATTAAAGTTACTCCTGTTATGGGAGTTAAAGTTACTGGCTTGGGGTTTAAAGAAGCTTTTGTTTTGGTATTCAATTGAGTTTTTCGGCTTTGTTTCTTTTGTACCTACCCGTTCTGCGATTTCGAACTGGGTGGTGAGGAAATCTTTCATTTGTTGCCACGTTGGGCATTTTTTACGGGATGAGAGCGATTGCTCCCATAAAATTAATGATTTTTCTGGTAATGTGGCAGCACAAATATTGACCAGAATTGGGTCCCAGTTTTCAGTGGGAATTTTTTGGGTTTCTAGAACCGACAAACAGTTTGTTACTGTTGATTGTAATTTGAGAAATTCCTCGCTAGTTTCTTTTTGAATTTTTGGTAGATTCATTAATGTCGTTATTTGTTTATCGACTAATACCCTTTCATTTTCATATCTAGCTTTTAACGCTTCCCATGCCAGATTAAAATTGTCATCGTTAAGTGTGAACTGTTTTACTATTATCCCTGCTTGACCTTTAGTTTTATTTCTTAGATGATATAATTTTTGCTGAGAACATATCTCGGAACGACGGCCATTGCTCATAACCCCCATGAAATACTTCAGTATCACAGGCCGGCACTTTGAGATATATCCCTGAATTTGTTTCTTTGCTTTGTGTTTGGGGCAGCTCTACTCGTTGTTGAGTAGGTGCAATAATTGGCCTTAATAGTTTTAGTTGATCGGAGATCATTGCCTTTGTTTCTTCATAACGGTCTAAGCAGTTTTCATACTTTGAATAAGCCGATTCTTTAAAATTTTCTGGCAAGTCAGAATCATCGGTTTCGATGATTGCGTCATATGCCGTTTGGAGCCGTGTCCAAAATCTGTCAAGAGATTTGTCTTTGACTTCTAGAACCGATTCCGTATTATCCTCTATAGGGATTGAGGCGAATCTAGTGCAGTATCTTATGATACTGTCACTTTCAGTTATGAATTTTGCTGCTGAAAATTCTTTGCCCTTTTTTTGATTTCCACCCTGTTTTGAGCGGGTGCCGTCAGCAGGGCTGCCTTGAGGCTTTTCGTCTTCACCCAGTTTGGGTGGCTCCACTACGATATGGGGAGATTTTGGGTCGGACATTATGTTTTTGAAATTTAATAAATATAAATATTATTAAACGTTTTTTTTTTGTATTGCCGAGTTTTATTCTATCGGTCGTTATATTTTTTCCGCGCGACTGTCGGTTTGAAGTCGTTAACGATTTGATCTGTTAATATAAATAGATATCAATTTATATCAATGTCTGTATATTATTCAATAATAGAACTAATTTTTATTGAATCGGGATTTTATTGCTATCGCTGCTTTTATTTTGCACGCGAGTATACTTTCTACCTTGGCTTTTTATTGTGAAATAATGCAAAAGGCTGATTGAAATTATTACCGCTTATTATTTCCTTATATAATTTTTATAAGTACTTACAATATTTTTTGTAAGGGATTGTCACTCTATAAGTACTATCGCAATTTTTTGTTGGGTATATCAGACCGGTTACCCAAATGTAGTTATGTATATTTTTAAGTATGTTTGAATGTTTATAAGTTAGCGGGGGTGACTTTTTGCCTATAAGTAGGTACAAAGCTAGTTTCAATGCAATTAAGTGCAAGGAACTTTGTTGTTATTTTTTGTGTTTTTTTTCTCTTGGGATGCTGTTGGGAGCTTTTTCCCTAATTTGTTTGTCCGTATATTTTTTGTTGATAATCACTCAGTTGTTTTACTGGGAGAACAGAAAATAGCTTCACTAACAACTTTAATATTTTGGTTTGATTTTCTTTATTCTTTCTACTGCTTATTTTGTTAGTGCAATCCTGCCTTTGCTTGATTTATGTGCACAAGGGAATGCAAGCTAAAGGGGGTATTGCCGGTAAATTGGCAAGTCAGACTTGAAACCTATATTTTGTTTTTGCAATATTTAATTTGTGCTTGACAACACGAAAAATAAGCAGTATGTCCGCGGTGAGATTTTTTATTTCTTTTAGTAAGTATTTGTTGTAATACTTAATGCGGGACTTCAAATGGAAATTATTATGTAAATATGTATTTAAATATGTAGGATGGTCGGACTTTGACCGGGAAGCAAATATTTATATGTAGATATATATTTTTTTCACGTTACTTTTTTTTTTTCGTATTCTAATAGAAAATTCTTAGCAATATTAAATATTTGAATATATGTATGTATATACTTTTATGTGTAACGGTTCGATTTTGGGTGATACGGATTTATGGAAAAAATCCGTAGAAATACCAAATGAACGTCTTAGTAAATGGAAATAATACAACTCACCGCTTTTTTGCAAGGGTTAAGGGGGAATTTACTTATCCTTGTTTGATAATAAATATTTAATGTTGTTGTTTTTGTAATTCCTTCCCTCGCTTTTTGCTTTCATATGTTCATTAGCAATTTGTATTAAGTATTTTTGTATTTTTTCGCGCCCGGTTTTATATTGGTAGATTGTAGTTTTTTGTTGTTGTATTTTAGTTTTTTGTTGGCCGGCGCGCCCGAATATTTTATAATATTATTTTGTTTAAATGTTTAGGTTTAATTAATTACTTTAATTATTATTATTATTTTTTTTTTTTTTTCAATCACCCTAATGTTGGGTTTTACTTGTGAACGTTTTGTTTTTGTAAATTTTTTGTTCAACTTGTTTCTTGTGGACTGTATATTGT
Organism: Campiglossa producta; assembly: GCA_964058755.1. Taxonomy (NCBI): domain Eukaryota; kingdom Metazoa; phylum Arthropoda; class Insecta; order Diptera; family Tephritidae; genus Campiglossa; species Campiglossa producta. Next base: position 19,251,845 of record CAXKVI010000006.1, on the reverse strand, counting down.
CTCTTTATGTTGATTTATTTGTTCACTTTTATAGATTTTTTTTCACTGTCCATATTTATTGCGCCTTTTTTGTTTTATTGTTGTGGACTTTTATTTAATATTCTTTTTTTTCACTGTCCATAGGTGCTGTTCACTTAGGCGAAGATGGACCATATATAATTGGGTATGCTTCACTGCACTTCTCTCACCTTTTCACTTAATAGCTCAGTTTAAAATTAAATAAAACAATTTACTTTAAATTTGAATTAAACTTTAATTGGCGGGAGCGCAAAAGAAAATCGTGTGGCGGGTACCAAGGATGATACAATTGTGTTTTGTTTATGATGTGTGGGTGTGTTTGGTGTTGACATTTGGTGTATGTGTAATTGTGTTAGTGTGCGTGTGAGGTGTGGTGAGATGGCCGGCCGCAGGGTTGCTGCGAAAGCGGCGGTGGTTACGGCTAAGTTAGCCAATTGTGCAGAAACCAAGCAAATGAAGTAAATTTTGGTTTTTTTTCTTGAAGTATGTTTTAAGTCGTTTGTAGTTTTTTATCCGAAAAAAAATTTTTTTTTTTTGCCCCGAAGGTTTCGTAGTAATCGATAACGCATGTCAAAAAAAGGCAGAATTCAGCAATTTGAAAGCACTAAAAGTACTTTTCCTACAACTACAAACGACAAAATTGATTGTAATGAAATTTTTTTTGTAGCTTTTATAGTTACTCCGAAAATACAATATATTCTGCAGAAACCAAGCAAATGAAGTAAATTTGGTTTTTTTTTCTTGAAATATGTTCTAAATCGTTTGTAGTTTTTTATCCGAAAAAAATTTTTTTTTTTGCCCGGTAGGTTTCGGAGTAATCGATAACGCATGTCAAAAAAAGGCAGAATTCAGCTATTTGAAAGCACTAAAAGTACTTTTCCTACAACTACAAACGACAAAAATGATTGTAGTGAAATCTTTTTTTTTGTAGCTTTTATAGTTACTCCGAAAATACAATATATTGTGCAGAAACCAAGCAAATGAAGTAAATTTTGGTCTTTTTTTCTTGAAATATATTTTAAATCGTTTGTAGTTTTTTATCCGAAAAAAACTTTTTTTTTCTCCGAAGGTTTCGGAGTAATCGATAACGCATGTCAAAAAAAGGCAGAATTCAGCAATTTGAAAGCACTACAGTACTTTTCCTACAACTACAAGCGAAAAAATTGATTGTAGTGAATTTTTTTTTTGTAGCTTTTATACGAGTAGTTACTCCGAAAATACAATATATTGTGCAGAAACCAAGCAAATGAAGTAAATTTTGGTTTTTTTCTTGAAATCTGCTTTAAATCGTTTGTAGAAAAAAAATTTTTATTTGCTCCGAAAGTTTCGGAGTAATCGATAACGCATGTCAAAAAAAGGCAGAATTCAGCAATTTGAAAGCACTAAAAGTACTTTTCCTACAACTACAAACGAAAAAATTGATTGTAGTGAAATATTTTTTTTTGTAGCTTTTATAGTTACCCCGAAAATACAATATATACTGAGAAACCAAGCAAATGTAGTAAATTTTGGTTTTTTTCTTGAAATATGTTTTAAATCGTTTGTATTTTTTATCCGAAAAAAAAAATTTTTTACCCCGAAGGTTTCGGACTAATCGATAACGCATGTCAAAAAAAGGCAGAATTCAGAAATTTGAAAGCACTACAGTAATTTTCCTAACACTACAAACGACAAAATTGATTGTAGTGAAATTTTTTTTTTTTGTAGCTTTTATAGTTACTCCGAAAATACAATATATTGTGCAGAAACCAAGCAAATGAAGTAGGTTAGGTTCAAGTGGCTGCCGCAGAGGCACACTTAGGCCAGTTTTGAAAGGCCCGTTGTGATACCACCAACACAAGGAAAGTCAGTCCCGGGACCCAGCCATATGGAAAATCCCTGAGTTGTTGGGATTTTCCACATAGCAGAATCCCGGGACTGACACTCCTAAACCGACACCGTTACTCCTCCTCGAACCACTTAGATGACTTTATGAAGCCCATCAAGTCCTTTATGTCCATTTCCGCGATCTGGCTTAGGCTATCCAGGAACGGAACTCCCAAAAAGCGCGTTCTCGCGCCGCTTAAAGCCGGACAGTTGCAGATGAGGTGCTCCACTGTTTCCTCCTCCTCATCATCTATGCAACTCCTGCAGCATCGTCGGTAGGGCACACCTAGCCTTTCTGCATGCCTACCAATGAGGCAGTGACCGGTTAATACCCCTATCAATATGCAGATTTCCCTCCTAGTTAGGGCATAAATGCGTCTAGACCTTTTAAGATCCCATTTTGGCCAGGTTTGTTTCGATATGCGACACCCTGGGGATAGCAGCCATCTTTCGTTGGCTTGACGGAGTGTGTGCTCCTTCAGCATTAGTTTGCATGTGCAAATGGCATACCTAAGCGCTCTTTATCCTGAAGAATCTGCTTGGTCTTGCCCTGCCTGGCAAGCTCGTCTGCCTTACAGTTTCCCTCAATGCCCCTATGTCAGGAAATGAAGTAAATTTTGGTCTTTTTTTTTTTAAATATGTTTTAAATCGATTGTAGTTTTTTATCCGAAAAAAAATTTTTTTTTTGCTCCGAAGGTTTCGGAGTAATTGATAACGCATGTCAAAAAAAGGCAGAATTCAGCAATTTGAAAGCACTAAAAGTACTTTTCCTACAACTACAAACGACAAAAATGATTATAGTGAAATCTTTTTTCGTAGCTTTTATAGTTACTCCGAAAATACAATATATTGTGCAGAAACCAAGCAAATGAAGTAAATTTTGGTTTTTTTTGTTGAAATATGTTTTAAATCGTTTGTAGTTTTTTATCCGGATAAAATTTTTTTTGCTCCAAAGATTTCGGACTAATCGATAACGCATGTCAAAAAAGGCAGAATTCAGCAATTTGAAAGCACTAAAAGTACTTTTCCTACAACTAAAAAAGACAAAAATGATTGTAGTGAAATCTTTTTTTTGTAGCTTTTATAGTTACTTCGAAAATACAATATATTGTGCAGAAACCATGCAAATGAAGTAAATTTTGGTTTTTTTTCTTGAAATATGTTTTAAATCGTTTGTAGTTTTTTATCCGAAAAAATTTTTTTTTGCTCCGAAGGTTTCGGAGTAATTGATAACGCATGTCAAAAAAAGGCAGAATTCAGCAATTTGAAAGCACTAAAAGTACTTTTCCTACAACTAAAAAAGACAAAAATGATTGTAGTGAAATCTTTTTTTTGTAGCTTTTATAGTTACTCCGAAAATACAATATATTGTGCAGAAACCATGCAAATGAAGTAAATTTTGGTTTTTTTTCTTGAAATATGTTTTAAATCGTTTGTAGTTTTTTATCCGAAAAAATTTTTTTTTGCTCCGAAGGTTTCGGAGTAATCGATAAGGCATGTCAAAAAAAAGGCAGAATTCAGAAATTTGAAAGCACTACAGTAATTTTCCTAACACTACAAACGACAAAATTGATTGTAGTGAAATTTTTTTTTTTTTGTAGCTTTTATAGTTACTCCGAAAATACAATATATTGTGCAGAAACCAAGCAAATGAAGTAAATTTTGGTCTTTTTTGTTGAAATATGTTTTAAATCGTTTGTTGTTTTTTATCCGAAAAAAATTTTTTTTTGCTCCAAAGGTTTCGGACTAATCGATAACGCATGTCAAGAAAAGGCAGAATTCAGCAATTTGAAAGCACTAAAAGTACTTTTCCTACAACTACAAACGACAAAAATGATTATAGTGAAATCTTTTTTTGTAGCTTTTATAGTTACTCCGAAAATCCAATATATTGTGCAGAAACCAAGCAAATGAAGTAAATTTTGGTTTTTTTTTCTTGAAATATGTTTTAAATCGTTTGTAGTTTTTTATCCGAAAACATTTTTTTTTGCTCCGAGGGTTTCGGAGTAATCGATAACGCATGTAAAAAAAAGCAGAATTCAGAAATTTGAAAGCACTACAGTAATTTTCCTACAACGACAAACGACAAAATTGATTGTAGTGAATTTTTTTTTTTTGTAGCTTTTATAGTTACTCCGAAAATACAATATATACTGCAGAAGCCAAGAAAATGAAGTAAATTTTGGTTTTTTTTCTTGAAGTATGTTTTAAATCGTTTGTAGGTTTTTATCCGAAAAAATTTTTTTTTGCTCCAAAGGTTTCGGACTAATCGATAACGCATGTCAAAAAAAGGCAGAATTCAGAAATTTGAAAGCACTACAGTAATTTTCCTAACACTACAAACGACAAAATTGATTGTAGTGAAATCTTTTTTTTGTAGATTTTATAGTTACTCCGAAAATACAATATATTGTGCAGAAACCAAGCAAATGAAGTAAATTTTGGTTTTTTTTTGTTGAAATATGTTTTAAATCGTTTGTAGTTTTTTATCCGAAAAGTAATTTTTTTTTTTTGCTCCGAAGGTTTCGGAGTAATCGATAACGCATGTCAAAAAAAGGCAGAATTCAGAAATTTGAAAGCACTACAGTAATTTTCCTAGAACTACAAAGGACAAAAATGATTGTAGTGAAATCTTTTTTTTGTAGATTTTATAGTTACTCCGAAAATACAATATATTGTGCAGAAACCAAGCAAATGAAGTAAATTTTGGTTTTTTTTTGTTGAAATATGTTTTAAATCGTTTGTAGTTTTTTATCCGAAAAGTAATTTTTTTTTTGCTCCGAAGGTTTCGGAGTAATCGATAACGCATGTCAAAAAAGGCAGCATTCAGAAATTTGAAAGCACTACAGTAATTTTCCTAACACTACAAACGACAAAATTGATTGTAGTGAAAAATTGTTTTTTTGTAGCTTTTATAGTTACTCCGAAAATACAATATATTGTGCAGAAATCAAGCAAATGAAGTAAATTTTGGTTTTTTTTCTTGAAATATGTTTTAAATCGTTTGTAGTTTTTTATCCGAAAAAAAATTTTTTTTGCTCCGAAGGTTTCGGAGTAATCGATAACGCATGTCAAAAGAAGGCAGAATTTAGCAATTTGAAAGCACTAAAAGTACTTTTCCTACAATTGAAATATGTTTTAAATCGTTTGTAGTTTTTTATACGAAAAAATTTTTTTTTTGCTCCGAAGGTTTCGGAGAAATCGATAACGCATGTAAAAAAAAGGCAGAATTCAGAAATTTGAAAGCACTACAGTAATTTTCCTACAACTACAAACGACAAAATTGATTGTAGTGAAAAATTGTTTTTTTGTAGCTTTTATAGTTACTCCGAAAATACAATATATTGTGCAGAAACCAAGCAAATGAAGTAAATTTTGGTTTTTTTTCTTGAAATATGTTTTAAATCGTTTGTAGTTTTTTATCCGAAAAAAAATTTTTTTTGCTCCGAAGGTTTCGGAGTAATCGATAACGCATGTCAAAAAAAGGCAGAATTCAGCTATTTGAAAGCACTAGAGTACTTTTCCTACAACTACAAGCGACAAAATTGATTGTAGTGAAAATTTTATTTTTGTAGCTTTTATAATTACTCCGAAAATACAATATATTGTGCAGAAACCAAGCAAATTAAGTAAATTTTGGTTTTTTTCTTGAAATATGTTTTAAATCGTTTGTAGTTTTTTATCCGAAAAGTAATTTTTTTTTTGCTCCGAAAGTTTCGGAGTAATCGATAACGCATTTCAAAAAAAGGCAGAATTCAGAAATTTGAAAGCACTACAGTAATTTTCCTACAACTACAAACGACAAAATTGATTGTAGTGAAAAATTGTTTTTTTGTAGCTTTTATAGTTACTCCGAAAATAGAATATATTGTGCAGAAACCAAGCAAATGAAGTAAATTTTGGTTTTTTTTCTTGAAATATGTTTTAAATCGTTTGTAGTTTTTTATCCGAAAAAAAATTTTTTTTGCTCCGAAGGTTTCGGAGTAATCGATAACGCATGTCAAAAAAAGGCAGAATTCAGCTATTTGAAAGCACTAGAGTACTTTTCCTACAACTACAAGCGACAAAATTGATTGTAGTGAAAATTTTTTTTTTGTAGCTTTTATAGTTACTCCGAAAATACAATATGTTGTGCAGAAACCAAGCAAATTAAGTAAATTTTGGTTTTTTTCTTGAAATATGTTTTAAATCGTTTGTAGTTTTTTATCCGAAAAAAATTTTTTTTTGCTCCAAAGGTTTTGGAGTAATCGATAACGCATGTCAAAAAAAGGCAGAATTCAGCAATTTGAAAGCACTACAGTACTTTTCCTACAACTGCAAACGACAAAATTGATTGTAGTGAAATTTTTTTTGTAGCTTTTATAGTTACTCCGAAAATACAATATATTGTGCAGAAATTAAGTAAATTTTGGTTTTTTTCTTGAAATATGTTTTAAATCGTTTGTAGTTTTTTATCCGAAAAAATTTTTTTTTTGCTCCGAAGGTTTCGGAGTAATCGATAACGCATGTCAAAAAAAGGCAGAATTCAGCAATTTGAAAGCATTAAAAGTACTTTTCCTACAACTACAAACGACAAAAATGATTATAATGAAATCTTTTTTTGTAGCTTTTATAGTTACTCCGAAAATACAATATATTGTGCAGAAACCAAGCAAATGAAGTAAATTTTGGTTTTTTTTGTTGAAATATGTTTTAAATCGTTTGTAGTTTTTTATCCGAAAAAAATTTTTTTTTGCTCCAAAGATTTCGGACTAATCGATAACGCATGTCAAAAAAAGGCAGAACTCAGCAATTTGAAAGCACTAAAAGTACTTTTCCTACAACTAAAAAAGACAAAAATGATTGTAGTGAAATCTTTTTTTTTGTAGCTTTTATACTTACTCCGAAAATACAATATATTGTGCAGAAACCATGCAAATAAAATAAATGTTGGTTTTTTTTCTTGAAATATGTTTTAAATCGTTTGTAGTTTTTTATCCGAAAAAATTTTTTTTTTTGCTCCGAAGGTTTCGGAGTAATCGATAACGCATGTCAAAAAACGGCAGAATTCAGAAATTCGAAAGCACTACAGTAATTTTCCTAACACTACAAACGACAAAATTGATTGTAGTGAAATCTTTTTTTGTAGCTTTTATAGTTACTCCGAAAATACAATATATTGTGCAGAAACCAAGCAAATGAAGTAAATTTTGGTCTTTTTTGTTGAAATATGTTTTAAATCGTTTGTAGTTTTTTATCCGAAAAAAATTTTTTTTTGCTCCAAAGGTTTCGGACTAATCGGTAACGCATGTCAAGAAAAGGCAGAATTCAGCAATTTGAAAGCACTAAAAGTACTTTTCCTACAACTACAAACGACAAAAATGATTATAGTGAAATCTTTTTTTGTAGCTTTTATAGTTACTCCGAAAATACAATATATTGTGCACAAACCAAGCAAATGAAGTAAATTTTGGTTTTTTTCTTGCAATATGTTTTAAATCGTTTGTAGTTTTTTATCCGAAAACAATTTTTTTTGCTCCGAAGGTTTCGGAGTAATCGATAACGCATGTCAAAAAAGGCAGAATTCAGCAATTTGAAAGCACTACAGTACATTTCCTTCAACTACACACGACAAAATTGATTGTAGCGAATTTTTTTTTTTTGTAGCTTTTATAGTTACTCCGAAAATACAATATATTGTGCAGAAACCAAGCAAATGAAGTAAATTTTGTTTTTTTTTTCTTGAAATATGTTTTAAATCGTTTGCAGAAAAAAAAAAATTTTTTTTCTCCGAATGTTTCGGAGTAATCGATAACGCATGTCAAAAAAAGGCAGAATTCAGCTATTTGAAAGCACTAGAGTACTTTTCCTACAACTACAAGCGACAAAATTGATTGTAGTGAAAATTTTTTTTTTGTAGCTTTTATAGTTACTCCGAAAATACAATATATTGTGCAGAAACCAAGCAAATGAAGTAAATTTTGGTTTTTTTTTTGTTGAAATATGTTTTAAATCGTTTGTAGTTTTTTATCCGAAAAGTAATTTTTTTTTTGCTCCGAAGGTTTCGGAGTAATCGATTACGCATGTCAAAAGAAGGCAGAATTTAGCAATTTGAAAGCACTAAAAGTACTTTTCCTACAATTGAAATATGTTTTAAATCGTTTGTAGTTTTTTATACGAAAAAAATTTTTTTTTTTTCCGAAGGTTTCGGAGAAATCGATAACGCATGTAAAAAAAGGCAGAATTCAGCTATTTGAAAGCACTACAGTAATTTTCCTACAACTACAAACGACAAAATTGATTGTAGTGAAAAATTGTTTTTTTGTAGCTTTTATAGTTACTCCGAAAATACAATATATTGTGCAGAAACCAAGCAAATTACGTAATCATGGTAGCTTGTAATTGTTGTTACTTTTCCATCTTGTTCACTAATAATAAAAATATAGAATAATTTAAGAAAAATTATTCCCAAACGGTCAAAAGTCCACCAAAGTTTCAAAGATTCTCAAATTAATGACCAAAAACTCATAACATACATACATATTAATCGCAGGACACAGCGAAAAAAGCCACCCTGTGAAAATAAGCTGCAGCTGTCAGTAAAAATGATCACGGGGTGCACTAAAATCCTTGACACTGCTAGTATAAAAGGCGGTCGATTGATGTCGCTCTAGTTGTCGATAAGGTAGTATAAAAAAACAAACAACAAATAAAATGAATACATACTAAGTGAACATGATGGATATAAGCTGGCAATAATCTCAACGCAGCTTGGTGTAAGAGGTACACACTGCGGGCTTAGAAATTCCTAATCCCCTTGGTTCTTGGTTCGATGACCAACAAAAGGTGATGAAAAATTTCTAAACACAAAGCCATTTGATAAGTGCCCTTGAGCAAGGCCGAAATTACGTAATCATGGTAGCTTGTAATTGTTGTTACTTTTCCATCTTGTTCACTAATAATAAAAACATAGAATAATTTAAGAAAAATTATTCCCAAACGGTCAAAAGTCCACCAAAGTTTCAAAGATTCTCAAATTAATGACCAAAAACTCATAACATACATACATATTAATCGCAGGACACAGCGAAAAAAGCCACCCTGTGAAAATAAGCTGCAGCTGTCAGTAAAAATGATCACGGGGTGCACTAAAATCCTTGACACTGCTAGTATAAATGGCGGTCGATTGATGTCGCTCTAGTTGTCGATAAGGTAGTATAAAAAAACAAACAACAAATAAAATGAATACATACTAAGTGAACATGATGGATATAAGCTGGCAATAATCTCAACGCAGCTTGGTGTAAGAGGTACACACTGCGGGCTTAGAAATTCCTAATCCCCTTGGTTCTTGGTTCGATGACCAACAAAAGGTGATGAAAAATTTCTAAACACAAAGCCATTTGATAAGTGCCCTTGAGCAAGGCCGAAATTACGTAATCATGGTAGCTTGTAATTGTTGTTACTTTTCCATCTTGTTCACTAATAATAAAAACATAGAATAATTTAAGAAAAATTATTCCCAAACGGTCAAAAGTCCACCAAAGTTTCGAAGTAAATTTTGGTTTTTTTTCTTGAAATATGTTTTAAATCGTTTGTAGTTTTTTATCCGAAAAAAAATTTTTTTTGCTCCGAAGGTTTCGGAGTAATCGATAACGCATGTCAAAAAAAGGCAGAATTCAGCTATTTGAAAGCACTAGAGTACTTTTCCTACAACTACAAGCGACAAAATTGATTGTAGTGAAAATTTTTTTTTTGGAGCTTTTATAGTTACTCCGAAAATACAATATATTGTGCAGAAACCAAGCAAATTAAGTAAATTTTGGTTTTTTTCTTGAAATATGTTTTAAATCGTTAGTAGTTTTTTATCCGAAAAAAATTTTTTTTTGCTCCAAAGGTTTTGGAGTAATCGATAACGCATGTCAAAAAAAGGCAGAATTCAGCAATTTGAAAGCACTACAGTACTTTTCCTACAACTGCAAACGACAAAATTGATTGTAGTGAAATTTTTTTTGTAGCTTTTATAGTTACTCCGAAAATACAATATATTGTGCAGAAATTAAGTAAATTTTGGTTTTTTTCTTGAAATATGTTTTAAATCATTTGTAGTTTTTTATCCGAAAAATTTTTTTTTTGCTCCGAAGGTTTCGGAGTAATCGATAACGCATGTCAAAAAAAGGCAGAATTCAGCAATTTGAAAGCACTAAAAGTACTTTTCCTACAACTACAAACGACAAAAATTATTATAGTGAAATCTTTTTTTGTAGCTTTTATAGTTACTCCGAAAATACAATATATTGTGCAGAAACCAAGCAAATGAAGTAAATTTTGTTTTTTTTTGTTGAAATATGTTTTAAATCGTTTGTAGTTTTTTATCCGAAAAAAATTTTTTTTTGCTCCAAAGATTTCGGACTAATCGATAACGCATGTCAAAAAAAGGCAGAACTCAGCAATTTGAAAGCACTAAAAGTACTTTTCCTACAACTAAAAAAGACAAAAATGATTGTAGTGAAATCTTTTTTTGTAGCTTTTATACTTACTCCGAAAATACAAAATATTGTGCAGAAACCATGCAAATGAAATAAATTTTGGTTTTTTTCTTGAAATATGTTTTAAATCGTTTGTAGTTTTTTATCCGAAACAATTTTTGTTTTGCTCCGAAGGTTTCGGAGTAATCGATAACGCATGTCAAAAAAAGGCAGAATTCAGAAATTTGAAAGCACTACAGTAATTTTCCTAACACTACAAACGACAAAATTGATTGTAGTGAAATTTTTTTTTTTGTAGCTTTTATAGTTACTCCGAAAATAGAATATATTGTGCAGAAACCAAGCAAATGAAGTAAATTTTGACCTTTTTTGTTGAAATATATTTTAAATCGTTTGTAGTTTTTTATCCGAAAAAAATTTTTTTTTGCCCCGAAGGTTTCGGAGTAATCGATAACGCATGTCAAAAAAAGGCAGAATTCAGCTATTTGAAAGCACTAAAAGTACTTTTCCTACAACTACAAACGACAAAAATGATTATAGTGAAATCTTTTTTTGTAGCTTTTATAGTTACTCCCAAAATACAATATATTGTGCAGAAACCAAGCAAATGAAGTAAATTTTGGTTTTTTTCTTGAAATCTGCTTTAAATCGTTTGTAGAAAAAAAATTTTTATTTGCTCTGAAGGTTTCGGAGTAATCGATAACGCATGTCAAAAAAAATAGAATAAAAAATATTTTTAATTTAAAATGTTTTTAAAATGAACTAAAAACTGGAAAATAATTTCCCCTCTGCCTACATAGATTCTTCACCACGTAAAGCTTATCTGGAACATTTGTGAGTGGGAATTCTTATAGGTATTAAATAGTTTTTGGACTTTGAAATGTATAAAAACATTGGCGCACGCTAAAGATGGTTCGCATTAATTTCTAACAATCTTATTACCGATATGAGCTTTTCTAAAAAAAAAAACATCTTTTCACGATATAGCAAGCGCCAAATGTTTTTATACATTTCAAACTCCAAAAACTATTTAATACCTATAAGAATTCCCACTCACAAATGTTCCAGATAAGCTTTACGTGGTGAAGAATCTATGTAGGCAGAGGGGAAATTATTTTCCAGTTTTTAGTTCATTTTAAAATCATTTTAAATTAAAAATATTTTTTATTCTATTTTTTATTTTATACTTTTTAGTTGTGAGTCAGTGAAAATTTCTAAGATTGTAATTGGATATTCTGTGTCATATTAGTGGTACTCATGTAACCATATAACTTAACAAAAGCGTAAATATATACATTTAACAGCTCAGTTAGATGAACGATATAGATAAATTTATGTGAATACTTTTTATTTTGAAATTCTTATTAATTTAATTTTTGATCCATTTTTTAGCATATTCTTCTATTTTTGTCTAGTGTGCATTGACTGATTTGAAAAACTGCATGTCGAACAGGGTAATTTTTCGAGGTGTTTACACACTAAACTCCTCGCGGAAGTTTACCGAATTTGTGTAAACTTCGGTCCTAGGCGAATTCATTACAGGTGGCATCCTCCCACCATATGGTTTCTTCTTCTTCCCTGAAAATCAAATCGTAGCTGTCAAATTGCTTATGTTGTTGCTTTGTCTGACATTTACAGCCACAAGGAGTGTGTGCGTGCGTGTAGATCTGAATTCGCTCGAGGACGCTTGTATGAATTCGCCTTGCTTCGTTCCATAAAATTTTGACAGTTCATTTACGCATTCGGCAATTTTCTACGTTTACACGCTTTACGCGGTGTGTCTATGGTTACATGAATAAAATTATTCTTTTTTAAGCATTATAAAGCACATTATCTTTCCTTTGTGCAACAGTGACTGCGCCTATATGTATGCAGATGAAATATTCGAAATTTCGATGCTGTTTATGGCGCTGAAAACGCATTATAGCATGCGCATTATAGCATGTGTACGAAATATTCAGATAGCAATAAGGAAGATAGGCCGATAAATGGGACTTTTGCCATTAAAGCAATATTTTGGATTTTTTTTTGTAAAATGCATTGTCAGCGAAACCTGAACGATGGTGAAAATTTCAAAACCCCAGCTCAATGGGAAGTTAGTTCAAAATCCAAAGCAAAATCTATGGAAATGAAACTTTTCAAATATCTCTACCCGTGCGCCACCTATCGGAATTATTTTTTTGTTATACTGTTCGTTGTTCGTTGAAAAACAAATTAATCGACACCGAAAACAGACCTTCGCATTTCGTAAATAGAGCGACTCACGCGCCACCTAGCGGGTGCAATTTTTTTTTGAACATTTGGAAATTGATTAAGTAATACACACGCTAAATATCAGCTAAATCGGTCCATAATTAGGATTTTCAGTTTTTATTACGATCTCAGCTCCACCTAACGGAATTTTTTTTTAGGAAAATATTTCTTTTCATAGTAGTAATACATGTTCCGAATTTCAACCAAATCGGACCATAACTGCGATTTTTGAAAATATAGCGACCCACGCGCCACCTATCGGCATTTTTTTCCATAATATTGCATTGTCATCGCGACCTGAACTGTGGTGAAAATTTCAAGACCCTAGCACAACAGGAAGTTGGTTCAAAATCTAATGCAAAAATCCGGGCACAAGAACGACGAAAGCGACCTAATAAAAACATTTTAAAAAGCCAGAATTCAGCAAATTTGAGAGCACTAACAGTACTTTTCCTACAACTACAAACGAAAAAATTGATTGTAGTGAAATTTTTTTTTTGGTAGCTTTTCTAGTTACTCCGAAAATATAATATATACTGCAGAAACCAAGCAAATGTAGTAAATTTTGGTTTTTTTCTTGAAATATGTTTTAAATCGTTTGTATTTTTTATCCGAAAAAAAATTTTTTTTTTGCCCCGAAGGTTTCGGAATAATCGATAACGCATGTCAAAAAAAGGCAGAATTCAACAATTTGAAAGCACTAAAAGTACTTTTCCTACAACTACAAATGACAAAAATGATTATAGTGAAATCTTTTTTTGTAGCTTTTATAGTTACTCCGAAAATAAAATATATTGTGCAGAAACCAAGCAAATGAAGTAAATTTTGGTTTTTTTTCTTGAAGTATGTTTTAAATCGTTTGTAGTTTTTTATCCGAAAAAAAATTTTTTTTTTTTGCCCCGAAGGTTTCGGAGTAATTGATAACGCATGTCAAAAAAAGGCAGAATTCAGCAATTTGAAAGCACTAAAAGTACTTTTCCTACAACTACAAACGACAAAATTGATTGTAATGAAATTTTTTTTTGTAGCTTTTATAGTTACTCCGAAAATACAATATATTCTGCAGAAACCAAGCAAATGAAGTAAATTTGTTTTTTTTTTCTTGAAATATGTTCTAAATCGTTTGTAGTTTTTTATCCGAAAAAAATTTTTTTTTTGCTCGGAAGGTTTCGGAGTAATCGATAACGCATGTCAAAAAAGGGCAGAATTCAACAATTTGAAAGCACTAAAAGTACTTTTCCTACAACTACAAACGACAAAAATGATTGTAGTGAAATCTTTTTTTTTGTAGCTTTTATAGTTACTCCGAAAATACAATATATTGTGCAGAAACCAAGCAAATGAAGTAAATTTTGGTTTTTTTTCTTGAAATATGTTCTAAATCGTTTGTAGTTTTTTATCCGAAAAAAAGTTTTTTTTTGCTCCGAAGGTTTCGGAGTAATCGATAACGCATGTCAAAAAAGGGCAGAATTCAACAATTTGAAAGCACTAAAAGTACTTTTCCTACAACTACAAACGACAAAAATGATTGTAGTGAAATCTTTTTTTTTGTAGCTTTTATAGTTACTCCGAAAATACAATATATTGTGCAGAAACCAAGCAAATGAAGTAAATTTGGTTTTTTTTTCTTGAAATATGTTCTAAATCGTTTGTAGTTTTTTATCCGAAAAAAATTTTTTTTTTGCTCGGAAGGTTTCGGAGTAATCGATAACGCATGTCAAAAAAGGGCAGAATTCAGCAATTTGAAAGCACTAAAAGTACTTTTCCTACAACTACAAACGACAAAATTGATTGTAATGAAATTTTTTTTGTAGCTTTTATAGTTTCTCCGAAAATACAATATATTCTGCAGAAACCAAGCAAATGAAGTAAAATTGGTTTTTTTTTCTTGAAATATGTTCTAAATCGTTTGTAGTTTTTTATCCGAAAAAAATTTTTTTTTTGCTCGGAAGGTTTCGGAGTAATCGATAACGCATGTCAAAAAAGGGCAGAATTCAACAATTTGAAAGCACTAAAAGTACTTTTCCTACAACTACAAACGACAAAAATGATTGTAGTGAAATCTTTTTTTTTTGTAGCTTTTATAGTTACTCCGAAAATACAATATATTGTGCAGAAACCAAGCAAATGAAGTAAATTTTGGTTTTTTTTCTTGAAATATGTTCTAAATCGTTTGTAGTTTTTTATCCGAAAAAAAGTTTTTTTTTGCTCCGAAGGTTTCGGAGTAATCGATAACGCATGTCAAAAAAGGGCAGAATTCAACAATTTGAAAGCACTAAAAGTACTTTTCCTACAACTACAAACGACAAAAATGATTGTAGTGAAATCTTTTTTTTTGTAGCTTTTATAGTTACTCCGAAAATACAATATATTGTGCAGAAACCAAGCAAATGAAGTAAATTTGGTTTTTTTTTCTTGAAATATGTTCTAAATCGTTTGTAGTTTTTTATCCGAAAAAAAGTTTTTTTTTGCTCCGAAGGTTTCGGAGTAATCGATAACGCATATCAAAAAAGGGCAGAATTCAACAATTTGAAAGCACTAAAAGTACTTTTCCTACAACTACAAACGACAAAAATGATTGTAGTGAAATCTTTTTTTTTGTAGCTTTTATAGTTACTCCGAAAATACAATATATTCTGCAGAAACCAAGCAAATGAAGTAAATTTGGTTTTTTTTTCTTGAAATATGTTCTAAATCGTTTGTAGTTTTTTATCCGAAAAAAATTTTTTTTTTGCTCGGAAGGTTTCGGAGTAATCGATAACGCATGTCAAAAAAGGGCAGAATTCAACAATTTGAAAGCACTAAAAGTACTTTTCCTACAACTACAAACGACAAAAATGATTGTAGTGAAATCTTTTTTTTTGTAGCTTTTATAGTTACTCCGAAAATACAATATATTGTGCAGAAACCAAGCAAATGAAGTAAATTTTGGTTTTTTTTCTTGAAGTATGTTTTAAATCGTTTGTAGTTTTTTATCCGAAAAAAAATTTTTTTTTTTTGCCCCGAAGGTTTCGGAGTAATTGATAACGCATGTCAAAAAAAGGCAGAATTCAGCAATTTGAAAGAACTAAAAGTACTTTTCCTACAACTACAAACGAAAAAATTGATTGTAGTGAAATTTTTTTTTTGGTAGCTTTTCTAGTTACTCCGAAAATATAATATATACTGCAGAAACCAAGCAAATGTAGTAAATTTTGGTTTTTTTCTTGAAATATGTTTTAAATCGTTTGTATTTTTTATCCGAAAAAAAATTTTTTTTTTGCCCCGAAGGTTTCGGAGTAATCGATAACGCATGTCAAAAAAAGGCAGAATTCAACAATTTGAAAGCACTAAAAGTACTTTTCCTACAACTACAAATTTCAAAAATGATTATAGTGAAATCTTTTTTTGTAGCTTTTATAGTTACTCCAAAAATAAAATATATTGTGCAGAAACCAAGCAAATGAAGTAAATTTTGGTTTTTTTTCTTGAAGTATGTTTTAAATCGTTTGTAGTTTTTTATCCGAAAAAAAATTTTTTTTTGCTCCGAAGGTTTCGGAGTAATCGATAACGCATGTCAAAAAAAGGCAGAATTCAGCAATTTGAAAGCACTACAGTACTTTTCCTACAACTACAAACGACAAAATTGATTGTAGTGAATTTTTTTTTGTAGCTTTTATACGAGTAGTTACTCCGAAAATACAATATATTGTGCACAAACCAAGCAAATGAAGTAAATTTTGGTTTTTTTCTTGCAATATGTTTTAAATCGTTTGTAGTTTTTTATCCGAAAACAATTTTTTTTGCTCCGAAGGTTTCGGAGTAATCGATAACGCATGTCAAAAAAGGCAGAATTCAGCAATTTGAAAGCACTACAGTACATTTCCTTCAACTACACACGACAAAATTGATTGTAGTGAAATTTTTTTTTTGTAGCTTTTATAGTTACTCCGAAAATACTATATATTGTGCAGAAACCAAGCAAATGAAGTAAATTTTGGTTTTTTTTCTTGAAATCTGCTTTAAATCGTTTTCTGGAAATATGTTTCGGAGTAATCGATAACGCAAGTCAAAAAAAGGCAGAATTCAGCAATTTGAAAGCACTACAGTACTTTTCCTACAACTACACACGACAAAATTGATTGTAGTGAAATTTTTTTTGTAGCTGTTTAGTCCATAGGCCTAAATATTACGGCACACCCTAGTGCGGGGTAGTTCACTGTATATTTACCGGTAACAGTGCTTTCCTCTCCGGATAATAGCGAACGCTATTATTCGGAGTTAGGTTCAAGTAACTTTTCCTTTTTTTGGCTCTTCACTTATATTTCGTACGCCGACATAGCAGCCCGCAGCCAAGTCACCGAAGGTAAGCTCATTTTAATTCCACTTATTTTCCATAATAAGCAATCAAATTAAATTCTACACATTTTCACGATATTTATTTCCACTACAATTGAATCCCATCCATTGCCCTTTATTTATTTTCTAATAAACACCTATTATAACGTTGAACTAATTCGTTTCTTTTTATTTACGTGCGAGAACCAAATCGGTAGGTAACGCGTAAACATTGGTCCTATCGCGCCAGGAATATTCAAAATCCGGATTTTATGAAACCAGCACCTAATCGGAAATTTTTTACAATATATTTTTAAACACCAGCGCAAATCATTTGGAAATCACCAAACAAATATAATTAAATTCAAGCACAAAGACACAAAATTTCGAAGGCACTTCAATTAATAACAAATTCATCCAGCGAGTTCACCAACACACATATACAGTCCGCTATTAACACATTGGTTTTTTCATCCAGCGAGTTCACCAACACATTTATACAATCCGCTATTAACAAATCGCATCATCACATCATCACATCATCACATCAGTTCAGAGTCCTTAATATCACTTTGTCATATTTTCAAATCGCTTTACACAATTTATTAAGGTAAGTGGTTGATTTTGGTGCACACATTTTTTTTTTAATACGTCGTAACGTATCGCGAGTGAATTTGTGATATCCATTTGCAAGTCAAAGTAAGTGGAAGTTTTTCGTGTTTAATACACACTTAGCGCCTTTTGACTATCGGTTGAGTCCCCCACCAGTGGTAAGACTTCTCCGACACAGCTCAAGGCAGACAGGCAGATTGAATATTTCTGAACAAGGAATCACTGCACTGTGCAATCTCACTAGGTTTCATATCTACTTGTCCATTTTACATACACTTCCACTTGGTTGATGCATTTGCAAATAAATAGCACAATATTCACTCATCGTTAAAATATTCACTTCAACCACAAGAATACACCTTTCTTCAAAATTAGCACTTGCGTTGGGTGGCTAGTGGTCATTATTTATAGCGACAACAGTCCATTAATTTGTTGCAAAATCACTGAGTATATACACATACTGTATTTATTTACAAGTTTTAATAAATATTATTTACAATTTATCGCAAAATCCATTGCTTTAATTTTTCACTTTGGTTGGCTATTCGGCAGTTTTTACACAGACGTTGAAATTGGCGTTAAGGATACATTATATCCGTTGCCAGATTTTTTATCTATTTTTTCCACTTTCAACAATACATTAAACCTGCATCCAATTTTTTTTATCTGTTTTCACATTCACTTTCATACATTAAATCTCCAAAGAGAGTACTGTGTCACTTTATTTAACTTCGCTTATCTTCAAAGCACGATACACTCCTGAGTCATTACTTCTCGGTCCATTCCTTTAACGATACAAAATATTTAAATTAATTAAGAAAATGGAGACTTACATACGTCAATCCGACTGCATAGTGGAGTTCGAACAAGAATTCAGCTCACAAGCCATAGAGGATATGGATAAGCACACCATTGCATTACAGCAAGAGGAGCTGAAGTCAATGTGGAAGAAGACAAAATCGACTTATGACAGTCTTCTGGCGTCAAACGAAACTTCAAAGGAAAATTTGCAATCCATAAAGCAAAAAAATAAGACTTGTTTTGCATGCTACGCGAAATGCATGGCTGCAATGAATGCTCAAGTCGAAAAAATGGAAAAGGCGCTAATCCCACAGCAGCAAACTACCCAAGTATCTGAATCGACCGGCCGTGAACATAATATTCGTCTCCCACCTTGTGACACTGATGTGTTCACAGGTGATTATATGTCTTGGCCTACTTTTAGGGACATGTTCACGGCTATATATATACTAAATACACGCCTTACCCCGGTTGAGAAGCTGTATCATCTCAACCAGAAAACGCAAGGGGAGGCGAAGGAAATTGTACGTCGGTGCCCTTTGACAAACGAGGGCTTTACTACGGCGTGGAAAAATCTAAGTGATAGGTATGAAAACAAACGTATTCTGGTCAACACGCAGCTAAAATCCCTTTTTAATTTAAAAGCTGTTGAAACCGAATGCGGGACAGCAATCAAACAACTCCAGAGAGACATAAATAATTGCATCTCAGCCCTCCAATGTCATCAAATTGACATATCAAATTGGGATGCAATTATTACATATCTCTGCTCCACCAAATTACCAGAATGCACTCTGGCTCTGTGGGAACAAACCATAGAGGATAAGACAGCGATTCCAAAGTGGGCAGATATGGATAAATTCTTGTCCAACCGTTTTCAAACCCTAGAAACCGTATCTGATATAAAAGGTAGCAAAACTACAAAAGTATCCAAGAACCAACCGAACACGTCAACCAAACTTGGTGTTTACCAAGTGAGTGTTCCAAAACCCATGTGTAAAATGTGCAATAGTGCAGATCACAGATTACGAGAATGCTCGAAATTCAGGGATATGACTCCCGCAAACAGAGTATCGTATATCAAGAGCAATGGTTGGTGTCTGAACTGCCTGTCAGCTGGACACACCGTAACACGCTGCACTAGCCGATACAGATGCACCATATGTCGCACAAAGCACCACACCCTACTCCACCTGGCAGAAGCTCAGCCAACACCAACAAACCAAACGTGGCGTCAAAACGCCCCAAATGATGGTCCCTCAACTTCCCAGCAAGCACGAGCACATCAGCAGTCTGGAAATACAAATGACAGAACTAATAACGTTTCGTCACATCACGCTAATACCACTAAAGGCATATTGTTAGGGACCGCACTTGTCAATCTTCACTTCAATGGAGTAAAGTTCTCGGCCAGAGCACTAATTGATTCTGGGTCTGAATGTTCCTTTATCACTGAAAGACTGAAGAGAAGACTAAACCTACCATCTAAGCGTCTGCATGTCCAAGTTTCCGGGATCAGCAATACCCTGTCGGCCCAGGTAAAAGAATCGTGTCTCATTCAATTAGGGTCCCTTATCGATCCTTTAGTCAGCATTGACACAGTAGCCCTAGTCTTGCCTCAATTAACAGGGGATCTTCCAACTTGTCAAGTCAACGCAATGACTCGACAAGAGTTTCCGGATCTGATCTTAGCGGACAAAAGGTTTTTCATAAATGAACCAGTCGACCTCATCCTCGGAGGCGACATTTATCCCCAGATCATACTAGGTGGTATCCGGAAGAACGTCCTTAACACGCTTCTCGCCCAAGAAACTGTCTTTGGTTGGATTTTAACCGGCCGAACCGAAACATCAGAGCCAACCAATACTCGGGTATCATTTTACAGCGAAATAAGTCTCGATAAGCAATTAACTGCGTTCTGGGAGTTAGAAGATGTACCGAAGAAAAGGGCACTTAACGAAGACAATGCTTACTGCGAGGCACTGTACAAAACAACCACAGAAAAGAACTCTGATGGAAAATATACCGTCGCTCTACCCTTTAAACAAGATTTCCCCGATAACATCTACTTAGGGCCTTCCCTGAAAAACGTTTGTTCTCAATTTTATCGGAATGAGACACGCTTATCCAAAACACCAATCCTACAGACAGAGTACAATAGGGTATTGGAGGAGTATGAGACACTTGGACATATGAAAAGGACACCTACAATCATATCGCCCAACTCCTCCGACTGCTATTTCCTACCACATCACGCGGTGATTAAAGAGGAAAGCACAACCACCAAAGTTCGCGTGGTATTCAACGCGTCATGTCCCACCACCAATGGCATAAGCCTAAATGACGTACTACATACAGGTCCAGTGCTTCAGGCCGATTTAACCATCCTACTACTTCGCTGGCGATTCTTTAGGTATGTCTTTAACAGCGACATCGAAAAGATGTATCGCCAAATATGGGTAAAACCCAATCAAACCCAATACCAGAGAATAGTCTATCGTGCCAACCCCAGCGATCCTATCAAAGTCTATGAACTAAAGACTGTCACCTTTGGAGTTAACTGTGCCCCTTATCTGGCAATAAGGACCCTGTACCAACTAGCCGACGACGTGGAGTCATCACTTCCAATAGCCGCAAATATCCTGCGGACAAGTATGTACGTAGATGACGTGCTGGCAGGGGGTCATAGCATCGAATCAGCGATCAAAGCACGGGACGAAATCACACAAGCGTTACAGTCAGCAGGTTTTTCCCTACGAAAATGGACATCCAACAACCAGAAAATACTGGAAGGAATCCCAAAACCTCATCTGCTCAACGCAGACTTCTTGGAATTCGAAGACGCGAGTACAGTCAAGACCCTGGGCATCCGATGGAACGCGCATGCGGATTATTTCTACTTCATCGCAAAACCAATTGAAAACCACGACAAAATTACAAAAAGGGCAATACTCTCCGCAATCGCCAAACTCTTTGATCCATTAGGATGGCTCGCTCCTGTCATCATAGTAGCCAAAATCCTTATGCAAGGCATTTGGCTGGAAGGGACGGAGTGGGATGAGCCGGTGTCTACAGGGATCCTTGAAAAATGGCACAAATTCATGCACGACTACCCCGCAATTAATGATATCCGGATCCCCAGGTGGATATATTTTACACCAACCAACGACGTCGAAATACACGGTTTCTGCGACGCTTCAGAAAAAGCGTACGCAGCAACAGTCTTTCTAAGAGCAAAGATAAAAGATGAAGTCTACACAAACCTATTAGTGGCGAAAACAAGGGTTGCCCCGGTGAAAACCATCTCTTTACCCCGATTAGAGTTATGTGGAGCGGTCTTACTGGCCGAAACCTTGGAATCGGTCCGCGAGAGTCTGAAATTAGGTAATGTTAAAACACACCTATGGACGGACTCCACCATCGTTTTAGCATGGATTAGGAAGCCTCCGTGCTCATGGTCAACCTTTGTCGCTCATCGAGTGACGAAAATAGTCGAAAAAGTGGGAAACCAATCGTGGCACCATGTGGAGTCTGCATCCAACCCCGCAGACTTGGCAAGCAGAGGACTACCAGCGAAGGAATTAGTCAACAATTCTTTGTGGTGGCAGGGCCCTTCTTGGCTGCAAGAAGACAAGACAGAATGGCCTATTCAAGAAGAGGAGTACCACACAAACATCGAAGAAAAAAGGGTCCATGTTCACGCAACTACGCAGATAAAATTACAAGATAGTGTCCTCGACCGGTTTTCCGATTGGTCGAGAGCTGTGAGGGTCCTGTCCTACATAGTGCGTTTTTACCAACGAACCCACCCAAAAACGAAGGCATCCTTCAAAGTCGGGTCCGACCGCATCTCGCCAGCCGAAATTAAGTCTACAACTCAACGTCTAATCCACATTTTTCAAAACAAACATTATCCCAAAGAGATAGCCAATATCAAGTCAGGGAAACCCATCGGTGAAAAAAGCGAAATTCTTCCCCTGAACCCATTCATCGATAAAGATGGCCTCTTGAGAACGGGTGGTCGCCTGGCAGCATCGCAAGATTTGTCCTACTCCGAGCGCCACCCTATTATCCTTCCTTATAACTGTCGGCTTACCCGCCTTCTAGTCCAGTTCGTCCATACAATATCCTTGCATGGAGAGAACCAACTTATGTTGCGTCTCCTCCGTACGCAGTACTGGATCCCGAGGGTTAAAAATATGATCAGGTGCGTTATATATAATTGCAAAATCTGCACTATGTACAGAAAGCGATCTCACAGTCAACTTATGGGGGACCTTCCCTCAGAACGGACTACTTTTTCCAGAGCCTTCACCAACGCCGGAGTGGATTTCGCAGGCCCTTTTGACATCAAATCCTATAGCGGAAGAGGTTGTCGTATGTCAAAAGGCTATGTCTGCCTATTTGTGTGCTTTTCCACAAAGGCCATTCACTTGGAAGCGACTAGCGACCTCAGCACTGCCTCGTTCCTGGCTGCCTTCGATAGGTTTATTGCCCGAAGGGGATGTCCAATGAACATCTACTCCGACAACGGAACCAATTTTGTCGGAGCTTCGAGAGCTCTCCGCTCAGAATTCAAAGCTTTTCTAGCTGAAGCTCGCAACCAAACCTTATCTAAACACAGCCATCAAAACCTTACATGGCATTTCATACCGGCAGGCGCCCCTCATATGGGCGGACTCTGGGAGGCAGGAGTTAAAAGCTTCAAAAACCACTTCAAGAAGATCGCATCGGATCACAAGTTCTCTCTTGAAGAGTTTAACACCCTACTCTGTCGAATAGAAGCCTGCCTCAATTCACGACCGTTAAGTCCCTCGTCCAACGAGCCGTCCAACCTGGAGCCTCTTACGCCCGGACATTTTCTCGTTGGAGGGCACTTACTCGCGCCCCCAGAGATTGACGTCAGCGAGAATCGTGCATCACTGGTCAACCGCTGGGAAAAACTAAAAGCCCTACATCAAACATTCTGCAAACGATGGAAGACCGAGTATCTTAGCGAGTTGCAGAAACGCGTTAAATGGAAACATCCACAACCCAATCTAAAACATGGAGATCTCGTTGTCATAAAAGAGGACAACTTACCGCCTAACGAGTGGCGATTAGGAAGAGTAGCCAAGCTACATTTCGGTCCTGACAATCGAGTGAGAGTCGTCGAACTCGACACAGCCAAAGGAGAAACCACCAGACCAATTACGAAATTGGTATTGCTTCCGTCCAACACGGCGGAAAGCGAAGCGCAATAAGCCCTTAGACTCCCACCTTATTCTACTCGGGTCCCTGATGCCCCTATATGCAGCGGGGCCTAACTAAACCTATTGTTATGGGTTCGAGCTGTATCGACATCCCATAACCCCTTTCAAAAAAATTTAACTCCTGCACATTCGTTGATGCCCCTATATGCAGCGGGGCCTAACTAAACCTATTGTTATGGGTTCGAGCTGTATCGACATCCCATAACCCCTTTCAAAAAAATTTAACTCCTGCACATTCGTTGATGCCCCTATATGCAGCGGGGCCTAACTAAACCTATTGTTATGGGTTCGAGCTGTATCGACATCCCATAACCCCTTTCAAAAAAAGTTAACTCCTGCACATTCGTTGATGCCCCTATATGCAGCGGGGCCTAACTAAACCTATTGTTATGGGTTCGAGCTGTATCGACATCCCATAACCCCTTTCAAAAAAAAGTTAACTCCTGCACATTCGTTGATGCCCCTATATGCAGCGGGGCCTAACTAAACCTATTGTTATGGGTTCGAGCTGTATCGACATCCCATAACCCCTTTCAAAAAAAAAGTCCAAAAAAAAAAAAAATGATTGCAAGAAAATCAATATTTTTGTAAACGTGAATTTGAACTAATTTTGAAGATTAAAACAAAAAAAAAAAAAACCATTTCCAATCAGAACAATAACCCCAATAACCAACAAATGCACTCGTTAGACTTGCTAACGAGGCCACCAGAAACCCTACTGCAGACGGACGAACCGATCTGCCACAGAAAATTACAATGTGCTACAGCAAATTAGCAGCACATCGCCCAAACATAAATTCCCCCACAATGAAGTCAATTGACAGATAAGAAGAGACAAGGCTTCCAATAAACCCACCACATGATAAAAAAGTGTCCAGAGCTTTCATGAACCAACTACTACAGATCACGCATCCCGACAACCGTGTATCTGTAATGTAATTGAAAAAAAGGTTTTTTTTTGGTGTCAAATGACGTCAAAATTTGCGAACAATCACAGCTAAGCAAAAAATAAACGAACATTATTAACCTTTTGCTTTACTATTCGCTGGGATTTTTGCTTTTATTTTATTTCTGGGTGAATATTTACCCAACTATCAACAAAAAACGGTGTTTGTTTCCTTTAGGGGTCAACTGCTAATAAATTAGCTAAAATTATGTGATATAGCTCAAAAGACGGGGTTCGGCCTCAGGATCACGAATCCGGAAGCACCCTTTTACTATTTCGCTTCTCTGAAGAGAAATTTACAATCAAAGTTTCAAGTTTCATGTGGTTGTTGTAATTGTATTGGGCTGTCCCTAAAAACGTGTTGGTAGCCACGGTTATGTCACACGTCCGGACTTGGGATCATTAACTAAAGAACCACTCACCCGATTCGTTGAATTCATTTCATATCCACTCTCTGCAATACGTTTGACCCTTACGCCTCCATGTTGTAAGCCGGGGAGAGCAATATAAACGTAATGTGTCCAGTGAGTCATTTAGCGTATAAAGTTATTACCACATAACGGCCGACCAACATTTTGGCCGTTTACGCATCCCAAACACATAAGCGGCTATATGCGCCAAAACAGCAATTAATACCCAAATAAATATTTCCAATAAAAATTCCAGTTTTTAGTATCTGCAAGTACCTGTTAAAAGAAAGTGAAATTGCAGTGAAACCAGGAAAAATTTGCCTTTGATTGGATTGAAACGTACCTTAAATTCACCCAAACTGGGCGTATTCCCTACAACGCCTGCCTCTGGACTATTACCATTCGATACATAACGTATTCGACCCAATGAACGATCATCCAACGCGACATACCATATCAACGATATTGAAGGATCTGGCGTTATCGTTGTATTACGCACCGATATGCGCGCAGTCCAATCACCACCAAAACGTCTAGTCTCACCATACTTAACAAATGATGTCTTAATCTCAAAGGGTGTATCATGTATCTCTTGCACACCAAATGTACGTCCATCATGATGTGTCCAACCATATTTATTCAAATTGTCACCAATTTCACACCAATGACGTATACCTTTGGCACCGTGGCTAAGAGTCGAGGGCGTGTACCACATTAAACCCATTACTATTGAATTCTGATCACGCGTTTTCATACCAAAGTAGGTGTGTGGACGATAGGAACCCCAATAGCGTGCTGGCTCATTCAAACCGCTACGTGTTATAATTTTCTCATTATCGAAGGGTGTATTGACACGTGTCTCCAGGTAGCCACGATAACCAAAAATACATGCAACTATGAGACAAACGCAACCGATTAGCGTCTTCCATGGATCCAGCCTTAATTTCGGTAGGTAGGACAAAGTGTTTGATGTTTTATTGTTATTAGCTCCGCCGCTCTTTGGTTTCTTGTTGCCTGTGGCAGATGAAATTGTGCTGGAACTTGAGCCGCCGGCTTGACTGTTTGTGGAATGTGCATCGCTTTTATTGCGCCCGCCGTTGGAGGTATTTGCTGATGAGGAATGGTTGTTTGTTTTTGCATTCAAGCCACTAGCACCTGAGCCACCAGCGTTGCGGCGCTGCCTGGCCATGTTCGCCATGCCTCTGTGTGGCATAAATTTTAGTGCCGGAACGCATTTTTCGATGGGGCATATGTTCGGCTGCCCATGAAACCTGAAAAGAAAAAAGGAAAAAGAATTATTAAAATATGTATGCCAAATTAGTTCATTCAGGTATGTATCCATCGCTATGTGCCGGCTACCACAGAAAGTGATACATACCCGTACAAACATACATATTTTGCGATACACTTACCTTGTTCCATGTATATTTACCTACACCCCTTTTTTTGGCCACGTCCAGACTTCCAGTCATCGTCCACCGATCATCTGCAACCTGAAAATAAAAGAAAAGGAAAATTTAATTAAATTAAAAGAATACAAATGCAATTCACAACTTACCTCGTGTAAAATTTTTCCTGAATGACAGTCCATGCATGAGAGTTGCCACACAAAAATTTTTTTTGTACCAAATCAAGTTATCGGTTATCGTATGAAGTAATAATACATTTACACCGTACCAAATTTGGTAACTGAGGACATTTACACCGTACCAAAATTGGTAACTGAAATGTAATCGTACATTTACACCTCACCAAAGTTGCTAACAAGTGTGATAGTACATGTACACCGTACCGGTAAATTGAAAAAAAAAGGGTGCAAATTTGGCGTTTGTCTTCCATACACATCCAAGTTCCCACTGAACTAAAATTCAATAATATTTGACAAATTTAGACACAAAATGCTGAATTTAGTATCATGCATGGCCCAACTAAACATTAAATTCTACCTCAAAGGGCGCTTGTTTTACGAAGTTTTGGCACGTAGTTAAGTGTCAATGCAACTACCTCCTGTTCCCTTGGGTGGCAGGAAATGGGCAAATGCCAAATTAAGCGGAAAAAAGGCCCAAATACACAAAATCACGGGCGACAGCATTTATCCGTTGTTCTGGGAAGCGCTACCCAGTAATTCCCAAATACCCGATGTTTTACCCAATTTATTGGGAAGCACTACCCTGTAAGTCCCCAGAGTCACCGACATTATACCCGCTTTAGTGGAGAGCGCTACCCACCAAGTCCCCAGCAAACTATCCGAAGGTTGAAAAAAGCTAGCAATCTTACAGTCCAAATTACGTGACATTTACGCACACGTCGGAAAAAGTCAAAGTTTTTCGGTATCTACCACTCCGAATAGCCAAACCACGCCGATTAGCCACCCAATACACCAAAAGAAAAATGAATAAAATCAAAATTTCCATCCAAATTCAAATTCCAGGATGCCTGGAGTTTCAGACAAAAGAAACAAGACCGAGTCGCGCACCAACGCATTTACCATTCTGTGCCGGCTATGTCAGAAGGCACACAGCATCCGGCTCTGCCCAATTTATCGAGGCATGTCCAACGTAGAGCGACTACGGGTGATCATCGATGCACGCTACTGCACCAACTGTCTGTCGCCCTTCCACCAACGTCGAACATGCCCCAGCGAAGCCCGATGCCACCGATGCAACGAGCCTCATCACACCTCAACGCATATCGACGAGGCTCCACCAACTCCAATCGACAACGATGACGATGAAATTAGCTCCGACGGAGCTCTATCGATCCACGTGACGCCGCACACAATGTCCTGGGCAGAAGAGGTCGCCGAGGAAGAAATAGAGAGGAGGGAGGACCCAACGGCACTCCAGATGCCAGCGGAACATCTCGACTCGGAGCCACGACGTTTTCGACCGCTACTACAGCACGAAAGGCCACAGCTTATCCAACACGGGGATGGCGCGGAGACTCGTCCTTTCCGCCCATCGCACCGCACTATCAGGGGGCGCCTTGGCGAAGCGGCACCGCGTCCGTCCCGCCCGTCACGACGCTCTTCTGGTAGGGCGGCCCCGTACCAACCACGCGCCCCAGTCACCGCCCTCGCGAAGCTTAAGCTTACAACCCTCGCTCCCCAACATTCGACACCACCTGGCTTTAGAACTGGACGTCTCCTGGAGTCTCCCTCTGCCACTACCATAACACGAGCCTTCGTAGCCCTCTCCCCAACGGCAATGGTCCAAATAGTGGCAAGAGGAAGGCTTCACCTTGTTCGAGCGCTCATCGATCCTTGCGCTCCAACGTCGGTAATCGATGCTCACCTAGCAAGGGACCTGGGTTTGGAACGCCTCGGCACAAAGTACGTGATCAAAAGCACTCTAGTTTTGCGAGGGAAGTATGGGGTGAACAAAGAGTTAACGACCCAGGCCACCGTGGTGGCCCAATATTCCAGGCTCACTCCGACAGCAACACTGGATCCGTCAGTAACAGCGCCATTCCAATTTATGAAGCTGGCGGATCCAGATTTCCACCGGTCTTCACCAGTCCGGCTCACACTAGGCGCAGACGTATACGCCGGTATCATGGTTGCCGGCACGCCACCGTCAACCGTAGGTGGCCTCCTGACACAAGCCACCATATTCGGCTTGGTAGTGTCGGGGGCCCATCAGCAATAAAACTACACAGCGCGGCCTTCAAAAAGTATTGTGCACTAAAATCAACCCACGTCCATTTCTAACATCTTCTTTTATTCACAGGTAACGCATGAAGCAAGAAGTTACCAGACGCAGCGGCCCGAATTAGGAACCTTAGTTTTAAGTAAATTTATTATTGTATTAGCTTCGGGACTTGGCTTCCGGATACGTCCAGAGCTCTTCGGAATTGCTCGGCGCAAGGGGGCCGGCATGTTTAGTCCATAGGCCTAAATATTACGGCACACCCTAGTGCGGGGTAGTTCACTGTATATTTACCGGTAACAGTGCTTTCCTCTCCGGATAATAGCGAACGCTATTATTCGGAGTTAGGTTCAAGTAACTTTTCCTTTTTTTGGCTCTTCACTTATATTTCGTACGCCGACATAGCAGCCCGCAGCCAAGTCACCGAAGGTAAGCTCATTTTAATTCCACTTATTTTCCATAATAAGCAATCAAATTAAATTCTACACATTTTCACGATATTTATTTCCACTACAATTGAATCCCATCCATTGCCCTTTATTTATTTTCTAATAAACACCTATTATAACGTTGAACTAATTCGTTTCTTTTTATTTACGTGCGAGAACCAAATCGGTAGGTAACGCGTAAACAGTAGCTCTTATAGTTACTCCGAAAATACAATATATTGTGCAGAAATTAAGTAAATTTTGGTTTTTTTCTTGAAATATGTTTTAAATCGTTTGTAGTTTTTTATCCGAAAAGTAATTTTTTTTGCTCCGAAGGTTTCGGAGTAATCGATAACACATGTCAAAAAAACGGCAGAATTCAGCAATTTGAAAGCACTAAAAGTACTTTTCCTACAACTACAAACGACAAAATTAATTGTAGTGAAATTTTCTTTTGTAGCTTTTATAGTTACTCCGAAAATACAATATATTCTGCAGAAACCAAGCAAATGAAGTAAATTTTGGTTTTTTTCTTGAAATTTGTTTTAAATCGTTTGTAGTTTTTTATCCGAAAAAAAAAATTTTTTTTTGCTCCGAAGGTTTCGGAGTAAACGATAACGCATGTCAAAAAAAGGCAGAATTTAGCAATTTGAAAACACTAAAAGTACTTTTCCTACAACTACAAACGACAAAAATGATTGTAGTGAAATCTTTTTTTTTGTAGCTTTTATAGTTACTCCGAAAATACAATATATTGTGCAGAAACCAAGCAAATGAAGTAAATTTTGGTTTTTTTTCTTGAAATCTGCTTTAAATCGTTTTCTGGAAATATGTTTCGGAGTAATCGATAACGCATGTCAAAAAAAGGCAGAATTCAGCAATTTTAAAGCACTAGAGTACTTTTCCTACAACTACAAGCGACAAAATTGATTGTAGTGTAAATTTTTTTTTTGTAGCTTTTATAGTTACTCCGAAAATACAATATACTGTGCAGAAACCAAGCAAATTAAGTACATTTTGGTTTTTTTCTTGAAATATGTTTTAAATCGTTTGTAGTTTTTTATCCAAAAAAAATTTTTTTTTGCTCAAAAGGTTTCGGAGTAATCGATAATGCATGTCAAAAAAAGGCAGAATTCAGCAATTTGAAAGCACTAAAAGTACTTTTCCTACAACTACAAACGACAAAAATGATTGTAGTGAAATTTTTTTTGTAGCTTTTTAATAGTTACTCCGAAAATACAATACATTGCGCAGAAACCAAGCAAATTAAGTAAATTTTGGTTTTTTTCTTGAAATATGTTTTATATCGTTTGTAGTGTTTTATCCGAAAAAAAAATAATTTTTTTTTTGCTCCGAAGGTTTTGGAGTAATCGTTAACGCATGTCAAAAAAAGGCAGAATTCAGCAATTTGAAAGCACTAAAAGTACTTTTCCTACAACTATAAGCGACAAAATTGATTGTAGGGGAATTTTTTTTTGTAGCTTTTATAGTTACTCAGAAAATACAATACATTGTGCAGAAACCAAGCAAATTAAGTAAATTTTGGTTTTTTTCTTGAACTATGTTTTAAATCGTTTGTAGTTTTTTATCCGAAAAAAAAATTTTTTTTTGCTCCGAAGGTTTTGGAGTAATCGATAACGCATGTCAAAAAAAGGAAGAATTCAGCTATTTGAAAGCACTAAAAGTACTTTTCCTACAACTACAAACGACAAAAACGATTGTAGTGAAATCTTTTTTTTTTAGCTTTTATAGTTACTCCGAAAATACAATATATTGTGCAGAAACCAAGCAAATTAAGTACATTTTGGTTTTTTTCTTGAAATATGTTTTAAATCGTTTGTAGTTTTTTATCCGAAAAAATTTTTTTTGCTCCGAAGGTTTTGGAGTAATCGATAACGCATGTCAAAAAAAGGCAGAATTCAGCAATTTGAAAGCACTATAGTACTTTTCCTACAACTGCAAACGACAAAATTGATTGTAGTGAAATTTTTTTTTGTAGCTTTTATAGTTACTCAGAAAATACAATATATTGTGCAGAAACCAAGCAAATTAAGTAAATTTTGGTTTTTTTCTTGAACTATGTTTTAAATCGTTTGTAGTTTTTTATCCGAAAAAAAAAATTTTTTTTTGCTCCGAAGGTTTCGGAGTAAACGATAACGCATGTCAAAAAAAGGCAGAATTCAGCAATTTGAAAACACTAAAAGTACTTTTCCTACAACTACAAACGACAATAATGATTGTAGTGAAATCTTTTCTTTGTAGCTTTTATAGTTACTCCGAAAATACAATATATTGTGCAGAAACCAAGCAAATGAAGTAAATTTTGGTTTTTTTTTGTTGAAATATGTTTTAAATCGTTTGTAGTTTTTTATCCAAAAAAAAATTTTTTTTGCTCCAAAGGTTTCGGAGTAATCGATAACGCATGTCAAAAAAAGGCACTAAAAGTACTTTTCCTACAACTACAAACGAGAAAATTCATTGTAGTGAAATTTTTTTTTTGTAGCTTTTATAGTTACGGCGAAAATACAATATATTGTGCAGAAACCAAGCAAATGACGTAAATTTTGTTTTTTTTCTTGAAATATGTTTAAATCGTTTGTAGTTTTTTATCCGAAATGTAATTTTTTTTTTGCTCCGAAGGTTTCGGAGAAATCGATAACGCATGTCAAAAAAGGCAGAATTCAGCAGTTTGAAAGCACTAAAAGTACTTTTCCTACAACTATAAACGACAAAATTGATTGTAGTGAAATTTTTTTTTGTAGCTTTTATAGTCACTCCGAAAATACAATATATTGTGCAAAAACCAAGCAAATGAAGTAAATTTTGGTTTTTTTGTTGAAGTATGTTTTAAATCGTTTGTAGTTTTTTATCCAAAAAAAAATTTTTTTTGCTCCAAAGGTTTCGGAGTAATCGATAATGCATGTCAAAAAAAGGCAGAATTCAGCAATTTGAAAGCACTAAAAGTACTTTTCCTACAACTACAAACGACAAAAATGATTATAGTGAAATCTTTTTTTGTAGCTTTTATAGTTACTCCGAAAATAAAATATATTGTGCAGAAACCAAGCAAATGAAGTAAATTTTGGTTTTTTTTCTTGAAGTATGTTTTAAATCGTTTGTAGTTTTTTATCCGAAAAAAATTTTTTTTTTGTGCCCCGAAGGTTTTGGAGTAATCGATAACGCATGTCAAAAAAAGGCAGAATTCAGCAATTTGAAAGCACTAAAAGTACTTTTCCTACAACTACAAACGACAAAAATGATTATAGTGAAATCTTTTTTTGTAGCTTTTATAGTTACTCCGAAAATAAAATATATTGTGCAGAAACCAAGCAAATGAAGTAAATTTTGGTTTTTTTTCTTGAAGTATGTTTTAAATCGTTTGTAGTTTTTTATCCGAAAAAAATTTTTTTTTTTGTGCCCCGAAGGTTTTGGAGTAATCGATAACGCATGTCAAAAAAAGGCAGAATTCAGCAATTTGAAAGCACTAAAAGTACTTTTCCTACAACTACAAACGACAAAATTGATTGTAATGAAATTTTTTTTTGTAGCTTTTATAGTTACTCCGAAAATACAATATATTCTGCAGAAACCAAGCAAATGAAGTAAATTTGGTTTTTTTCTTGAAATATGTTCTAAATCGTTTGTAGTTTTTGTAGGAGTAATCGATAACGCAAGTCAAAAAAAGGCAGAATTCAGCAATTTGAAAGCACTACAGTACTTTTCCTACAACTACACACGACAAAATTGATTGTAGTGAAATTTTTTTTTTGTAGCTTTTATAGTTTAAAATCGTATATAGTTTTTTATCCGAAAAAATGTTTTTTTTCGCCCCGAAGGTTTCGGAGTAATTGATAACGCAAGTCAAAAAAAGGCAGAATTCAGAAATTTGAAAGCACTACAGTACTTTTCCTACAACTACACACGACAAAATTGATTGTAGTGAAATTTTTTTTTGTAGCTTTTATAGTTACTCCGAAAATACAATATATTGTGCAGAAACCAAGCAAATTAAGTACATTTTGGTTTTTTTCTTGAAATTTGTTTTAAATCGTTTGTAGTTTTTTATCCGAAAAAAAAATTTTTTTTGTTCCGAAGGTTTCGGAGTAATCGATAACGCATGTCAAAAAAAGGCAGAATTCAGCAATTTCAAAGCACTAAAAGTACTTTTCCTACAACTACAAACGATAAAATTGATTGTAGTGAAATTTTTTTTTTTTTGTAGCTTTTATAGTTACTCCGAAAATACAATATATTCTGCAGACACGAAGCAAATGCAGTAAATTTTGGTTTTTTTCTTGAAATATGTTTAAAATCTTTTGTGGTTTTTTATCCGAAAAATAATTTTTTTGCTCCGAAGGTTTCGGAGTAATCGATAACGCATGTCAAAAAAAGGCAGAATTCAGCAATTTCAAAGCACTAAAAGTACTTTTCCTACAACTACAAACGACAAAATTGATTGTAATGAAATTTTTTTTTGTAGCTTTTATAGTTACTCCGAAAATACAATATATTCTGCAGAAACCAAGCAAATGAAGTAAATTTGGTTTTTTTCTTGAAATATGTTCTAAATCGTTTGTAGTTTTTTATCCGAAAAAAATTTTTTTTTTGCTCGGAAGGTTTCGGAGTAATCGATAACGCATGTCAAAAAAGTGCAGAATTCAGCAATTTGAAAGCACTAAAAGTACTTTTCCTACAACTACAAACGACAAAAATGATTGTAGTGAAACCTTTTTTTTTGTAGCTTTTATAGTTACTCCGAAAATACAATATATTGTGCAGAAACCAAGCAAATGAAGTAAATTTTGGTTTTTTTCTTGAAATGTGCTTTAAATCGTTTTCTGGAAATATGTTTCGGAGTAATCGATAACGCAAGTCAAAAAAAGGCAGAATTCAGCAATTTGAAAGCACTACAGTACTTTTCCTACAACTACACACGACAAAATTGATTGTAGTGAAATTTTTTTTTTGTAGCTTTTATAGTTTAAAATCGTATATAGTTTTTTATCCGAAAAAATGTTTTTTTTCGCCCCGAAAGTTTCGGAGCAATTGATAACGCAAGTCAAAAAAAGGCAGAATTCAGAAATTTGAAAGCACTACAGTACTTTTCCTACAACTACACACGACAAAATTGATTGTAGTGAAATTTTTTTTTTGTAGCTTTTATAGTTACTCCGAAAATACAATATATTGTGCAGAAACCAAGCAAATTAAGTACATTTTGGTTTTTTTCTTGAAATTTGTTTTAAATCGTTTGTAGTTTTTTATCCGAAAAAAAATTTTTTTTGCTCCGAAGGTTTCGGAGTAATCGATAACGCATGTCAAAAAAAGGCAGAATTCAGCAATTTCAAAGCACTAAAAGTACTTTTCCTACAACTACAAACGATAAAATTGATTGTAGTGAAATTTTTTTTTTTTTGTAGCTTTTATAGTTACTCCGAAAATACAATATATTCTGCAGACACGAAGCAAATGCAGTAAATTTTGGTTTTTTTCTTGAAATATGTTTTAAATCTTTTGTGGTTTTTTATCCGAAAAAAAATTTTTTTTTGCTCCAAAGGTTTCGGAGTAATCGATAACGCATGTCAAAAAAAGGCAGAATTCAGCAATTTGAAAGCACTAAAAGTACTTTTCCTACAACTACTAACGACAAAAATGATTGTAGCGAAATCTTTTTTTTGTAGCTTTTATAGTTACTCCGAAAATACAATATAATGTGCAGAAACCAAGCAAATGAAGTAAATTTTGGTTTTTTTCTTGAAGTGTGTTTTAAATCGTTTGTATTTTTTTTATCCGAAAAGTAATTTTTTTTTTGCTCCGAAGGTTACGGAATAATCGATAACGCATGTCAAAAAAGGCAGAATTCAGAATTTTGAAAGCACTACAGTAATTTTGCTACAACTACAAACGACAAAATTGATTGTAGTGAAATTTTTTTTTTGTAGCTTTTATAGTTACTCCGAAAATACAATATATTGTGCAGAAACCAAGCAAATGAAGTAAATTTTTTTTTTTTTCTTGCAATATGTTTCAAATCGTTTGCAGAAAAAAAATTTTTTTTTGCCCGAAGGTTTCGGAGTAATCGATAACGCATGTCAAAAAAAGGCAGAATTCTGCAAATTGAAAGCACTAAAAGTACCTTTCCTACAACGACAAACGACAAAATTGATTGTAGTGAATTTTTTTTTGTAGCTTTTATAGTTACTCCGAAAATACAAAATTTTGGTTTTTTTTTCTTGAAATATGTTTTAAATCGTTTGTAGTTTTCTATCCGAAAACAAATTTTTTTTTGCTCCGAAGGTTTCGGAGTAATCGATAACGCATGTAAAAAAGCAGAATTCAGCAATTTGAAAGCACTAGAGTACTTTTCCTACAACTACAAGCGACAAAATTGATTGTAGTGAAATTTTTTTTTGTAGCTTTTATAGTTACTCCGAAAATACAATATATTGTGCAGAAACCAAGCAAATTAAGTAAATTTTGGGTTTTTTCTTGAAATATGTTTTAAATCGTTTGTAGTTTTTTAACCGAAAAAAAATTTTTTTTCTCCGAAGGTTTTGGAGTAATCGATAACGCATGTCAAAAAAAGGCAGAATTCAGCAATTTGAAAGCACTACAGTACTTTTCCTACAACTGCAAACGACAAAATTGATTGTAGTGAAATTTTTTTTGTAGCTTTTATAGTTATTCCGAAAATACAATATATTGTGCAGAAACCAAGCAAATTAAGTAAATTTTGGTTTTTTTCTTGAAATATGTTTTAAATCGTTTGTAGTTTTTTATCCGAAAAAAAATTTTTTTTTGCTCCGAAGGTTTCGGAGTAATCGATAACGCATGTAAAAAAAACGGCAGAATTCAGCAATTTGAAAGCACTACAGTACTTTTCCTACATCTGCAAACGACAAAATTGATTGTAGTGAAATTTTTATTGTAGCTTTTATAGTTATTCCGAAAATACAATATATTGTGCAGAAACCAAGCAAATTAGGTAAATTTTGGTTTTTTTCTTGAAATATGTTTTAAATCGTTTGTAGTTTTTTATCCGAAAAAAAATTTTTTTTTGCTCCGAAGGTTTTGGAGTAATCGATAACGCATGTCAAAAAAACGGCAGAATTCAGCAATTTGAAAGCACTACAGTACTTTTCCTACAACTGCAAACGACAAAATTGATTGTAGTGAAATTTTTTTTGTAGCTTTTATAGTTATTCCGAAAATACAATATATTGTGCAGAAACCAAGCAAATTAAGTAAATTTTGGGTTTTTTCTTGCAATATGTTTCAAATCGTTTGCAGAAAAAAACTTTTTTTTTGCTCCGAAGATTTCGGAGTAGTCGATAACGCATGTCAAAAAAAGGCAGAATTCAGCAATTTGAAAGCACTAAAAGTACTTTTCCTACAACTACAAACGACAAAAATGATTGTAGTGAAATATTTTCTTTGTAGCTTTTATTGTTTCTCCGGAAATACAATATATTGTGCAGAAACCAAGCAAATGAAGTAAATTTTGGTTTTTTTTTGTTGAAATATGTTTTAAATCGTTTGTAGTTTTTTATCCGAAAAGTAATTTTTTTTGCTCCGAAGGTTTCGGAGTAATCGATAACGCATGTCAAAAAAGGCAGAATTCAGCAGTTTGAAAGCACTACAGTAATTTTCCTACAACTACAAACGACAAAATTGATTGTAGTGAAATTTTTTTTTGTAGCTTTTATAGTTACTCCGAAAATACAATATATTATGCAGAAACCAAGCAAATGTAGTAAATTTTGGTTTTTTTCTTGAAATATGTTTTAAATCGTTTGTAGAAAAAAAATTTTTATTTGCTCCGAAGGTTTCGGAGTAATCGATAACGCATGTCAAAAAAAGGCAGAATTCAGCAAATTTGAAAGCACTAAAAGTACTTTTCCTACAACTACAAACGAAAAAATTGATTGAGTGAAATTTTTTTTTGTAGCTTTTATAGTTACTCCGAAAATACAATATATACTGCAGAAACCAAGCAAATGTAGTAAATTTTGGTTTTTTTCTTGAAATATGTTTTGAATCGTTTGTCTTTTTTATCCGAAAAAAAATTTTTTTTTTTCCCCGAAGGTTTCGGAGTAATCGATAACGCATGCCAAAAAAAGGCAGAATCCAGCAATTTGAAAGCACTAAAAGTACTTTTCCTACAACTACAAACGAAAAAATTGATTGTAGTGAAATTTTTTTTTGTAGCTTTTATAGTTACTCCGAAAATACAATATATACTGCAGAAACCAAGCAAATGTAGTAAACTACAAACGACAAAAATGATTGTAGTGAAATCTTTTTTTGCAGCTTTTATAGTTACTCCGAAAATAGAATATATTGTTCAGAAACCAAGCAAATGAAGTAAATTTGGTTTTTTTTTTCTTGAAATATGTTTTAAATCGTTTGTAGTTTTTTATATGAAAAAAAATTTTTTCCTCCAAAGGTTTCGGAGTAATCGATAACGCAACTCAAAAAAAGGCAGAATTCAGCAATTTCAAAGCACTACAGTACTTTTCCTACAACTACACACGACAAAATTGATGTAGTGAAATTTTTTTTTTGTAGCTTTTATAGTTACTCCGAAAATACAATATATTGTGCAGAAACTAAGCAACTGAAGTAAATTTTTGTTTTTTTTTTGTTGAAATATGTTTTAAATCGTTTGTAGTTTTTTATCCGAAAAGCAATTTTTTTTACTCCGAAGGTTTCGGAGTAATCGATAACGCATGTCAAAAAAAGGCAGAATTCAGCAAATTTGAAAGCACTAAAAGTACTTTTGCTACAACAACCAACGAAAAAATTGATTGTAGTGAAATTTTTTTTTTGTAGCTTTTATAGTTACTCCGAAAATACAATATATTGAGCAGAAACCAAGCAAATGAAGTAAATTTTGGTTTTTTTTTTTGTTGAAATATGTTTTAAATCGTTTGTAGTTTTTTATATGAAAAAAAATTTTTTCCTCCAAAGGTTTCGGAGTAATCGATAACGCAACTCAAAAAAAGGCAGAATTCAGCAATTTCAAAGCACTACAGTACTAATACAAATACAATATATTGTGCAGAAACCAAGCAAATTAAGTAAATTTTGGGTTTTTTCTTGCAATATGTTTCAAATCGTTTGCAGAAAAAAACTTTTTTTTTGCTCCGAAGATTTCGGAGTAGTCGATAACGCATGTCAAAAAAAGGCAGAATTCAGCAATTTGAAAGCACTAAAAGTACTTTTCCTACAACTACAAACGACAAAAATGATTGTAGTGAAATATTTTCTTTGTAGCTTTTATTGTTTCTCCGGAAATACAATATATTGTGCAGAAACCAAGCAAATGAAGTAAATTTTGGTTTTTTTTTGTTGAAATATGTTTTAAATCGTTTGTAGTTTTTTATCCGAAAAGTAATTTTTTTTGCTCCGAAGGTTTCGGAGTAATCGATAACGCATGTCAAAAAAGGCAGAATTCAGCAGTTTGAAAGCACTACAGTAATTTTCCTACAACTACAAACGACAAAATTGATTGTAGTGAAATTTTTTTTTGTAGCTTTTATAGTTACTCCGAAAATACAATATATTATGCAGAAACCAAGCAAATGTAGTAAATTTTGGTTTTTTTCTTGAAATATGTTTTAAATCGTTTGTAGAAAAAAAATTTTTATTTGCTCCGAAGGTTTCGGAGTAATCGATAACGCATGTCAAAAAAAGGCAGAATTCAGCAAATTTGAAAGCACTAAAAGTACTTTTCCTACAACTACAAACGAAAAAATTGATTGAGTGAAATTTTTTTTTGTAGCTTTTATAGTTACTCCGAAAATACAATATATACTGCAGAAACCAAGCAAATGTAGTAAATTTTGGTTTTTTTCTTGAAATATGTTTTGAATCGTTTGTCTTTTTTATCCGAAAAAAAATTTTTTTTTTTCCCCGAAGGTTTCGGAGTAATCGATAACGCATGCCAAAAAAAGGCAGAATCCAGCAATTTGAAAGCACTAAAAGTACTTTTCCTACAACTACAAACGAAAAAATTGATTGTAGTGAAATTTTTTTTTGTAGCTTTTATAGTTACTCCGAAAATACAATATATACTGCAGAAACCAAGCAAATGTAGTAAACTACAAACGACAAAAATGATTGTAGTGAAATCTTTTTTTGCAGCTTTTATAGTTACTCCGAAAATAGAATATATTGTTCAGAAACCAAGCAAATGAAGTAAATTTGGTTTTTTTTTTCTTGAAATATGTTTTAAATCGTTTGTAGTTTTTTATATGAAAAAAAATTTTTTCCTCCAAAGGTTTCGGAGTAATCGATAACGCAACTCAAAAAAAGGCAGAATTCAGCAATTTCAAAGCACTACAGTACTTTTCCTACAACTACACACGACAAAATTGATGTAGTGAAATTTTTTTTTTGTAGCTTTTATAGTTACTCCGAAAATACAATATATTGTGCAGAAACTAAGCAACTGAAGTAAATTTTTGTTTTTTTTTTGTTGAAATATGTTTTAAATCGTTTGTAGTTTTTTATCCGAAAAGCAATTTTTTTTACTCCGAAGGTTTCGGAGTAATCGATAACGCATGTCAAAAAAAGGCAGAATTCAGCAAATTTGAAAGCACTAAAAGTACTTTTGCTACAACAACCAACGAAAAAATTGATTGTAGTGAAATTTTTTTTTTGTAGCTTTTATAGTTACTCCGAAAATACAATATATTGAGCAGAAACCAAGCAAATGAAGTAAATTTTGGTTTTTTTTTTTGTTGAAATATGTTTTAAATCGTTTGTAGTTTTTTATCCGAAAAAAATTTTTTTTGCTCCGAAGGTTTCGGAGTAATCGATAACGCAAGTCAAAAAAAGGCAGAATTCAGCAATTTCAAAGCACTAGAGTACTTTTCCTACAACTACACACGACAAAATTGATTATAGTGAATTTTTTTTTTGTAGCTTTTATAGTTACCCCGAAAATAGAATATATTGTTCAGAAACCAAGCAAATGAAGTAAATTTTTTTTTTCTTCTTGAAATATGTTTTAAATCGTTGGTAGTTTTTTATCCGAAAAAAAATTTTTTTTGCTCCGAAGGTTTCGGAGTAATCGATAACGCAAGTCAAAAAAGGGAGAATTCAGCAATTTCAAAGCACTAGAGTACTTTTCCTACAACAACAAACTACAAAAATGATTGTAGTGAAATATTTTCTTTGTAGCTTTTATTGTTACTCCGGAAATACAATATATTGTGCAGAAACCAAGCAAATGAAGTAAATTTTGTTTTTTTTTGTTGAAATATGTTTTAAATCGTTTGTAGTTTTTTATCCGAAAAGTAATTTTTTTTGCCCCGAAGGTTTCGGAGTAATCGATAACGCATGTCAAAAAAAGGCAGAATCCAGCAATTTGAAAGCACTAAAAGTACTTTTCCTACAACAACAAACGACAAAAGTGATTGTAGTGAAATTCTTTTTTTTTTTGTAGCTTTTATAGTTAGTCCGAAATACAATATATTGTGCAGAAACCAGGCAACTGAAGTAAATTTTGGTTTTTTTTTTGTTGAAATATGTTTTAAATCGTTTGTAGTTTTTTATCCGAAAAAAAATTTTTTTTTGCTCCAAAGGTTCCGGAGAAATTGGATAATGCATGTCAAAAAAGGCAGAATTCAGCATTTTGAAAGCACTAAAAGTACTTTTCCTACAACTACAAACGACAAAATTGATTGTAGTGAAATTTTTTTTTTTTAGCCTGCGGACGTTATTTCCATGGGCATTATTTCACTGCGCCGAGATGACCCCTATTATTAAATTAAAAAACCAAAATTTATGAAATTTAAAAAAATAAAATTCAATTATAAGAATTAAATTATGTAGGTTAACATAAAAATATATTCAGGCAGGTTCTGAAATTCACTTCCGAATAAAATTTATGAAATATTTGTCAAATTACATAGAAATTTCAAAATTTTCACACATTTTATTCGGAAGTGAATTGCCAGAACCTGCCTGATTAATAATATAGAAGGAAATAATATTTTAAAAATAATATCAAATATTTTTTCTAAACTTACCAAAACTTATTGGAAAATAATTATTTCACTGATTTTATCCACAAGTAAATTTTTTTTGAAAATTTCACAAACAATGACCAATGCATACTAAAAATTATTTGATTTTCTTTTCTAAAAATTTGATCCTCAGTTTTTCTACCGAACTTACAAATTTATGTACATACATACGCATATGTAACTACTATAAGTTTTTTGTGTGGAAAAGTTTGTATGCCTCTGATGGAATTATTCAATGAGGAGTATTTTTTGTCTTAGCTGTATCATAACGTACCGTACGCGCCCAGTACGGCAGTACTGTCTGAATAGGAACTACCATTTTTTTTCTTTTTGGAACAGATAAGTAAGAGTTCGAAGATAATTGTGTAAAATTTTCACGGCAATAGTAGCTATGGAAGGCATTTAAAAATTAATTTGTTTAAATAATTGTTATAAAAAATAATTTTTTTTTTGAAAAAAATATAACTATTGGGAAGGAATAACGTTCCCCTGATACCAAAAAAATTTCGTCCATATATGTCAAACGAGTCGTGAGTTATGAATTTTTCTTTAAAATGGTGCAAAATTCTATATTATTGAAAATCTTTAAAACCATGCGGAATTTCGAAAAAAGGCTAAAAATTTTGACACAGTCGACATGGTTTGACTCAAAAGAAAAAATTTCACTACAATCAATTTTGTCGTTTGTGGTTGTAGGAAAAGTACATTTAGTGATTTCAAATTGCGGAATTCTGCCTTTTTTTGACATGCGTTACCGATTACTCCGAAACCTTAGGAGCAAAAAAATTTTTTTCGGATAAAAAACTACAAACGATTTAAAACATATTTCAACAAAAAAAAACCAAAATTTACTTCATTTGCTTGATTTCTGCACAATATATTGTATTTTCGGGGTGACTATAAAAGCTACAAAAAAAAATTTCACTACAATCAATTTTGTCGTTTGTAGTTGTAGGAAAAGTACTTTTAGTGCTTTCAAATTGCTGAATTCTGCCTTTTTTTGACATGCGTTACCGATTACTCCGAAACCTTTGGAGCAAAAAAAAAATGAATTTCACTACAATCAATCTCATCGTTTGTAGTTCACAAAAATGCAAACAAAGTTTGAATTTTTTCAAAGGGGGTTCCAGAGTGATATGCTTTATGCGATATCTCCGAAACCTTTGGAGCAAAAAAAGAATGAATTTCACTACAATCAATCTCGTCGTTTGTAGTTCACAAAAATGCAAAAAAGTTTGAGTTTTTCCAAAGCGGGTTCAGCGTGATGTACATTATGAGATTTCTCCGAAACCTTTGGAGCAAAAAAAAAAAAATTTTTTTCGGATAAAAAACTACAAACGATTTAAAAGATATTTCAACAAAAAAACTCAAAATTACTTAGTTTGCTTGGTTTCCACACAATGTATTATATTTTCGGAGTAACTATAAGAACTACAAAAAAATGAGTTTCACTACAATCAATCTCGTCGTTTGTAGTTAACGAAAGTGCAAAAAAAATTTGAATTTTTTCAAAGCGGGTTCCAGCGTGATGGAGCTCAGAACTTAACTGGTTTGAAAATTTTATTACGAATAGATATCAAAGAACGGTAATTGGATCGTCTATATCAGATGAAAGACCAGTGCCTGTTTGACTCCCGCAAGGCTCCGTACTAGCTCCTATATGGTTTAATATTTATATAAACCATATTGTGAAAAATATTCACTACTGTGACATCAAACTTTTTGCTTATGACACACTGCTAATGATTAGTGGAGATAATCTCACTGAAATTCTTAGCAAACTGCAAAATGACCTGAATAGAGTCAATGATTGGTTATGTTGGAACAAACTTAAATTAAACGTCAATAAAACAAAATTCATGGTAATTTCAATACGGAACTTCAGAAGCAACGAGTTACAACCTCTACGAATTAACAACGAGCCAATTGAAATAGTGAACGCTTTTAAATACCTCGGCTTAAAGAGAGATAACAAACTAACCTTTAACGAGAACATTGATTATACGGTGGGAAAAATAGCCAAGAAACTATATTTTACACAAAGAACATGTAAGTATTTAAACAAAAGATACAAAACGATGGTATACCGGTCCATAATTGAACCCCACTTTATCTATTGCCCAACCATATTCTTTATAATGAGAGATAGTCAAATATACAAGCTTCAAAAACAACAGAACCGAGCCATGAGATATATTCTCAGAAAGTGCTATGATACACCTATCCGAGATATGCTCTCAAATCTGAATTGGCTAAGTGTTAAGCAACAGCTATTTTATTACACGATGAAGTTTATTAAAAATATAATTGAAGGTAACTTGCCAGATTACTTGAAAAATAACGTGAAATATGTAAGAAATGTGCATTCTGTAAACACTAGAAATAGAAGTGATTTCACGCTGCCTCTATTACAAAGGTTTAAAATGTTATAATGAGTTACCGACAGATGTTAAATCAAGCGAAAAAAATGAATTCAAACGCAAATTGTTCAACTATTGCAAATCCCTTCCAATTTAGGACGGATTGGTCGGCCTTTCAGAACACCTTTCACAGTGCACATGACCCACGCAAAGCACGATGCAGCGCCACACCTGCCGTACAGAAAGTAGCCGAAATAGCAGTGCAACGCCGTCCAGATGTCTTCACACTTCTAATACGTAGACGGCCTGTACTCTGCAGTCCGCTGGCACTATCATTGTAGTGGTATGATCTGAGACTCTGGTCAGTTATCTCATTAAATTCGGAGTCCTTGATTTTACTTCTATTTTCTTTTAATTTGTTTTCATATTTTAATCTACTTTTTTATTTAATTATAATTTTAATCTTTTATGATTACGTTAGGTAAATTTTTCTCAAAAAACACATTTTCATACAATCCCGAAAATTGATTGTAAATACCGTCGGTATTTACAGCAATAGACTACAAGTCAAAAAAGCAACAAAGAGTTTAAATGTTATAAATGGAAAAATATTCGTCTTAATTAAGCATAGAAAATTCTTTCATAGGTTTCACACCAAGTCCTAAAATTCGCAAATCTTTCATATAAGTTAGCATTGAAATTAAAGAAATGTTCTATATGGAAGTATAAATATATGCATAAATGGACACTGAGAAGGGTTTACCTTCAAGCTGGGTAGTGGCCTAAGGTGCTAGGCCTTCTAGCATACAAGTCACTACAGTGTTGTGATTTCGACTCTCACAATGCCGGGAAGAAAAAGTCCTTGAAGAGATGTAACTCCAGTATCATCGAAACATATGTCGGCTTGTCTGGTTCCTGCAGGGCGTAGGTAAATTTTTCTCAAAAAACACATTTTCATACAATCCCGAAAATTGCTTGTAAATACCGTCGGTATTTACAGCAATAGACTACAAGTCAAAAAAGCAACAAAAAGTTTAAATGTTATAAATGGAAAAATATTCGTGCTTAATTAAGCATAGAAAATTCTTTCATAGGTTTCACACCAAGTCCTAAAATTCGTAAATCTTTCATATAAGTTAGCATTGAAATTAAAGAAATCTTCTATATGGAAGTATAAATATATGCATAAATGGACACTGAGAAGGG
Organism: Campiglossa producta; assembly: GCA_964058755.1. Taxonomy (NCBI): domain Eukaryota; kingdom Metazoa; phylum Arthropoda; class Insecta; order Diptera; family Tephritidae; genus Campiglossa; species Campiglossa producta. Next base: position 19,207,226 of record CAXKVI010000006.1, on the reverse strand, counting down.
TTTACCTTCAAGCTGGCTAGTGGTAGTTAAACACGTAGGAACGTGAAATTTTGGAGGTATCGCTTTTTTATATGTGAAATATCGATGCTGAAAATCATCGAGATGGGATAAATATTTCACATAGCCCCCATACAATCGATTGTTCCGATAAACGGATTTTGGTAGATAACTCTTGTAATTATATAGGTAGGAACGTGAAATTTCGTAACTATAACTACTTTAGAATGAGGAATGTCGATGTTAAAAATCAATCGCCCCCATATAATCGAAAGTTCCGATAATTTCGGTATGAGCTAAAGTTAAATTCATACAGGCTGTACTGGGATGAAGCAGTGAAAATCGTGACGCTTATTCATGAAAGGTATATAGCTTTCGGCACAACCGAAGACAGCTTTCCTTACTTGTTTTTTTATTTTTTTTATTTTAAATTTGCCATGCTAGGGACCTTTACTTATCGATTTTTTTGTTATTCCATATAACTCTGAGTAAAATTGATCTATACTTATGATATTTCGCATACAGGTATAAAACTTCGTACAATATGGGTATCAAACGAAAGGGGAAGGTCCCAGGTCTCATTTAGACTTCAATATATTTCGATAAATTAAATAACTGAGTTATCGGTCGAAATGCTATTGCCCAAAAACTTTAAAATTATCCTACAATATGGGTATCAAACGAAAGGGGATGGCCCTATGTACATTTGTATTTCGATATACTTCTCTATAACTGAGTTCTCGGTGAAAATGTGGTTGCCGAAAATCCTTAAAATTGCCCTACAATATGGGTATCAAACGAAAGGGTTGGCCCCAGGTGTCAATTGGACTTCGACATATTTCGATAAATTTATCGATAGCTAAGTAATCGGTGATTGCACAAAAATCCCAAACTTTGCCTACAATATGGGTATCAAATCATTTATTTGGTCTTCGATATATTTCGATAAATTTATCGATAACTGAGTTATCGGTGAAAATATGATTGCCTTAAAAACCTTAAAATCGCCACACAATAAGGGTATCAACCAAAAGGGGGAGCTCCCAGGTTTCATTTGCACTTCGATATATTTCGATTAATTTATCGATAACTGAGTTATCAGTCAAAATGCGATTGTCCAAAAACCTTAATATTACCCTACAATATGGATATCAAACGAGAGGGGATGGCCCCAGCTTTCATTTGGATTACGATATATTGCGATATTTATCGATAACTAAGTTATCACTGAAAATCTTTTTCAACACTTCGTTTTGTTATTTGCATACTAAGGGTCTCCGCTGATGGATCTCTTATACCAATTTAAATTAATTTTCAAATTAAATTTTCGTATAATTTTTCAAGCAACCTTTACATAGCCTTGGCGGCCGCCGTGGTGTAGCGGTTAAGTGTTCGGCCTTCTACACCAAGTCGTGGCGGTTCGATGCCCGGCAAAAGTAACATCAACAATTATTTAGAAAAAGAATTTTTCTAAACGGGGTCGCCCCTCGGCAGTAGTTTGGCAAACTCTCCGGGTGTATTTCTGCCATGAGAACCTACTCAGCAAAAAATTCATTTGCTTTGCAACTGCCGTTCGGAGTCGGCAGAAAACTGTAGGTCCCGCCAACTTGTAGGAAAAACTCAAAAGCAACACACCACAAGTTGGAAAAGAGAAGCTCGGGTAAAAAATCTCGTTAGAGGTTATGATAACCTGTTGGTATATCGCCGCCATTAGTTTTTTACATAGTCTAAGAGCTGAACAAAAAAAACCGCGTGAAATTATCATAACTATTAAACTACAGTAAACCCCGCTTAAGTACTCACCCGCTTAAGTGCCTAATCCGCTTAAGTAACCAAAATTCTTGGGCACTCTGCTTTTTGTAAGAAATGGAAAGAAAATACCCCTCTTAAGTAACTCTCCGCTTTATTACCCAAACCGCTTAAGTGACTCAATTTTTCGTGCACTAATATCCATTTCTCATATAATTTTCCTCTCTTAAGTACCTACTTGGTACTTGTATATTTTGCAGCTCAATGGTAGGCCTATAAAATCGATTTTTGATTTGATTTACACCACTAATTTATCGAGAATCGATAGTTATCAAAGTTAAAATAGAAAAATGCCTGGCAAAGGGTGAAAAATCATAAGTTCACATAGGTACATAAATAGTACGTAAATATGTAATCACGTAACAAATATCATTTTTCATATGTTCCCTTAAGTACCCGTATGAAGCGGGTTCTTTAAGTGCACAACCCGCTTAAGTACCTCAAAATTCTGAACATTTTGCTCGGGTTTTACTGTAGTTACACATATTTAAAAATCAATTGCGGCATTATATGTATGTGTTCCTTGAAATAGTACTAAATTTATATAAGTTACTAGCTGACCCCGCAGACTTCGTTCTGCACAAAATATATTTCTGTTGAACTCATTTCCAAAATTCCCGATTACGACCGTATTTTCTTTACTCGAAAAACTGAATTTTGTGTGGAAGGTGCCACCAGCGATGGATAACTCGAACTTTTTTTGTGAGAGTGGTATTGATATCGTATTTCTCTATACCAATCCCCATCCTTACAATTTTCAGGTCCCTGCCATGAACCCTTTTGTAGGAATTATTCCCATAACTCAAATTTTTCGTGTGTATAGTGGTGATATCTTATATCTCCTTACAAATTTCCAGGTCCCTACAATGAGCCCTTTTAGAGATATTCATCATGAAAAGCTAAGTTTTCCTAAAAAAAACAAGGTCGCAAAGGTCCATTGTCACATATTTTCCACACTAGGGCAATATCTCGGAACTTAAAATCACACCTTGTTAAAACATTCAACAACAAACCCCGCAAACGCCTTTTATTTGATATCCATGTCGTACAAACATCCTTTGAGTCACACCTGGTCCACATTTAAGTCAACATGTTGGAACCGCGTTCGCATATGGAACTAAGAACTCCACCCTGTTAAAACCCCAATCAACGCTTTATTATGCCCATATTTCAGAAACGCCGTACATGTTCACATGTGCAACCTTATTTAGGTCAATATGTTAGAACCGGGTTCGCATATGGAACTAAGAACCACACCATTTTAAAGCCCTAAGCATGACGAGCTAACTCGATGGTTGATATGATGCCTCTCACCTCTCATTACCCTTCTTCTCCTTCCTCATGGATGTAGGGATGACATGAGGGATGAAATTTGAAAAAGCGCAAGTGGCAAGTGGCAAGTGTGGTTGCGGTTTGTTGTGATTTTAATGAAGCATATCTCCCATCTATCAATTTATGATCTTGTTAATACAAAAAAACATGTGGTATTTTTTTCAGTAAGTTCAACTATTAGGGGAAAATCCAGGAGCAAAAAAACCCGCAGGTTTTTCTTAAAACATTTTTAAATAACGAAGTTAGAGAAAACGGCTTAAAATAAAAATGTAGATATGGTTTTTTTTAAGAAAAAAGGTTAAACAAGTTTTCCGGGAAAATTAGCCGTTTCGATGTTAATCAAGAAATGTATCGGATACCATTTATATTCAAGGTTTTAGATTTTCCACAAAACCCTTTGTCCCGCAAATCTGGTTTTATACAATCCACTATCTATTTTTTATATCAAACCGAGTTATCTGCGTTTCCAAAAATCGCCACAAAAAAAACCTAATTTGCTTGTACTATATATTTTGTAGGTATGGGAAATTATTAATTTTTCTTTCAAGCTTTTTTAAAGAAGTTTTGAACTTTCCTAACATTAAAAAAAATTTTAAATTACAGCGGTCCATGTTTCAACTTTAATAATGTGTCAAGGTTTTTTGAAAAAAAAAATCCTAAAATGATTCACTTTGAGAAAAAAATGTATATTTTCTTATTGAAAAAAAAAACGCTAATACAAGGCTTATTTTCTTCGGTAAATTAAGTATATAACAATACCTTAAATTTTTAGTCATATATTGGTTTTTTTTTTAATATTTCACTTAATTCAAAATTTTAACTTACGACAATATTTTAGGTAATTTTCTAGTAGGCACTGATGTAATTATTTGTCCCCAGACTAGTGTACCAATACCAAAAAAAATGCACCATAACCACTGGTCAAGAGATAAAGCTTTGGTGGAAAATGCCATTTTTCCATATTGAATGATCAATACCTAGAAAGTATATATCTATATATCTTATGTACTCAATACTGATCCAATTATCGTCTAACCTGAGAAATCATTGTAAAAATCCATATAGTGTAAAATATCGGATTTGTGAATAATCCCTCTATAACGTTTCTTTGGCCATGTATCTTTCTTGCATTAATCTCATTGAATAGCGTCATCATAACGAATGTATTAAAAATTATAGTGAAGTGTTGTGTAGGTCCAGCACCAAGATCTTGGCCACGACCAGATTCTATATCGAGTAGCCAGTCACCTGATATACAAGTTAAATTATTCAATTTATCGTACATTAATTGTAAACTTAATGGCAAGTTCCTTACCAACAAATAATAAACTGAAGATTATAAATAGTTGATAGAGACCTTGACCCAAAATATTTTTCATCATGGTACGAGATATTAAAGGTTTCGTTCGGCCATACGGTTTTCGCAATAACAAATCAGGCGTGGGCAGCTCAGTTGCTAAAGCTAAAGAAGCAAGGGTGTCCATAATTAGATTTACCCACAGCATCTGTACAGCCTACCAAGAATGAATATGTAAAATATATATCCCATATTTTTGTTAAAGTGTGTCTTAGATTAAAAGAAATAATCTTACCTTGAGTGGCGAATCTTGTACAGCACATGCACCAATGAATGCAACAATCACGGCAACAACATTAACAGTCAGTTGAAATTGCAAAAATTTGGCAATTGAATCATATACGTTACGTCCCCACATTACAGCTTTCACAATACTGCTAAAATTGTCATCTGTTAATATAATATCAGACGCTTCCTTGGCTACATCCGTGCCCGCAATACCCATAGCAAAACCTACGTCAGCCTTCTTCAATGCGGGCCCATCATTAGTGCCGTCGCCGGTTACAGCAACTACCTCACGGTTTTCGCTAATTTTACTATCAATGATACCTTTCAGATATTTAAAAAAAAAGTTATAAATATTTATTAAAAACTAAAGTAAATTTGTATACCTTTTACAAGGGTATACTTGTCAGTAGGAGATGACCGAGCCAAAACTCGAAGTTTCGGCCAAACTTTGTCAAGTAAGTGTTGCTGTACCTAAAATGAAACCACAAATAATGGATTATTATTCTATTAAAGATTAAAACTAATTTCGAAAATAAAATTAACTGACTTCTCCGTTACTGTCCCTTATGCGACGATTGAATTCTTTGCCTTCCAGTATTAGGAAATCCTCATTTGGACGAAGTATTCCACATTTGGTTGCTATTGAACGCGCAGTGTTAATGTTATCACCAGTAACCATGCGAACAGTTATGCCAGCACGTTGGCATTTTCGTATAGCATCAGGAACTTCAGGACGAACAGGATCTTCAATTCCTACTACACATAGGCATGTTAAATTCGACATAATATTTTCCTCATCATCCCAGTTTGGCTCTTCATCGACATGAACTTCATTAATTGCCGGTTTACCGGGCACAAAATCACGGTAAGCAACAGATATGGTGCGTAATCCATCACAAGCCATTGGTTCTATAACCTCTCTTATTAAACGTTCTTGCATGTCACGAGTGAACTTCTCCAATATTCCGTCGTGACCATAAATAAAGGAACATCTAACAAAATTTTATAAAATAAGTTGTTGATCAGTCTCGAAACTTACTGTGTTTGGTTTAGTAAGAACTCAAAATACATATCGTCAGCTTATATTAAACTAGCAGATGCCCGCGAAATTGTCTGGGAAACTTACAAAAATTAACCAGTAATACGTTTTTTGTAATCCCGACTCCAGCGCCACCTAGAGGGTCTATTTTTTTATAATAGAGCGTTTGGTTACATATCAATCAATCATATGTGCGAAAACCGAACATAATCAGATCATAAATACGAATTTTGCATACATATCGACTTCAGCGTCATCTAGCGTAATTTGTGACCCAAATCGATACAAAAACACCCCATACAATTAAATATAGTTATGCCATCTTTCTAAAGTAGCCGAACTCGATATAAGTCCGAATTTAGTTTTTTTGTTAGCGTTGTCCTACAACTAACGACGCTCCTATCTGTATTTTCTCCATTTTAATAAAAGCTTCTCTAATTTCAATTTTTTGATATTAGGTAGAATGGTACATTTAAAATATTCCTTTGAACAAAAAAATGAGGTTTTGGAAGTTTCATCAAAAAGTATTTATGTTAACCCGTGCCGCATCGAGGTTAAAGTTTCTAATAAAAGGACATACATAATTTCGTTCACTTCTAATAGCTTAATTATAATTTTATTTATAAATATTTCAATACCCGTGCTTCAAAGTGTAGTCAAAAATTATAATAGGAGACAGGGGGTAGCTGTAGGCGTAGCAATTATACCGGGCCGCGGAGGCAACGTGCGTAAGCAAGAATTGATTAATGCTTTCTCTTTAAACGCTTCCGGAAAACTGTCAGCTAAAAAGAGTAAAGACATTGTTACGGAAATCTGTTGGTCGGTGAAACTGTCCATACGGCTTTAATAAGGTTTGGTTTGTCGACCAATGCAACCGTGTTCATTGGTACTACTAAAAATTTGCGAACGCAGTTTTTTTGACATGTGCCAAAAATGCAACTCGGTCTGAGATGGCCGACTTCCGGCCTTTTCGTAATAAAAGCCGACCGATCAACAGGGAGTAAACATCCGAGGTAAGAATAATTTAATATTGGGTTAGGAGTAGGACTAACTTTTGATTTTGAACAACAGATACCAGCCAATACACAACCCCGATAAGGCAAGCGAAGAAGAATCAACAGAAATTAGCGGATGCACTTGCAATCATAGGATTTACAAATCGTTTGGCCGTTGCCCCCTGACGGTGCCACAGCTAGCCGAAATTGTGTCCAGCCACACACATGTGAGGAGCACATTGCTGAACGGAAGAGTTCGAGCAGAGCTGCATAATATCCAGAGCACTAGTGTGTATCAACAAGAGCACGCAACAGCAGAATTGGTACTCATCACCACATTGTCAAAGCAGTTGCATCCCTGTGCAACAATCACGACACCGCATTATACCGAGAGGCGGCTAGAATTTTAAGGTTTGCACAGAGCTACTTAGAGTACAGCAAAACACAAAGTAATTGACCATATAAGGTCAAAACATTCGGGTGAGTGAATTGATAAAAATTGAATCGACAAATCAGGGCATGCAATTGCGTGTTCGCAATTGAGTGTTCGCGTTTTTAAATTTGATACCTCAACGTGCAGCCACGCGATAGAGTGGTGTAGGATCTGCCGAACGGTTGGCTGAGTTACGCAATATAAACCACACTATTAGCTTAGAGACCGACGGTGTCGGTCTATCCATTGGCACTGAAGAGAATAAAGGACTGCTGGCGTAGCGCGTTATTCGCGGCAGCGCATTCCGGAGCAGCTGCATCAGTTAGAATTATAAACACACATCTATCTATACGTTTGTTTTATTATTTACACAAGAGAGTGTGCCAGCGAACAGTACGGGTTGCTAACGCGAGCGCCTGAGTGAGTTTTTCCCTAAAGTGGAACAGTGCTCACTCAAGCTGCATCGCACTCAATCTTGCTTCCATGGGTAGGCAACGATTGCTAGTGCAAAATACTGCGTGGTAACCAACCCTTGCCTCCGCTGGCTCACACTCAATCCATGAGCCATGAACATTAATCTGCATTTATATTGTATTTAAACTCACGAATATATATACACATGTATGCACAAGCAAAGTGACGCACATATCATGGTCAAACGCTCGAGGTAAGTGAGGAGTGATAGAGTAAAATTGAAGAGCGCGATCGCTCACGCTCCCTGTTAGCTAGCACCAAGGCGCCTTAGGGAACAGCTGATAGGTAGTGGTTAATGTCCACGAAGTAAAACGTTGCCTCGATTATACACATTCAATCATCCCTCATGTGCTGAGTGCGGATGCACTTCGCAAACAATAATGTCTGAGTAAAAATCATTATTGTTAATGAGACAATGTTCCATTCGTAATTTTGTTCACTTGAGCAGGCAATCTGCTCCAGCAATGTAATCACTCATTGCAGTAATAAAAAAAATAATATTTGTAAAGCGTTCAGCAGAATCAATCCGGCACGTACGTCACGTACGTCGAAATAACTGACAGCAAAGTAGACTGCGGGTGTTTGTATGCGGAACGCCAGATACGACGGATACGTCAAAGTAGAAATTGCTCTAAAATTGACGTACGTGACGCAACTGACGTATTGGCGGACTGATTCTGCCGAAAGCTTAAGCATTGAAATAAATTCAGTTTTAGCTAGTATGTAGTATTAACCACACTGCCTTAGTGGCAACATTATGTATGTATGTAGAAATTAGTTTGAGCTCATTTGGATGTCAGTGGTATATCAGCGCGAGTGCGTTGTAGTTTGAATATGTGTATACATTTCTTGCACATGCATATGTAATATTGAAAGCGTTGAACTGCCTTATTGTCAAAAGGCTATACATATATATATATATATATAAGAAGACACATATTTCTGAATTTTAATTGATTAGTAATTACACAAATAACATTCACACACGAATCTAGCACATAAGGTTAGTTGTATTAGGGTACCTTTGTAGCAATGTGACATATGTCTTGAGACATGAATTTTGAGTTTTAATTTTAAAGATGATTATATCGAGCGCAGATGCGCTGGACTTTAAATACATATATACAGTTTAGCACATAAGGTCAACTATTTTTAAGACGCCGGTGGGGCGGTACGACATATGTCGTGATTTACACATTTTGAGTTACGTTTAAAAGATAAATGCGAAGTAGCGAGGGCGTACGGGACTCAAGGCATGGTCTCATTGGACACAGGTAGCCATTTATATACGAGTTCGAGATAGCAGATCTCATTAGCTAAGTTAATATAAACTTACATAGGCACGCATTAATATGGGCGCGCGACAGTATTTTCAATAACGCATATTAGGATGGGCTATGAGCCGATGTACCACCAGGTGGTAGATAACGTTTTTATTTTCATTTATTTTACTTAATAAACACCAAATGAATTGTTAACTTTAAAAGTGAATGTGTGGTGAGCGAATTTCTTTTGGGGGTTATGATAGACGGACGAGACGAGGAGGGAAGAGGGGACATGAGTGAGGGTAATGGCTCATGAGTGAGGGGAGTTTTTTTTTCGCATTTTAGGGGTCAGCCACAAGGCCTAGGTTGGTGAGGGACGGATTGGCCGGTCTCAAACAAAGGAGACGAACCAAGACACGGACAAAGGGGGGAACAAAAGGGGACGGACAAGAACGGTTAGGGAATATTAGGGAGGGTCGATTGTATATATGCCAGTGGCTGGCCAGATGATACGAGGGTGGAGTGATTACTCCGATATCACTAAGGGTACGATATTTTTTTTTTCTTATTGCGGTTGTTGCGGGGACTGTGAACCAACGAACCCACCCAATTCCGACCAGCTAGTTCGTGCTGAAAAGCAAGCGTACCCGGTCTCACGATAAGTCCACCGCTACCTGGTGAAGGTTGTGAGGGCTGGTGCCCTCAGTCCATCCCAGTCTGGCCACATGCGAGGTTCGAGACCCATACTTACACGCATGACAACGTAACCGCACACGTCGTAACAACATCTCAGCTAATCTCTATGCCCAGTTAAAGGCTCTAAAACATGCTTTAATTCCGAAATTCAAAAAATTCATTCCATTAATAAATTATTGCTTAATAAAATTGAATAGTCTTGCATCCAGTTTTCCCGAGGTAATAACAGCATGCTTTTTATTCTTGACCCTTCCAGGGCTGCAAACCACTCCAAAAATCGGTTCGGTTTAGCTGTTCAAACCACTTCGAGGAAATCGGTGTCGTTCGGTTCAGTGGCTCGCACCACCTGCTGAAACGTTTTTTATATTAAGTTAGTGTTCAAAAATTATTTAGTATGAATATTAAAAATATTACAATTCTGTATTTCTTTTGCTGTTCTTGACCTAACTTTTTACTCAATCTAATCAATTTATATTCTACCTCATCTAAAATCATTATCTTATCATTATATTACTTAAAATATAGCTTTTCCACACCAGTAGTTTGCAAATTTTATACTAAAAATGAGATAAGTTCAATATTCTGGAAAATAGAAGAAGACAAAATTTTTCTTTTCGTTTGGCCCAGCCTTATGTACATATCGCACGTTAATATGATACATAAGGATTTTGCAAACATAAGCGACTCTAACGCCAACACGCGGAAAAAACTAAAGCCCATGTCGAGAGGACTTATGGAATGAATAAACTGGCAAACTTTGGCCGAAGTACTGATTGGTTTTTGAGTCCTTCCGTTACACCAAAACTTGTATACCGGTTCACTATAAATTTACCGGCATCTTCATTTGCCATTTATTTTACAGGGAGAATAAAATGTCAAATAAATTTATAGTGCCAAATAAATTTACAGTGAACTATGAAACCAAAACCCCCGTGAAGGGTGGACACCTTGCCGCGGTACGAGGGCTTAGTCGACAGCCGCAAGGCTACGTAACCCTTGTGATCATAGCTCCGCATAGCACTAAATCACGAGGTTGGCCTAGCCTTCTGGCGCGATGACAAAGATCCACCCCCTCCCAATCCAGGGTGTTATGCGACCACGTGCCCACTGGACGTTTGCAGCCGGGAGGCAAATCGTGGCTGTTATCGAACGGAGCCCCTCTGATACCGGGACGCCTCAGGGGTAACTATGGCCTTACCACGGTATGGGGCTCTGCCGTGGCGGGCGACACTCTCTCCCCTTACTCTTCCCTTGACCCTAAGCTGGCCTTGTCCGGCGAGGAGTCGTACGAAAAAGATGAACAATAAAAGCAATAAAACCACTAAAACAAAAGATACAGTACCACATTTTCTGCACAGCTGAGGAGAATAATGCTGGCATAAACGAGAATACAAGGTCGGAGGACAACCTCCATTTCAAAGTCAGCCGAGGGATCGACTGCGATGGCAACTACGGGTCGATCAACTCTGGATAATAAGGGGGCAATCCCCAAATCAAGCACCGGTGCAAACACAGATAACAACGGCTGATGCTAAACCTTCATTAAGCGCCGGTACCGAAACCAATTTTTCAAACGTCTGTTGCAGTGGTCTCACGACCTGGCCACAGAGATCCAAAAAAGCAGGAAGCCATAATAAAGGGAACGACCGCGATGGCAACTACGGGTCGAAATTCCCCCCAAAAGACATCTCCAGTCGCTATGCGTACTTGGAAAAAAGAAAGGCCGCAAAGATCTTGAAGAAATACGTGGGAATTTCACAGGAAACGCTCTCGCCGAATGCCAGAAAGACGGTGGAGATAGCCCAAGCTCTGATACCGAAATCCCAAAGCAATTATGCGCCAAAGGTAACGGAAATCCCTTCAAACGCCAGAGATCGGACGGGCATTTAAAAACTCAGCAGAAAACCCCCTCATAGGCGTCATTGACCGAGGTAACGACCGTTGGGCCATACCTAAGGACCACTGGCGGTACGTCCGGAACGCAATCGGAAACGCCCTTCTTCACATTATGGATGAGACTCTGGGTGCCAGGGCGATAGGTTCTGATGCGGGATGGCTGATGGTGAGATCTACTCAAGGGCAAGAATCGAGGTTGTCGACTGGAAGTACATTCCGGCTCAGCCAAGGGCAAGGGTCTGGATTCCTGACATCCTTGCTGAACCTGAAAGAATTCTAGGATGCTGCGGTTCATGAACCCGTCTCTTCCGACGCAGAACTAAGGTGTCAATCTGGTTGAGGGTGTGGTAGGGCCTGATAGGCAGGTGGTCTTCACCTTGAATAAGGAGGCACTAGAGCCCCTTAAACGTTGCACTAGACGAGTGCATTACGGCATTAGTCAGATCGTGGTCCACGTATACCGTGGCGATGAACAATGCGCTGCTATTTCGACTGCTCCCGAGGTCTCGGACAACGCAGGCCGGAAGAGGAGTCGGAGGTGTCCGGAAAAGTATGGTTTCTGCCACATCAAATGGCGAAGGAGCAATGAACAGCTCGGCGATAGGGGACAGCCTGATGGACGGGGAAGACCTCAACGTTATAGTGATAGCAGCTAGTCCGGAGTGCACCAATGTTGATACTGCCATAGATAGAAGGGGTTTCCGCCACGCCAAATCGTGGTCTGAACAACTCGTGGTTGAAAAACAGCCTCCCAGAAGAATCAGAACTCGACGATACGGCGGTGGCAGAGAATTCGAGAGAATCTGCGTCGTTCGGTTCAGTGGCTCGCACCACCTTGATTTTTATACCAACAAGTTATTGCTTCCTGAAAAAAAAAATCTACCACCGTCTACCACTATTTTTGAAATTCGTCTACCACCATTCACATTTCAAAAGTTCGAGCCCTGCCAACAACCAACCAAAAACTAAAACAAAAAAATCCCCAAAAAATTAAGCCTATTAAAATAAAAATTGGATGGAAATGTAATTAATGAAATTAATACAAATTATGAAATGTAAACTGCAAAAAGACATCATTCTTGTTCTGAATACCTGTTAGGGGTTTACGCCGTCAAATTTCTTGGCGTGCACTGACGTGGGTAGAATAAACAAATGTTTTCTTTGAATGTAAAAATTCCATAATTTGAATTGTTGAGATTTTTATTGTTTACAAAATTTCCCAAAAATTTGAATGGTCATTGGGGAAAAACACAAACACAGGTTGCTAAATTATATTTAATAGGATAAAAAGGTGCTGAACCGTTAAACGAGGGTTTAATTCGGTAGCCACAGGGCTACGCTGCCGGCACTACATCACGAAAGAAGCCTAGTCTCTCTGGCGCCGACGACAAAGATCTTCCCCCTCCCAATCCAGGGTGTTATGTGACCACGTGCCCATTGGACGTTTGCAGCCGGGAAGCAAATCGTGGCTGTAATCGAATGGAACCCCTCTGATATCGGGCCGCCTCGGAGAGTAACTATGGCCTCACCGCGGTATGGGACTCTGCCGCGGCGGACGACACACTCCCCTTACTCTTCCCTTGACCCTTGCCCGGCGAGGGGTCGTACGAACTAGATGAATAATATCAACTAAGGAAGTCTAAGTTCGGGTGAACCGAACATTAAATACCCAGCGGTAATTTTCATAACGGGATAACTATGATATAGGCCCTAAAGTTTTTACTATCTTAGCTATTAACCTTACCGAATTATGTCAATTTATGTGTTTTCGAAATTTTCCATATCGAAAGTGGACGTGGTCGGGAAGCGATCACGTCCAATGTCATCACCTATATTTACGGTGACCATCCGTTCTGTTTTTAAGAAGCTTGTTCTGCGTATTCAGTTTTCTGCGCTTGACCGAATTGGCTGAAATTTGGAATGGTGATAGTATGATCGATTTTAAGACTATGCACTTTAGGGTTGCCACTTGAGGCGGTTTACAGGGTTGCCACCTATCCCATTTTTTTAATTATGGAGCAAGATATGACAATATGGGTATCATATGATAGGTATTTTCGGCGACATATCAACTAAAATACTTCCAAGTAGGTTTGTCACCTAGGGTTGCCCGCACTATATTTCTATATCCGGTACTATCTCGAGAACCGCTTGACCGATTTGGATGAAATTTGGCACAGTGATAGCATGCCTGATTCTAAGACTATCCACTTAGGTGTTGCCACTTGGAGGGCTTTTAAGGGTGGCAACCTATCTAATTTTTTTTTTAATATTGAGTAAAATATGCGAATATCGGTATCAAATTAGAGGTATTTCCGGCGACATATCAACTAAAATATTTCTAAGTACAGTTGCCATCTAGGGTTGTCACCTTATCGCAGTATATTTGTATATCCGGTAGCATCTCGAGAACCGCTTGACGGATTTTGATGAAATTTCGCATAGGGATAGTATGCGATTTCTAAGGCTATCCAGTTGGATGTTGTCATTTGGAACGGCTTACAGGGTTGCCATCTCTCTCAATTTTTTTTAATTATGAAGCAAGATATGCCAATATGGATATCAAATGAATATGGATATTGTGGGATCAATTTCTGATAATTTTGAGATAATTCTGGGGTCATTTTCGGATAATTTTGGGATCAAAAGATCCTTTGTAAAAACTTGCAAACAGAACAGCTATTACTTTTTTATTGGTTAGTAACTCAAAGTTAGACGTTTTCGTTGTAGTCTTGCTATGTTGCGATCAGCTGTTTTTCACTTGCAGTTTTTACTGAGTGATTTACTTTCAACAGAAATTTTAAGCTTTAAAACTTGAAACTTGAGCTTTCTAACTAAAAATGTTTTGCATCACCGAACGCTTTTCAGTAAACTTTTACAAAATTTTCGAAAATGTTATCGACACCGAACAAAAGTACTATTTGCTTAACTACTAAACAAGAGATGTCGCTGTGGTATTTAGTTTGACATTTAGTTCAGCTATTGACCACACATTTCACCAAGGCAAGTTAGTTTGACATCTAATTACTTATCTAATAACTTTAAACGAGCTAAACTTGTATTTTTGTATATTTGTAGGTCCGGTACTATCTCGAGAACCGCTTGACCGATTGGGATGAAATTTTCATATAGATAGTATGATTGATTCTAAGACTATACACTTTGGGGTTGCCACTTGGGGTGGTTTACAGGGTTGCCACCTATTTAAATTTTTGTATTTATGGTGCTAGATATGCCAATATGGCTATCAAATGAAAGGTATTTTCGTTGACATACCAACTAAAATATTTTCAAGTAGGGTTGTCACCTAGGGTTGCCACCTTACCGGAGTATATTTGTATATTTGTAGGTCCGGTACTATCTCGAGAACCGCTTGACCGAATGGGATGAAACTTGGCACATAGATAGTATGATTGATTCTAAGACTACACACTTTGGGGTTGCCACTTGGGGTGGTTTACAGGGTTGCCACTTATTAAATTTTTTTATTTATGGAGCTAGACATCATGTGATATGACATCATATGATATGACATCATTGATATGACAGCATATGATATGACATCATGTGATGTGACAGCATATGATATGACATAATATGATATATACATTTTTTTATTTATGGAGCTAGACATCATATGATAAGACATCATATGATATGACATCATATGATATGACATTCATATGATATGGAATCATATGAAATGACATAATATATGATATGACATAATATGATATATAAATTTTTTTATTTATGGAGCTAGACATCATATGATATGACATCATATGATATGACATCATATGATATGACATCATATGATATGACATCATATGATATGACATCATATGATATGACATCATATGATATGACATCATGTGATGTGACAGCATATGATATGACATAATATGATATATACATTTTTTTATTTATGGAGCTAGACATCATATGATAAGACATCATATGATAAGACATCATATGATATGACATCATATGATATGACATCATATGATATGACATCGTATGATATGACACCGAAATGATCCCGAAACGATCCCGAAACAGTCTGTACTATTTCGATTTTATTTTTTGCTTTAAGTGTGCCAATTTACATATCTTTTATATACTTAAGTCCGCGTCATATTTTCCATATGCTACACGGATTATGGGCATAGATTTAGGCGTACTTATAAATGTGGAGGTACTTAAGGTTTTACATTATTTGTATATTTGTAGTTCCGGTACTATCTCGAGAACTGCTTGGCCGATTGGGATGAAATTTTCATATAGATAGTATGATTGATTCTAAGACTATACACTTTGAGGTTTCCACTTGGGGTGGTTTACAGGGTTGCCACCTATTTTCGTTGACATACCAACTAAAATATTTTCAAGTAGGGTTGTCACCTAGGGTTGCCACCTTACCGGAGTATATTTGTATATTTGTAGGTCCGTTACTATCTCGAGAACCGCTTGACCGAATGGGATGAAACTTGGCACATAGATAGTATGATTGATTCTAAGACTACACACTTGGGGTTGCCACTTGGGGTGGTTTACAGGGTTGCCACCTATTTATTGTATTTTTGCTGACATACCAACTAAAATATTTTCAAGTAGGGTTGTCCGCAAAAAGTCCATTACGGCTACGAAAATTACAAAATTTTAATAATTTGCCCACATATAAAGGACAGTGTAACACATCCTCACAAGTTTGGTAAGTAAAGTTAGCACTAAATTGATAGCACCGAGCAAGCTCGGTCACCCAGGTACTAATTTCTCTAATAATAAGAGGAGCTTATTGAGTGAAAGAATAAAATTCATTTTGTAGAAATATGAGTTGTATTTATAGAAATTTTTTATACATGGCTTTTTTCATCTTTTTAGTGTTGGTAAATTACAAATGTCATGATATCAAAGTCATGTTTGGCGACTTTAACGCTAGGACGAGACTTCGCCAAATGGATTCAGACTGATTGAAATCGCCGGTGCACGAAACATGGTTGTATCCAGCACCAGGTTCAAGCATAAAAAGATCCATCAAGCCACATGGCTATCGCCAGATCGGAAAACATGCAACCAGATCGATCACTTTGTGATAGACGGACGGCACGCTTCCAGCGATATGGACCTACGTACGATGAGGGGCTCGAACACCGACTCCGTTCACTACTTGGTAGCAGCCAAGATTCGTACCCGCCTAAGTAAAACAAAAGAGGCGCCACAAAAAACTCAAGGAAAGCTGGACGTCGAAAAACTGCAGTCACAACAGGCAGCCAATGATTTCGCAGAACTACTCGCGCACCCGCGCTCGGAGAGCACAATTCAACCCAACAGAGTGCATGAGCCGTGGAAACATAGCTTCGGAGCACTTCGACCCGCAGCCGAAGTAGTAATTGAATTCCGAAATGTGAAAAAATCAGCTGGTACGATGATAGAGAGTGCAAATACGCAGTCAAAAGAAAGGACGATGCCTATAAGGCGACGTTAAAAGCGAATGCAACGAGGAGCGTGTATGAACACTACCGAGAGATGAAGAGGGAAGTGAGACGGCTTTTACGGGCGAAGAGAAGCGTGAAATCGAACAGCTTGAAATGCTAGCCAGCAGAAGCAACGTCCGAACCTGACCCCACAATCGAAGACGATGGAATCGAAGTTCCACAACCCGACTATAACGAGGTGCGAATAGCTATATCAAGGCTAAAAAACAATAAAGCGGCGGGTGCTGATGGCCTACCCGCTGAGCTATTCAAATGTGGCTGCGAGGTGCTGGTGAGGTTCATGCACCAGCTCTTGTGCGGCTGTGCAGCTCTCAGTATTTCTATTATCATTTCTAAATCCTTCAGATGTTGTTCTATACTACCCGAAAAGATAATTATATCGGCCAAATAGACGTGGCATATTTTTCCTATATGATCTCGCAATATGTCATCCATTGCTCTTTGAGGCATACGCAAAAATCCATACTTTTCGTTATTGACTAAGAAAGCTGTTTTTTCTATGTCCTTCTCCAACATTAGAATTTGATGAAAATCGGATTCCAAGTCGATGCTTGAAAAAAATTTTGCTTTTCCCAAGTTTGCTAAAATTATGTTTGTATCCAGAATAGGATAAAAATCCGCAATGGTATGTTCATTCAATTTTTTATAATCAATCACCATCCTAAATTTTGGTGAACCATCAACATTTATACCTCTTTGGTGAGTTATAAGGACTTTTGCTAGGCCTTATAATATATCCGTTCAACATCCTTCCGATTTCCTTATGGACGTGAGGATAAGGATACTGTCGGCTAAATTTGGGATCCTCCTTTCCAGTTCTTATTTCCGCCCTAACATCCGTTCTACATAGGAAATTCGTATCAATGTTAAAATGAACCTTGCTAACTTTGTAATGTAAAATTTTTTTGTAATTTGAAAATTCTTCATTGTCACATACATTTTCTCTACCACTTTTGTCGTCCTCGATCTCCATTTGTGAACCATTTTCGTTCAGCTTAGAGTAATCATCCTTGATGTTGCCAGAATATTCCTCAACTGGCGGATATCCGTGTCCGAAATTAAAATATTTTTCTAATATAATGTTGCCGGTAAATTCTTCGGCTGGCACTGTAGAAACTTTTTTTCCACAGTATTTTTCAATCTTTTTCCAGACTCATTTTTCTTATTACCGGTATTATCATCGGCAGGCGCTTTAGGATCTTTTTGTCCCAGGGGGTTTAAATTGTTTCTTTAAATAACGTTTTTCACCTCCTTCAAGTTTTTATTTTTTAATTGAATTTTTTTGTTGCCGGCATATCCTTCGGCGGGCGCCTTAGGAACTTTTTGTCCCAAGGGGTTTAAATTTCTTCTTTTAATAAGGTTTTTCACCTCCTTCAAATTTTCCTTTTCTAATTTTCTTTTTGTGTTGCCGGTACATCCTTCGGCTGCCGCCTTAGGAACGTTTTGTCCCAAGGGGTTTAAATTTGTTTCGCTTGTGCCATTAAAGTTAATATTGACACTTTACTTGATTTTTCATTACCACTTTTTATTTTATAAATTACTTTTCCGTTTCGCAGATCAATATGCGCTTCAATTTTCTTTAAGAAATTATATCCGAGGAGCAGATCAGACTCCAAATTATCTATTTCATAAAAAATGTATCTTACTCCAAACAAATTTATCAAGTGGTAAAATTTAATGATCGAATAGCCATTCACTGTCCGTATCCTTTTGTATATGGCTAATTCATTCCTATTATCTAGGATCCCTGTTCTTATGTAACAGGAGGTAGCTCCGGTTTCAATTAGAGCTTTTAATTTTCTTCTTGGCTCTCCATTGTAGAAATACATATATGTAGTGGAGTATGTCCCCTCCTCGTCTAAAAAATGGTTCTCCTGGATATTGTTTATCCTTTGTGGTTTCTCCTGGGGTCGAAAGTTGTGATTGCTATCTCTCGGACGCTTTACCCCCTGTCTATTCTGGATCTGTACCGCTGACTGTTGCGGCGGTTTATATGCGACAGCCTCTGCGCTGGCATTATTAAAATTCCTATTACCAAAATTCTGCTGTGGCCTGGTAAAGCTGTTTCTCCTGAACTTGGATATGGCCGGACCCACCTCCATTGCCTCAGGCTTGGGTTGGTTTACCCTAGAAGGGAACCGCAAATTATTTTTTGCGTAGATTGGTTTAATCTTGCTCTCATTTGCAAAGCTCAGAGCAAACCGAGCTCTTTGATTATTTGACTCCAACTCTTGAGCCTTAGCTAGAGCGTCTGGAAGGTCCTGAGGGCTCAAAGAGAACAAAATATCCCTTAAAGGTGCGTTAAGCCCAGTAATAAATATCATTAACGCATGGTCCCTATTTTTCTTATTTAATTCTTTGGTAATATCTGCATTACCACCGTGCGTCATTATAGTTTTATTTATTATTAATGTCAATTTTTTAGCGAACAAGAGGAAGACCGAATTTCCTAGAATCCAGGGCTACCTTCAAGGCTGCACGCTATGCACTAAAAGCCGCTATAACGAACAGCAAGCGACAATGCTTCCTTGAACTTTGCGGTGACGCTGATAATGACCCCTGGGATACAGCCTACAAAGTCGTCTTGAAAAAGTTGAAACAGCGGAAGGCCATGCCGACTTGCCCGTCCTTCCTTAAGAATGTGGTCGATAATCTTTTTCCCACACAACGGCAGTTGGTATCTACCATATCGAACGTGCCAATCCACGCATTTGATGAAGTGACAGTGGCGGAAGTTATTCAAGCGGCTAACCGACTTGAGGACAACAAGTCCCTGGGGCCAGACTGCGTTCCCAACAAAGTACTGAAGGTGGCAGTTACCTATAAGACGTCAATGTTCGCGAGTCTCTTCAATTCTTGTTTAGCTGAGGGAACGTTCCCTTCAATCTGGAAACTCCAGACTGTGGTGCTGTTGCCAAAGCCTGGCAAAAAACCTGCGGAGCCATCCAGCTACAGGCCAATATGTCTTCTCGACTCTGCTGGTAAAATTTTTGAGCGAGTGATCTATGATCGTCTAGAAAAAGAAATAGAAGAGGCAGGGGGCATATCAGAAAACCAGTCTGGGTTCAGGAAAGGAAGATCCACGATTCACGCGGTGAACATGGCAAAAAAGGCGGCACAAGAAGCAATAAGCGGCACTCGATGGCTCGCAGGATCTAAGGAATACTGTCTTATCGTGACATTAGACGTGAAGAATGCATTCAACAGCGCCAACTGGGCAAATATACTGAATGTACTGGATTGGAAAGGCGTGTCCTACTACTTGAGAAGGACCATTCGAAGCTATTTCGACGGCAAGGTGCTTGAGTACGAAATTTCAGATGGCACGGAAA
Organism: Campiglossa producta; assembly: GCA_964058755.1. Lineage (NCBI taxonomy): Eukaryota > Metazoa > Arthropoda > Insecta > Diptera > Tephritidae > Campiglossa > Campiglossa producta. The sequence goes on along the minus strand of CAXKVI010000006.1, from coordinate 19,186,875 downwards.
AGCTCCATGTTACAGGTGGCGTTCTTCAAGGATCCGTACTCGGCCCACTGTTGTGGAACATTATGTACGATGGGGTATTGCAGCTCAAAGTACCACATGGAGTCAAAATTATCGGCTTTGCCGATGATATCTCACTGGTTATTACTGCTAAACACCTTAGTGACATATGCGGCAAAGCTAATACAAGCATAGCCAGCGTTCAATCATGGCTCGGGCAACACAGATTACAACTGGCGGAACACAAAACAGAGGCTGTACTCATATCAAGCAGGAAGAAGGTAGAGCAATGACATCGACACTCTACCAGCAGTTAAGTACCTGGGGATTATGATAGACAGGAGGCTGTCCTTCAAAACACAGTTAGAGTATGCTAATGAGAAGGCATCTAAAACAGTATCATCATTATCGAGGATAATGCTTAATGCGCGAGGACCAAAGCAAGGGCGCCGCCACCTACTTGCAGGAGTCGTAAGGAGCCAACTACTGTACGGGGCTCCAGTTTGGCATCACGCCATGGAGTATCAGTCGTACTTCCGAGGGGTAAAGTCGACCTACCGCCTGTTTGCGCTTCGAGCTTGTAGTGCCTTTAGAATGGTCTCAGACGGTGCTGCACTGGTAATTGCAGGAATGTGCCCAATCGACATTATGGCAGAGGAAACAGCTACAATTTCTGGCGACAGAAACTCGCGGACCGAAGCGCAAGAGATTAGCATGCAAAAGTGGCAACACAGATGGAATACATCCACAAAGGGGCGTTGGACGTACCGTTGTATCCCAGATATTAAAAGGTGGGAGAGCATACGGCGAAGTAGGTTTCTACTTAACCCAAACACGAGCAAAACAACCTGTGCGACCACTGTGGGTTCGAAGCGATTGAGGACGTCCATCACGTATTCTTCGAATGCCCTAGATCAGTCAGCTTTAGAAGAAGGCTTCGCAGTATTATCGGGGAGGATTACACTCCGGAAACACTAGTGGAGCACATGCTACAGAGCAAAATAAAATGGACTACAGCGTGTGACGTTATTGCAGAAACCATGAAGTGGCCATGAAGCCAGGAAAGGCTACGGCGCACCAGGGAGAACTAAGCTATAATTGAAGCTGAAAGATAGTTTGGCGGATTGGAGACAAAGTCTCTCCAATCGTCCAAATTGAAACCCAGCTTGGCGATAATCACTAAACAAGGGATAAAGCATTATACGAGTCAGATAATAACAACAGTTTTCGTTCACAATGAGAACCATTATGGGAGCGAGTGATTTATTGTAATCATGGGTGAGTATTTAGATTTGAAGCGGATTGGAAACACGGACCTGCCACCCGCTTGGTCCACGAGTCAATAACGGCGAATACAACTGATGACAGCTTTGGACCCACGGCCTGTCCAACTGCCTTGGTTCACACCGAGAGCCGTTATGCGAGTAAATGTTTATTACAAACACAGGACTTTATCAAAAAGGGCGAATACTGCCTATTGAGGACAGTCTTGGACCCACGGCCTGTCCAACTGTCCTGGCTTACAAGGAGAGGACATCAACCAGTCGGACAGCGATACCTTCCCTGGGTCCGGGAATTCCAGGTACATGCCCTAATATCCTTCTCATTTTTCTTACTTCGTTTTGCCGTTAACATTAAAAGGGGTTCTCATCCGAGGCTTTGTATTTCTTTTCATTGGAATTTTATATTTTTTACGTGGCGGGTTCCAAACCCAGCGCACAACCCGTCTCCGGGGCTTTGAACATAAATATTCAGACATTTATATAGCGAGCCGCTTGCTCCAAGACAGACACCCGCTTGCAGCCGCACCACATGGTGCGCAGATAAAAAAGAACCTACCATTATTTGATGGTATGGAAAATTTACTATATTTTTTTAGTAGTTTTCACAATATTTTTTGCGTAACTTTAACTATATTTTTTGCTTAATTTTTTTTACTATATTTTTTGTGTAACTTTTTCTATATTTTTTGGGCTAATTTTTACTATATTTTTTAATTATTTTTACCATATTTTTTATGTAATTTTCGCTTTATTTTTTGGCGTTTGAGAGGAAACCACCTCCGTGGATCCGACCCTGATTAGTACTGACAACTCAATGTCATAAATCGTGGTAATGAACCTACTTTTGTTAACGCTGTTAGAGTGGAGGTTCTTCACGTCACTCTATGTCCTTCGCAGATGGCGGACCATAAAAAATATTATATTTCAAATGGGTCACATCTCTGATCATGAGCTCGTTTTCAGTTATCCCAGGAAAACGCAGCGATAGGGTAAGAGCGATAGATAACGTTAACCCGGGGCAGCTAGTTATTATTATATAAATGCACATACTTTTTTAGCATAATTTCCGAAGCTCCTTTGGAGAACAGACGGTATCCTCCATTTGGACGGGGTATAACTGTTCCCATACTTTTGCGAACTGAGTTGAATGTATATACACGTGTAAATTTATCCTCGGTAATTTCGTCACGGATGGATTGATATTTTACTCCTAATCCTTGCACAAATCCAAGTAAAGCACATTCAGTTTTATTGCCAACTTGTGTAGGCAAATCGCCAGGATTGTGACCAACCTATAATGAGACAACAGATTGAAATTAATTTTTAAAACCCTTATATTAAGTCGCTTTCTTGTGTGCACCACCTATTCCATACGAAATTTCGGAATCTTGCAAAGTCCTTTTAGGTACCTTCCCGTTGAGCTGGACACTTGAATCTTGGAACATAGCTCAGAGCTCCGTGACAATGCAATGTGAACGAAAATATTATCCGCTAGGTGGCGCACGGATCAAGAAATACGGTAAATTCATTTAAAAATTTAAAATTTGGGACGCATATTTGAGGAACTTTCCGGTAAGCTAGATTATTGAAAGTTTGCATACATATGAACAATTGAAGACAATACAACTTGTTGTGCAAGAAATTTTGCTAGATGGCACGCTCGTCTATATAATTGCAAATCTTTAACAAAAAAATTAAAAGACACCTGGAATTTTGCGATCGATTTTTAGTAACTTCCAGGATAGATAGAGACTTGAAACTTGACACATTTGTCACAACCCGGGGACAATGCAATCCCTCACTTGAAACTTGACATTAAATTGAGGGAACGGCAGCACTTCAAATAGTAAAAATCAAAATTCCGATAGATGGCACGCTGGTCTATATAATTGCAAATATTAAAAAAATATAAGACACCTATGTCTCAACCCGATGACAATGCAATCCCTCATCAAAACAATTCCGGTAGGTGGCGCACGGATCGAGATATTTCGAAAACTACCCTGCAGTCAACTTAACTAGTTTTATACTAATCAAATACCAGTCAGCCAGACGGCCTCAATTAGTTCGAGTTCTGTAATTTTTCCATATTAGCAACTGGTATTTTTAACACGGCGATGTCTTACGAGATGGCAATTGTCCTTCTCTGCCTTCTCTGCATCAGCACCATACCAATTGGCTGACTAGTCAGCCTCTGCATCAGGAATATACCAGTTGATATACTTGTTATTATACACGTCAGTATCATACCATTTAAGATCTAGTTCATATATACATACGAATCATACCAGTTGGCAGTCTAGTTCATATATACATCAGAATCATAACAGTTGAAAGACTAGTTCATGTATGCATCAGAATCATACCAGTTGAAAGACTAGTTCATACTTATATGCACAGAATCATACCAGTTGACAGACTAGTTCATATATATCAAAATCATACCAGTTGGCAAACTAGTTCATATATCCATCAGAATCATACCAGTTGGCAGACCAGTTCGTATGGGCATCAGAATCATACCTGTTGGCAGACTAGTTCATTTATGCATCAGAATTATTCCATTTGACATACTACTTCATATACGCATCAGAATCTTACCAGTTGACATCAGAATCTTACCAGTAGACATACTACTACTACTCTACGCGCCAGGACATACTAATCATTATGCCCATTCAGATCGTACCACTTGTCATACTAGTCCACGAATTTGATATTCATTCCAGTTGGTATACTAGTCGGCACCAGCATCATAGTCAGCCTCTACATCAGCAATGTACCAGTTTATTCTTTAGAAAGCAGCGACTATTTGTATTTACCCAAAAACGAAAAAGCATCTGTGAATTACAAGGTAAAAAGAAGCAGTTACAAGAGAAAAAGAAAAGCAATTGTCGTCTTCTGCATCAGAACCATACCAATTGGTATACTAGTCAGCCTTTGCATTAGCATTATACTAGTTCATACACAGGGAAAAATTAGCTAAAGGTTCTGAGTTCGATTCTCGGTAAAGTCAACACAATTTTTTTTTTATTCCATACTTTTTAAATTATGTAGTTTATTGTACTTTTAATTTAATAATTTATTGAACTTGCAATGGCTCCTTTCAAGTTGCGCGTTCGTCAAGAGTGATTATATAGGTAAAGGCCCAATTGCATTAAACTTTGTAGGATCCCCTTTCATAAAAAGTTTTTTGAACGTTAAGCGAAGCGAAATTTTGGCAAATGCTCAAAAACGAGGCGCACATTTGTCAAAGTTTCACAAAGTTTTATGTAATTGGGGCTTTAGAGTTGTATTTTTAGGTAAGGTAAATTAAGGTTACTTAAGGTTAAGTTGACTGCGAAGTTCCGGTCCCACATATGTAAATATAGATAAAAGTAAGTCTTATTTTAACTTCAAAAAGAGTCAAAGTAAGACTGCCCTCATGCTGGGCCATAAACTCGAGTTAAAGGAGCATTGTTAGAGTTAATTTATATTGTTGTTGTCAATAAACAAGTTTATGCCGCAACGTAAAAAAAGGGCGGTTATATACCAACAGGTTGTCATAACCTCTAACGAGATTTTTGCGAGTTTCTCTTCAAACTTATAGTGTGCTGCTTTGATTTTTTCCTACAAGTTTGCGGGACCCACAGTTTTTTTTTAAAATTGACAAATCTATGACTGTTTAAACAATTGAATGCAGTTCCTTCAACTAAAATTACCGTTCAAACAACCAAAATTTGGTCAACTACAGGATAACAGTACGAGATTGTTAATTTTACCAGTGCCTTTTTTCTATGTATATACACCAGAAATATAGCAGTTGATATACAAGATCATATATACATCAGCATCATATTTGTATTTACCCAAACACGCAAAAGTATCTGTGAATTACAAGAGAAAAAAAGAAGCAGACCAAAAATTTCAAACAATGTTTGCATAGTACCATGCAGTACAATAAATAGATCGTACTAAAGGTCGCGGTGGATTAAGGCCTTATAATAATAATGTAGTATGAAAGGGAATTTTTCCTATTAGAATTTTTTCTAAAATAGATTAGACTTTTTCTGACTACACCTTTTTCAGTTTATATTCAGAAAGTAACAATTCATATTCAGAATTTCCATTTGATATTCAGAAAAATACAATTCACATTCAGAAAATTACAATTGATATTCAGAAAACTTTCTGAATACAAACTGAAAAAGGTGTAGTATGATTTCAACCGAGATTCATACATACTTGCATACTACTACGAACCAGGATTTTTCTGACTAGTATGATTTCGTCCAGCAAATTATAGTTGTATACTAGTATGTTTTCTGATTAGATTGGCATTGATTGGTTTAAGGGTAATCAGCAATGAGCTAGTATAAAAAAACACCCATAAAATGTGTAGTAAACGAGCTTGGTGTCTGCTGTGTAGTTTGGAACTGATTAGTTTGAAGGTAGTCAGAAATTAAGTAGTATGAATACACAACAAAATGTATAGTCGAAGAACTATAATGTTGCTGAGTAGTTTGGCATTGCCCTCGTGAAGGGTGGACACCTTGCCGCGGTACGAGGGCTTAAGTCGATAGCCACAGGGCTACGCTGCTCTTGTGATCATAGCGCCACCGGTACTACATCACGAGAGAAGCCAAGCCTCTCTGGCGCGACGACTAAGATCTTCCCCCTCCCAATCCAGGGTGTTATGCGACCACGTGCCCATTGGACGTTTGCAGCCGGGAGGCAAATCGTGGCTGTAATCGAACGGAGCCTCTCTGATACCGGGCCGCCTCGGAGAGTAACTATGGCCTTAGCGCGGTATGGGGCTCTGCCGCGGCGGAAGACACATTCCCCTTGACCCTAAACTGGCCTTGCCCGGCGAGGGGTCGTACGAACAAGATGATATATAATAACAAAAACCCTAAAACTAAAGATACAACAATGTATATTGCACAGCAGAGGAGGAAAATGCTGGAGCAAGCGAGAACGCAACGTCGGAGGACAAACTCCATTTCTTTATCAGCCGAGAGATCGACTGCGATGGTAACTACAGGTCGATTAGCTCTGGATAACAAGGGGGCAATCCCCAAAGTAAGTACCGGTACAAACACAGTGAAGCCATCAACGGCTGATGCTAAAGTCCTAGTAAGTGCCGGTACCGAAACCAAGTCTTTAACGTCTGTGGCAGTGGTCTCACGACCTGGCCCCAGAGGTAACGAAAGCTGGGCCATCCCTAGGGACCAGTGGCGGTACGTCCGGAACGCTATCGGTAATGCCCTTCTCGACATTATGGATGAGTCTCCGGGTGCCACGCCGATGGGTTCTGATGCGGGATGGCACCACGGCCGAATCAAGGTATTCGCTTGCGAGGATGCAAAAACTGTTGCACTGTACAAGGTAGCAGCTGCAAGACTGGGTGAGATCTACCAAGGGGCAAGAATCGAGGTTGTCGACTGGAAGGAGATCCCGGCTCGGCCAAGGGCAAGAGCGTGGATTCCTGCTATCCCTGCTGAACCTGAGAGAATTCTCAGGATGCTGAGGATCATGAACCCGTCTCTCCCGACGCAGGACTGGGGTGTCAATCTGGTCGAGGATGCGGTAGGGCCTGACAGGCAAGTTGTCTTCACCTTGACTAAGGAAGCACTCGAGCCCCTAAACGGTGCGATGGACGAGTGCACTACGGCATGAGTCAGATCGTGATCCACGTATACCGCGGCGATGCACAGCGCGCTGCTATTTCGGCTGCACCGGAGGGCTCGGACATCGTAGCGCCGGTAGAGGAGTCGGAGATGTCCGACTCGGAAAGTTTGGTATCTGCCACGTCAAATGGCGAAGGAGCAGTGAACAGCTCGGAGATGGGAGACAGCCTGCTGGACGGGGAAGACCTGAACGTCACAGTGATAGCAGCTAGCCCTGAGCGCACCAATGTCAATATTACCAAAGTTAGTAGGATCTCGGCTACGCCAAATCGTGGTCTGAACAAATCGTCGTTGAAAGATAAGCCTCCAGACGAGGTGGAACTCGACGATACGGCGGTGGCAGGGAAGTCTGAGCGCTCTCATGTTGGTGGTGATTCAGATAAACCTGCACAAATCTAAAGCAGCCTCGGCTGCTTTAATCAGTCGTCTCTCTAAAGGCGACATAGATGTGGTCCTCATCCAAGAACCCTGGGTCAACAGCTGAAGGATTTGCGGTTTGGGGACTAAGGGTTTTAAGCTAATCTAAGCCAGCGTGGGGGGCAGGGTTAGAGCCTGTATTTTGGTTAAGTCTGAGCTGAATGCCTTTCTCTTGCCCAACTATACCAATGGTGACGTTACAGCTGCCAGTTTAACAGTCGACAGTACCAGTCTGACGATGGCATCGGTCTATATGCCCTACGACGCCGAAGAACCTCCGCCACAGAGGGAGGTAAAAGACCTGGTAGCAAATTTTTCCATGGGTCATCTTATTATCGGAACTGACGCCCTTTGCTCATCACGCCAGTGGGGAAGCTCCGATATCAATGCTAGAGGAGAGTCGTTGTTTGATTATTTGTTAACAACTAACCTGGTAGTTTGCAACGTGGGTAACGAACCCACGTTTATTACTAAAACCCGTAGGGAGGTCATAGACTTCACTATTTGCAGCGAAGGCGCTTATGAGTGGGTCAGAAAATGGCGCGTTCTCGATGAACACTCATTCTCCGACCACCGGTACGTAGAATTAGTTCTAGACTTTTCTGTTGAGCAGCCGGTTATGAAACGCAACCCACGTAGCACTAACTGGCAGCTACATAATGAAATACTATCTAGGGACTTGCCAGCACTGCCCCCACAAGTCCCCTCATCAGTAGGGGAGTTGGAGGATCTGGTAAAGACCTTTACAACGGCGCTCTCGAATGCCCTAGGTGGTGGTATATGCAGATGACTTAGCTATAGTATACAGGGGCAAATTCCCACAAACCCTGGGCGACTTGATGCAAGTAGCACTCAGAGAGGTTTCCTCATGGTTTTCGCGCTGCGGACTGAGCATCTACCCGGGAAAAGTGGAACTGGTCCTTTTCACCAACCGCTATAAGATACCATCGCTAATACTACCAAAACTGAATAACGTGCACCTGAACTTCGCTGACAAAGCCAAGTTCTTGGGTACAGTTCTGGATAGGAAACTAACCTGGAAGGAGAATGTTCTTCAGCGCCAGAAGAAAGCGTTATTGCACTCTACACGTGCAAAAGAGCCATTGGAAAGAAATGGGGGCTCAGCCCCAAAATATGCAAATGGATCTACACTGCAATCATTCGACCAATCATACTCTATGGAGTTGTGGTATGGTGGCCTGCGCTGAGCAAGGCAACAAACCTTAATCTGCTAGGTAAAGTATACAGATCTTGTATGATCTGTATAAGCGGTGCGTTAAGAACAACGCCCAATGAAGCACTCCAGGCCATTCTTGGCATTTTGCCACTCGATCTGGAAGGGCACCGAGTAGCAGCAGCATCGGCTACGCGTCTAAGGGAAACGTCCGGCTGGGGCGCAAGCACTACTGGGCACGCCTGTATTTTGGGATCCTATAGCTTTCTTCCGCTGAGCACAGATCGGTGTGCGACCACAACAGTCGGAGATAGCGGTTTTAAAATCAACATTCCAAGCAGGGAAGAATGGGAGAGCAGAGAGCGGAGTCCCGTCACTCATGGCGGCACTTCCATTTATACTGATGGCTCGAAGTTAGACGGCAGAGTTGGGGGAGGGGGTTATTCAAAGGATCTGAACCTTGAGCTCTCCTTCAGACTACCTGATCACTGCAGTGTCTTCCAGGCTGAAGTTTCAGCAATCATGGACGCCGCGGCTTGGATAGGCCAAGACACTATCAGACAGGACATTTTTATATTCAGCGACAGCCAGGCGGCCATCAAATCCCTTGGCTCTTACTCGTTCAACTCTGAACTGACGCTCAGCTGTCGTCGATCTCTACAAGAGATGGCCCAACAGAATCGCGTTAACCTCACATGGGTCCCGGGGCATAGGGACATTGAGGGATATTGTAGGGCAGACGAACTTGCGAGGCAGGGCACGACCAGGTAGGTTCTTCGCGATAAAGAGCGCTTAGGTATGCCGTTTGCCACATGCAAGCTTATGCTGAAGGAGTACACACTCCGCCAAGCCAACGAAAGATGGCTGCAATCTCCAGGATGCCGGATATCCAAAGAAATCTGGCCGAAATGGGATCATAAAAGATCAAGACAAATTTATGCCCTAAGGAGAAGAGAAATCTCCATATTAATAGGCGTATTAACTGGGCACTGCCTCATTGGTAGGCACGCAGAAAGACTAGGTGTGCCCTACCGACGATGCTGTAGGAGTTGTAAGGATGATGAGGAGGAGGAAACGGTGGAGCACCTCATCTGCAACTGCCCGGCTTTAAGTGGCGCGCGAATGCGCTTTTTGGGAGTTCCCTTCCTGGTTAGCCTACGACAGGTCACGGAGCTGGACATAAAGGACCTGATGGCCTTCATAAAGTCATCTAAATGGTTCGAGGAGGAGTAACGGTGTCGGTATAGGAACGTCAGTCCCGGGATTCTGCTATGTGGAGAATTCCGTTAATACCGGAATTTTCCATATGGCAGGGTCCCGGAACTGACTTTCCTAGTGTTGGTGGTATCACAACGGACCTTTTAATACTGGCCTAGGTGTGCCTCTGCGGCAGCCACTTGAACCTAACCTAACCTAGTTTGGCATTGACTGGTTTAAAGCTAATCAGAAATGAACTAGAATGAATACACCACAAAATGTATAGTCAATGAACTATATTGTTTGCTGAGTAGTTTGGCCTTGACTGGTTTGAAGCTAATCAGCAACGAACTAGTATAAATACACCACAAAATGTATAGTCAATGAACTATGTTGTTTGCTGAGTAGTTTGGCATTGACTGGTTTAACGCTAATCAGCAATGAACTAGTATGCATACGCCACAAAATGTATAGTCAATGAACTAGAATTTTCGCTGAGTAGTTTGGCACTGACTGGTTTTAAAACTAATCAACAATGAACTGGTATGCATATGCCACAAAATGTTTAGTCAATGCAGTAGTATGTTTGCTGAGTAGTTCGGAATTTGACTGCAGGGTAGTTTGACCAACTTCCCGGTAACCTAGGAACTTGAAACTTGGCATTTAATTGAGGACACGTTGACACAACAAATTAGGAGGACAATACAATCCCTCATCAAGATATTTGCAAAACTTAAAATTCCGCTAGGTGACCGGCTGGCCGATATAATTGCAAATCTGTAAAAATCTTTAAAAACAGGGGGAATCTTGCGATCGATTTTTGAGTAACTTTCCGGTTAGCTAGAGACCTGAAACTTGACACATTAGTCAGAACCTGGTGACAATGCAATCCCTCATCAAAACAATTCCGATAGGTAGCGCACAGATCCAGATACTTCGAAAACTATTTTGAAGTTGGGAATTTTGCGATCGACTTTTGACTAACTTACTGTCAACCTAGGAACTTGAAAATTAGCATTTAGTTGAGGGAACTGTAAATTTGTAAAAATCAAAATTCCTTTAGGTGGAGCGCTGGTCGATATAATTGAAAATCTTTAAACACATTGGGAATTTTGCTATCGATTTTTGAGAAATTTCCACGTTAGCTAGAGACTTTAGACTTGACACATTTGTCAAAACCTGGTTACAATGCAATCCATCATCAATGAAATTCCGGTATATAGCGCACGGGTCGAGATATTTCGAAAATTCTTTTGAAATTGGGAATCTTACCACTGTCTTTTAACTGGCGACCTAGGGACGTGAAATTAGACAAATTTTTTGGGGGCACGGTGACAATACAGTTTCTAGTAATCAAAATTCGGTTAGGTGGCACGGTGGTCGATTTGAAAAGTCGTAATATGCCCGAGCAACACCGAACAACGGGTAGCTAGATCTGAAAAAATAAGGCTAAGCTTTTAAACTTAGGAATCACCAAAACTAAAAATACAATAATAAAAAGATGATAAAAAAATTTTAAAGGCAACCTTTATATGAATGCTGTCAAAAAGCCGCAGCAAATTGGTCGTTAAACAAAGATATAAAGGTGGAGTGCACGTTTCCAAACTAAGGCAAACAATATCTTAAAGTCTAAATGGAAGTTCGGATATCGACAAAACATTTAAAGTCTATTAATTGCACTACATATATATATTTTCAAATCTCAAAAATTTATTACAATTGGTATGCCTAAAATTTCAAAACCAAAAACACCGAAACCAAGGCGAATTCGCCTTGACCGAAACGATATCTTTGTTTAACGACCAATTTGCTGCGGTTTTTTGACAGCATTCATATAAGGTTTGTTTATTGGGCTGCTCTAGCTTACGCCAGATTGAGATATTTCACAAAATTGTGTTTAACGAACACTTTTCTTGCTCTAGGTTGCTCTATCTTTTGTTTCATGAGTACGCTCAAAACAAAACTAGAGTAATCCAGATCACAAATTTCTGCTCTAGCTTTTTTTATGGAGTAAGTTAGAGCAGAGAAGCAATTGTCAGTCAGGAAAAAATAAATTTTTTAAAACTTCAAAAAAATTAGCTTGCAAGAAAATCGATGTTTTTGTACACGTGAATTTGCATTAATTTTGAAGATTTAAACAAAAAAAACCAAATAAAAAGAAACTATCGAGATTCAAGTGTTTCATGGCATTTCTGCTCTGAGTTGCTCTAAGTTGCTCTATTTCTATTTTGACAGCTGCCCTGCTCTGCTCTGCTCTAACCTGCTCTGAACTTTTTGTTGGTCAGTAAACAAACCTATAAAGTTGTCTTTAAAATTTTTTGATCATCTTTTTTTTATATCTAAGTGAAATACTCTGTTTATATGGTTTGGCGTTATGCGCTTTTCACTTTGATACACTACGCCACCGTCGCACTATGGCGCCTTTTGAGTTTTTGCTTTGCAAAAATCATAACTTTTGAGCCAATGAAGATATTTTAACAATTTGAAATGCAAATGAAAGATAATTGTTTGAAGTTTTATTATGTAAAAGCGCAGTTAAAGGATGCTTCAAAATAATTCGTCAAAGTCGAAAATGTTTAGAAAAATACAAAAGCAACATTTTTTTAGTAAAAATACAGCAAAACAATGAGATTTGTTTTATAAAGATGTATTTAAGCATTAAAGCAGATAAACTAATGATTTTGATGATGTAGCGTATACGTATATAATGAATAACTACCATAATCGATAGACGCATTGTTTCTTTTAAATGGCAATACTCTTATAAAACTTAAATGTCAGTTTGTGATGCCACAATAACAAGGTGCTTCAAAATTAATCGTAAAATTTAATTTTTTTTAATTTACAAGCCAAATATGTGTTTTATTAATAACTAAAAGTTATTGAAAGTAGGTCAATGAAATTTTATTTGAACTAAAGATTAAACAGCCAACCAATTTTGGAAAAAAAAGAGTGGCACTGCCCATTTATGATATAAAGTTTGATCTTACTAACCGCTTTACCAATATGTACCAAACTCGATAGACGTATTGATTTCTATAAAAATTTAATACTCGCTTAAAAGCGAAAAGCCTAAGCTTTAAAATAAGTTTGATAACCTTTACAGAAATGCAATAACGAAAAGTATATATTTATAAATTAATAAATTAAATAATTTGTTTATTTGAAATAAAAAATTAACTTGTACATACTTAGATATCTTATTTTTCAATAAAGTAACAAAATTGATTAGTAAATCTCTTTTTCATTGTTGTGATAAAAAGTGAGAAACTTATCTTATCTTAACATATGCTGATTTCGTTTCATCGAAAAAAATGTACACTTTCACGTTGAACATGTTTACACTCTTGCACTGAACACTATAAAGATGTGATAAAAGTGTACCCGTTCTGCATGAACCAGTTATCGATAAAACGAACATAAAACACTGCCCCGTTTGCTATACTATGTGCTTGAATAATTAGGTTTCGTCTTTCACCCATATTTAATTGTTATTGCAAAATCCAATTTATTTCACCAAATTTATCTATGAAATCAAATTTTCGTCACCTGATTTTCAGTGCAACCAGCTACCCTGTCAAAGCTTCAGAGGGTAAAAAGTGTGAGTTTTTTTACACTCTTGAAGTGTAAATTTTTAGGAAACGAAAACATATGATGTTTGACGTTTTACCTTCATTTTGCAAACGAAAACGGAAAATTGAAGAGTGTAACAAAAATTTTGATGAAACGAAATTACCAATAGTCATCGTAATTGGAACATATATCTAATAAAGCAACCATTTCTGAGCTATACTCATCTGTAAGATCTTTTTGTGTTCTTACATACCTCATAGATAATATTACCGGATCAGAAGAGATAGCATACATGTTAAAAGGTCTTCGTTTTGTTTAATTCGTGATACTTTGCAGGTGTTCATACATCCATATCTTTTGTAGTCCTTGTTCTTAGATTATTGAGCTTCTTTAGACAATTCTCCTGTTTTCTTTCTCCTTACATGTTGTGTTGTCATCGAAAACTTCTCCTTGTTGTGGTAGTGTATAGGTTAGGTTCAAGTGGCTGCCGCAGAGGCACACTTAGGCCAGTTTTGAAAGGCCCGTTGTGATACCACCAACACAAGGAAAGTCAGTCCCGGGACCCAGCCAAATGGAAAATCCCTGAGTTATTGGGATTTTCCACATAGCAGAATCCCGGGACTGACACTCCTAAACCGACACCGTTACTCCTCCTCAAACCACTTAGATGACTTTATGAAGGCCATCAAGTCCTTTATGTCCAGTTCCGCGATCTGGCTTAGGCTATCCAGGAACGGAACTCCCAAAAAGCGCGTTCTCGCGCCGCTTAAAGCCGGACAGTTGCAGATGAGGTGTTCCACTGTTTCCTCCTCCTCATCATCTTTGCAACTCCTGCAGCATCGTCGGTAGGGCACACTTAGCCTTTCTGCATGCCTACCAATGAGGCAGTGACCGGTTAATACCCCTATCAATATGCAGATTTCCCTCCTAGTTAGGTCATAAGCGCTCCTTATCCTGAAGAACCTGCTTGGTCGTGCCCTGCCTGGCAAGCTGGTCTGCCTTACAGTTTCCCTCAATGTCCCTATGTCCCGGGACCCATATGAGGTTTACGCGGTTCTGTTGGGCCATCTCCTTAAGAGATCGACGACAGCTGAGCGTCAGTTCAGAGTTGAACGTGTATGAGCCAAGGGATTTGATGGCCGCTTGGCTATCGCTGAAAATAGCGATATCTTCTCCGATAACACGTTTGCTTAACAAGGCCGCGGCGTCTAGGATTGCCGAGACTTCCGCCTGGAAGACGCTACAATGATCAGGTATCCTGAAGGAGAGCTCAAGGTCCAAATCCCTTGAATAACCCCTCCTCCAACTCTGCCGTCCAACTTCGAGCCGTGGGTGTATATGGAAGTGCCACCATTTGTTTCGGGACACCAATCCGTCCTCTCCCAGTCTTCTCTGCTGGGAATGTTTATTTTGAAATAGCTATCACCGACTGTAGTGGCCGCACAACGATCTGTGCTTAGAGGGAGAAAGCTGTAAGATTCCAGAATACTGGAGTGTCCAATAGTACCCGCACCCCAACTGGAGGTTTCTCTTCGGCGCAGAGCTGATGCCGCTGCTGACCGAAACCCTTCCAGATCAAGTGGCAAAATGCCCAGAATGACCTGGAGGGCTTCGTTGGGCGTTGTCCTTAGCGCACCGCTTATACAGATCATATTGGATCTATGGACTTTCCGCAACAGATTCAGGTATGTTGCCTTGCTCAGCGCAGGCCACCATACGACGACTCCATATAGCATGATTGGACGAATGATGGCCGTGTAGATCCAACTGCATACTCTAGGGCTGAGCCCCCATTTTTGCCAATGGCTCTTTTGCATGTGTAAAGAGCGATGCAAGCTTTCTTCTGGCGCTGAAGAACATTCTCCTTCCAATTCAGTTTCCTGTCCAGAACTATGCCTAGAAACTTGGCCTTATCCGACAAGCCCAGGCGCGTGCCATCTAGTTCTGGTAGGCTTAGTGGCGGTATTTTGTACCGGTTGGTGAAGAGGACAAGTTCCACTTTCCCCGGGTTGATACTAAGTCCGCAGCGAGAGGACCACGTCGAAACTTCTCGCAGTGCTACTTGCATCAGGTCACACAGAGTTTGTGGGAACTTGCCTCTGAATGCAATAGCTAAATCGTCTGCGTATGCCACTATCTTCCCGCCCCCCAGCTTGTGTCACGTAGCAAAGAGTTGACTGTGAGGTTCCATAAAAGCGGGGAAAGAACACCACCCTGGGGTGTTCCCCTTGTGACATAGCGTGATAACTCAACCGTACCAAGTGAAGAAGCTATTTTCCTTCCCCTTAAAAGTTGGTCAATTGAACCAGTTAGAGGTCTATCTACGCCCAGATTAGTTAGAGCGGAGTTGATAGCCTCCGGGCTTATATTGTTGAAAGCCCCCTCAATGTCTAGGAAGGCCACGAGACAGTAGTCCTTTTCACACAGCGATTTCTCAATGACAGATACTAGGCTGTGCAGAGCGGTTTCTGTTGATTTACCCTTGGTGTATGCATGCTGATAGCTAGAGATTAGGTTGCTATCAATATTCGTTGAGAGGTAGTCGCTTAGTATCCTCTCAAAGGTTTTGAGTACAAAGGACGAGGGACTGATCGGTCTGTAGTCTTTTGGCTCGTAGTGGGATGCCTTCCCAGCCTTAGGGATAAACACTACCGTGGCGCTTCTCCAGGAGCCCGGAATGTGGTTGAGAGCCAGGCAGGCTGTGAAGAGAAATACCAGCCATTTAGCTGATGTCTCCAACGTGTTTATAAGTTGCGCGGGGATAATCCCGTCCGGCCCGGCAGCCTTATACGGTTCAAAGCTCTTAACTGCCCCCTTACCCTTTCCTCAGTGTTTAGACCACCGGTCTAAATATATCGGCCGCCCCTCGTAGCAAACCGTAGTATCTTCCGCGTTATTACCTTTTACTTTTTATCTTAATACCGATAACAGCTCTTACCCCTTCGAATCCTACAAATGTAGGCTTTCGGCGGCGGTACAGAGCTACTATTTATCTAAAGACTCGATCACTTCTTTTCCGAGCATACGCGAGTCATCAGCTGCCAAACCAAGGTAAATTATCACTTAAATTTCCATATCACAATTTATTGTGCACTGTGTAATTATTTCCATCCACTACATTTCCTTATCACATACTAGTTACATTTAATAAAACTATTTGTACATATTCACTTTCGAATCCCATTGTTTATTTACTTATTCACTCGCCGCTCTTTTCATTTTCTTTGCATATTATTACGTGCGAGCATCCCGCCATTGCCATTGGCCGCACGTAACATTTGGTCCATCTCACCGGAAATTCGAACCGGCAACCTAAATCAAGCCAAATCAAGATTGCTTAAAATCCAGCTACCAAGGAATAAACACAGTTTCTAAAATCCAGCATAAAATTAATTACCAAGGCACAAAAGTCCAAAGGCAATAAGCGAGCTACCATACCAGCGAATACAGACCAGCGAGTTACACAAATACACATAAATACATCCAGTACTCACACCACATCACAGCTTACAGTCAGCTCTAATCACATCACATCATATCAACACATCACATCAGCATCACTGCTCACCAATCTGCTCACTACAGTCCATCTGCTCAAAGCATCACATTTCATCACTTTACACCAAATACAGTCCATCTGCTCAACAGAGTTTCATCACTCAAGGTACGTTGGTTTGTTTAGTTCATGCACCATATTTTTTTTTAATACGTACAAAACGTAAGTGAACTTTGTGAGTGATTTTTTTTAAAAAACAAAGTAAGTGAAAACCTTGTGTGCTTGACAGCGCAATATCGCCTTTTGACTATCGGTTAAGTCCCCCACCGGTGGTAAGACTTATCCGACACAGCTCAAGGCAAGCAGTCAGTGAATTTTTTTTGTTTTTTTTATAGACACTTATCACTGCACTGAACATCTGCCTGCTCTACCACTTCGTGTGGAAACGTTCTCCAAAATAACTTTTAATTTTCACTTAGTTGATGCTTTTTTAAATAATCCATCACAAAGTTCACATCACATGAATCAGTTCATCAACACACCATATATTCATCATCTACGTTGGGTGGCTTGTGATATAAATATTTAAAGCGTACACAATTTACAAGTGTCGCTTAACAAACACATTTACTTGTATAATTTAAAGATTAAATAAACAATTATCACTAGTCCACGAATATCTGGACAAACACAATTGCGTTAATTTTTGTTTGGAATTTCACTTTATTTTACTTGGTTTGGCTATACAGGGTTCACAATACCCAAAGCACATTGAATCTGTACCGAGATTTCTATCTGTGCCACATACACTTTGTTGATACATTGAGTCTTCAGAGACTTTTATTTGTTATCACCATACATTTTAGAAACACTAAACCTCCAGAGGTTATCTGTTACACAAATACTTTTGAAACATTAAATCTTAAGAGATTTATTTCGGTTTCATATACACAGTCCTTGTTACACTAAATCTTCAGAGATTTTAGATCGGTTCACAAACACTTTAAGACGTTAAATCTTCAGAGATTTTTCTGGGTCACATACACGTTTGTTGAGACATTAAATCTTCAGAGATTTCTTTCGGTTTCACATTCTTTTTAGAGACATTAAATCTTCAGAGATTTGTTTCTTATACACTTTTGAGAAATTAAATCTTCAGAGATTTCTTTCGGTTTCTCATTCATTTTAGAGACATTAAATCTTCAGAGATTTGTTTTATACACTTTTGAGACATTAAATCTTCAGAGATTTATTTCATATAATCTTCAGAGATTTATATCACACACACTTTTAAAGACATATATCTGTCTATCACACATTTCGTAAGATTAAATCTTCAGAGATTATAATCAGTAACACTGTTTTAAATTTCGCTTATTTTCCAAGCAAGACACCTTCCTGAGTCCACTTCTCTGTAAATATACAAAATATTTAAGCAAATAAAGAGAATGGAGACATATATTCGTCAGTCCGACTGCATAGTGGAGTTCGAGCAAGAATGGAGCTCTACTAATATTGAAGAAATGGATAAGCACACCCTTGCACTACAGCAAGAGGAGCTGAAGTCACAATACAACAACAAAAACAACAAAGTTCGGATGATACATCTAGCCGTGAAAATAATATTCGGCTTCCGCCCTGTGACACCGATGTGTTTAAGGGTGATTATCTATCATGGCCAACCTTTAGGGATATGTTCACGGCCATATACACATTAAATAAACGCCTTACCCCGGTTGAGAAATTGTATCATCTCAACCAGATAACCCAAGGGGAGGCAAAGGAAATAGTCCGCAGGTGCCCATTAACCAATGAAGGCTTTACTACAGCCTGGAAAAATTTAAGTGACAGGTACGAAAACAAACGTATCCTAGTCAATACACAGTTGAAATCTTTGTTTAGTCTGACCGCAGTTGAGAAAGAATGCGGTACAAAGATTAAGCAACTACAAAGAGACATAAATATTTGCATCTCGTCGCTTCAATGTCATCAAATTGACATATCTAATTGGGATGCAATAATAACATATTTATGCTCCACCAAACTTCCGGAATGTACTCTGGCTCTATGGGAACAGACCATTGAGAACAAAACAGAGATACCAAAATGGGAAGATATGGACAAATTCCTGTCCAACCGTTTCCTAACGTTGGAAACAGTTTCCGATCTGAAGGGTAGCACAGGCCCAAAAACACCCATGAATCAACGGTCAAATAGTTCACGGGAAACGCCGAGGAAACTCGGAGTTTACCAAGCCAGCGTCCCTCCTGGCTGGTGTCAAATGTGAAACACCAAGGAGCACAGATTGCGGGATTGTCAAAATTTCCGAAGGCTGTCCATACAAGACAGAATAACCTTTATTAAGGAAAAAAGGTCTTGCCTAAACTGTTTGTCAGACAAACACACCGTGACACGATGCCCTCATCCGCTTAATTGCACCTTGTGTCACTTGAGGCACAACACCTTACTCCACCTGCCAACAGCACAACCCCAAGGAAACCAGCAAAGTTGGAACCGGAACACCAACTCCAACAATCAAAGTCGGAACCGAAACACCAACACAAATAATCGAAGTTGGAACCGCAACTCCAACGATGATAGGCCCTCAACTTCGCAACAGGCTAGGGCAAGGCTTGAGTCTGCAAATAGAAACGAAAATGTTAATAATGTTTCTACATTACATGCTAATACAACTAAAGGGGTACTGTTGGGAACCGCACGCATTAAGATCCACTATAATGGAGTGGATTTCTCGGCCAGAGCACTTATTGACTCCGGCTCTGAGTGCTCTTTCATAACTGAAAGACTGAAAAGGAAAATAAACCTGCCATCTAAACGCCTGAACATCCAAATGTCAGGCATAAACAATACGCTGTCCGCGCAGGTAACAGAGTCGTGCTCTATTACAATAGGCTCCCTCATCGACCCATTAGTTAGCATTGATACAATGGTCCTAGTCCTACCACAACTTACAGGGGACCTTCCGACTTGTCAGGTCAGTGCATTGACCCAGCAAGCGTTCCCTGACTTGATTCTAGCGGATAAGAGGTTCTTCGTTAACGAACCAGTCGACCTCATCCTAGGAGGCGACATATATGCAAAGATAATATTGAACGGTATAAGGAAGAACGTGATGAGCACGCTTCTCGCTCAAGAAACCGTCTTCGGGTGGATACTGACCGGTCGAGCAGAAACAGCACAGCCCACTAATAATAGGGTATCATTTTTTAACGAGATAAGCCTAGATAAACAGTTAACCGCTTTCTGGGAGTTGGAAGATGTGCCTAAGAAAAAGGCACTAAACGACGATAATGCCTATTGCGAGGCACTTTTCAAAGCAACAACGGAACCCTTTAAACAAGAGTTTCCCAACGATATATGCTTAGGACCCTCATTAAAAGGCGTTTGTTCTCAATTTTACAGGAATGAGACCCGCCTGGCTGAGACACCGGACCTACAGAGAGAGTACAATAGAGTATTGTCGGAGTATGAGACGTTAGGACACATGTCTAAGGTTCCCACAATGATACCACCCCAGTCAACGGACTGCTACTTCCTGCCGCATCATGCGGTTATCAAGGAAGAGAGTACAACTACCAAAGTCCGGGTGGTTTTTAACGCTTCCTGCCCTACTACTAATGGCACAATTCTTAACGACATTCTTCATACAGGCCCAGTACTTCAGGCCGACTTAACAATATTACTCCTTAGATGGAGATTTTTCAAATACGTTTTTAATAGCGACATCGAAAAGATGTATCGCCAGATATGGGTCAAACCCAATCAAACGAGATTCCAAAGGATAGTTTTCCGGACCAGACCTGAGAACCCTATCAACGTCTACGAATTAAAGACGGTAACATTTGGAGTTAATTGAGCCCCTTACTTAGCAATTAGAACACTGCATCAGCTCGCGGACGACGTGGAAACTTCATTACCCGTCGCTGCCAATATTCTACGAACAAGCATGTACGTCGATGACGTCCTTTCAAGAGGGCATACCATCGACACAGCCAAGAAAGCGCGCGATGAAATAACACATGCATTACAGTCTGCAGGCTTATCCCTTCGAAAATGGACGTCAAACTGCAGCAAAATACTACAGGGAATACCCAAACCTCATCGACTAAATGAGGACTTTTTGGAGTTCGAAGACTCCAGTACAGTGAAAACACTCGGAATCCGTTGGAACGCGCATTCCGACCAGTTTTATTTTACAGCTAAGCCCATTGAAAATAAGGATAGCATAACCAAACGGGCAATACTCTAAGCCATCGCTAAACTCTTCGATCCATTAGGATGGCTGGGCCCAGTCATCATAGTAGCCAAAGTGATTATGCAAAACATTTGGCTAGAGGGGACTGACTGGGACGAGAGAGTATCTGATCAAACTTTAGATAGGTGGCAAAGCTTTATGCACGACTACAATGAAATTAATAACATTCGGATTCCACGATGGGTGTATTTCACGCCATCCAACGACGTGGAAATACACGGATTCTGCGATGCCTCCGAAAAAGCATACGCAGCCACAGTTTTTTTAAGAGTCAAAATGAAAGATCAGGTTTACGTTAACCTGCTAATGGCGAAAACAAGAGTAGCCCCAGTGAAGACCATCTCCTTACCCCGATTGGAGCTGTGTGGAGCGGTTCTGTTGGCCGAGACTTTGGAATCCGTCATCGAAAATCTGAATTTAGGCACATTCAAAATTCACCTTTGGATGGACTCAACCATCGTCCTAGCATGGATCCGAAAACCACCGTGTTCGTGGTCAACGTTCGTGGCGCGAGTCCCAAAACAAAATCCACTTTTAAAGCGGAGTCACACCTCATTTCGCCCGACGAAATTAAGGCTACGACTCAACGTCTTATATCCATCTACCAACAGAAACATTATTCTGCAGAATTAGGGAATTTAAAATCCGGGAAACCTATTGGGACAAAAAGCGAAGTCCTGCCTCTCAACCCCTTCATCGATAGCTGTAACATCTTGCGGGTGGGCGGCCGTCTGTCTGCATCCCTTGACCTACCTTATAACGAACGTCACCCAATTATCCTCCCTTACGCGTGTCATTTCACCCGTCTTCTGGTCCAGTTTGTCCACAAGATCTCCCTAAACGGAGAAAACCAAGTAATGCTGCGGCTTATCCGCACGCAATACTGGGTTCCAAAGGTGAAAAACATGATTAGATCTATTATCCACAACTGTAAGGTCTGTACCATCTTTCGACACCGAGTACAGACCCAATTAATGGGGGACCTTCCTTCCGCACGCACTACCTTTTCCCGGGCATTTACTAACACCGGGGTAGATTTCGCCGGACCCTTTGACATCAAGTCCTACAGCGGCAGAGGGTGTCGCATGTCAAAGGGCTACGTTTGCCTGTTCGTATGCTTTACGACCAAGGCAATTCATCTAGAGGCCACCAGTGACCTCAGTACCGCCTCGTTCCAGGCAGCCTTCGACAGGTTTGTTGCCAGACGAGGATGTCCAAAAAACATCCATTCCGATAATGGAACGAACTTCGTCGGTGCCTCTCGAGCTCTCCGATCCGAGTTCAAGGCTTTTCTAGCTGACGCCCGCAACCAGACCCTTTCCAACTATTGCCATCAAATCCTGACCTGGCACTTTATACCAGCTGGGGCCCCTCATATGGGTGGACTCTGGGAAGCGGGGGTAAAAAGTTTCAAAAACCACTTTAAAAAGATCGCCTCCGATCATAAATTTACCCTCGAGGAATTTAGCACCCTACTATGTCGCATCGAGTCATGTCTCAACTCTCGACCACTAACTCCCTCTTCCAACGAACCGTCGAACTTGGAGCCACTTACCCCAGGACATTTTCTGGTTGGAGGACATCTATTAGCCCCCCCCCGAAATCGACGTCAGCGAGAACCGTGCCTCACTCGTCAACAGATGGGAGAAACTCAAGGCGTTACACCAAACGTTCTGCAAACGATGGAAAACCGAGTACTTCACCGAGCTGCAGAAACGCGTCAAGTGGAAACATCCTCAAGCAAACTTGAAACAAGGGGACCTGGTTGTCCTAAAGGAAGATAACTTACCTCCCAACGAATGAAGGCTAGGACGCATCGCGAACTTACATCGTGGACCTGATAATCGAGTTCGAGTCGTCGAACTAGACACCGCGCGGGGCCGAACTACCAGACCAATCGCGAAATTGGTCCTACTTCCACCCGTCAGCGAGGATGACGGAAGGGAGTAATATTCCACTTCTCCATATCCCTAATTCCACTTCGCATTTCTTTCCGGATTAGTGAACCATGCGGTTTAATCCCCGCAGAAAAAAATCTACCACCCCAACAATAAACCCAATAGCAAGCAAATGCACTCGTTAAACTTGGTAACGAGGCCAACAAAAACCCTACCGCAGACGGACTAACCGATCTGCCACAGAAGATGACAATGTGCTACACAAAATTAGCAGCACATCGCCCAAACATAAATTCCCTCACAACAAAGTCAATTGCCAGATAAGGAGATAAAAGGCTTTTTTCTTCAAATAAATGTAAACAATCGTATTAACCCCTTGCCACCTAAGCACAGTCCTTGTGCCCCATACAATTGTTTTACTGAAAAATTAGATAGCATTTGTTCATGCCAAAAGAAAAAATTATCAATACCACGAAATATGCTAGCCCAGTAACTTTGGCAACTTTGGAATCTAGCTCTTTTCGGACTTTTGCGTTATAAAAATAACGAGTAAACAAGAATTTTTAAAGGTAGAAGTTCAATATTTAGCCACCTAAAGATCTCCGACATGATCATAAAATATGATTAAAAACTCATGTCCAACTTTGTTTGAATCTCAGAAATTAATAATCTAAATGATTCAAAAATGATTTCCAGGATTAATTTTGATTATCAAAAAGAAACATATTTGATTATTCCTGTGTTCATTTATATGACAATATAATCACAAAAAAGGAATGAAATCGTACTAAAATTCAAATAAAGAAATATTGGAAATTCAATGTTAAAATCAGAGACTTGTAACAAAACTCGTACCGAAACGAAACTCGCGTTTCTGGCGTTTCTGTTCCAAAAAACTTTAAAGGATAGAAACTAAATTCGAAACAAAATGATTGTAACGGTTTCAGCAGAAACAAAATCTGTAACGAAACTAAATTAATTTTGTTCCTTGTAACAGAAACCGAAACAGAAACAAAACTCCTTTGTAACAAAAGTCGTAACAAAACTCCGAAACGGTTCCAGCAGAAACAAAACCTGTAACGAAACTAAATTAATTTTGTTCCTTGTAACAGAAACAAAATTATTAGTTTTGTTCCTTGTAACAAAACCCGTAACGAAACTAAATTAATTTTGTTCCTTGTAACAGAAACCAAATTAATTTTGTTTCTCAGTAGCAGAACTCTAAACATTCTTATAATACTATTTGCACTACACTAGTATGGATAATATATATCGTCGCTCGGCCCGAAATACCGCGTATTTGCAAAAAACAAAAAGGCGTATATACCAAAATGTCCAAAAACGAGATTTCGTTACCCTGACTGGGACTCATCGGTCTCAATGTATTGACGCTAAAATTCCTCCGTTTTTAGATACACAAATAAATAAATAAAAAAACTTTTATGGAACCTATTTTCTTTACAATAGAGCTGTTCAATACCGCGTATTTTAAAAAAGCTATATTTTGCAGTTTGAGTGCTTTTTCTTTTGTAAATTCTTATATCCTCCTACACAATTTGGCATCAAATACGCGGTATTGCGTGCCGAGCGACGATAGTAGTTTGAATGAATTATTATTAGAAAATGAAATATTTGTTGATAACTATTAATGTTAAATTTTTCACAATCCGTTGCCCTATGCATATGTATGAAGCGTTCTTATATATCATTTAAAAATAAAAAATAAAAAATAAAACCCTATAGTCGCGCAGTTATATTTTTCTTCATATCTTCAGCATTTATTGTCGGATCTTAAAGTGTGATACTCCATTTCTTTGTGCCAAGGACCCGGATTTTCCTATCGAAGTTCCATTGTGGTACTTACCCGCCAGTATGTAGCTGTCCAGTGACACCAAGAAGTTAAATGTAATGTACTGCAAATATAGTTTTGCTACTGAGAAACAAAATTAATTTTGTTTCTGTTTCGGTTTCTGTTACAAGGAACAAAATTAATTTAGTTTCGTTACGGCTTTTGTTACAAGGAACAAAACTAATAATTTTGTTTCTGTTACAAGGAACAAAATTAATTTAGTTTCGTTACAGGTTTTGTTTCTGCTGGAACCGTTTCGGAGTTTTGTTACGACTTTTGTTACAAAGGAGTTTTGTTTCTGTTTCGGTTTCTGTTACAAGGAACAAAATTAATTTAGTTTCGTTACAGGTTTTGTTTCTGGGGTTTTGTTTCTGTTTCAGTTTCGTTACAAGCTGTGTAACAGAAACCGAAACCGAAACGCGTTACAAGTCCCTGGTTAAAATGTTATTTGGGTTAAATCTAAAACACAAATGCTTAGCAAGGGCGTTCGTATAAGAACTGTAGTAAACTCGTAAATATACGAGATTTGTAAACTTAAGACATAACACGAATACCCTTATTTTGTTTCAATTCGTTATTGAAAAGTTTAAACGTTTTTAGATCAACGAAAAGCTTTTCCATTCATTGAAATCAAAATCTCAAAAATTTTGTTTATTTTGATTGATTTCCCCATATATTTTTCCATTGTTTGAGCAAGAATATTTTTTTTCATACAAAAAAGGTAAAAAAAAAAAAAAAACTAGAGCAGAAATTTGTGAGCTAGATTACTCTAGTTTGTTGTGAGCATACTCATGAAACAAAAGATAAAGCAACCTAGAGCAAGAAAAGTGTTCGTTAAACACAATACCTCAATCTGGCGTAAGCTAGAGCAGCCCAATAAACAAACCTATGGTTGAACACTACACTCACCCGATGCACCTGGTTGGGGTTGCCGCTCCCAGTTGTGGGTGTATTTGATTCCTTGACAGCTCGACGTTGCTCCTCTTCTTGACGTGCACGCTACTCCTCCATAGACACACGTAAAGCAAGTGCCAATTCTGGATCGTCTATTGGAGCAGCGCCATTCAATACAAACCAACTTCACCTTGCATTATAGGTGAGAAAAGTAGGGCATCTGATAAACCGGAACTGCGTCGTACACTGGCAAAATGCGAACCAGTTCCATCTTTGCCATTCACGAAATCTGAAAGTAGTTCATTATTGTTGACGTAAATTCAAAGCCCATAAGTCAAAACCCACGTTAGGGACACAAGCCACCCAACCATCCAAAAATTCACATAAAATAACGGGTTATTAATTTTTAGAATGACTCGTTACACCGCGACACGCGTCAAGACGGAGGGAAGGTCCCGTCCCTTCAGCATCCCGTGCCGCTTATGTGGCAATAACCACGGCATCCGATTTTGCCAACAATACCGTGGGATGGCGGTTGAAGAGCGGTTACGGGTGGTACTTATCCATAAGTACTGCCCAACTGCCTATCGCCATTCCACGGTCTAGGAACTTGTCCGAGCAAGGACCGATGCTACCGGTGTCGCGAGACACACCACACGACGCTGCACATGGACGACGCCACCACCCGTCCCTCTCCATATATCCGGGAAAACATCGAACAGCTAGAGGACGGCGAGAATTCCGATGACGCCTTGTCCATCGCCATCACAGAAACAACGAAATCCTGGGCAGAACAGGTGGCCGAAGAAGAGGAAGAAGAACAGGCAGCCAGGGCCAATCCGACTCCACAGCTCAGCGGCGCGGAAACACGTTCTTTCCGACCGCTACTACGGAACGAGCTGTGGAGAAGCCACGAACCAGCTCCAGCAGAAAAAAGAGGAAAGGGTGGCTCGGAAACCCGTACTTTCCGACCACTTCCCGGGCCCGGTAAGGTGAACCCTGGTGGCTTGGAAACGCGTCCTTTCCGACCATCTCGCCGTCCCACCGATGTAAGACGGGGTGACGCGGAAACGCGTCCTTTCCGCTCATCACGCCTCACAGCCGGCCCATTCCACCGTCAGCGGCCCATTCCACCGTCAGCGATACCAAAGTAGTACGCCACAGACATCTGCCCGCCACGTTTCGGTCTGGCAGAGCTGCAAATACGCCCACCGACGACATCATATTGCGGTCATTTGTCGCTATTGCGCCCACCGCTTTAGTATCCATTGAAGCCGGAGGCAGACTTCACATTGTGCGTGCCCTGATCGACCCGTGTTCTCCCACGTCGGTCATTGATAGCTCGCCATTGACCTCGACTTGGAGCGACTTGGGGGAACGCGGCCGATGAGGTGCACAGTGGCAAGTCATTTTCAGTTCATGAAACTGGCGGACCCTGAATATTTTCGCGCCTCGCCAGTGCGCCTCGTGTTAGGCGCCGACGTCTACGCCAACATCATGTTGAACGCCACACCGCCATCTCAACTCAACGGATTATTAGCCCAGGCCACAATTTTCGGCCTAACAATATCTGGTTCGTACCAGCAATAAAATTTCCCAAATTATCCTCTACACACAATGGAGAAAATTCGAAACACTAATAGTAAGGTGCAATGAACTAGGCATAACCACGTCCATATTCTAATCTTTCCTTTTCATCCACAACAGGACCATTGTAGCAGCTAGCATGGAGAGCCTATGGGGCCATAGCCATTTCCATTCACCATTCATAGAGTCGTCGTGTTAGCTTAAGCCTTAGATTGGAGCGGTTGCTGGTGACTCCTACTTTTCTTTTAGCGTTGCTTGTCGCAAGGGGCCGGCATGTTTAGACCACCGGTCTAAATATAAGAAAATTCGAAACACTAATAGTAAGGTGCAATGAACTAGGCATAACCACGTCCATATTCTAATCTTTCCTTTTCATCCACAACAGGACCATTGTAGCAGCTAGCATGGAGAGCCTATGGGGCCATAGCCATTTCCATTCACCATTCATAGAGTCGTCGTGTTAGCTTAAGCCTTAGATTGGAGCGGTTGCTGGTGACTCCTACTTTTCTTTTAGCGTTGCTTGTCGCAAGGGGCCGGCATGTTTAGACCACCGGTCTAAATATATCGGCCGCCCCTCGTAGCAAACCGTAGTATCTTCCGCGCGATTACCTTTTACTTTTTATCTTTATACCGATAACAGCCATTGCCATTGGCTGCACGTAACACTCAGTGATGGGTATTTTTACTGCCAGATTTGTTGCAGGTACTAGTGGTGCGTCATGCAGATTCCCCAGAAAATGTGTATTCAAGAGCAGCTCAAGGGTTTCCTCTTCTGTGCTGGTCCAGGATCCGTCAGTTTTTCGCAAATAGCTGATGGCTGTTTGACTTTTCGAGAGGACTCGTCTAAGTCTCGCTGTGTCGTCGACCTTTTCGACGCCAGTACAGAAATTTCTCCACGAAGTTCTCTTCGCCTGTCTCAGAGCTTTTTTGTAGGCCCTAAGTTTAGCTTTATATTCGTGCCAATGAGGCTCAGAGCCGAGGCTCTTGGCCTTGTTAAATTGTTTCCGGCATGATTTGCGGAACGAGTCCAAATCGTAGGACCACCAATGTGGCCTGTGTTTATCGCGTGGTTTTGGCACTGGACAAGCCTGTCCTAGAGCATTTGAGAGCGCCGATGTAAATGTAGTAACAAGATCCTCCAGCTCCTCTACTGATGAGGGGGCTTGTGAGGGCAGTACTGGGAGGTCTCTGTCTAATATTTCATTGTGTAACTGCCAATTTGTGTTACGTGGATTGCGTTTAATGATTGGTTGTTCTACAATAAAGTCTAAAACCATTTCGGAGAATGAATGTTCTTCCAGAACCCGCCATTTTCTGACCCACCCATAAGCGCCTTCACTACAGATAGTGAGGTCTATGACCTCCCTACGGGTCTTAGTGATAAAAGTAGGGTCATCACCCACGTTGCAAATTACCAGGTTGGTTGTTAAGAGGTAATCAAACAGAGACTCGCCCCTGGCATTGATATCGGAACTCCCCCATTGGACATGGTGAGCATTAGCGTCCGCTCCAATAATAAGATTACCCGTGCAGAAATTTGACACCAGGTCTTTCACCTCCGTTTGTGGTGGGGGTTCTTCGGCGTCGTAGGGCATATAGACCGACGCCACCGTCAGCACAGTAAAAAGAAAAGTCTAAATTTAATACCAATTTGGTGTTTATATATAACAACGCCAAAAAGTATTAAATTAATACCATTTTCCGTTTAATTGAGAGAAAGAGTATTATTTTAAGACCATTTGGACTAATTTAATTGCCAAAATTGAGAGAGAGAGAGCGATTTAGTATTATTTTGGTATTATTTTAAAACCATTAGTCCAAATTTAATTTCCAATCTTTTTCAGGGTCTTAAAATAATACTATTTGGTATTAAATTTAAAAAAAGTAGTCTTTCATTTTTTACTGTGAGGCGGGTGTTGTCGACCGTTAGACTGATAGCGGTAATATCACCATTGGTGTAGTTAGGTAGGAGAAAGGAGTTCAACTCAGACTTGACCAAAATACACGTTCGGACTTTGCTCTCCTCGCTGGCTCGAATGAGCTTGAAGCCCTTAGTCCCCAATCCGCAGATTCTCGAGCTATTGACCCAGGGTTCTTGGATGAGGACCACATCCACGTCGCCTTTAGAAAGACAACTACTTAAAGCAGCCGAAGCCACTTTAGATTTGTGCAGATTAATCTGAAGCACCACCAACATGAGAGCGCACAGACTTCCCTGCCGTCCCCATGTCGTCGAGGTTTGCCCCATCCCGGAGGTTGCCTATCAACGACGAGTTGTTCTGATTAACTGCCCGATATGGCGTTGCAGGAGTCCTGCTGCCTGTAGCGTTAGATGTTAATCGCTCAGCGTTGGCTGCTACCACCGTGACGTCGAGGACTTCCTCGTCCTGTAGGCTGTCCTCCATCTCCGAGTTGTTCACAGCACTATCGGCAAGGGACGTGGCGGATAACATGCTTTCCGCATCGGAATCCTCCGCTTCCTCTTCTGGTAATTCGTTTTCCGGTTCCCCCGGAGCAGCCGAGAAGGCAGCGCGCTGAGCATCACCACGATATACGTGGATAACGATCTGGCCTACGCTGTAGTGTACTAGGCCATTGAACCTTTTGAGGGGTTCGATTGACTCTTTATTCATGGTGAACACCACCTGTCTGTCGAGCCCCACCGCATCCCCGACCAGACCAGATTAACACTCCAGTCATGCGTTGGGAGTGACGGATTCATTAGCCGTAGCATCCCGAGAATTCTGTCGGGTTCGTCAGGGATGGCCGGAATCCACGCCCTTGCCCTTGGACGAGCTGGAATGTCCTTCCAGTCGACGACCTCTATCTTTGCGCCCTTGTAGACTTCCCCAGTTTAGCAGCTGCTGCCTTATACAGTGCTACGGTTTTTGCATCCTCGCATGCGAGTCATTTGATCTGGTAGTGTATAAGCCAGCTTCAAAACAAATTCCATACATCTTATCCTAGCGTGCAAAAGAGATATTCCAAACTCGTAATTTAGTTCATCAGTTATTGATTCATCAAGATTTTCAAAGTCCTTTTGGCTCTTCTTACAAATTGGACATTTCATTGTAATTGTCGTATTTGTTATTAGGTTGAAAAACTTTTCCATCGACCATTGTTAGAAGAAAATCATGCTTTATTGTAATGACATTCCCGAATTCAATGTATAATTGTTGGTTCAAATTTGCAATTTGATGTTTTATATCACTCACTGTAGCTTTTATGAGTTCCGAAGACTCCTTCTCGTATTTAAATAATATCGGGCGGCACAATTTTGTTGATGACGGACGTGGATTTTTCCAATATTCTGAAGTTATTTTTACTGCCAGATTTGTTGCAGGTACTAGTGGTGCGTCATGCAGATTCCCCAGAAAATGTGTATTCAAGAGCAGCTCAAGGGTTTCCTCTTATGTGCTGGTCCAGGATCCGTCAGTTTTTCGCAAATAGCTGATGGCTGTTTGACTTTTCGAGAGGACTCGTCTAAGTCTCGCTGTGTCGTCGACCTTTTCGACGCCAGTACAGAAATTTCTCCACGAAGTTCTCTTCGCCTGTCTCAGAGCTTTTTTGTAGGCCCTAAGTTTAGCTTTATATTCGTGCCAATGGGGCTCAGAGCCGAGGCTCTTGGCCTTGTTAATTTGTTTCCGGCATGATTTGCGGAACGAGTCCAAATCGTAGGACCACCAATGTGGCCTGTGTTTACCGCGTGGTTTTGGCACTGGACAAGCCTGTCCTAGAGCATTTGAGAGCGCCGATGTAAATGTAGTAACAAGATCCTCCAGCTCCTCTACTGATGAGGAGGCTTGTGAGGGCAGTACTGGGAGGTCTCTGTCTAATATTTCATTGTGTAACTGCCAATTTGTGTTACGTGGATTGCGTTTAATGATTGGTTGTTCTACAATAAAGTCTAAAACCATTTCTATGTAACGGTGGTCGGAGAATGAATGTTCTTCCAGAACCCGCCATTTTCTGACCCACCCATAAGCGCCTTCACTACAGATAGTGAGGTCTATGACCTCCCTACGGGTCTTAGTGATAAAGGTAGGCTCATTACCCACGTTGCAAATTACCAGGTTGGTTGTTAAGAGGTAATCAAACAGAGACTCGCCCCTGGCATTGATATCGGAACTCCCCCATTGGACATGGTGAGCATTAGCGTCCGCTCCAATAATAAGATTACCCGTGCAGAAATTTGACACCAGGTCTTTCCCCTCCGTTTGTGGTGGGGGTTCTTCGGCGCCATAGGGCATATAGACCGACGCCACCATCAGGCGGGTGCTGTCGACCGTTAGACTGATAGCGGTAATATCACCATTGGTGTAGTTAGGTAGGAGAAAGGAGTTCAACTCAGACTTGACCAAAATACACGTTCGGACTTTGCTCTCCTCGCTGGCTCGAATGAGCTTGAAGCCCTTAGTCCCCAATCCGCAGATGCTCGAGCTATTGACCCAGGGTTCTTGGATGAGGACCACATCCACGTCGCCTTTAGAAAGACAACTACTTAAAGCAGCCGAAGCCACTTTAGATTTGTGCAGATTAATCTGAAGCACCACCAACATGAGAGCGCACAGACTTCCCTACCGTCCCCTGTCGTCGAGGTTTGCCCCATCCCGGAGGTTGCCTATCAACGACGAGTTGTTCTGATTAACTGCCTGATATGGCGTTGCAGGAGTCCTGCTGCCTGTAGCGTTAGATGTTAATCGCTCAGCGTTGGCTGCTACCACCGTGACGTCGAGGACTTCCTCGTCCTGTAGGCTGTCCTCCATCTCCGAGTTGTTCACAGCACTATCGGCAAGGGACGTGGCGGATAACATGCTTTCCGCATCGGAATCCTCCGCTTCCTCTTCTGGTAATTCGTTTTCCGGTTCCCCCGGAGCAGCCGAGAAGGCAGCGCGCTGAGCATCACCACGATATACGTGGATAACGATCTGGCCTACGCTGTAGTGTACTAGGCCATTGCACCTTTTGAGGGGCTCGATTGACTCTTTATTCATGGTGAACACCACCTGTCTGTCGGGCCCCACCGCATCCCCGACCAGACCAGATTGACACTCCAGTCATGCGTTGGGAGTGACGGATTCATTAGCCGTAGCATCCCGAGAATTCTGTCGGGTTCGTCAGGGATGGCCGGAATCCACGCCCTTGCCCTTGGACGAGCTGGAATGTCCTTCCAGTCGACGACCTCTATCTTTGCGCCCTTGTAGACTTCATGCGAGTAATTTGATCTGGTAGTGTATAAGCCAGCTTCAAAACAAATTCCATACATCTTATCCTAGCGTGCAAAGGAGATATTCCAAACTCGTAATTTAGTTCATCAGTTATTGATTCATCAAGATTTTCAAAGTCCTTTTGGCTCTTCTTACAAATTGGACATTTCATTGTAATTGTCGTATTTGTTATTAGGTTGAAAAACTTTTCCATCGACCATTGTTAGAAGAAAATCATGCTTTATTGTAATGACATTCCCGAATTCAATGTATTATTGTTGGTTCAAATTTGCAATTTGATGTTTTATATCACTCACTGTAGCTTTTATGAGTTCCGAAGACTCCTTCTCGTATTTAAATAATATCGGGCGGCACAATTTTGTTGATGACGGACGTGGATTTTTCCAATATTCTGAAGCTTCATCTTTTAGTTGTAATGGAACAATAGAAGCCATAAACATATCTGTGGTCATAATCAATATCAGCCTAAGTCGACTTAAGAAATTAGACCAATTGAAACTTTTGCTGGTGATTTTGAATAGCAACATCGAGACATTTTTCAAGATTTCATTGGCCTTTTTTTACTTTCTTTACCAACAATTAAATCCAATACGTTTGCCTTAGTTATAAAATAGTTTTGTTACAAAAATTCGCCAGCAAAAATTTCAATTTCTTAAGTCGACTTAGGCTGTTATTGCTTATGACCACAGATATTATCATCTGTAATTATTTCATCGTTTACATTTATTCTTTGTTTATATGCGCTTTGTCCTGATGATCCATCACAGCCCCACTTATTTATCAATGATCGACCATGCGGGTTGGGGTTCTAGAATATGCCCGCGGTAGGTATGCCTGTCGTAAAAGGCGACTAAAATCCAAAGAGAGGACAACTCAATAAAACCCGTAATTCCGAGTGTGATCCGTACCGTGCTCATGGGATGAATGACACTACGTTAGTGTGTCTTATAACGGTGGCCTCCAGATACCTGGCGCCCTCTGGTTATAATTAGTCTTACTGGGATATCGGGGGCTATGTCTCAGCTGACCTTCTTTCTTCTATACTCGTGGGAATTATATGTACCGATTAAATGAGAAAAATCATACTTTAGATCATGATAAAGTTAAATTGCTTTCAAGTGATCAGGCCAGATCTGGCCTTTCGGTTGATACCGAATCAAAAGCTGAAACCGCAGGCATGGTGGGGCTGAATAGGCCCCCCATGATACTGAAAATGTTGGAAAACGTAAGCACTTGAATGGTGCCGCTCGTAAGCGTCTCATGGGCATAATTCCACAGGATTATCCTAGTACCATCTGGTCTTCTGAACAACTGAAGATCATAAGGAGGGCCATTTTGAATGAAGTGTTTCAACTTCAAGTTGGCACTATTAGTCCCCGCTTCACGAGCTGCCCGATTCGCCAAGGATGGCTTTCAATTATCTGTGATGATTCTAATACTGCAGAGTGGTTAAAAGACATCGGCCCAAAACTAGTTCCTTGGGAGGGGGCGAAACTGAAGATAGCCTTGGTGGAACAAAAAGCTTGCACAATTAAGATGTCAAGCAAGAAGGTTGTTCAATACAGCTAAAGACACGGGAGACTGGGTATCCTATAAAAATGCCCTAACCTTCTACAAGAAAGAACTTAGGAAGTCTAAGAGGGCGACTTGAGGAGAACACTGCGAAAACATTAAAGATCTTCCTACGGCAGTGCGGCTCCAAAAGGCCCTTGTGAGAGGCCATAGCAACGTCATTGGTACTCTGAAGAATTCTTGCTTGCTACTCACTTTCCGGACTGTACACCAGGCTATCAACACTCACATCCTATAGTAGATGATTCTCCAACTATTAGTGGAAGAGAAAAGAGCCTGGCAGCAAAGCTAACCAATGTGAAAAATCTCCAATGGGCTTTATCGACTTTCAGTCCTTTCAAATCCCCAGGACCGGATAGGGTCTCTCCTTGTCTGTTACAGCAAGGAAGTAACTATACAGCCCCAGTCCTATCAAATTTATATAGAGCATCCTTGCTGCGAGGATATATTCCTAACAGGTGGACAGAGGTTAAGGTTTGGAAAATCTGCCATCGTCATATCGACCAATAAGTCTCAGTTCCATTCTCCTAAAAGGAATGGAGAAAATTTTGGATCAGCACATTAGAGAAGAGAGCTTAAAAAAACTTCCTCTGTGTAAAACCCAATTCGCGTACCAACCCGGAAAATCTACAGAGACTGCTATCCATTGCCTTACGGAAAAAATTGAAAAAGCCATAGAGTCTAAAAACATAGCCCTGTGTGCATTTATCGATATATCAAGCGCTTTCGATAATACGACGAATCAGGCCATTGAGGAAGCCATGATTAGCAAGGACGTAAGCCCAATGATTACTCGCTGGGTGCTGGCCATGCTAAAGCAAAGAAAAATCAGCTTTGAGATAGGAGGGAGTGCTGGCTCAATCGTGGCTACAAGAGGATGCCCTCAGGGAGGTGTACTTTCTCCTCTACTGTGGACCCTAGTCATAGACGAACTTCTTTATCTTTTGAAGGGCATTGGCTTTGACGTACAGGGATATGCGGATGACTTAGTAAGTCTGCATAACAGGAATGCATGAAGAATCAATATCCGATCGCATGCAACAATCCCTGCGCATCATTGGAAGATGGTGCACTAACAAAGGGTTATCTATCAACCCAAATAAAACAGTCTTGGTGCCTTTCACGAGACGAAGAAAGCTTTCTATGTTAGAGCCGTTCCTAGGAGGCAGCCGCATAGGTTTTTCGACGGAAGCGAAATACCTAGGCATAACATTGGACAAAACCCTCACATGGAATACTCATTTGGAGGCAACCATAAATAAAGCAACGAGGGCCTTCTTCGCCTGCACTAGACTTTATGGCAAAACATGGGGGCTGTCTCCCAAAATGACGTACTGGTCATTTAATACAGTTGTGAAGCCAATAGTCACATACGCTTCTCTAGTCTGGTGGCCTAAGACTGTTCAAAGAACAGCGGCAACTAAGTTAAGTACCCCCTGCGGGTTAGGGGTTTAGAATATGCCCGAGGTAGGCATACCGGTCGTAAGAGGCGACTAATATGCACATAGGTAATTGACGTGCTAACTCGATGGTTGATCTACGGATATGATGCCTCTCACCTCTCATTACCCATCTTCTCCTTCCTCATGGATGGAGGGATGCCATGACCTAGAAGGTTCCACTGGTCATACCAAATCGCTACCACGACAGTCGGGCAGTACCACAAGGGAGTACCGCAGCGTACCGGGGTCATATCCGGCCAAGGACTGTCAACTTCGGCATCACTCCCCAAAACCTTCGGGGAGTGTTTTGTTGTTAACAACAACAACAACAACAACAAGTTAAGTAAGCTGCATCGGCTAGTCTGTGTCGGTATAACAGGTGCAATGAGAACGTGCCCTGCTGATGCTTTAAGTGCCCTTGTGGGAATACAGAGAAGGAGGCCACACTTGCTGCATTAAGACTTCAAAACATTTCCGATATAAAACTCGGAAATATGACAGGACATATGAAGATAGTCAAGAATTTCATAAATAGTCCTATATTGCAAGTAAGTGATGCAATAACTCCTACGCTCAGGATCATGCGAAACTTTGAAGTTTCGATCGTAGATCGAGTGCTCTGGGACACAGGGAATTCTTATGCCGAATATGATTCGGAGATTTGGCATACGGATGGATCGAAGCTGGAAGATGGTAAAACGGGAGCTGGTATCTATGGCCCAAATTACAAAAAATCGGTACCGATGGGTAACTACCCCACTATCTTTCAAGCGGAAATCCACGCAATAGAATTATGTGGCAGAGAATGCCTCCGAAGAAGACTATCCTCTAGGCGAATGTACTTTATGTCGGACAGTCAGGCCGCCCTACGTGCCTTGCAGTCTTACACTATAACCTCGAAGCTTGTCGATGAGTGCGTCGCAGTCCTTAATGATCTGGGAGCCAAAAACAAGGTTTTGTTAGGTTGGGTCCCAGGGCATGAAGGGCATGACGGCAACGAAAAAGCAGATCACCTGGCAAGACATGGTGCTCTAACAGCATTTTATGGTCCGGAACCTTTTTGTGGACTCACGAAGGCCCACGTAAAGGAGACCATAAGCAACTGGGAAAATAAACAGTTTAGGCAGCATTGGCTTAGCAGCCTAGGGCAGAGGCAGGCCAAACTCTTTATAGAACCTTCACAAAGAGCATCAGCCAGGCTCATTAATCTAAGGAGGGTAGATCTAAGAACCCTCACTGGGTATTTTACGGGACATTGCCGTCTGCGTTATCGCCTGAGTAAGCTGAATCTGTCAGATACAACAATTTGTCGGTTCTGCGAACTGGACGATGAAACGCCGGTTCACATACTCTGCGAATGCATTGCGTTAGCAAGAAAGAGAGTCTGCTACCTAGATGGGGTCACTCTCAATCCGTTCGTAATATGGAATAAAAATAAAAGCAATAAGCTGATAGGTCACACAATAGATCGTACTAATGGTCGCGGTGTAATAAGGCCTTATAATAATAATAATAATGTTCGCTCCTTTGGCAGTGATTTCTTCAGAAAAACTTTGCAAGAGTCGTGTAGACGTATGATCCATTAGGTTTTGGAGCTCAACTTCAGCTGATACTTCGCTTATTTTGAGACTTCGAGGAACTGCTTCTTTCTTGGCTTTAGTAATTTTTTTGTATCCAGGGAAAAGGTCGGCTTTACGTTGTAAGTCATTATACGCAATATAATATATTTTTTCTTTGATAAACCGAGATCTATAAACAGCGCCAAAGCTTCTTTTTTTTTTTTTTTTTTTTTATATAAAAACTTTATTAACAAAGACAATTGATTGTACAATAAATACAAGCATATATCTGAGCAATTACATAGTACGGTACCTCTGCACCATATAGGCTTAATAGAGGATATCTGGCTTGTACAAGTGTTAGGTTGGAAAACATACATACATATATAAAAATAAAAAATATAAATTTAATGATAAATAGTTACTTAGCATTTACTCTGAGGAATCAATTAAGAAGCGATTCGATGCTATCTAGAAGATAGCGCTTTAGCTGAATTTTGAAACTAGATATACGACTCAACGTTTTGATATTACTGGGCAATTTATTAAATTGGTTAGGTCCCGCAAATTCTATTCTTTGTTTAGAAGTCTCTAATCGACATCTAACTACTCTAAGCATTTCGCAGTTTCGCGTGTTGAACACTGATTGGTTTCGATCAAATCTTAAAACATGATAGCCCATATTATTAATATTTTTATAAACGTAGATTAAAAGTTGCTTTTTATACAACCCAACTATTGGTAATATGGATTTTGCATACTCATTGAAGAGACTTAATGTGGAATGCATTCTTGGGAGGTTAAAAACAAGTTTTAGTGCGGTGTTCTGACACGATTGGAGGGATCTTATTTCATTGCTTACCTTATGGGCATATATTATTGGAAGATACGACAGATGGCTGTGAATAAGAGACTGGTATAAGGTCAACTTAACTTGTGTTGTAAGCTTATTACGAAACTTATATAAAATTCCAATAGCGGGGGTAATTTTAGATTTTGTTGCATCAATATGGGTAGCCCAAGATAAGTTTCTAGCTAGATGCACTCCCAAATATTTAACGGTGTCAACCTCAAAAATCTCCTTTCCGTCAATAAATACACTAAACTCCTGATTTGTTTGAGTCATTATTTGTGGTCTAAACCTGACTAGTTTAGTTTTACCTGCATTCAACACCAATTTATGTAAGCGCGCATACTCGGAGATAGCAATAGCATCGTGTTCAATCTGAACCTTAAGAACAGCGGAATGTTTATACGGATAAAAAAGGCTAATGTCATCTGCAAACATTACGAGACGACCATACAAATTGAGATTCTTAATGTCATTAATATACAGCTTAAAGAGTAATGGCCCCAAGACGCTGCCCTGTGGCACACCACAACTAATTGATTTTAAGAAACTCATGGACCCATTGATTTCAACATATTGTTGTCGGTTTTCAAAGTAGTCCATTAAAAGTTTATGTTCCTTATTTCTTATGCCTAACAATTTTAACTTTTGCAATAAAATAGAATGGTCAACGAGGTCAAACGCTTTGCTGAAATCATAAAACATGCCAGCTACACCAGCATATCCATGATCCAAGCCATCGCAAATAATATTGACAACATTGACCACCGCCTCTTCAGTGCCACAACCTTTTCTAAATCCAAATTGATAAGGAAACATCACCTTTTCTGACTCCAAAAAATGCATAAGTTGGTCGTATATAATCCTTTCAAAAACTTTATCTATAATTGGTAGAACAGCAATCGGCCTGTAATCTTCAGCTTTCTTTGCATGAGTGACTTTTTGAATTGGTATTACTTTATGAATTTTGAGAACTCCTGGATAAGAGGAACTTCTAACCATGTTATTAAAAGCTTGTGTTAAATAGGGTGCTATTATATCTTTTGTCAAAAATAGTGCTTTTGGTGGGATCTTGTCGTGTCCACAGCCTTTGTTTATTACCATGTTTGTCAGCGCAAGTTCCATGTCTTGGGTGCTAATCTCATTCAGCACGAAACTGTTTTGAAGCTTTGTTGATATTCTAAACATGCAACAGTCATCATCGTCTCGAACTTCGATGCTGTTTTGTAGATCCTTTGCGGATTCTAGGAAAAAGTTGTTTAAAAAATTAGCCTTATCTATGTCACACGTCAATGGAACATCATCACTGCCATGAAGCACAATACACTCTTTCTTTTTTCTGCCTAAAGTTGTGTTGAGAAATCTCCACGTTTTTTTTGGATCAGAGCCACATTTACTAAGCATAGACGAATAGTAGTTGTTCATTGACAACTTCGTTGCGCTTTTAATAACCCGGCTAATTCTCCTAAGTCTTTCACATACCTCCTTTTCACGACTAGTTTTTTTCCTGAGTTTCAAAAGTTTATTCTTTAACACCAGCAACGCTTGAATGTTCTTGTTTATCCAGGGAGCTACTTCATATCGTAAAAGGGATTTATGTTCTATTTTTGTCGTAGCTAATTCTAAAGTGTCTGAAATTTCATGCATGAGTACTGTTAAGTCGGACTGATCATTTCTATCAGGATTGTATTTCCTCTGTAGCGCATTTGGTGGTATGGGAATGCTACTTTTGATCCTCATCAGTCGCACTGGACTTGCTACCGCAACTGCTTCTGTTATATGAGACTTCACCTTTTCATCTTTTTTTATATTTAATGGACAGTGCTTCTGAAGTTAAATGGTGGGTGGCGAGTAGTTTATTATTATATGTATTTAGTTATTGGTTAAGGAGTATGAGCTGTGGCACAGTGCTTGACGTACCCAACTCACACTCCGGCGGACAAGGATCGAATCCCGCCGCCACCGGTATTTTTTAATTATAAATTTTTTTATTTTATTTTTAATTTTTAATTTATTGAGTGTGTTGAAGCCAAAAGGCTTGCAATGGTTGGGAATCGCTGGAGGCCTTTCGATATAGTTGTCCGCTGCAAAGCGACACTGTGATGGGAAATCCACCGGTGAACATTTCCATGCTAGGAAGGAATGAGTTGATGATTGGCTGGAACGATCAGTCTTTGGCTAACCATCTATCGAATCGCTCCAGGCAATCATCGACATTCAAAATTCTTTCAGGTAATCTTTGGTATATCTTGCTATACTTATTTTCCATCACTTTTAATATACTCCTTTGTATATCAACCTACCTTTTTCTAATAAATTCCACCGTTTATTATTTACTAATTAAATTATCTTGTTTTTATTTCTTTTCGTGGCTACATCTTGTTCGTGAGTTCGCACCGGCAATTCCCTCGTTGCTTCCCCCCCAAACATTGGTCCTCCGGAGCCGTCGAACTCTACGAACTGCATTGGAAATCACTAACAACAAGCAAAATTCTTTCAGCCACATACATTTCATAAGTGAAAAGAAAAACACAAGCGTGAAACAACACCAACATAGAACAACAAAACACAAAGAAGAACAAGAAGCAATACAATACCTACATCGAGTTGCAGACTAAAATATTAACAGGTGCGTGTAATCATTAATTTGTTGAGCTGGTAGGAATTTTGTTTTATTTGCTATTCCTAATAAATTGATAGTGTTTGAAAATAGTTTTTGTGGATAATCGGTGCATAATAGTGCAAAATAAAAAAGTGAGATAAATACGATTGTTACCGGCATCATAGTGGTTAATTAATTTGTACTTCAGAAATCGTTTTGTACGGCGAAAATTCGTTTGCCCAAGAAAAAGTCCAATTTAAATCTTTGGTTTAATTTTCCTTTTGTAAAAAATAATCAATAATTAATTCGGTTAGCATAAATAACAAAACAATCGTGTTTATCCTCTCCCTTACTTGTTGCTCTATTGGATTTTGTGCGCGATATTCCAGATTGGAAACCTTTTCCAATTTTTTTTACTTGTTTTGTGAGAGTTAAAGTTCTCAGCGTTGGCTTTTGCCCTTTTCAATTTGCAATCGGCAATAAATTGTCCATATTTGTATTTACATACATCCATACATACAAACGTATTAGCTTGGAAAAATTTAATAGTCAGCCGAATACAAATCTACCCTCGCTTTGTTAATTTAGCCTTACAAGCAAACAGCAGTAAGTGCAGTAGTACCTTTTTTGGTTTTTGCGACAATTTTTTATTGGTGGAAAAATATCTTACCACATCAATAAACATAAAATTTTCATAAATCAGTTCACGCGGTCACTTTAGTAATTTACAGCATTAAACATAAAAGCTTTATTTATATATACATATTAGAATTTCTCATTGTTTAATAATATAAGGTTAAGCAGTCCGAGACGTTTTTGACACTTCTCGGCTTCATGCTTCCTTGTCTGAGTGACAGTGCTACTTCTTTTCAAAATCGTATGAAAATGGTAGTAAAAACCAATAATCTTGATACGAACAAAATTACAGCAACACTGAAAGCTTTTGAAGTTTGTTTTATTT
Source organism: Campiglossa producta (assembly GCA_964058755.1). Classification (NCBI taxonomy): domain Eukaryota; kingdom Metazoa; phylum Arthropoda; class Insecta; order Diptera; family Tephritidae; genus Campiglossa; species Campiglossa producta. The sequence goes on along the minus strand of CAXKVI010000006.1, from coordinate 19,145,351 downwards.
TTATTTTGAAAAATTAATTGTCTATTTGGTAAGATTTTTATGAAAATTTATTATTTTAACTAAATAATAGCAATTTTTTCTTTTTCCGCAGCCTTTTGTCAGCATACAAATACGTTACTTCATCCTTTGAAGCTGAATTTTAATCAAGGAAAAAGCTTGTAAGCATTCTTACAAGAATCTCCATTTCACCAAAATGCAGGTTTTGACCTTGCCCTCCTCGCTAGCTCGAATGAGCTTGAAGCCAATAGTGCCCAATCCGCAGATCCTCGAGCTGTTGACGCAGGGTTCTTGGATGAGGACCACATCCATGCCGCATTTAGAAAGCCGATTTAGATTTGTGCAGATTTATCTGAAGCACCACCAACATGAGAGCGCTCAGACTTCCCTGACGTACCCATATCGTCGAGGTCTGCCCCATTCCGGAGGTTGTCTCTCAACGACGAGTTGGCGTAACGGGAGCCCTGCTGACTGAAGCATCAGAGATAATGCGCTCAGGATTGATTGCTCCCCGTCCAGCAAGCTGTCTTCCATCTCCGAGCTGTTCACGCCACTTTGCGAAAGTGCTGTGGCAGATAATATGCTTTTCGCGTCGGACTCCTCCCTTTCCTCTTGAAGTTCTTCGATATCCGAGATCCACGTTGCAGCGGAGATGGCAGCGCGCTCTGCGTAGACACGGTTTACGTGGATAACCATCTGACCTACACTCTAATGCACTAGTCCATTGTAACTTTTAAAGGGCTCGAGTGCCTCCTTATTCATGGTGAAGACCACTTGTCTATCAGGCGGAATGCTATTCCGGTCGACCAGCTCGATTTTTGCACATTTGTAGACTTCACCAAGTCTTGCAGCTGCTGCCTTGTACAGTGCAACAGTTCATGCGCGGTCACACGCGACTATTTTAATCTGTCCCTGGTGCCAACCCTCATCCGTGACCGCGGCTGTACCACGCGTTCCGGACGTGTCGCCACTGGTCTTTGGGGATTGCCAAACGGTCGTTCCCTCTGTCAAGAATGCCTAATCCTGTCCTTAGTTATTTTGGCAAAGCTTGGTTTGTCCACTCCGGGGCGAGGTTTTAACTCCACGTCCGATCTCTTGCGTTTGAAAGGGTTTCCGTTTACCCTCTTTGGCACATAAGTGGTTTGGAAATCCGGTATCAGAGATTGCACCAATTCCACCGACTTCTGGAACTCAGCGACAGCGTTTCCTGAGAGACTCCCTCATATTTCTTCAGGGTCCTTGCGGCCAATCGTTTTTCCAAGTACGCAGAGCGGAGGGAAGATATCTCCGGGGAGTCCGGACCCGTAGTTGCCATCGCGGTCGCTGAAAGCTCAGGTGCAGCTTTTTTCTCCTTTGGATCTCCGAGGCAAGCTCCTGAGATCGCTGCCACAGACGTTAAGAGATTAGTTTTCATACCTGCGATTGATGAAAGTTATTAAAAAAGGATCCAATTTTCACGTTTTTTAAGCTTATTTCGTACATGTTTACTGATACCCACAAAAAGGGCATGCTTTTTACAGTTAAGTTTAAAATTAATTTAATTTTGCTAATAATTTTTAAAAACAAATGTTGAAAAGACAGATTTCCGGAAAAAAAATCCTGAAATTTTGCGAACGGCGTTTATTCCTTTTCTACTACAATTTCCCTAAAGGGGGATTTTTTACCCTTTTTTGCATCCTTCGTAAATGCAACTCTATTAAGGAAGCTTTGCCTTGGCAAATGTCAAAATCTGCTTAACCTTATATAATTTAACAATGGAATTTCTTAACGTTAGAATTTTTGATATACGTTTTATTTATTTAATTATACACCCACATTGAACAATTCATTCCAATTTTCTTTGGTGTTGCTTTGTTTACCACCTTCAGCTTCGTTAGCGCGAGTAAGTGTAGTACATACACACACATACATACGTACAAGAGCGCTAAAATTTGTACAAGCATCCCTGTAGGAAATTTTTGCATTGACCCAATAGGAACATATTGCGTCAATAACTTCGTCGAATATACTCTTATTTATACTACATTGGGGCGCGTATCATCCCTTTCGGGTTATAAAATAATTTTGAGCTAGTTTCCGCAGATTTCTGCTTTGTTTTAGTACAACCGAATTTCGTCAAATTTTCAAGATGCCTTTAAATTATTATACTAGATGCTCTGATCAAGTCGTCGCATTCAATGCGGAATACTCCGACGCCTCAATAAAAGAGCAATCAAAATTCTCATTAGAAGTTCTGAAAACAGAATTAATCGGTGCTTGGTCGAAAGCAAAGGAAGCATATGAGGAATGTATGCGCACGTTAGTAAAGACGGGTGAGGTAGAAGCAGTGGAAGCCAAGCAGGCAGCCACCCGTAAAGATTATATAGAGTGCCTATCTCGCATTGGTGAATACCTTCAGCAGGCCGAAGCAAAAGCTGCGCCAACCCCAACCCCTGCCCAAGTAGTGAACTCGTCCAACAGCCTTCGTTTACCCCCTTGCGACACAGACATATTCCATGGGGATTATGTCTCATGGCCATCATTTCGGGATCTTTTCACAGCGATTTACATTAATAATGGGCGGCTTAGTGACGTCGAAAAATTGTACCATTTGCTTCAAAAAACAAGTGGTGAAGCAAAGGAAATCGTTTCAAAGGCTCCACTTACCAATCTAGGCTTCGGGATGGCATGGACAAATTTGAAGGCGACTTACGAGAACAAACGAGTTCTAGTCAACAGCCATCTGAAGGTACTTTTTTCTCTTCCAGTCATTCGGACTGAAAGTGCATCGGCACTAAAGGAGTTGCAGCGGAGCATTAATGGATGCCTAGTAGCCCTGGAAACGCATGAGGTCGCGGTGAACAATTGGGATCCAATCCTTATTTCCTCTGTTCGAATCGCCTCCCAGAAACGACGCTGAGTTTATGGGAACAATCGCTCGTAGACAAAGCAGCTTTACCAGCTTGGAGTCAAATGGATGCATTCCTCACGCAACGGTTTAGGACACTTGAGTCCATAACAGACGTAAAAGCTTCAACGTCGTCGTCTTCGGGAAACCAGCAACAAAAATCGATTTCCTCCTCACAAAACCCAACGGGTCAAAAAAAGGTAGCGCTAGCGACAAAAATCGCGTCTGCTAATTGTCTGTTATGCCCAAAACAACAACACCACTTGCGTTTATGTACCAAATTTTTAGCGCTTTCGGTAAATGATAGATTCGCTTTTGTTAAAAAACATAAGTGTTGTTTGAATTGTCTGTTGAAAGGCTATTCCCTAAAAGACTGCAAAAATCAATTTTCGTGCTCTAAGTGCCAGAGTAGACATCATACTCTACTTCATCGAGTGCCTTCTAGCGCACAAACGTCCAATGACTCAACAACCGCAACCGCTTCACAAGCATTTCATACAAACATACAGTCCACTTCGTCGAATAGTAGTAAGCCGTCAGGAAATTTGAAATCGTCAAATTTAACCTCGGCACTTCTCGGAACCGCGATGGTTCATATTTGCCATTTAGGGTCAACATATGTCGCTCGGGCATTGATTGACTCAGCTGCAGAAGCATCGTTCATTTCGGAGCGACTTCGGAAACTTCTAAAGCTACCTTGCGCAAAAGCGAACGCAATTATATCGGGACTTAATCAAAAAGTTTGCAACAATACTTCGAAAAGTTGCTCGTTCGTTTTGGGCTCACCCCGTGACCCAAATCTTTTCATAGATGCCAATGCATTTGTTTTACCAAAAATTACCGGTAACTTACCTTCATCCTCAATAGATGAATCAATATTAGACCAACTGCCTAAAGTACCTTTGGCAGATTCGAACTTCCTTCAAAGCGGCCCCATAGATGTTTTGATAGGAGGTGACTTATACCCCAAAGTTATGTTAGACGGGTTAAAGCGCAGTTTGAATAACGATTTTCTGTCCCAAGAGACCGTGTTCGGGTGGATCATCACTGGAGCATCTTCCACTGCACACGTCTATTGCTTTGTTACAAAAGTCTCAATGGGGGAGGACATCTCGTTAGATTGCCAACTGCGCAGATTCTGGGAACTTGAGGAAGTTCCTAAAAGAAACCTCCAAACGGAAGAAGACTCGTTTTGTGAGGAACTTTACTCGAAAACCACCACACGTAATTCGGAGGGGAGATACATCGTATCATTACCTTTTAAAAAATTTTACCCAACGGATTTAAAACTAGGAGTGTCTCGACATATTGCGCTACGACAGTTTCATCGAAATGAAGAAGAGTACGACAACGTCGTGAAAGAATATTTGGAATTAGGACATATGGAGAAAACGGATCCTCCAAATTATGAGCATTCACCCAGCCATTTTTACCTTCCACATCACGCGGTTCTGAAGCCTGAAAGCACTTCGACAAAATTAAGGGTCGTTTTTAATGCGTCAAGTAGTACCTCCAACGGAGTATCTCTAAATGACATTTTACATGTAGGCCCCGCTCTTCAAGCTGATTTAACGATGTTAATAATTCGTTGGCGCATGTATAGGTTCGTACTAAACAGCGATATTCAGAAAATGTATCGTCAAATCTTAGTAAATCCATCGCATAGGCCGTACCAAAGGATTCTTTTTAGAGATGACCCACTTAGTAACGTAGACGACTTTGAATTAAAGACGGTTACCTTTGGCATAAATTGCGCACCGTTCTTAGCAATTCGAACTCTTCTTCAATTGGCGCAGGATAGCCAAGATTCACACCCACTAGCAGCCCAAATCCTCCGAAATTCGATGTATGTAGATGATGTGCTGGCGGGATTCCATGATATATCCACAGCCCTAACGGCACGTAACGAGCTCATCGGAGCATTAGGCAGCGCAGGTTTCGCGTTGAGGAAGTGGTCATCCAATTCTAAGGAAATCTTAGCAGACCTTCCACAAGATCACCTGCTCGATAGGGATTTCCTGGAGTTAGAGGAAACAAGCACCACGAAGGCTTTAGGTATAAGATGGAATGCTAAGTCAGATAAATTTTTCTTTAAAATTCAAAACCCAGTGGTTAAAGATACTTTCACCAAACGGGAAACTCTCTCGATGATAGCAAAGCTTTTCGACCCGGCTGGGTGGCTAGCACCAGTCGTGGTACTAGCTAAAATTATCATGCAACAAATTTGGTCAGATGGGACTCGTTGGGATCAACCTTTAGCACCTCAAACCCTTTCACAATGGTGTGCCTTTTTGGAGAACTACAAGTATGTTGAAGAAATACAAATTCCGCGGTGGGTGCAATATACAGACCAGTCTTATTTCCAAATTCATGCCTTTTGCGATGCGTCGGAAAAGGCATACGCGGGGGTGATATACTTAAGAGTAGAAAATCAAAATATCGCGTCGTCTCATCTGTTGCTAGCAAAAACGAAAGTTGCACCTATCAAAACTATTTCGCTCCCCCGTTTAGAGTTATGTGGTGCAGTTCTCATAGTCGATATGCTTAAATCTCTTCTAAGCGAATTACCCTGCAAAATCGAAAATGTCACTTGTTGGACGGATTCAACAATCGTTTTAGCATGGCTAAATAAACGACCTAGCACCTGGACAACCTTTGTCGCTAATCGAGTGGCAAAGATTCAGGAAATGGTAGGATCTAGGCATTGGAACCACGTCGATTCTAAAGCTAATCCCGCAGATCTCGGTAGCAGAGGAACTTACCCACAGGAATTACGATCGAGCAAGTTGTGGTGGCATGGACCCCCATGGTTAGTAAACGAGGTAGAAAAATGGCCATCATATGATCAGCCAATCGAAGACGTCACCCTCGAGGCCCAGGTAGTAAAGGCACATACGTCGCGAATATCGAAGTATGAAGATCCCCTAGAGAGATTTTCGTCATTACCAAGAGCACTTCGGGTTCTCGCATACATCTTTCGATTCTACAATCGGGCCAACAAATACACAAGACCATTTCATTCGTATCCCTCGCGTACTATCTCGGGAGAAGAAATTTCAAAAATCCGCACTCGGCTGATAATTGTTGCACAAATGAATAATTTCCCTGAAGAACATCAACATCTCACATCGAAAATCCCGATTCACTCTAAAAGCAAAATTCTTACGTTAAATCCGTTCTTAGATAATCGTGGGGTAATCCGAGTGAATGGACGACTAGCAAATTCTTTAGCTCTCTCCTACAATGAAAAACACCCCATTCTACTTCCCTATAGTTGTTCTTTTTCCAAATTATTAGTCGAAATGATACATCGCATTTCTTTACATTGTGGAAATCAACTGACATTGCGTTTACTTCGTCAGCAGTACTGGATTCCAAAGGCGAAGAATCTCATCAAGACAGTTATCCATAACTGTAAGCCGTGCATTCTTTATAAACAAAAGGACCAGTGCCAAATCATGGCGGCCCTTCCGGAAGAGCGTACAATGCTCACCAGACCGTTCGAAAATACCGGGGTCGATTTTGCCGGACCTTTTGATATCAAAACTTTTTCGGGACGATCGTTTAAGGTAACTAAGGGATATGTTTGCATTTTCGTATGCTTTTCAATAAAGGCAATCCACTTGGAAGCCACTAGCGATCTATCCACAGAAACATTTCTTGGTGCCTTTTCGAGGTTCATTGCTAGGAGAAGTTGTCCAAAAAATATCTTTTCGGACAACGGAACGAATTTCGTAGGCGCGTCAACTTGCCTAAAGAAGGACTTTAAAAGATTTCTTGTTACATCGCAGGAGTCCTTATGTAACCTCTATAGTCACCAAGAGGTCTCGTGGTACTTTATTCCTGCCGGCGCTCCCCACATGGGTGGGCTATGGGAAGCCGGGGTAAAAAGTTTTAAATTCCATTTTCGAAGAGTCGCTGCTGCTCAGAAATTCACTTTCGAAGAGTTTCAAACATTGCTGTGTCGCATAGAGGCTTGCCTTAATTCTAGACCAATATCGCCAAACTCCAACGAGGTTTCTGACTGCGCAGCACTAACCCCCGGCCACTTTCTTACTGGAGGTCCACTTCTCTCGCCCGCGGAGCCCTCAATCGACGCCAATCCTACGTCGTTAATTAATCGTTGGCAAAAATTGAAAGCTCTGAGCCAACAGCATGCCGTGCGTTGGAAGGAGGAGTATTTGAAGGAACTACACAAACGACAGAAATGGAAGTTTCCCAAGAAAGACATCGAAGTCGACGACTTAGTAGTCGTCCGACATGAAAATCTGCCTCCTAACGAATGGCGCTTGGGTAGGGTTACTAAGGTTTATCAAGGTACCGATAAAAAAGTCCGTGTCGCTGACATTCGCACCCAAAAGGGATTGATAACGCGCCCCATCGTCAAGTTAGTGGTCTTACCCAATTAACCTTTTCTCTCTCTCGCACTGTAGCATCATGGAATCGGCACGTTCGAACGAATCGACAACCTCCACGGTACCCGCCTCATCGCCACCAGCGCCAACTGCACCGAACAAAGTCGCCCAAACATCATCAAAATCAGACATCCGCTTCAAATGCAGAATTTGTCACCGCGCGCATCCACTGCGGTATTGTAAGAAGTTTCTGCAAGCGAACCATGAACGTCGGCTAAGGCTCGTACTATTGCATCGCTACTGTTCGCGCTGTCTAGCACACTCGCATGGGGCCAAAAATTGCGAAAGTCATGGGACGTGCCAGTATTGCCATGAGAATCATCACACGCTGTTACATTCCAAAGCCTCTCTGTACCTTCAAAAAGAGGTGCCTCAGCTTTTGACACAACTCTCGGGAACCATCACCGTACTTCCAACGGTCGCGGTGTATTTGCATGTGGGGCAGCGGACGGTCTTGACCCGGGGTCTGCTCGATCCGTGCTCGCAGACGAGTAAAGTCTGTGGGTCACTAGTCAAGCGTCTGCGCTTGCGCACATTACCGGTGGCCACCACCGAAATGTGCAAGTTACGCGTCAGCTCGTCTAATGACCCATACGTACAATTCTCGTTTGCTGCCAGGGTCGTCGCGGAGGTCGGTTTAAAAACGCCTGCCCGCCACCTCAGCCAAACCACGCGCGAAAAATTCGTCAATCTTCATTTAGCAGACCCGAATTTCCATACGTCGTCCGCGGTAGCTGTAATCTTCGGCGGCGACGTACACAGTAAAATTATGCGCACCGAGATCATCGCGTATTCTGGGTATCCTACTGCCCAGAATTCTATATTCGGTTGGGTCCTTTCTGGCCCATGTGTCCTTTAAGACACACATACCCCTTACTGGGTACCGAAAAACTTTATGAAGGCACCTCCTTACTGAGGATTAGTTTTCAGACATTATGAATTGAATTGAATTTAATAAAGAATTAGAAAACCATTGAAAAGCTCAACAATTAATGTCTTTACACGCATATTTAGCCATAGATTTAGTCACATATTGTTTTGAATTTGAATTTGAATTGTAATTATAAGAAATCTATTTTGCCACATCTCAGAAATTCCTGACCTAGTATGTTGCAATTCCTCAGTATTGCAAGGCTGGCGGCAATGTTGAAGCCAAAAGGCTTGCAATGGTTGGGAATCGCTGGAGGCCTTTCGATATAGTTGTCCGCTGCAAAGCGACACTGTGATGGGAAATCCACCGGTGAACATTTCCATGCTAGGAAGGAATGAGTTGATGATTGGCTGGAACGATCAGTCTTTGGCTAACCATCTATCGAATCGCTCCAGGCAATCATCGACATTCAAAATTCTTTCAGGTAATCTTTGGTATATCTTGCTATACTTATTTTCCATCACTTTTAATATACTCCTTTGTATATCAACCTACCTTTTTCTAATAAATTCCACCGTTTATTATTTACTAATTAAATTATCTTGTTTTTATTTCTTTTCGTGGCTACATCTTGTTCGTGAGTTCGCACCGGCAATTCCCTCGTTGCTTCCCCCCCAAACAGAGTGGACTGCAAATTCCATTTATTTAATTTTATTGTTGTTATTTGACGAGGGTAAGCGTTAGCACTAACGAGCCAATTAGCAGCAAAAGCTGAATGACACTCAGCACTAGGCTCTGAGACAGGCTTCTGGATGACTGCTCATTTTACCCACATTTTATTTATTTAGGGACTGGTCCCTTCCAAAAGATTTTATATGCATCGTTGTCATTAGGGGCGTAGATCCTCTTCAAATCGTATGCATAGGAGGCTAGGGCATTGCTAAAACCACCATTTGTGGAAGCGGATATAAACTATGTATTCCGAAAATTCCATAAACTATCTGCGAATCACATTGGTATGTAATGCAGAAGATATGAAATGAACGAAATAATCATGCGGCGTAAATAGCTCTTGTGGTATCAGACAGCTTCCTTTTCCTTGTATAGTTAGAATACTCTTCTATGGGTTTTGATGGTCTCCCTCTACTTTGATTCGTTGACGTACTAGGCGTTTCTTCGTCCAAAAAAGTTTTGTCAGCTAGCCAGCTTTCATGCTTACTTATAAATTTTGAATTGGAACGCTTGACTTCTTGCTATTTTCTTTCTATTTTACAGTATAGTAAACGAATTTTTTCTTCCAGGCCTTCGTTTTCTTTAATGCATGTTTCACTCGCTAATTCTGTCATAATAGCCTCAAACGAAGTCCCGACTTGACTTTGTGGATTTAAACCCCGCAAATAGTTTCGAGATTTCTAGATACACCTTAGAATTGGCTTGAAGTGTATCTGACTAAATAATAAACTGTGAGCTATATTTAAAAATACTGTTCACTTTATTTAAGTAAACAGAGTACTTAGTTCCTTAATCTCCAAGACGAATTATAATGTGCATTGTATGATGGATAGCTTTATATACCTACTAAAATTATTAAAATGAATTTCAGGTATAATTGTATAACTAAAAAAATTTATGTTGTTAACAAATTCCAATAAAAAACCGCCCTTACGACCGAACTAAATTATATGTACCGGTTCAGGCGCGCATTTATGCCCAAGGTTGTTTAACTTTATTTGATGTAAAAAGTGAAGTGGCAGCTAGACTATTCCAATAAAAACCGCCCTTACGACCGTACTAAATTAGATGTACCTGCTCAGGCGCGCATTTATGCCCAAGGTTGTTTAACTTTCTTTGATGTAAAAAGTGAAGTGGCAGCTAGACTTTATGAATTCAGGTAACTGATTACTTGACAAATAGCTACTGTTAGTTTGACGGAAGCAGCATTAACACCGAAAACAATATCAGTCTAGAAATCCAACGGAGGATCACTCTTGCCAACAAGTGTTACTTTGGACTAAGTAGGCAATTGAGAAGTAAAGTCCTCTCTCTACAGACAAAGATCACGCTCTATAGTCTCTCATCATAACAGTCCTGATGTACGGCTCGGAATCATGGACAGTGTCAAGAGAAGATGAGATGGCCCTTGTGGTCCTTCCCGTGTTGCCAACGGCGAGTATCGAAGGAAATTTGATGATGAGCTGTACGAGCTTTATGCAGACCTGACCATAGTTCAGCGGATAAAATCTCAAAGGCTCCGCTGGTTGGGTCATGTTATGCGAATGGACAAAGAAGCTCCAACACAGAAGGTTTTCCTATCGACACCCGAATTCGGCAGCAGAGGAAAGGGAGGCCTCGACTGAGATGGAAACAACAAGTGGAGTTTGACTTGAGCTTCCTTGGGGTTTCCAATTGGCGTCAGTTATCGCTAAAAAGGAATAACTGGCGTGCTTTGATACGAAACGGCCAAAATCGCCTAGGCGGCTAAGCGTTAATAAATGACGCAAGCCAAGATTAGAGTAGAATTTGACGGAATCCATATTTGGACTTTTTTTCTCCATCAAAGTTTGAAAAAGGGCCCTTACGACCGTACTAAATTAGTTAAATTTTTTTTTATTAATTGCCACTGTCGTAACCAACTCAGGAATATATGCGTCCTACAAATTGGGTGCGACAGAACGGGGTCCGACAGCCCAAATATATTAAAATGACGTCATCAAAATAATTATTAACATCAAGCTAATATTTTCACAGTTCGTTGTCAGTGATGAACATGATTCAATGGCATTATTGTCCTACAAAAAAAGTTCGACATACAGCCAGTCCTCCGCCCCAAAGTTGTCAATTTGATGCCAACATTTTTTTCATTAATAACCGTAGGCCAAGACCCGCGATTGATAGATAATTCGATCCCGATTAGGAATGTAACATTGTCCTACAAAAATAGTGCGACATGGCCCCAGTCCTACAATAAATGTCACCATGCATAGATATAATACAATTTTAACAAGTCGATCCCTTTAGATTGCAGATATTCAACAAAAATTGATATGAAGGTTTATAACTAAGGCAGTAGGAACCCAAACAAAGGTTTCTTGGTTAAATTTTCAATCAGTCGGCCTGTATGTATATAGCAGTGGACCGATTTTTTTGTATAAAATCGTCATTGCGGAAAATGTTTGAGGAATTATTTTAAGAAACTTTGCTGAAGACACTATACATATGTCTTAAATCGACGTAAGCCCAATGATTACTCGCTGGGTGCTGGCAATGCTAAAGCAAAGAAAAATCAGCTTTGAGACAGGAGGGAGTGCTGGCTCAATCATGGTCACAAGAGGATGCCCTCAAGGAGGTGTACTTTCTCCTCTACTTTGGATCCTTGCCATAGACGAACTTCTTTATCTTTTGAAGGGCAATGGTTTTGACGTTCAGGGCTATGCAGATGACTTGGTCGTCTTCGTAACAGGAATGCATGCCGAAACAATATCCGATCGCATTCAAAAAGCATCATTGAAAGATGGTGTGCTAGCAAAGGACTATCTATTAACCCAAACAAAACAATCTTGGTGCCTTTCACGCGGCGAAGAAAGCTGTCCTTGTTAGAGCCGTCTCTAGGAGGCAGCCGTATAAGTTTTTCAACGGAGGCAAAATACCTAGGAGTAACATTGGACAAGACCCTCACATGGAATGCTCATCTGGAAGCTACGATAAATAAAGCAACGAGGGCCTTTTTCGCGTGCACTAGACTTTATGGCAAAACATGGGGGCTGTCTCCCAAAATGACGTATTGGTCATTTAATACATTTGTGAAGCCAATATCTAGTCAACTACGCTTCCCTGGTCTGGTGGCTTAAGACTGCTCAGAGAACAGCAGCAACTAAATTAAGTAAGCTGCATCGGCTGGTCTGTGTCGGCATAACAGGTGCAATGAGAACGTGCCCTGCTGATGCTCTAAGTGCCCTTGTAGGAATACCTCCCTTCCCTATTCTGATAGAGAAGGAAGCCACATTCGCTGCATTGAGACTTCAAAATGTTTCTGATCTAGAAATCGAAATTATGACAGGACATATGAAGATAGCCAAGAACTTCTTAAACGATCCTATATTGTAAGTAAATGATGCAACAACTCCTACGCTCAGGATCACGCGAAAATTTGAGGTTTCAATCGTTGATCGAGTGCTCTGGGAAACAGGAAACCCATACGCTGAATCTGATTCGGAGACTTGGTATACGGATGGATCGAAGCTGGAAGATGGTAAAACGGCAGCTGGTATCTATGGACCAAACTACAAAAAATCGATACCAAGGGATAGCTACCCCACTATTTTCCATGCGGAAATCCATGCAATAGAAATCTGTGGCAGAGAATGCCTCCGAAGAGGAATATCCTCTAAGCGAATTTACATTATGTCGGACAGTCAGGCCGCCCTACGTGCCATGCAGTCGTACACAATAACTTCGAAGCTTGTTTATGAGTGCGTCACAGTCCTTAATGATCTGGGGGCAAAAACAAAGTGTTGTTAGGTTGGGTCCCAGGGCATGAAGGACATGACGGCAACGAAAAAGCGGACCAGCTTGCAAAACAAGGTGCTCTAACAGAATTTTATGGTCCGGAACCCTTCTGTGGGCTCACCAAGGCCCACGTAAAGGAGACCATAAGCAACTGGGAAGATAAACAGTTTAGGCAGCATTGGCTTAGCAGCCTAGGACAGAGGCAGGCAAAACTCTTTATAGAACCATCGCAAAAATCATCGGCCAGGCTCATAAATCTAAGAAGGGTGGATCTAAGAATCCTCACTGGGTATTATACGGGACATTGCAGTCTACGTTATCACCTGAGTATGTTGAATCTGTCAGATACAACAATTTGTCGGTTTTGCGAACTGGACTATGAAACGCCGGTTCACATACTCTACGAATCCATTGCGTTAGCAAGAAAGAGGGTTTGCTCAATCCGTTCGTGATATGGAATAAAAAACCTGAGGAGGTGCTCAAATTTATAAAGAGCCCCCCCATACAGCAATAAGCTGATAGGTCACACAATAGATCGTATTAATGGTCGCGGTGTAAAAAGGCCTTATTATAATAATAATAACAAACAAATTATTGCTGTTGTAAACCTGTTTTCCTGCCTGGACTGTGCTTTTTTCTAAAATGCCAACTACTAGATCAGCCTTTGCTTCGCCAAGTCAGGCAACAACAATATCAGTGGATTTCTCTGATGATGTGTGGAGACAAATGGAAGAGAAAATTGAAAATGCGGTGAGGGTGGGAATAAAAGAAGCCGAGAAACGTTTAATGAAGAAGTTTAAAGAGTTGGCGGGAGAAGTGGAGAATGTGAAGCAGAGTATTCGTACGTTTGAAAGCAGATTGGAAAAAGTTGAAAATGATAATGCACTAATAAAAGACTTGTATAGCGAAGTTCTCGAACTAAGAGCAAGCCTAAGTGAGTGTGAGAATGACCGGGTGGCTGCTGATGTCATCATAAACGGCATACCAGAAAATCGAGATGAAAATGTGAGCGAAGTATTTAGCAACATATGTAGTGCAGTTCAGTTGCAAGTTTTGCCTATTCGCGGTGCTTTCAGGGTTCGCAAAAACAACAAACCCAATGCACCTATTGTTGTTAAACTTGCGTCGCCAAGTGACAGGTCTCCTTTGCTTAGAGCTGTTGCTAAATTTAATAAAGCGAAGAAAAGACGTGTTTCTCTTAGAGACATTGGCCATGACTCAGATAAACGTATCTATATGCACGAGTCCTTTTCAAAGCGCAATCGTGAGCTACTCAAATTTGCATTGCAGCTAAAAAAGAGAAATAGGTTGGTGTCAGTATTCTCACTAAGGGGAAGGGTGTATGTTCGTGCTCGCGAAGAAGTGGATGCAGTAAGAGTTTCAACTGAAGATGAGATAGAGCGCCTAACAACTTTATGACTGTCTGTTTTTATTTATGAGTTTATGTTATGTTTTTTAAATCATGTTTGTTATATTAAGTTAAGTCACACTTCTATTTTCTGTTTATGTTTTTTTTCTTGTCTTCTTCTACTCTCGTCTTAACCTTTGCTTTTTTCTTGGGTTTTACTACATATGCCAACTTGTTCTGTTTTGTACTGAGCTATTATGACCAATATGATGGGTTCTAATCAAACTGGCGTTAATGAAAATCATAAGGTGATGGTTGATATCTTGTGCAAACAAAACAAAGGTTTCAATGTAGTGCATTTTAGTCTCAATGCTGAAAAACTAGATTATGCCCGAAACATTTTTGCTGATTCTACTGTTGATGTTGTATGTGTTACGGAGACTTGGTTCAGTGCTGACGTTCCCAATCTGTCATATAATATTCCCAACTATAACTTGCTAAGGTTTGATCGAAGTCTTAAAAGGGGTGGAGGAGTGGCGATATACTGCAGGACCAATCTTAAAATAAAAATATTGTCAGAGTCCAAAAACTCCGAAACTGAATTCCTAATATGCGAAATTTCCGATGGTCTTAGTAAAGTGTTATTAACGTGTGTGTATAATCCGAGTAAGTCCTGCTTGTTAGATGTTTTTTTTGAAGAGTTGTCAGTGTTTTTACTTGACTATGAACATTATGTAGTTTGTGGAGATTTTAATGTTAATTTACTTGTTGACGACTCGTATACCAGAAAACTACTTGACCATGTATCGACAGCAGGCCTTGTTATCGTTAACAAGCCTGTACCTACTAGGTATGCGGAAAATTGCAATCCTAGCCTTTTAGATATCTTTATAACATATGACCATATAAATGTTAAATTTGACCAACTATTTTTTATTTCTGACCATGATCTCATATTTTGTTCATTAGATATAGCTCTTAATCGTTCTGTCATTGATGTTGGTTTTTCGTTTCGTGATTTTAAGTCCCTAAATGTTGATGCTTTGTTTTGTGATTTAGCTAATATTTGTTGGGACGATTGCTGGTTTTATGACACGGTTGATAAAAAGCTTGAATTTTTAAATAAAAACCTCTTAGCACTTTTTGATGTCCATGTACCTGTTCGTCCAGTGAGTCGATCATGTCCGGGGTACACTAAAAAGGTCTGTGTGACAATTAAAAAGCGTAATAAGATGTATGCGAAGTGGAGAAGGACGTTGAGTGACAGTTGTTGGACCCAATATAAGGTTGCGCGAAATGAAGCGACGTTGGTCATTGCTAGTGCAAGTAGTGGCCTTAATCTTCCATCGAGTTATGGGGGTGTTCCAGCTGTAAATGGTCTTGTAGGTAGGTTCCAGTTTACGGCCGTGAGTGAAAATGATGTTCTGAAGGCCCTGACGGAAATAAAATCAAATGCAATAGGGGAAGATGGAGTTTCACTCAGGTTTGTAAAAATTGCTTTACCATGGATCCTCGGAACTATCACTCATGTGATCAATCACTGCTTCGCAAGTTCATGTTTCCCTTCTGAGTGGAAAAAGGCCATTATACGTCCAATAGCGAAAAAATCAAATGCTACTAGCCCATGTGATTACCGCCCAGTGAGTATACTACCAGCTCTTTCAAAAGTATGTGAGTCACTGATGGCCTCTCAGATTTCGTTTTATCTACAGGAAAGAAGACTATTATCACCACTTCAGTCTGGATTTAGAGCCCATCACAGCTGTTCCACTGCAATGGCTAAGATATTAGATGATATAAGGGTCCCATATGATAGTGGTGACTTGACTCTTCTTTGCCTGCTAGACTTTTCGAAGGCCTTCGATCTGGTGAACCACAATCTCTTGTGTGAAAAACTTAGAAATCTGTTTGGCTTTTCAGATAGCTCAGTTATGCTTATGTCTAGTTACCTTGAGGGACGATCTCAAAAGGTAAGAGTTAAGGATCTTTCATCTCTTGAATGTTATACTTCATCCGGCGTGTAAATGATGTCTTTACTGTGTGCCAATATGTGAACGTACATGCATATGCTGATGATATTCAGCTATACTTGTCCGGTCGTATTGGTCTTGTCGAAGATCTGTGTTGTAGAATTAATAGTGATTTGTCAGCGATATCGATGTGGACTGTTTGTGTTTAAATGCTCTAAAGTCGTTTCTCCTACCTATTAGCAACAGCGTTATTAATCTGACAGACATTCCCGAACTTGTCGTCGGCAACACTGCTTTGTCAATTACCGAGAAAATAAAAAATCTTGGCTTTGTTATTAATTCCAAGTTGAACTGTCGGGATCATATAAACAAAGTTGTAGCAAATGTATATGCAGTGTTACGCCGTCTTAGGACTTCCGCGTCTTTTACACCACAAGATACCAGACTCAAATTAGCCAAGCAACTCATTTTACCACTTATAACATACTCTGCGATTGTCTATAGTAATATCGACTCGATATCGTCCCATAAAATTAATGTCGTGTTCAACAATGTTACTCGTTATGTGTATGGAATAGAACAGTTTGATCACATTTCCTTGTGGAGAGATAAAATTTTAGGGTGAAGTATTGAACAGTATCTTGACGCAAGAAGTTGTATTTTTTTATTTAAGCTGATTCAGACGCAATCTCCGAGATATTTGTACGAAAAGCTCCAACACAGCAGGTCCAATAGGCATCATAACTTAATTATTCCTAGATACACGTATTTGACATCATCTAGATTGTTTTTCATTAACGCAGTGAGACTTTGGAACTCGATTCCAAATATGATTAAAACAAAATTAAACGCAAGAAATTACGAAACAGAAATATATAAATTGTTTGGTACTATATAAGATTACATATTTTATCAAGATTTTCATTTAGATATTTATTTTTCCTTCTTCTCTATACACTACTGTCCTTCTTTCGATCGACTACTCCTAATTTTCGTTTTCTGCATTTTCCTTCACACTATTCCCGTTTTCTCCCTTTCTTTATTCAAAATATTTGATGTTATTAGTTATAGTTTTAAAATAATCTACCTAAGTTGAGATATTGTGTAAACATATATTACTTTTGATGCGCTGTGAAAAGACATATATAGTCTTATAAGTGTAACTCATTGTTTTTAACAATTAATAAATAATAATAATAATAATAACTTCTTGGTTAAAAAATAAACATTTATCTGGATGTAATTTTAAATTGTATTTTCTGCAAGTTGAAAATACGTCTCTCAAATTCGTTATCATGTGTTTTTCGGAGCAACCTAATACCACCAAATCATCCATATATAGAAATGCTTGTGATGGTTTGAGCCCTGCAAATGCCAGAGTTAGGGGCTACTTTTAAGCCATATGGCAATCTTTTGAAGCGATATGTGCCATCGTCTGCCGTAAACGATGTTATGTCTCTAGAGTCTTTATGTAACTCAATTTGGTGAAAGCCGGACATCAAGTCAAAGCACGAAAAATATTTAGCTCTACCCAATTGAGCCAGTATATCATCAATTCGTGGCAATGGGAATTTATCTGCGGTTAATTTTTTATTTGCTTGTCGGTAATCGACTACTAATCTCCATCTTTTATCATTTTTTCCCGGTAGAGATTTTTTGGGTACCAACAAAATTGGGCTATTATATTCTGACATAGATGGCTCTATTATGTCATCTTTAATTAATTTATCAACTTGTTTACTAATTTCGCTTTTATGGGCTTTTGGGATTCGGTAATTTTTTACATAAACCGGATTATCATCTTTCATACGTAATTTTTGCTTGTAAAAATTATTAGTGGTAATGGGTTCTGAATCTAGTGAAAATATGTCTATATATTCTGGGCAAAGTGCATTAAGCTGTTGGGAAACGAATTTTGGAAAATTTTTATTTAATCTTTCTAATTTTTCTTTATTATTTTCTGCTGTTTCATGTTTATTATTTACTACTGTGTAATCATCTAAATTTTCTGTGTTAATTTTGAAATTTTGAATGGTTGCATTTTTATCTGTTGTATTTATGACTCTAATAAAGGTTTGGTTTGAATTTAATAAAGTATTAGCTATAAAAATGCCTTCAGATAATTTTTGATGAGGGATTAATAATTCAGAACTGCTATTTTCAATATGGATTTGTAGGATTACTTCCGATCTTGCAGGAATTGTTATGCAATTAACGGTTGGTATATTTGTCATTTGTATTATTGTGTTTTCTGGGTAATCATATGGACGTAGTATTGGCTGTCTCCATTTTTATTGTAATCCAAAACGCAATTATATTTCTTAATGAAATCAAGTCCCAAAATTCCGTCACATGGGATTGGGAAATTATCTTCTACTATGTGAGATTTGTGTTTAATTAATAGGTAATCATCTTTTAAATCTGCAGTAACTGTGCCAATAGTACTTGTTAAACCCTGACCAATGCACTTTAAATCAGTTTTTTGAGAATAATTAATTGTGACATTATTGTCAATTTGACCCTTTTTTATAATTGAAATATCTGCTCCTGTATCAATCAGGAGAGTTGAAATGCAATTGTTTAGAGTTGTTTTTGAGGTTATATATGTAGCTGTTGAGGTGTAGATTAAAAACATAAAATTTTTTATTTATTGAGGCGGAGCTTGCTGGTTTTCCTGTTGGTTAACATTTCTGACATGTCTAGCATTATTGCGATTAGAACCGCGTGATTGACTTCCGAAATTTCTTCCGGATCTTTGATTATTATTTCTATTATTGTTATTATTATTAAAATTGTTGAAACGTGATGGTAAAGTACGCCTTTGGTTACCTCTATAAGAGTTACTTTGGTAACCCCTGCGGAAATTACCGCGAAAATAATTTGTTTGGCGTATGTGCAATAGTTAATTAGGGTTACCCGTAATTTCTGTGCAGCTGTTTGTGAATTTTGATATAGCCTCGTTCATGGAAGTGAACGTTCCAGCTTGCATAATTGTCTTAACCTTATCATTGGAGCAATTTTTACACATAGCTTTTACAGCTGTTTGTGTAGCATATTTGGCGGCTAGATCTGTTGTTAAGCCATCAGATATGTATGCTCCCTCAGCTTTGTTTTTATCATAGACACAATAGCCTCCTGCTCCTCTTTGATTTGTTCGAGTTCTAAAAAACTAGACAAGTTTTCAGGTTTGCCATCGAACTCTGGTAAGATCGATGACGCAGTTTTGATAAATGCTACCATTGGTTGCGCCATAATTGTTTCAGTCTGCGAATTCTTTTCCGCGAGTTCAACAATATTTGTATGTGATTTGGTTTCTATTTTATTAGATTTAGTCAATTTTTCAATTTCTGCAGTGTACTGATTAGCTGTCTTATTGCGTTGTTGGATGTTCAGGAGTTTTGCTGTTATAACTTCGACTGACTCACCCTTTACTTTACGTTTTAATGTTTGTTTTATGTCTTCAATGGTCGCTTCAGAGCTTATAAAATTTCTGGCTTTGCCTTTCAGCTTTGTTTTTATCATAGACACAATATCCTCCTGCTCCTCTTTGATTTGTTCGAGTATATCAAGGGCATCTAAAAAACTAGACAAGTTTTCAGGTTTGCAATCGAACTCTGGTAAGATCGATGACGCAGTTTTGATAAATGCTACCATTGGTTGCGCCATAATTGTTTCAGTCTGCGAATTCTCTTCCGCGAGTTCAACAATATTTGTATGTGATTTGGTTTCTATTTTATTATCCTCCTCTTGTTCTGACAAGAAGGGGGCTAAATCTATTTCAATATCCTTTTCGAAAGATGTTGGGATGAGTACCTCAATATTATATCTTGCTAATGAGGATACTAATTTATCCCTAACACTCGAATAGGTTTGCTTTGCCTCGAGCTTGTGATTAGGAGTCAACTGGTTATATACCCCTCGAATAGCCTTGCCTATGTTATTCAGCGACTGTAAAATTGTTGTGAGATGCTTCAATACAGTTTCATCCTTGGTTTTCGTATTCTTAGTAATGCATTTATGTGACTTTTCTGCTAAAATTTTCTCTTCTGTGAGTATTTTATTAATTTCTTCCCATTGACCCATTTAGGTAGGGGAAATAGAAAAAAATTCTTTTAAGTTTTTCTTTTTTTTTTAATTTTATCTATACCGTCGGCGCGACTCTGATACTTTTTCTTCAAAAATTTGTTATGTGTTGAATAGAATCTCAAGAACAAGTTTACAGCGGTAAGTATGACAATGACCAAAAGGTAAATTTTTATTGCATCCAAAGCTTCAGTGTGGTCTATTATTTGAACAGAGTTTACCACATTAGCGTTTGGATCAAGGACTTTGGATTCTTGTCCTCCCATTATCAAAGAAATATTCAAAAAAAATGTGTATTTGTGGTTTTTTTTTATAAAATTTTGTTTTTTCTTAATTTCAACAATCAGGTTGAAAACCGCACGACCTAATCATACATATTATTTCGTCTTCTCTGGTAGTGGGGTTTTTTACATCTTTCACTGTTGGTTCCCTAGTCAAACCTATCTCTTTCCAAAACTTAGTTAACCAAACCAATTCCTTTTCAAAAACATTTCACCGAAGTTAAAAGTCTGCCAAAATACTGCCATCAGAACTGCTACGGGATGTCTCATCATGTCTTCCGAGTCTCACCTCCATCAGGAGGCAAAACTGCTCAATGTAAAAGAGCACGCGGAAATGCTGAGCAGGCAATTCCTTCTGAACTGCCACAAGCCAGCACATCCAAACCGTCATCTTTTGGACACAGATCTGCCCCCGAGAGACATAAGGAAACATCTCCGTAAGCATTATGATGAGATCCGGCATCATCTCAAACACATGCCCTGCATGTGGTAGGACCCCCCATGATACTCTACATCTCTTCAATTGTTCATCTGAACCTACTCTTCTAACCACTCTGTCCCTCTGGACAAACCCTGTTGAAACTGCACGTTTCCTTGGACTCCCCTTAGAAGAGCTTCATGAAGATCTTCGGAATGATCATACACTCTAGACAGGGCAATGCATTGTTAACAACAACAACAACAACAATTCCTTTTCACAATCAATTGGTAGGACTGATTCATTTATTTCTTTTTGTAATTCCTCACTTGAGGAAAGTGGGCCGTTATTTCTACGTCTTGACATCAAAATCATTTTTATATTTTTATTATTATCAAAACTTTATTAATGTTCAATCTTACTTCTTAACTTCCTATTATCCTTTTTTAATTGGATTTTTATTTCTTTATTTAGACGTTTCTTTATTAGACGTTAGGCTGACCGTAAGGTTACCCTGTGAAAATATATATATATTAGAGCGTACCAAAAATGTATGGAAAAAAATGAATGTTCGAAATTTGATATGCACACCCTCTATATCGGTGCGTTTTAGCCTTAAGAACATGTGTGCGAAGTTTTATTGTTCTAGGATAACGGCAACCCGTGCCGACTTTAAGTTAAAGTTTTTGCTAGGAGCTTATACTAAGTTCGTAAAAAAGTGCATTAAGGCTTCGAAAATTACAAAATTTTAATATTGGGCTCATATATAAAAGACTGTGTAACAAATATCCACCTTTGAACTTTTAAACGGATTTGAGGATTCTTTGCAAGGATATTGAAAAAAAGTATTCACAAGAAAAGGACATTGGAATTTCGAAATTGTGTTAGTAGATTGCGTAACAATATGTTTTCTAGCAAAAATATTTTAATACATCTTGAAACTTTGCAATTACAGTGCACTTTTAATAGGTCATACACGGCGTATGAGTAACATTTGTATAATTCAAGTAAATAAATATTTTCCGAAAAAAGTATTATAATATCAGATCTTTAACAGGGATATCTTTTCTGTAATGTTTTGATATTGTAATCGGGATATATGTTCCTATCATCCTGTATGCATCGCAACAGGTATTGTTTTTGTTCCTCTTCCGCTGTCAGTAATCCATGATAATCTTGCGTTAATTTTACAGCTCTTTCAGATGTATCATTTACAACTTTCAACATAGAGACCATCGTTTTTGCAATCAGAAATTAATTGTTACTAGCCCATAAAGAAGGATGAACGGTAAGGAAGCTATCGTCGAGCTGTAGTCGTGAAAACAAGTTCTTTTGCTTTTGAGTGTTATGAAGTCCTCTATATTTTTTCCTGTAAAAACAAATTTTTGTATAGCTTTACTAGCTTTTTCACGCAATGCGGTAATGATTTCGTTGGTATTCGTGCCTTTTCCGAAAATATGACACACTCCTTTACAGCTAAGTTGGCACTTTGATTTACAGACAGCTTCACTTCCCGAATATTGTAAAATAATCATCATCATTTATTGGCGCTTAACCGCCTAAGCGATTTTGGCCGTTTCGTATCAAAGCACGCCAGTCATTCCTTTTTAGCGATAACTGACGCCAATTGGAAACCCCAAGGGAGTTCAAGTCATCCTCCACTTGTTGTTTCCATCTCAGTCGAGGCCTCCCCCTTCCTCTGCTACCAAATTCAGGCGACGATAGGAAAACCTTCTGTGCTGGAGCTTCTTTGTCCATTCGCATAACATGGCCCAGCCAGCGGAGTCTTTGGGCTTTAATTCGCTGGACTATGGTCAGATCTGCGTAGAGCTCGTACAGCTCGTCGTTAAATTTCCTTCGATACTCGCCGTTGGCATCACGGCAAGGACCATAAATCTTCCGCAGAACTTTTCTCTCAAATACTCCAAGGGCCATCTCATCTTCTCTTGACATTGTCCATGAGTCTGAGCCATACATCAGGACAGGTATGATGAGAGACTTATAGAGCGTGATCTTTGTTCTTCGAGAGAGGACTTTACTTCTCAATTGCCTACTCAGTCCAAAGTAGCACTTGTTGGCAAGAGTGATTCTCCGCTGGATTTCTAGACAGATATTATTTTCGGTGTTGATACTGGTTCCCAAATAGACGAAGTCCCTCACAGTTTCAAATTTGTAACTATCAACAGTGACATGGCTGCCAAGGCGCAGGTGCGCCGATTCTTTCTTTGATGACAGCAAATACTTCGTCTTGTCCTCGTTCACGGCAAGACCCACCGCGAGTATTTTCTATTCGACGGGAGTTTCGCACCAGTAATTTGATGCTGCATAGTGCCTATCAAATAAATGTCTTTAATAGAAGCATCAAGTTCAACCGACATGGTTGCAGCGATAAAAAGAAACAATTTAAATCCTTAGGGAATAATTCAAACGAAACAACTAAAATATTTTGACACACACCAACTGACGTTTATGATGGTTAGGGCAGATCCAAAGGGGTGTTTTACGGGTTCAAACCCCCTCCCTTCGGGATCCAAAAAGTCATATTTTTTTACAGTAACTTACAGCAAAAAATTAGACAAAGTTTGTAGTAAAAACTACACAAAAAATATATTGAAAATTTACACAAAAAATATAAGAAAATTTCCAAAAAAAATATATCAAAAATGACACAAAAAAATATTGTAAAAGTTACGCCAAAAATATAGTAAAATTTTCACAAAAAATACAATAAAAATTACACAAAAAATATAGTAAAATTGACAACAAACTGCCAACTGATATTTTATTTGTAATTTTTGTTTATTACACTGAACCAAAAACGTACATGTTTTTTACGAACAAAGTTTCATAGAAGTTCACGCTGGTTTTTCTTAAAATATAAGAAAAAAATCATGGAATGTAAGAAAATTTTCTTACAATTTATGAATGAATTCATGCTTTCTGTGGATTTGTTTACATATTTTACGAAAAAGTACTTATATTCTGGGAAATGTTCTTAAATTTCTACGAAAAAGTTCTTTGGAGAGGTTTTAACGAACAATTCTTAAAATCTATGTACTTTTTCATTGGATACATGAACTTTTTTGGTTCAGTGTAAATACGAGATAAGACGGTATTGGATATACATGTCTACTTTATACGAACATAAAACGAGTTGAATGAAGAATGTCTTCGAAATTAAATAAAAAAAAATTGAACCCCCCTTCCCAAAATTGTGGATCCACCACTGACTGACGTTTAACGATAAGAGGTTGATGAAAGTAACAAATCAGTATGCTAACAGGCAAGGTTGTTGGGTTGCTCCTGGTCCATGTTTTGTTTGATATCTTCAAAACGGATTGAGATATCGAAATAAGAACTACACAACGTTCAGGCCATCAGGAATACCTTTCAGTTGAAGGAATACCCATATTGCAAAATCAATTTCTATGATACCTCCTGTCACATTTTGCATCCTTAAATATTTTGATATACGTTTTCAGGACTTTTATTACAATACAATTTTTTAAGACACATAAAATTTTGAAAAAGTTGAAAGATAAAAATTTTAACGGACATTACTTCGATGTCCTTGAAGGATAATTAAAAAATATATATATTTAGCCTATATTTTAATTATACTTTAAACTAGTAACCACAAATCCACATTTTGTTAAAATTTTTCTGGAGGTTCTAGAATCTTTGACCCTTCAAAGGATATCCTGAGCAACTGGTACAGAAAAAAAATTTAGATTTACTAATTAAGAAGTCCTTAAGGGGTAAGGATACAGTTATAAGAGAAAAACGAGAACATAAGTCATTTAATTAGCAAAACGCAGTGGAATGTAGTAGATTTTACTGATAACTTCAACCGCAAGTCGGCACGGGTTGCCGTGGTCCGAATTGCATAAAACTTTGTCAGGATAGTGTTTGATGCATAATGGTCAAAATAAGGGGGTGTGCGTTTAAATAAAACCACTTTGAAATTTTGGGACACTCTAATATATATATATAGTTGAACCAGTTTTATTTTTCCTGTGTAGCTCAACATCCTCATGTTCTTTATGGTTTTTGATGGTTCCTTTAATATTCCACTTTTTTATGCACGCCTCTGCGTCTCCAATCAGGGATGTGATAAGTGGGTTTTTCCTACCAAAACTGGTAGGTTTTTTTTCCTGTTGGTAGGATGGTAGGACGATTTGAGTTTTCGTAGGTTTTTACCTTCCTTCGAGTAACATCAATGTCTTTCTGCAAAGTCAAATTCTTCAAAGTCAAGTCTCATTCTTCTGTGTTTGGAAGAAGTGGCTTTCATAGCAAATATGTATGTATGGTCACTTTTGATCTGGAAATTCGTATCACAAATGACGGGGTTTACTTAGGAAGTTATTGCATAGTTAGTTTTTTTTTTCTTTTTTTCAAAATCTGAGTACTTGATCAAGGAATAATTCAAGAGTGATTTTTTTTAGATAATGCAACGCTCCGTCGCATTCTTTGGACCTTTGAAGTCAGTATTTTGCCATGATAATTTTGATACATGCGTTAATAGTGAGTCAAGATTTTAATTCGCTTTAACGAATAAATCCTGGCAAATAGATAATGTCACAATTGTCTTGGAGTCTTTTTTTAACATAATTTGATGAAACCCGGATATGAGACCTGGGTACAAGAAAAAACTCGCTAATTGTATAGATCCTACATCAACTCGAAAAGCACGTCAGAAAATGTCAGGAGAGATACCAAGGACCCGTTTCAGTCCAAGGAATAAGAATCCGCAAGCGAAAACTAATATCTACAGTGGTTTACAAGATATTTACAATCTTACCTAGTTGAAAATTTTCTGTCAATTTCATGTAGTTGCTGTAATGACAAATTTAAGGTGTTGCCAAAAGTGTGTTCTACGCAGGAAAACTGGTGATCGCGAAGCCGGTGTTGGTAGGATCTATACAATTACCAAAAACTCATGAGAAAAGTTTTGATGCCGTGAAAAAATGTTGGTAGGATGACGGCCATTTTGGTAGGTTTTTAGTTGGGTTTTGGTAGGCAACAAATTTTCATTTGGCAACCCTGTCTCCAATTAATTCTTTATAGCGCCTTTAATAACTGTTGAAGATGCTTGGAGAATAAAGGATGCACAAAGTCGCAATTTTCGCATCCTGATGAAAAGATGTATTTTCGAAAATACCCAGCGGTTTATATGACACACTTTGCGAATTTTTTAAGCGAATGTTTAGCGGCTGCTTATTTAGTTTGCTTGCCGTACTTGTACTTGATTCTTTTTTGTGAATCAAAAAAACTTTTTATTTAATGTAAATCCTGCCAGGATTATAAGGCAATTGCTATTGTAAGAGCAATTTGCCGTCAGATCTGGCAAGGATCGCCATATGAAATTAGTATAACAAACTTTTTAAGTTGATGAGGCACCCTTGAGTGCCGAATATCAATTCTTCTCTTTATTGATAAAATTTATTTATACTCTAAAAAGTCTTATGTACTAGCTATTTACTATCATACATATTTACTTCTAATTCTTATCGGCTAAACATGATGCTATGCACATATGTACACATATTCATATGTGCATAGGTCCGAGTATATCTCAGTGCAGTCACCAACGTGCACACAACCATATCTGTAAGTGGATCTGCTAGCAATGCAGTCACATATATACATACATGTACCAAACGTGGAGCTGTCAATAATGCAGTCGCTCATATCCACGGCGACCGCCTTCTACACCAAGTCGTGGCTGTTCGATGCCCGGCAAAAGTAACATAAAAAATTATTTAGAAAAACAATTTTTCTAAACGGGGTCGCCCCTCGGCAGTAGTTTGACAAACTCTCCGAGTGTATTTCTGCCATGAGAAGCTTCTTAGCAAACAATTCATTTGCTTTGCAAGTGCCGTTCGGAGTCGGCAAAAACCTGTAGGTCCCGCCAACTTGTAGGAAAACTAAAAAGCAACACACCACAAGTTGGAAAGAGAAGCTCGGCTAAAAATCTCGTGAGAGGTTATGATAACCTGTTGGTATATCGCCGCCATTAGTTTTTTTTTTTTTTTTCATATCCACAAATATGTGGCTAGCGTATGCAAGCTGATATCACTCCATAGCTTGTGCTGTTCTTGTACTCAGCGTGAGAAACTGAACGTAATTAGAAATACGTTGACGCTGCAGAATGTTTACATTCCATACATTAGAAGTTGGTGTGTGACTTGCTGTTGTTAGTGACATGCTCTGATATACTACAACAGCCACCCCCGGATTCTAACAAATGGTTCATGACATAATGCTCCATTCAGGTAGGTAGAAACTGCATCCATCTGAGGTAAAGCTATATCGTATTTGACTGCCAATGCTATCAAGAAACGTATTGATTCGTATCTCACGACAGGAGCAAATATTTCGAAATAATCGATGGCTTCTTTTTGCGCGCAGCCCTTTGCTACCAGTCTAGCTAAGGGAGAACCATCAGCATCAGTTTTGGTTTTATATACCCACATTGACTAAATGGCCTTTTTGTCGGGTGGCAGATCAACGAACGTCCATGTATTGTTTACCAACAACGAATCCATTTCACTTTGCATAGCATCTTGCCACTCATTACTGTTGACTGAAGATAATGCTTCTTTAAATGTCCCAGGATCGTTTGACGTGAAATGTGCAGCGCAAAAGTTATGTGACGGTACTTGTTTATTTGCAATCCTTTCGGAACGACGAACTGATCAGCCAATTTTTGTTATTCTTCTTCATCGGCGGTAGTGATGTCAATAGAATCGTGATAATCTTTTTCACAATCCGGGTCACCATCAACTGTGGTCAATTTATCATCACTCGCACTCTCTCCTACATTGACATCGTTACTTAGGCGGGTTATTTTAAGAGCACACCCCGCTTAAGTACCTCAAAAGGCTGAACATTTTGCTGTTAAGCAACCGATTGCTGGGAAGAATCAGCTTTTCGATAACGTTACCGTTATCACCACAGAAATATAAAAACCCTTTTATGCATGAGTATTAACAAAGTCAAAGATACATACCATAATATTAGAGGTGTATGCTGAGTTTACGGAAATACCCATAGTTACCAAACTTCCCACGTGTTGCGGTATATCAGTCAAGGTCGGTAGTACCTTGCACAATTTTTCACAGATATAAGATTGTACGACTGTCATACGATTTGTTGTTAGTGTTCCAGTTTTATCTGAACAAATGGCTGTTGCATTTCCCATGGTCTCACAAGCATCTAGATGTCTCACTAAATTGTTATCCTTCATCATTTTCTACAAATAATTATTAAATATTGTATAAGGTAAATCAATATGTTAAATCATTATATATTAAGGCCGGCCCACAATGAGATTACGCCGCGTAAAAACGCTACGTTTTGCTGCCCTGCGATGTCAGTTTTCACAACAACAAAAACTGGGCGATTTTTTTGACATTTTTATTTTTCTTTGTTTCAACATTTATTAAGGGTAACCAGCGGAACAAAAAAAGGAAAAAAAACCAGACGAAGATAATAAAAACTCCATAAACATGCGTTTGTGGACCTTGGGAACAATCTTGCAACATTTTATTATATATATAGTACAAAACTCAGTCATTTTTAAATGGCTTTAATTATTTTAATAGTTGAGATAATCGCACATGGCTTACCATTTTGGAAGCTTCAAAGCTTCAACTTTAAGAATATGTAAAAATATTTTGAAAAAAGTTTCAAAAATTGAAAGAAAATTCACTTTGATAAAAAAAATGCCATTTTCCCCGAAAAAAATGGGGTGGCTATATATATATAAGGGTTAAGTTAGAGGGCTAATTTTTTGCAAGGCTTATTTTCTCATCAATACCTAATGTTTCAGGGGGTAAAACCGAAAAAAAAAAACAATTTTTTTGATTTGAATCACCCTAATATATATATTAAGGCGGGTCGATTTGTAAGGACCCAAAAAATTCACAGGGGCACATGACGATTATGGTTATTTGGATCATTTCAAGCATTTTTGCCCAAGAAACTATTGGTCTAACATGAATTTCGAGCTAGCAGTTTTTTCGATAAATTTTTTTTCTTCAAAAAGTGATTCACTTGCTGAAATCTGTGTGGAAAACTAACAAAAATCATTCTCTATGTGCATCTGAGGGTTTTTGGGGTCGAGGAATCCATTTCCGGTATTCATGTTTTCTTTTGTCGTCCGTCAGAGGGCGCTTTCGCTCTTTTTTTGCGGTTCTAAATCCTTTTTTTTTTCTAAAATCGACCATACGTTCCAGAAATTTATGAAATTTGACTTCATTTAAAAGCAATTACAGTTACTAAACAGCTCAGCGTTGCAAATTAAGGGAAGAGGAGGTGCTTTCAAGCAAACCTTGTATCGATATTATACCGTTTATGAAAATTTATTTTATTTTAATTTGTTTTATGAATTTTACAAAACAAATTTTATTCTTTCAAATTCAAATTTCATTCTTTATGTGCATCTAAGGGTTTTTAAGGTCGAGGAATCCATTTCTGGTATTGCTTTTTTCTTTTGACGTCCGCCAGAGGGCGCTTCCGTCCATTTTTGGATTTTAACACCTTTTTCCGAAAATCAACAACAATGTTCCGAAAATCTATAAAATTTGACTTTCCTATAATGCTATTTCTTTTTTTAAGTAGACTAACACCCTGATATGGTGTTTCCACCAAAAGCAAACACCGTGTTTTCTAGCCCTAGCGTGCTTGAAATCAAACACTACTCGCAACCCTTGTCAAATCTCATACAAATTTCATAACCCAAACCCATTTCAAACGCCTTTTTAAAGCTTGTTTGCTTTGGGTTTGCATACGATCTATAATTAAAAGATGGCAATAATGTTCATTTACGTCATTATTTCCTTTTAGTTTTTAAATTCTTATCGAAATCATGTTACCATTGCTTTCAGTTTGTTAAAATTGTTGACAATTAAAATTAAATTAATTTATATTTAAAAATTTTAAATTTTTTAATATTTTTCAAAATGCAACGCAAAATCATAGGGCCAAACACTTGTTTGATAGGTCCAACCCCAAAAATGGACTATGTTATAAAGGTTATAGCTTTTATAAAAACCAAATAGCTACCAATGGGCTTTCGTGGCTGGATATGCCTTTTGGCGTAAATAGCATTTTCCACAACATTTTCGAATAATAAAATTACACGAATGACAAATTGAACACAATTTATATCAAACACGCAGTGGAAACAGTTGACAATTATTTCAAAACAAAAATTACAAACACGGTGTTTGTTTTTGGTGGAAACCCCATATGAGTTTGCGTTCTTGATGAATTATCAATCCTGATAAAATATCAAGAAAAATATGCTTGTACCCAAAAAATGTGTTTTTGAATTTTGTATTTTATTCAAATTAATTTCAAAATATTTTTTTTCAAAACCAATCGCGATGTTCACTTGGTTGATTTCCACATATATGTGTTCAACTGTGACCAACTAGACGTCAGCCCGGACGCCAGAAGGCCTACTGGAAGAATAAGGCGTGTTAGGGGGAAGTCCGCCCCTCTTAAAAAATCTGTGAGTGAACCAAACCAAGCTCAATATAAAATGATATTGAATTGAAATTGGTTTGAAAATTTGCGAAACATGAAAAAATCAACATCGAATAAAGCAAAATACATATTCTTAGGGGAAATTGGCTGCTGAGTCAGAATTCAACAACGGGCCCGAAGTTCGGCCCTAACCTTGCAAAAAAGCCCAATATTATTTTGTGATGGGTTTGTTAGGTTGGAGAAGAAGTGCGACCTCTTAGTCTAATTCTGATCACGGATTTGGATTTAGCTCGCCAAAATACATGAAATTTCATGTATTGAGGTCACAGATCCGTCACCGTTTTTTTTTTTTGTTTTTTCCGCCATTTGAAGACTGTAAATATGTTTGAACGTGTATAAGAAATGTATGTATATCTTTGGTTATAATATTCATCATATAATGATAACTAACAATGTAGAATTTCATTAAACAAAATGTAGTAAAAAAATTGTATCAAAAACACAAAAAAAAACGGAAATAACTTTACAAAAAAAGTCGTTTAACCTTTTTTGTAGCCCACTCAATTTCCTTTAAGAATCTGTATCTATCTTTTTTGTACATGGATATTTGCATTTTTGACAATTTTTGAAAGAAAAAGTGGGCAATCGAAAAAAATGCTAATTTTTGAGGCTAGAATACTAGAAAACGGCTAGTCTAAGAAAATTTTGGTAAATGCAAATTTTGTAGGGAATTCGATTTCCTTTAAAAATATGTTCAGGTAAATTGTGTTTTACAGCGATGGTTTGTCGTTTTTTATACCAAATATGAGGTAAAGTCTGTAAAATTTAAACTAGCGATGATAGACCTCTAAACTTAGACTAAATCTGCAAAAATTCCAGTAATTTTTTCACTTTTTTAAAAAAGAAAATCAATATTATTTTGAAAAAAAATCATTTTTTTTTATTTTTGTCCCAGCCTAAAGTCTATCCCCCATATTCATAAAAAATAAAATTGGTTTATAAAGCTTTTTAATATGACATTTTCATTCAAATTTTGATTAATAAGAATTTAATAAACCTTTCATATTTTTTATGAATAAGGCGGTAAATATAAAACAATGGTAGTAGTGCAGTTTCGGGTCCCCACCGAAATTTGGTCAAAAAGGTGAAAGTGGGGCATCAAAAGATGCATATTGACGAGTAGATTGAGAATCCGAAAGCGGAAATTAAGTATATTTATCCTTTCAAAAGTTATTAAGGTTAAGGTTTGTTTGAATCATTTTTCAAATTAAAATTTCTGAAAATCCAATGAATCGATTTTAATTTTTTTTAATTGGGTAGGTAATTTATTTACCTTTAATTTGGTTTACCACTGTTTTAGCTGCAAAACCGTTCAAGTGCAAAATTTAAAGCAATTTTTAAAATCAGCTCAGGGTTATTTTTATGAAGCGCGGCCGAAGGCCGCCAATGCATAAGGGTGTACTACGTCGAAGGACTGGGCCGTGGCGGTTGCCACGGGTATACCACACACTCGGCCTTGGGATGGCGTGGCCCAGGGTTTTTTTTATAAGGGCGGTCGAAGGCCGCCGACACAGAAGGGTGTACTACGCAAAAGGACTTGGCATGGAGTAGCCCAGCGTTATTTTTTTGAGGCGCGGCCGAAGGCCGCCTACGCATAAGGGTGTACTACACAGAAGCACTTATCATGGCGCAGCCCAGGGTTGCTTTAAAATAATATTTAAAATTTTGCCAATATGCGGTTTGACACCTGCAGCTGTGGTACCTCAAATGAAAGGTAATTAAATTACCTATCCAATGCAAACAAAATTTTGGAAATCGGTTTAATAGTAATGAAGACATTTTGATTTAAAAAAAATGCTTTAATGAATTTTGACCCTTTATAACTTTTGTTGTTGATGTTTACCCCAAAAAAGAAATATACCATTATGTTCACTACAAAAATACCTATCGAACGCAACTTTTGTTTTTTTATTCTGCATATGTTCCAAAAAAAACCCCTAGATAGCATTTTTTTGCTTGTAATTTTTAAACCGTTAAAACAAGTTAATTTCCGCTTTCGGATTCGCAATATACTCGTAAATACGCGTATTTGAACGCTTTCTTGAATTTTTTTCTTAAAATTTCGGAGGGGACCGTAAACTGCACTTTCACCAAAACAATTAAATTTTTTTTAATTTTAACAAAAAAAAAATGCGTTCACCCTGGAATGTTTTTCGTCGGAAAGAGTGATGTATATAGAAACATTTCTATCGACGCTCAAATGTCGTCGGGCGTATATTAGCTTGGCGTTTTATTGTGTCCAAATTAATAAAATTACATGGCTCTATTTTGACAAGGCGTATATTCGTGGCGTTTTTACGCGAAGACTTTCATTGTGGGCCGGCCTTTATTTACCTTGACCGAATAAGCTAGAGACAATGTCACAGCTAATGGTAAACCTTCGGGAACCGCCACTACTAAAACGGTCACACCAATAATTAAGTGTTTTACCAAATTATTAGCATAAATATTTTTCCATGGTTTCTCTTCGATAACAAAAGTCTTTATGCAAAATTGTATGACCAATATGATCACAGTTAATACAGCAATTGTAGAGCCAGCATAACCAATTTGTATAGCTAATTTAGTTAGTTTCGCTTGAAGTACAGACTTTTCTTTTTTATGATTAGGTTCCGCCTGCGATGATGACTGCTGAACGTGGTTTCCGTCGGATTCTACCTTGAAGCCATCTGTTGGAGGAGGTGCATTGTTTATATTCCTTACCGAAATCGTGCAATCATCGGCTCCTTGAAGAGTAGAACATAAAATGTTTATAAATACACATTTTAATTTTTTTAGCGCCAGTATCGAAATAATCTCCTTCATGTTAATAAATTGAATAGCTTTTACTCAACAGTTTGTGTGTTATTATATAATTTACCCTTAAATTGTTTATACCAGAGGTTGCCAACCCTTTTTTACGTTGAGGCTTCCCTGACTAGCTGACTAGTAATACAATCAGAAAAAAGATTCCTTACCGCAAGTAAAAAATGCCTTATTTCAAGGGAAAATGTCCCTTATTTGGCTCCAAAGACATGGCTTCCTTAACATAAGTAAAATATTTTACAAATTTTAAGGAAACATTTTTTCCTCACATGGAGTTGTTACCCCCGGGGCCCTACCCCCCCTCATATCAAGCGTTTTTGAAAAACATTTAAAAGTTTTTTTTTTCTGGCAACCCTAGATGCCGCCCAATTGCATTTTCTTCATATCTTCGGCATTTATTGTCGGATTTCAAAGTGTGATACACCAATTTATTTTGTCTCAAAGAGGGGGTTTTTCTCAAGGAAGTTCATTGAGCTCATGCGTTTCGTTGTGGTACCACACTTTAAAATCCGACAATAAATGCTGAAGATATGAAAAAAATGCAATGGGGCGACATATAGGGTTGCCGAAAAAAAAAATACAATTTTATTTTTAAATGTTTTTCAAAAACACTTCATATGAAGTGAGGTACGTTGTGGTATCACACTTTAAAATCCGACGATAAATGCCGAAGATATGAAGAAAAATGCAATTGGGCGACGTCTAGGGTTGCCAGAAAAAAATACAATTTTATTTTTAATGTTTTTCAAAAACACTTCATATGAGGGGATGTACGGAAGACTTTTTTTTTGGTATGATATTATGGATAGGCAAAATAAAAACGAGTCACATCAATCTGCGTTACTTCAGTGCCAAGTCAATCCGTGTCAACTTCTTCGATTATTTCTTCATCACTGTGCGCTAGTGTTTTTCATAGCAAACTTAACTTAAAATTATTCTGTTCCACTTTAGGGAAAATGTGTGTGCAAATTCAAATCTATATATATAAAAATGAAATGGTGTATAATTGTAACGCTAAAACTCGAAAACGGCTGAACCAAATGAAATACTTCCTTTGGGGGATTTGTTTGTTATTACCACGCGCAGGTCATGTCTTAAAATCCGAACAAAATATTAAGGGGGCGTGGCACCTCCCATACACACTGAATTTTTCAAGTTGAATATCTTCAAAAGTGTTTAAGGTAGGAACATGAAAATTGGTACAGAGCTACAGGATAACAGCACCACTCTCACCTATAAAACCGGGGGTTATCCAATAAGGGGGCGTGGTACCTCCCATACAAACTAAATTTTTTAAGCAGAATATCTGTGAAAGGGTTCAAGGTAGGGACCTGAAAATTGATATAGACCTATATGGTATCAAAAGCCTTCATACACATAAAAGAAGGGGTAATCGGAAAAGGAGGCGTGGCACCTCCCATACAAACTGAATTTTTCAAGGTGAATATCTTCAAAAGTGTTTAAGGTAGGAACATGAAAATTGGTATAGAGCTATAGGATAACAACACCATTCTCACCCATAAAACTTGGGGTTATCGAAAAAGGAGGCGTGGTACCTCCCATACAATCTATATATATAAAAATGAAATGGTGTTCAGTCGTTACGCTAAAAATCGAAAACGGCTGAACCAAATCATATACTTCCTTTAGGGGGTTTGTTTGTTATTACCACGCGCAGGTCATGTTATAAAATCAGAACAAAATCGCGATCCTATACAACCGCCGCACACTGGGGCCACTTATATATGGGGACGCCCAAAATTCTGAAATCAACTTTTTTACATCAGAATCGCTTTATCTGCACTAAAGCAGTTAATCTATAGCATCTTAACCCATTGACGGCCATGGTGACCTATGTTTTTTATTTTAGTTTCGAATTTAATTTTCTTGAATCAGAATCGGTATATCGATACTAAAATAGTAAATCCCAAGAATTGTAACCTTTTAACGACCACGCATTAACCCATTTTTGACCCAAATTTTTTTCACTTAATTCCTAAATCAAAATATTCACATCATAACCCATTAACTGTCATGAATTAACCCTTTTGTGGCCAATTGTTTTTTTAAGATCTATAACCAAATTATTTAAATCACCATTTGTATCTGTACAAAACTAGCCAATGTGTATTATATTAACCCATTAGCGGCTATGTATTAACCCATTGATAGCATATGTTTTTACTTTAAATTTTGAAATCAACCTATTTGAATAAGAATCGTTATGCCTCTACAAGATTTGTAGATGTGTAGAATTTTACCCCATTCACGGCTATACTGCAACACATTGATAACTTTTTTAAACCTGAAATCAATTTATTTGCATCAGAATCGCCATAACTAATAAAAAACTACGTTTTAACTCGTTAGTGAAATTTTTTCTCTTTATTCTGAAATATCTACTAGGAACTAAGTTAACAGTGATAAAACGTAATAAATAGCTATAACTAGAGGGTGTCTGAGTTAAAAAGAGGAAATATGCAGGTGCAGGTATGTATACAAAAATGGTTTTCTCCAATTTTCTTGTTTCGAGATATTAAAAGTTTTCTGTTGACACAAGTATGTATGTTTATATGGGAATAAGGAGTTTCACCGTTAGCATTTTAGGCAGAACACTTATTTCCGCACACATTTTCATGCCTAACATAAAAAAAAAAAAAAAAAATGGAGTAACACAACTTGTGCTTCAAAGAACTCATATTAAAATACAGCTTACAAGTCTAAATTAAAGAAACCTGGCTTGGCAAGTAACCTTAACCACAATTTGTAATTAAAGTAACCGGAAAATAATGGATCAATTAAATTTGGGATAGAACAGAATCAAATTCAACCAGATATAAGTGTTTTTTTATACCTTTCATGAACATGAAATGGTATTATAACTTTGGTCCGATGTTTGTAAGTATGAGAAGAAGAAGAGATGGACTCATCACTAAATATACCGAAATGATCAGGATGACAAGATGAGTTGATTTAGCCATGTCCGTCTGTCTGTCTGTCTGTCTGTTTGAACGCAAACTAGTCCCTCAGTTTTTGAGATATTTGGCTGAAATTTTGTATGCGGCCACCATTTTCTAATATAGGAATCATTTGTCGGAACCAGCAAGATCGGACCGATATTACATATAGCTCCCACACAACCGATTATTCCGATAAACGGATTTTGGGCTATAACTCCTGTAATTAAAGAGGTGGGAACGTAAAATTTTGTGAGAATTGCTTTTTTTATATAAGAACTGTCGGTGTTGAAAATCATTGTGTTGGGATAAATATTTCACATAGCCCCCATACAATCGATTGTTCCGATAAACGGATTTTGGGCTATAACTCCTGTAATTAAAGAGGTGAAATTTTTTTTAAAATTTGCTTATTTCATATAAGAAATATCGATGTTGAAATTCATCTAGATGGGATAAATATTTCACATAGCTCCCATACAATCGATTGTTCCGATAAACGGATTTTGGTAGATAACTCCTATAGTTATATAAGTAGGAAAGTGAAATTTCGTAACGACTGCTCTTTTAGAATGTGGAATGTCGATGTTAAAAATCAATGAGATTTGACCAATATAACACATCGCCCCCATATAATCGATAGTTCCGATAATTTCGGTATGAGCTAAAGTTAAATTGAAACAGGCTGTACTGGGGATCGAACAGTGAAAATCGACGCTTATCCATGAAAGGTATATAGCCTTCGGCACAGCCGAAGACAGCTTTCCTTACTTGTTTTTAACTAAAATTGGAATGCAATTTCTAAACTCACTTTTTTTTAAATGTGCACTTTATTTTTGGTTCTGGACTCGGATTCTTCGTCACAAAGGATTATATTTTACTGCTGAATGCTTACATTTGCAACGTTTTTGCGCAAATTAAAAAAATCCATTTTGAAAAAATATTAAAAAAAAGAGGCACGTTTAGTTTTATACTAAACATAAATTTTTTAAAACATCTAGTTCCAAAAAAAAACACTAATCGATTACATAAACTTCACTTAATGTAATGGAAAAAGCAGAATAATAAAATTTTACATCCTTCTCTTACACCAACTATTTCAAATACACATTAAATTTTATCACTTTGAAAAAAATAATATTTTGTAAAATTTGCCATGTTTGCGTAAGGATAACTCCCAACTGAAAAACGATAGAAAGCAGAAAATTGGGCCAGAAGTGTAGAATTTTATAGGGAACAATACCGGGTTTTTATTTTTTGAAAAACTCATTATTTCAAAATTGAATTTTGAGCACGCTCGGCCCCAGTGTGCGCCGCCACGTTGAACTGCTCCTACGATTCCAGCCTAGACCGCCTTCCACTTACTCTTGTACTTTGAGCTGAAGAAACATGCGACCAACCGTTTGTTGTGCCTTTGACTAAGTTAACTAAATTCGCGCTGATCCACACACCTGTACACCCGCACGCACAACGCCTACGGCTGCATATTTCGTTCACTCATTCGCCTTTTAAAGGTCAAAATGTGAATATGTAAACATTAATATTGATTAACAGTATATTACTTTAAATTAAGAGCAATAAGACAGGGATGGAATGGGGCGACGATCGCGAAAGCGACCTTATGGCATCAAAAACCACAACAAAACCAAGAAACAAAACCTCACCAGCTGACTATCCTAAGGCGCCTTGGTAACTAGCAACGGGGTTTACAGCACTTATTATGCTTGTCTATAAATTTACACAAAAGCACCACTCAATCTCTGTCCTACCCGCGCAACAATGATTTCTCTTAAATGAGTACTCTAACAATAACAATAGCAGATAATCTTTTCCCTATTGTGTATACGCTCTTAAAGTAACTCCCTGGCTCTTAATTATCGGCGCTCATCCATCGATTTGAATGTCCAGCTCCCATGCGATGACAATAAATATGTCAACTTGCAATAGGTCTCGCTGTTCTCTTAAGAGATTTATGTCACTCGCTTTAATAATAATAAACACCCTCGCTACTTCCAGTGACCAGCCACATACATCATTGCTAATAATATTGTATGTATTGTTGTGTGTATACTGCTAGTGCTTTTGTTCAAATAGCGCCAATTTGTGAGCGCTCGTCCTGCGCGCTCAACTATGCGCCTCTGCCTGTGCTAGCGTTTGCTGTTCGTAGCAGGTGTGTGTATACGGTGGCCAACACGGTCCTTACTAGGGAATCCAATTTCCGGGATTTCTAGCCTCTCCGATTTTCGGGATTTGAAAGTTCAATCCCGGGATTGTCCCGATTTTTTTTTGCTTAAAATGGCACCCCATATCTATGTAATAAAGTAGACTAAATTATAGTAATTCATTTAAGTATGTATGTATCTATTTATTAAGGCAGTCATTTTTATAACGAACGAAAAGTAACATTAAATTTGTAACTCAAAAGTTACTATTCAGGCACTTGAAACATAAGTTGTTTGTACTACTGGTAAACATATACTTTTTCCGACGATATGTAAAAAATTTACATTAAATTTGTAAATAAAATATATGTATTCAGAAATTTGGTACATTTTTTTTTGTACCACAGGTACAAATAGCATATTTGATACATTAAAATAACTAAGCGATAGTCGCGAAAACTAGTTATCCCAGGCCTTGGGCGGTAGGAGTGAAATGGAAAAAATGTTAATGTTAAAAAAGTTCGTAACGGACTTTTTCAATGTTAAAAAAGTTCGTAACGGACTTTTTCAATGTTAAACAAGTAAGGAAAGCTGTCTTCGGCTGTGCCGAAGGCTATATACCTTTCATGAATAAGCGTCACGATTTTTGGCCAAAAAACCTTATATCTGAACAATCGGTTGTATGGGGGCTATATGTTATACTGGTCCGATCTTGTCAGTTCCGACAAATGATTCCTATATTACAAAATGGTGGCCACATACAAAATTTCAGCCAGATATCTCAATAATTGAGGGACTAGTTTGCGTTCAAACAGACAGACGGACATGGCTAAATCAACTCAGCTTGTCATCCTGATCATTTCGGTATACTTATTGATGGCTCCATCTCTTCTTCTTCTCATACTTACAAACATCGGACCAAAGTTATAATACCATTTCATGTTCATGAAAGGTATAAAAAGTTCGTAACGGACAATTTTCAATGTTAAAAGGTTCGGCGTTAGCAACATACTCAAAATGTTCCCAAATTGGCCCCAAAATTGTCCCATATTGGCCCCGAAATGGTCTTAAAGTGATCCCATAGTTACCTAAAGCCACCACAAGGGATCCCAAAGTGGCCCAAAAATGGTCCCAAATTGGCCCCGAAATGGTCTTAAAGTTATCCCATACTGACCTAAAGCCACCACAAGGGATCCCACAGTGACCCCAAAATGTTCCCAAATTGGCCCCGAAATGGTCATAAAGTGATCCCATAGTGACCTAAAGCCACCACAAGGAATCCCAAAGTGGCCCCAAAATGTTCCCAAATTGGCCCCAAAATTGTTCCATATTGGCCCCGAAATGGTCTTAAAGTAATCCCATAGTGACCTAAAGCGACCACAAGGGATCCCAAAGTGGTCTCAAAATGTTCCCAAATTGGCCCCAAAATTGTCCCATATTGGCTCCGAAATGGTCTTAAAATTATCCTATAGTGACCTAAAGCCACCACAAGGGATCCCATATTGGCCCCGAAATAGTCCCAAAGTGACCCCAAAATGTTCCCAAATTGGCCTCAAAATGATCTTAAAGTGATCCCATAGTGACCTAAAGCCACCACAAGGGATCCCAAAGTGGACCCAAAATGTTCCCAAATTGGCCCCAAAATGGTCCCAAATTGGCCCCGAAATGGTGTTAGAGTCATCCAATAGTGACCTAAAGCGACCACAAGGTCATATCATATGATGACATATCATGTGATGTCATATCATGTGATGTCATATCATGTGTTGTCATATCATATGATGTCATATCATATGTACATATGTTGTATGTATGTATGTTTATTCGTTATTTTCTTAATTCATAAAAATGTACAATAAAACAAATACATAATCTTAAAATAAAAAATTCATTAAGAAAATAGTTAATGACATAGTATCTATGCTACAATAAAGATGTCATATCATGTGATTTCATATCATATGTTGTCATACGAGTATCAGGTGATGTTATATCATATGATGTCATATCATGTTATGTCATATCATATGATGTCATATCATGTGATGTCATTTCATATGATGTCATATCATGTGATGTCATATCATGTGATGTCATATCATGTGATGTCATGTCATATGATGTCATATCATGTGATGTCATATCATGTAATTTCATATCATATGATGTTATAATATGATGTTATAATATGATGTCGTATCATATGATGTCATATAATGTGATTTCATATCATATGATGTCATATCATGTGTTGTCATATCATATGGTTTCATATCATATGAATCATGTGATATGACATCATATGATATGCCATCATATGATATGCCATCATATGATATGACATCATACAATATGACATCATATGATATGACATAATATGATATGACATCATATGATATGACATCATATGATATGACATCATATGATATAACATTATATGATACGACATCGTATGATATCACACCGAAATGATCCCGAAAATGGTCCCGAAACGATCCAGAAAATGGTCTAGATGGACATATTTTTCATTTGTAAATAACTGATTAAAATGAAGTTTTATCGTTATTTAAGAACTCCATAAATTTATCATCACTCAACATTTCTTGAGTGATGAATAACAAGTCATTTATTCAAGAATCGCTTGAAATAAAAATAACTTATTATTTGTCACTTTGATTTTTATGAATAAAAATAACCGGTCTTTCATCATTCAAAATTTTTAGAATAATGAATAATTTTTATTTTTAATTTTTTTCGTCACTCGTCACTCATAAATAAAAGTTTGCCCATCCCTGCTGTACATTACATTACATTAAAATATAAGTATATGTAAGCGTTGCCTACATTTAGGCTATACTGATAATAGTAAGACGTTATATTGTGTTAGCAGCATTGCCTACATTTAAGCTATACTACTAACAGTGTGACGTTGTAAAAAAAAATTGGAGCTGTATAGGCTATACTGTTAAAAGGTTAAGGCTGTACTGCTCTAAAGTCATCAATATGCTCATTGAGTTTTCATAAATATTATAATTGCATAAGTTGATAAAAAGTGATATGCAATAGCTTTACCGCGGCAGTCCCCGAGTGCCACACGTCCCTTTTTATACCCTTGTACTTGTACACAGGGTATTATAACTTTGTTAGGATAACGGTTGGTTGTACAGGTATAAAGGAATCGAGATAGATATAGACTTCCATATATCAATATGATCAGGATCGAAAAAAAATTTGATTGAGACATGTCCGTCCGTCTGTCCGTCCGTCCGTCCGTCCGTCCGTCCGTCTGTCCGTTAACACGATAACTTGAGCAAATAATGAGATATCTTCACCAAATTTGGCATGCGTACTTATTTGGGTTCAGAATAGATTGCTATTGAAAATGGGTAAAATCGGACCATAACCACGCCCCTTTTTCGATATCGAAAATTTCGAAAAACGTATAAAATGGGTTAATTCAATATTAGAAGCAGCTACAATGATAAAATTTGCAATATGTATTGATTTAGATGTTCTAAGGCCGATTTTATAAAAGTTTTTGAAAAGGGGGCGTGGTACCGCCCACGTATATTTGAAGACATTTTAAAATTTTGACTCTTAATAACTTCAGAACAGTTTATGCTAGTATAACGAAATTTCGTAGAGGACATAATATTGTTGTGGTAAATTCAGCTATAGAAAATAAACGAAATCGCTTCGCGACCACGCCTACTTTTTCATAAAAGTTATATTGAAAGGAGGTGGAAATATTGAAAAGTCCATATCTAATTAACTGATTTCGCTATAATAATATAATTTGGTACATACATCAACTTTCATATTCTTTACATAATTTTTTCAAAATTTTGGAAAGTGGGCGTGGCACCGCCCACTTATGAGTCAAGCAATTTTTAAATTCGACTGCTAACAACTTCAGAACGGTGTGAGATAGATTTACGAAACTAGGTACCAGGCATGTTATGTTTATGTAGAGTACTACCACAGAAAATAAGAAAAATCGGTGAACGATCACGCCCACTTTATGTGCACAGCTGGGTATGTAATGTTCGGTTTCACCCGAACTTAGACTTCCTTACTTGTTTTTTTTAAATTAAATTTTTTCCATTTGGTCTCCGATAATTCAGGTATGCATAGTAATAAAAAAGATTTCATTGTATATAAAAATAAAAAGAAATGCCATTGGACTTAGAGAAAAATTATTGCATTAATAGTGTCATCTCTTCAGCTGGACCTGAATTTGTTGCATATATGACTTGAATTTTGTGAACTGAGCCACCTACAATTTTTTCGACGGCCATGTATTTTAATGAAAGTTGGTAAAATGGCTCACAACGATTAAACAAAAACACATATATAACAATTTTTTCGAAATTTGAATTATTTTCAAA
This sequence comes from Campiglossa producta, assembly GCA_964058755.1. Taxonomy (NCBI): domain Eukaryota; kingdom Metazoa; phylum Arthropoda; class Insecta; order Diptera; family Tephritidae; genus Campiglossa; species Campiglossa producta. The sequence continues at coordinate 19,102,708 of CAXKVI010000006.1, read as the reverse complement.
GTTATAGCTATCAACACTTTTCGAAATTCCTCACTTTTTGATGATTTTCTCATGATTGGGCAAACCGATTTTGCTAATTTTTTAAATATATATCAAAGATGGCATCTTCTACCAAACAACGATTCAAATTTTTCCAAAAAAAATTTTTTGCAAACATTTTTCGCAATTTTCAATTTCTCCATCGTGGTCAGATGGCGCTTTTGTATGATGTTGTTGGGAATTCCATTAGTAACTATTAGCAAAAAAAAAATTTTTTGACACTCTAAGGGAGCGGAAGTTATTTAAATTTTTTACCTTGATAGTACACAGTACGTAGAGAAAAAAAAATTTCATGAAAAATTAACTAGTCTGTAAAAAAATGTAAATAACTCCCGCTCCCTTAGAGTGCCAAAAAAAATTTTTTTTGCCAATAGTTACTAATGGAATGCCCAACAACATCATACAAAAGCGCCATCTGACCACGATGGAGAAGTTGAAAATTTGCGAAAAATGTTTGCAAAAAAATTTTTTTTGGAAAAATTTGAATCGTTGTTTGGTAGAAGATGCCATCTTTGATATATATTTAAAAAATTAACAAAAACGGTTTGCCCAATCATGAGAAAATCATCAAAAAGTGAGGAATTTCGAAAAGTGTTGATAGCTATAACTTTGAAAATAATTCGAATTTCGAAAATTTTTTATATATGTATTTTTGTTTAATCGTTGTGAGCCATTTTACCAACTTTCATTAAAATACATGGCCGTCGAAAAAATTGTAGGTGGCTCAGTTCACAAAATTCAAGTCATATGTATATGTCTGCAACAAATTCAGGTCCAGGTTAAGAGATGACACTTTTAATGCAATAATTTTTCTCTAAGTCCAATGGCATTTATTTTGGAAGAAGATACCATCTTTTATATATATTTAAAAAATTAGCAAAATCGGTTTAACCAATCGTGAGAAATTCATCAACAAGTGAGGAATTTCGAAAAGTGTTGATAGCTAAACTTTGAAAATAATTCGAATTTCGAAAAACTGGCCCAAACGTATTTTTTTCTTGTTGTTGTGAACCATACAAAAAAGTTTCAGAAAGATAGTACAACTTCGAAAAAAAGTGGCTCACTTCACAAAATTCAAGTCATATACAAGATAACTTAAATGTATTTAAAAATTTATTTTCGGTGAACCCGGGATTTAGGTCTAGTAATCCCTGGATTTTCGGGACTTAAAAAACAACGGGATCCCGGGATTGGAATCCCTAGTCGTGACCCAGACAGAACTTTAATGTAAAAATATGTACCTTGCAATCGTATGCCTTTCTTGTACGCTGGGATTGAAACAATCCTACCTTGTGCGTGAACATTCACTATTTAATAACTATGATGGGCAACTGAGACGGTGCGCAGCTTTTGCGTAATGCCGCCTGTTGCACTTCGATGAAATCTTCCGACTCCTTTTTCACGCTGGCTTGCGTAGACGAATGTAAAGCAATTCGGCAGCGTTTTCACGTATTTTGTAGCGCCAGTGATGCTCTGCCCGCTTGAAGTCGCGGATTCTCTGCCGTCCCCGCTGTTGAGGTACTTTGCTTAGGCGCTTCTTCTTTATTCCTCAGCGTATTATCGGTCACTCGGCTGCAGTTTATTCAAGCTGCTATTTGTGAAATTTATCCAGCAAGTCTATTGGATGAAAAGCGATTTATATAAACTGCTTCCCGCCACTAGTTATCTACTTTTTGCCATCTTACCTTATTTTATTTCAGGACGTCTGCTCTGCTCGGTGGTGGTGTTAGAATGACCGGAAGTAGACGCGTTAAGTTGGTCGCGGCAACCATTTGCACTACCTTTGACAACCACGCCTTTTTTGATTGATCACTAAAGATCGAAACACAATGACCACTAATGGTCGAAACATATCTTTCGCAACAGAGTACTTATTTCTTTCACTTAAAATATTTCGTCAATTTCCTTTATTGACTACAAAATCAGTTTGCCAAATAAAAAAACAATAGATAGATATTTAGATATTGAAACTTGGAACATAGTTCAGAGCTCCGTGACAATGCAATGTGAACGAAAAAAGTAGCCGCTAAGTGGCGCACAGATCGAAATATTCGGTAAATTCATTTAAAAATTTAAAATTTGCGACGCATGTTTAAGTAACTTCCCGGTAAGCTATATTATTGTAACTTGGCATATATATAAATAATTAAAGACAATACTACTTGTTGTACAAGAAACTCCGCTAGATGGTGCACTGATCGATTTAATTTAAAATTCCTGAAAAGCAGGCGAATCTTGCGATCGATTTTTAAGTTACTTCCCGGTAAGAAAGAGACTTGAAACTTGACACATTTGTCAGAACACGACGACAATGCAATACCTTATCAAAAAAAATTCCGGTAGGTGGCGCACGAATCGAGCTATTTCGAAAATTCGTTTGAAGTTGGGTATCTTGCAATCGACTTTTGACAAACGTCCTGGTAGCCTAGGTACTTAAAACTTGGCATTAAGTTGAGGGAACAGGTACAGTACAATTTGTAAATTTCAAAATTCAGGTGACAGTACAATTTGCTTAACTTAAAATTCCGAAAGGTGGACCGCTGGTCGATATAATTGCAAATCTATAAAAATATTTAAAGCACAGGGTAAGCTAGAGACTTAAAACTTGACACATTTGTCAGAAACTACTAACTTTTGACTAACTTCCTGGCATCCTAGGAACTTGAAACTTAGCACTTAGTTGAGGGAACGGTGACAATACAATTTGCAAAAATCAAAATTCCGATATGTGGCGTGCTGGTATATATAATTGTAAATCTTTGAGTAGCTTACCGGTTAGCTAGAGACTTGAAACTTGACACATTTATCACGTTTCCATTTATTACAATTGGTATGACTAAAATTTCAAAACCAAAAACACCGAAACCATGTCTCTTATATAAAGGTTGTCTTTAAAATTTGTTATCATATTTTTTTAATTTGTGGTTGTTTGTGTACCCTATTTTCATTACATTCTTTTCAAATATGTTTGTTAAATTATAATTATTAATTTAGGAAAATTAATAAATGGTTGCGTGTTAATTGGTTTGTTTTAATTTTTTTATTTTGAGCGAAGAGAGTAGTTAAATTTTTTTTGTAATGTAAGTTGCAATGTTTTTTAATAAGTTTATCGATGAGTTTTTTGTCAAAGCCATTGGTAGTTGCGTGATAAATAATTTTTGTATACTCCGTTTTTAGTTAGTGACATAGAGTGGTAAATTGACTAGGCGATAACCCAATAAATGAAACGAAGCGATTTTGGTTTGATAGGGGCAAAAAGAATCACTTGTGATTAAACTGTCAGTTGAGGTGGGTTTACAATATACGACATATTCAATTTTATTATGTGCATTTCAGGTCTGAGAAATTTATGGAGTTTTGATCATATTCCACTTCAAATGTGAATTTTATGCCGTCGTATTTGTTGTTTCCTGATGCCTACCTACAAACGGAGCTCGATGAAGAGTCAAAAAAAGTGTTAAGGTTCAGTTACATAAAGATTTATTTTGATTTTACCTCAAACTCTGACTTTGACGGAAAAGTTCAGTATACGTATTTAAACGAAGCATGGCAAATTGGAGACCTCAAAGTTGAAGCAAGGTTAAAATTTGGCAAACTCTCAAATTTTGCTTGCTTTGCTTGCTTTGACAATCAGATGTTGATGACTTTGCTTTAATTAAAGAATAAAAAGTTGGAGGAAATAATAATTAATTCATTTTTTCTCTATTAAATTAATAAATTAACCAAAACAGTCTGAATGCAAATAAATAAATACCGAAAACAATTGTATAAAAGAGAAGCGTCAAGGCGTTCATTGTAGCATACCTCTGAAGTTGGACGCAAAGTTTTGAGGTAGCAAATGTCAGGCGAAGTTAACAAAGTTTTATGTATTCGACCCTTTAGTGGTCAACACACCACTTGGTTATTTCAGTACAACCGCTTACAGTATGGAAGCAAGCGCCCCAGCCATCTTTCAAAAATATCTCGACCAGCTATTATGCGGAGTTGAGGGATGCGCAAATTATATAGATGACATCATTGTGGCTGGTGCAAACGAACAAGAACACCTAGAGCTTACAGTATGGATGCAAGCGCTCCTATAGTGATACTGCACGCACCTTAACTGATTCTGATAATTCTTCCACAAGTACAGTAAAAATCAGTACTAGTAGGCTCTCCTTGCTTGAAGATTTCTTATCTGCCTTATTTTAAGCCGGATTAGAAGAGCAACCTAGTGAAGGACAAATTACTGATTTGTCAATTCAAGATCTAACTAGTGAAAACGAAAGTATACATTCATCTATCGAAGATATAGCCGATAAAAGTCAAAGTAAAGATTTATCTGATAAAGATCTTGGTACCGAAAAACAAATTTTCCATTCAAAACCCGAATCCTAACATTACCAGCATGGCTATAACCGAACAGAAAAAATTGTTTATTACTTAATACTTGCGCATCGATAATGCGAGACAACTTCAGTGGACACCCGTTATCCCTTGCTTCGTTTATAGACAAAATTGAATTAAAGAAGATTTATCAGATGATTCTTTAACTCCTACATTCATTGCATTTCTAAAATCAAAACTCGAAGGAAAGGCTCGCGAATCTTTACCAACTCAAATAAATTCAATAAGTCAAACTATAGATGATTGCCAGTAAAAAAAAACCAGACAACTCGAAAGTTGTCGCGGGTATAATCGCATCCTTGAGAGTAAATAACAACAATTTTGCGGAACTTTCAAAACAGGTAGAAGAGCTTTCGGATTCGTTAGAACGTTCTTTAGTTATTGAGGGTATGGCACAGTCAAAGAATCCTCAGATGGTGGTTGAGCAGACCATAAGCGTATGCAGACTCAATAGCCGTTCGGATAAGGTAAAATCTATCCTAGCGTCAACCACATTTAAAGATTCAAAGGACGTTGCACAATGGGCTGAAATCTGGAAAAAGCGGTCAAAAATAAATAACTCGAGAAAAAAAATATATATCGAAACCAGATTTTGCATCTTGCTCTGTATATACCTAATCTACGTTGTTGCCGAAAATTGGCGAAATCGGTCAATAATATATATAGACATTTTTTAAAAACCTTTTTTATAATTTGAGTATGCAGTTTTATAGGCCATACAATTTTAGTACAATAAAGTGCAAATTTTAAAACGCTAATTATTACGGTTGATTTTTAATAATTTAATTTCTTTCACATCCTCGTATAGGGGACCATTTTGAATTTTTTTTTTAACTTTTTCAAAATTAAGGCATGTCCGTCCGTCTGTCCGTCCGTGTACACGATAACTTGAGTAAAAATTGAGATATTTGCATGAAATTTTGTATACAGGTTACTTTCTGGTCAAGGTAGGTTGCTATTGAAAATGGGCGAAATCGGATGATAACCACGCCCCCTTTTTCGATATCGAAAATTTCGAAAATCACACAAATTGGCATTTCCCCGCAGCTGAAATGGCTAAAATGATATAATTTTATAGATGAACCCCCTGGTCATTCTTTTATGATTTTTCCAAAAATGTTTTATAGTGGGCGGTGCCACGCATTTTTGAAAATTCAACTGGGCGTAACTTTTAAACTGATTACGATAGAACGATGGAATTTGGCACAAAGCATACTAGTATCGTTGGGAGTATACCTGATGAAACTGGATAAAATCGCCCTCCAACCACGCCCACTTTCGATATCGAAAATTTCTAAAATCATCTAAATTGACATAATTCGGTAACGGAAATGGCTAAAATGATATAATTTTATTGGTGAATCCCCCTGGTCATTTTTTATGATTTTTTCAAAAAATTTGAATTTTTGAAAATTCGACTGGGCGTAACGTTTAAACTGATTACGATAGAGCGATGGAATTTGGCACAAAGCATATCGCTCTCCAATCACGCCCACTTTCGATATCGAAAATTTCGAAAATCACATAAATTGAAATACTTCGGTAACGGAAATGGCTAAAATGATATAGTTTGGTAGGATGAACCTCCTAGTCATTCTATTATGATTTTTTGATAAATTTTGTTTGAAAATTTCACGGTTCATAACTTTTAAACTGATTACGGTAGAGTGATGAAATTGGTACAAGGTATAATAGAACAATAGGGAGCATACCTGATGTAATTGGACGAAATAGTTTCCGACCACGCCCAATTTCGATATGGAACATTTCGAAAATCTAATAAATTGACATAATTCGGTAACGAAAATGGCTAAAATGATATAGGTTGGTAGGATGAACCCCTCAATCAATCTATTAGGATTTTTGATAAATGTTTAGATGTGGGCGTGGTAACGCCCACCTTTAAGGGAGACATTTGGAATATTAGACTGGTCAAAACTTTCAAACTTATTACTTCAGACTCATGAACTTTGGCACAACATATGGTAGGTAGGTAGAAGTGGCTGCCGCAAAGGCACACCTAGGCCAGTATTAAAAGGCCCGTTGTGATACCATCAACACTAGGAAAGTCAGTCCCGGGACCCGGCCATATGGAAAATCCCAGTGCTATTGGGACTCTCCACATAGCAGAATCCCGGGGCTGACACTCCTAAAACCGACACCGTTACACCTCCTCGAACCATTTAGATGACTTGATGAAAGCCATCAAGTCCTTTATGTCCAGCTCCGCTACCTGGCGTAGGCTATCCAGGAAGGGAACTCCGCAAAGGGCATACCTAAGCGTTCTTTATCCTGAAGAACCTGCTTGGTCGTGCCCTGCCTAGCAAGTTCGTCTGCCCTACAGTTTCCCTCAATGTCCCTGTGTCCCGGGACCCATGTGAGGCTCACGCGGTTCTGTTGGGCCATCTCCTGAAGAGATCGACGACAGCTGAGCGTCAGTTCAGAGTTGAACAAGTAAGAGCCAAGGGATTTGACTGCCGCTTGGCTATCGCTGAAAATAACGATATTCTGTCCGATAGCGTGTTGCCCTATCCAAGCCGCGGCGTCCATGATTGCTGAGACCTCAGCCTGGAAGACGCTGCAATGATCAGGCAGTCTGAAGGAAAGCTCAAGGTCCAGATCCTTGGAATAAATCCCTCCTCCAACTCTGCCGTCCAACTTCGAACCGTCGGTGAATATGGAAATGCCGCCATTAGTAGCAGGACACCGATCCGTCCTCTCCCAGTCTTCCCTGCTGGGAATGTTTATTCTGAACCAGCTATCTCCGACTGTTGTGGTTGCACAACGGTCCGTGCTCGGAGGGAGAAAGCTGTAAGAATCCAGAATACTGGAGTGTCCAGTAGTGCCTGCGCCCCAGCCGGAAGTTTCCCTTAGACGCAGAGCCGATGCTGCCGCTGCCCGGCACCCTTCCAGATCGAGTGGCAAAATGCCAAGAATGGCCTGGAGAGCTTCGTTGGGCGTTGTTCTCAACGCGCTGCTTATACAGATCATGTTAGATCTGTGGACTTTACCTAACAGGTTTAGGTTGGCTGCCTTGCTCAGCGCAGGCCACCATACCACGACTCCATACAGCATAATTGGCCGGATTATCGCAGTGTAAATCCATCCTCAGATTTTGGGACTGAGCCCCCATTTTTTGCCAATGGCTCTTTTACAGGTGTAAAGTGCAATGCACGCTTTCCTCTGGCGTTGGATGACATTCTCCTTCCAGTTAAGCTTTCTATCCAGAACTATGCCTAGGAATTTGGCTTTGTCAGCCAAGTTCAGGCGCACGCCATTTAGTTCTGGTAGGCTTAGCGTTGGTATTTTGTACCGGTTAGTATAAAGGACAAGCTCCACTTTTCCCGGGTTGATATTAAGTCCGCAGCGAGATGACCACGAGGAAACTGCTCGCAGTGCTACTTGTATCAAGTCACACAGGGTTTGTGGGAATTTGCCCCTGTATGCAATAGCTAAATCGTCTGCATATGCAACTATCCCCCCGCCCCCCCAGCTTGTGTCTCGTAGCAACGAGCTTACAGTGAGGTTCCATAAAAGCGGAGAGAGAACACCACCATGACGCGTTCCTCTTGTGACATAGCGTGAGAAATCAACTGTGCCCAGTGTAGAAACTATTTTCCTTCCCTTTAGTAGCTTATCAATTAGTCCAATAAGAGACCTGCTTATGCCCAGATTAGTTAGAGCGGTGTTAATAGCCTCCGGGCTTATATTGTTGAAGGCACCTTCAATGTCTAGGAAGGCCACGAGACAGTAATCTTTTTCATACAACGATTTTTCAATAACAGAGACAAGGCTGTGAAGCGCAGTTTCCGTTGATTTACCTTTGGTGTATGCATGTTGATAGCTAGAGATAAGGTTGCTATCAATAGTAGAGGAGAGATAATCGCTAATTATCCTCTCGAAGGTTTTGAGTGCAAAGGATGAGAGACTGATCGGTCTGTAGTCCTTAGGCTCATAGTGTGAGGCCTTCCCAGCCTTAGGAATAAAGACTACCTTGGCGCTTCTCCAGGACTGCGGAATGTAGTTGAGAGCCAGGAAGGCTGAAAAGAGAAATACCAGCCATTTAGCCGATGTTTCCAACTTGTTTATGAGTTGTGCGGGGAAAATCCCGTCTGGCCCAGCAGCCTTGAACGGCTCAAAGCTTTTGATCGCCCACCTTACCCTTTCCTCCGTGATGGGTATATTCACTGCCATATTTGTTGCAGATGCTAAAGGTGCTTCATGCAAGTTCCCCGGAAAGTGTGTATTCAATAGCAGCTCCAGGGTTTCCCCTTCCGTGCTAGTCCACGATCCGTCAGGCTTCCGCAAATAGCTAATGGCTGTTTGAGTTTTTGAGAGCACTCGTCTAAGTCTCGCCGTATCATCGACCTTTTCGACCCCGGTGCAGAAATCTCTCCACGAAGTTCTCTTCGCCTGCCTTAGGGCCCTTTTATAGGCCCTCGGTTTAACTTTATATTCGAGCCATTCAGGCTCCGTACCGAGGCTCTTGGCCCTATTAAATTGCTTCCTGCAGGACTTGCGGAGCGAATCCAGGTCGTAGGACCACCAGTGCGGTCTATGTTTACCGCGTGGTTTCGGCACTGGATAAGCCTGCTCTAGGGCATTTGAGAGCGCCGTTGTAAAGGTCGCAACCAGATCATCCAGTTCTCCTACTGATGATGGAGCTTGTGGGGGTAACACTGGTAGGTCCCTAACTAATATTTGATTATGTAGCTGCCAATTAGTGTTGCGTGGATTGCGTTTCATAACTGGCTGCTCAAAAGAAAAATCTAAGGCAATTTCTATGTACCGGTGGTCGGAAAATGAATGCTCCTCAAGAACACGCCATTTCCTAACCCACTCATAAGCGCCTTCGCTACAAATAGTGAGGTCTATGACCTCCCTACGGGCTTTAGTGATAAAAGTAGGCTCGTTACCCACGTTACAAACCACCAGGTTAGTTGTTAGTAGGTAGTCAAACAGAGACTCGCCCCTAGCGTTAATATCGGAGCTTCCCCACTGGACGTGATGAGCATTAGCGTCAGCTCCAATAATAAGATGACCCGTGCAGAAATTTTCCACCAGATCTTTCACCTCCTTTTGTGGAGGAGGTTCTTCGGCGTCATAGGGCATGTAGACCGACGCCATCGTCAGGCTGGTGCTGCCGACCGTTAAGCTGGCAGCTGTAACGTCACCATTTGAATAGTTGGGTAAGAGAAAGGTATTCAGCTCAGACTTGACCAAGATACAGGTTCTGACCTTGCCCTCCTCATTAGCTCGGATGAGCTTGTACCCCTTAGCCCCCAATCCACAGATCCTTGAGCTATTAACCCAGGGTTCTTGGATAAGGACCACGTCTACGTCGCCTTTATAAAGACGACTGCTTAGGGCAGCTGAGGCTGCTTATATTTGTGCAGGTTAATCTGAAGCACCACCAACATGAGAGCGCTCAGACTTCCCTACCACCGTCGTACCGTCGTGGAGGTCTACCCCGTCCCGGGGCCTATCTCTCAACGACAATTTATCTGCACGATTTGGCGTGGCGGAATCTCTACTGTCTGAAGCGGCATCAACGTTAGTGTGCACCGGATGGCCCTGCACCACCGTGCGGTCGAGGTCTTCCGCGTCCGTTAGGCTATCTTCCATCGCCGAGTCGTTCACGGCTTCCTCGCAATTTGACGTGGCGGATACCATACTTTCCGCGTCTGACACCCCTGCCTCCTCTTCTGGTCCTTCGATTTCCGAGTCCTTCGAAGCGGCCGGAATGGCAGCGCGTTGTGCATCGCCACGGTATACGTGGATCACGATCTGACCCATTCCATAATGCACTCGTCCGTTGTACCGTTTAAGGGGCTCGGGTGCCTCCTTATTCAAAGTTAAAACCACCTGTCTATGAGGCCCAACCTCACCCTCGACAAGATTGACACTCCAGTCCTGCGTCGGGAGAGACGGATTCCAGGCCTGCAGCATCTCAAGAATATTCTCCGGTTCAGCAGGGATGGCAGGAATCCATGCCCTTGCCCTTGGCCGGGCCGGAATGTCCTTCCAGTCGACGACCTCGATTTTTGCCCCTGGGTAGACTTCACCCAGTCTTGCAACTGCTGCCTTGTACAGTGCAACAGTTCTTGCATCCTCACACGCGAAAACTTTAATCTGACCCTGGTGCCAACCCGCGTCTGTACCCCGCGGCGGACTACCCGGAGACTCACGCCATATGTCGAGAAGGGCCCTGCCAATTTCGTTCCGGACATACAGCCACCGGTCTCTAGGGATGGACCAACGGTCGTTGCCTCGATCAATGACACCTATAAGGATCCTGTCCTTGGTCACTTCAGCGAAGCTGGGTTTGCCCACTACTGGGATATTCTGATGCCGCTTCGGATGGGGATCCACCTCTCCGTCCGATCTCTGGCGTTTGAAGGGATTCCCGTTCAGCCTTTTAGGCGCATAGGGCCTTTGGAAATTTGGTATCAGAGCTTTCGCTTTCTCCACCATCTTCCTTTCATTCAGCGATAGTGTATCCTGCGATGCTCCCTCATATTTCTTCAGGATCCTTGCAGCCTTCCTTTTATCCCAGTACGCAAAGCGTCGGGGAGATGTCTTTTGGGAGGAGTTCAGACCCGTAGTTGCCATCGCGGTCTCTCCCTTTGATAGAAGCTTAGTTGCGTCTTCCTTCTCTTTCGGATCACTGAGGCCAGGTCCCGAGACCATTGCCACAGACATTGAGAGGTTGATGTTCGTGCCGGCGCTTGATGGAAGTTTAGCATCCGCCGTTTTCTGCTTACCTGCGTATGCAGCCGCACTGGTGCTGCCTTTCATCAAGTCACTCTCACTTGCTAGCAGTTTCGAGGATGACCGACCCGTAGTTACCATCGTTGTCGGTCCCCCAGTTGACTTTGAAATAGAGTTTGTCGTCCGGCGTTGTGATTTCTCTTGCTCCAGCATAGTTCTCCTCTGCTGCGGAGTAAACGAAGTTATTGATTGTTTTGAATTTTGAGTTGTATTCATCTTGTTCGTACGACCCCTCGCCGGACACGGCCAGCTTGGGGTCAAGGGTGGATTAAAGGGAATGTGTCGTCCGCCACGTCAGAGCCCCATACCGCGGTAAGACCATGGTTACTCTCTGAGGCGGTCCGGTATCAGAGAGGCACCGTTCGACTACAGCCACGATTTGCCTCCCGGCTGCAAACGTCCAATGGGTACGGTATCGCGTAACACCCTGGATTGGGAGGGGGTAGATCTTTGTCATCGCGCCAGCGAGGCTAGGCTGCTCTCGTGATGTAGTGCCATGCGGAGCTATGATCACAAGGGCAACGTAGCCCCGTGGCTATCGACTAAGCCCTCGTACCGCGGCAAGGTATCCACCCTTCACGAGGCACAACATATACTAGCAATATAGGTGATGAAATTGGACGAGATCTCTTCCCGACTACGCCCACTTTCGATATGGAAAATTTCGAAAATCACATAAATTCACATAATTCTGTAAGGTAAAAAGCTAAGATAGTAAAAACTTTAGGTAAATCCTCCTAGGGCCTATATCTTTGTTATCCCGTTCCGAAAATTGAACGTAGACTTCCTTACTTGTTAAATGATATTTTTTTTCATTTAAGATAACTCCTAAACATATTTTGAAGAACATTTTTCCGTTTAAAGTGGGGCAGGATAATATCGCGTTCTCAAAAAAATCAAATCGGATGAAAAATAAAGGCTGTAATGAATTTAGAACAGTAAATTTCAATTATTGACTTTTGTGGACCGTTATCTCAGCACATACAAAAAACCGCATATTTGCGCATTACCAGAAGAAAGTAAATACCCCAAAGATTACTTGAAAAAAAAAAAAAATAATTTTAATATCTAGCGAGAATCGGGTGGGAGCGGCACTCGGCGTGGCCTCCTTATTGGAAAAATTTCTATAAATAAAGGGGAGATTTTTTATATCTGCCTTATTTTAAGCCGGAATCGGTGCAAACTAAATCAGTACGATGTCCACTAAAGGCTTGAACATAAACTGCTGATTTATTTTCACACACATATCAGTATTTTGCTATTTGCTAGCTGTATCGACCATGCGAAAAATTATTGATATACCTGAGCAGTCCTTTATCTAACGAAATACTTAAGCAAAATCAAAAAAAAATTTACTCAGTGATGTTTCTAGATTTCAAAAATGTACTTCATTTGTCCCAATGCCTAAACCGACTTTTGGCCACTTTTTTTCAAAATCCAGCCCATTGTGGGTTGTAGCGAAAATGATAATAGAACGGGAACAGGAGGTAAAGGAGCGGCAAGTTTTATCGTTTCGATCACGCCCAATAAGATCAAGCAATAATTTTCGAGGTAATTTTAGAAATAACAATAATTTCAGATATAATAACGGTTATAATAATGGCAATTTTAGATTCAGTAGTAATTCAAATAGATATAACGGCAATACAAACATTCGTAATAACAATAACAATAGAAGCAACAATCGGTCTAATAATTACAGCAATGGTAATAACAGTCAGTCGGCAAATAGAAGAAATAGCAATAACCAACATTCAAATACTAGAAATAATACCAGTATTCGGTCTTTAAACACTGAGGGAGTCGAAGCTAAACAACTAAGTAACTCTCAATCAATATGTTGTCTAAATTTAAATTATTCCGATTTTATCGAAGTAAACGTTACAGATTCAGACAAAACCTGTACATTTCTCGTAGATTCAGTTTGGTAATAAATTCAGTAATAACCCTGCAGTCAAAATCTGAACTACTCAGCAAACATAATAGTTAATTCACTAAACATTTTGTGGCATATGCGTACCAGTTCATTGTTGATTAGCTTTGAACCATTTTAGCTTTGAGCCAAACTACTCAGCGAAAATTCTAGTTCATTGACTATACATTTTGTAGTGTACTCATACTAGTTCATTTCTGATTACCTTTAAGCCAGTCAATGCCAAACTACTCGGCAAACAATATAGTTCATTGTCTGTCCATTTTGTGGTATGTTCATACTAGTTCATTTCTGATAAGCTTAAACCAGTCAATGCCAAACTACTCAGCAGACACCTAGCTCGTTTACTATACATTTTATGGGTGTTATTATACTGGAAATTCTGAATATGAATTGTAATTTTCTGAATATAAATTGTTACTTTCTGAATATAAACTGTAGAAGGTGTAGTCAGAAAAAGTCTAATCTATTTTAGAAAAAATACTAATTAGGAAAATTCCATTTCATACTACATTATTATTATAAGGCCTTATAAATTGTTACATTGTTATTACACCGCGACCATTAGTACTATCTTTGTACTACATGGTACTATGCAAATATTATTTGAAATTCTTGGTTTGCTTCTTCTTTCTCTTGTAATTCACAGATGCTTTTTCGTGTTTGGGAAAATACAAATATGATGCTGATGTATATATGATCTAGTATGTCAACTGCTATATTTCTGGTGTATATACACAGAAAAAAGGCACTGCTAAAATCAATAATCTCGTACTGTTATCCTGAAGTTGACCAAATTTTGGTTGTTTGAACGGCAATTTTAGTTGAATTAACTGCATTCAACTGTTTGAACAGTCATAGATTTGTCAAATTAAAAAACAACTGGGTCCCACCAACTTGTAGGAAAAAAAAACCGCGTGTAGCCAGTACACGTGAAAGAAGTTAACTTCTTAAGTTCAGAAATAACGAAATATTAAAAAAAAATAGATAGGTGGCAACCCTTTGAAGCGCCCCAAGTGGCAACCGCCATGTATATAGTCTTAGAATGAATCATACTATTAATAATGCCAAATTTAATACAAAACGGCAAAGCGGTTCCCGAGATATAAGGAAAAATAAATAAAATACGGTTTGGGGGCAACCCTAGCTGGCAACCCTGCTAGAAATTGTCATGTTTGAAATGCCACCGAAAATACCTTTCATTTGAAACCCATATTGGCATATATTGCTCAATATTTAAAAGAAATTGAGATAGGTGGCAACCCTGTGAACAGCCTCAAATGGAAACACGCACGCATATATTCTTAGAAAGAATCATACTATCTATAATGCGAAACTTTATCCAAATCGGTAGAGCGGTTCCCGAGTTATATTCTGCTCAATATTTAAAAAAAATTGAGATAGCTGGCAACCCTGTGAACATACGCCCACGCGTATAATCTTGGAATGAATCGTACTATCTATAATGTCAAACTTTATCATAATCGATCGAGCGGTTCCCGAGATATAGAGAAAAATAAATAAAATGCGGTTAGGTGGCAACCCTAGGTGGCAACCCTGCTTGAGATTTAAATATTTGGAGTACGGTCGATAATACCTTTCATTTGATACCCATATTGGCATATCTAGCTCAATATTTAAAAAAGTTTAGAGATTTGGCAACCCTGTGATCCGCCCCAAGTGACAACACCCACGCATATAATCTTAGAATGAATCATACTATCTATAATGCCAAATTTTATCCACATCGGTCAAGCGGATCCCGAGATATCAATAAAAATAAATAAAATGCGGTTAGGTGGCAACGCACATAATCTTAGAATGAATCATACTATCTATAATGGCAAACTTTATCCAAATCTGTCGAGCGGTACCCGAGATATAGAGAAAAGTAAATAAAATGCCGTGAGGTGGCAACCCTACGTGGTTACCCTTCTTGAGATTTACATATTTGGAATACGGTCGAAAATACCTTTCATTTGATACCCATATTGGCATATCTTGCTCAATATTAAACAAAAAATTGAGATAAGTGGCAACCCTGTTAACTTCAAAAATCAAAGCAGCACACTATAAGTTGGAAGAGAAGCTCTGCAAAAATCTCGTTAGACCTTTTAGTATATAACCGCGTTTTTTTTTACGTTGTGGCATAAACTTGAGTTTATTGACAACAACAATAGAAATTAACTCTAACAATGCTCCTTTAACTCGAGTTTATGGCCCAGCATGAAAGCAGTCTTACTTTGACTCTTTTTGATGTTAGAATAAGACTTACTATTATCTATATATACATATGTGGGACCGGAAATCCGCAGTGGACGACTAACTTAACCTTAAGTAACTAGTTAAACTCAGGGGTTTATACTTCACGGTACTCACGTTTCCTGGAAGGTGGGTTATGGGCAATTACTTCAGTCAGGTTTTCCGGTACGATTCCAGTTTCTTGCCGGGATGAGGTGGTTTGTCGCGAGGGGATCAGTTAACAGAACTTCACACTAAATGCCGGTGTAAATACGATTTATGTTGCTTGCTGTATTAGATAGTATTGGCTCGGACGCTGGTGGGTTGAGGAACCGAGAGTTGTGGATGGATTCTTGACAAAGACGCAAAAAAGCTGTTTGTCGGCACTAGAAAATTCTCGACTTTTTCAATGCACAACACCGCAAATTAGTTTGTATGGAGGTTATTGCTTCTTTTATTTCAATACAAAATTCACTATACAATGCACAGCTCAGTTATATAATAGTTAATAAAATAATATTTGTTACAAAAAAAATTCAAATTATAAGAAAAGGTGCACAGCGGTGACTGATCGCATGAATTTGCCATAAAAAGATAAGAAAAATAATAATAAGGGAATGAAGGCCCTTTTGACAGCTGACGGCGATGCCAGATCGCCCCACTGCTGATTGCGCGAACTCATTTTGATGGTTTTACGCGACAGAGGTTGCCGCACGTCTCATATAGTGACAAATGAGGGGTATTAAAATTCAGTGCTTAAATAAGTTAGGATGATTATATACATTATAATTCTTTACAATTCATGGGTATAATGGGTGATATTATGAATAACAAGCAATTTATAAGGGGTTTTGACTGGGGCGTGTGGTTGTCTATGCCGCGTAAACATCTGGCCCCCCTAGGCGCACTAAGCGTCTAGTGTGTGTGTTTTCCACCTCGTGTAGGGCACGAACTGCCTTATGGATGAGGATCCTTCCGACTTTAGTTTTATATGCGGCCGTGCGCAAGCCAGTCGTAGTGCGCCGGATGGTGCGGTTTCTGATGCTTGTGGGTCGCGGGTTTTGATGCGCGGTTGTTGCATGGCCATTTGACAGTGCAGGCTGCTGCTCACGCCGGCGACGGGGTGTAAGAGTAGGTCTCCTCCCCGTTGGTGCACCCTGGGTAACGCTAAATGACCTACATGGCCTACACGGCTAGTTTCTTGTATTGCCGGTTCTACGAGAACGGTACCAGTACTTGTGCTGTACCCATTGTGCCGAAACGACCCGGGCCGTTTTATTATATCGACCCGGCCAGGAGCAGTACACTCGGGGTGACCCTGTCTGACATTTGGGCAGGGCTACGCCTCGCTACAACAACAACAACAACAGCGATGTGCACAGACGCGGCGGCGTGGTTCCTGGCGAACCTCCCCTACTGGTTTTGCTTGTGGTAGTTGGCGACCTCCGGTCTCGCGATGTAGCAGAGTGTGATGAAAACCCCCGCAGTCGCGGCATCGTTCGGTTGACATGCATTCGTTGGCGCGGTGCGATAGTGCCAGACTAACTAATGGCGGCGATATACCGACAGGTTATCATAACCTCTAACGAGATTTTTAGCCGAGCTTCTCTTTCCAACTTGTGGTGTGTTGCTTTTGAGTTTTTCCTGCAAGTTGGCGGGACCTTCAGTTTTTTGCCGACTCCGAAAGGCACTTGCAAAGCAAATGAATTTTTTGCTGAGAAGCTTCTCATGGCAGATATACACCCGGAGAGTTTGTCAAACTACTGCCGAGGAGCGACCCCGTTTAGAAAAATCATTTTTCTAAATAGCCCTTTACGAGGGTTTGAGATCGAAGCATGGATGCTTTTAAATGAAATGGGCCTGCGAAATCTACCCCGGGGGTAAAGCTGCCATTATTTTGGAGTGCGTTTGTTGCTTATGGATGGTGCATACTTTACATTGAAAAATGTTTTTTTTTATCAGGGGTTTAAGCCGGGCTATGAAGAGTTCTTGTCTGACAGCTTGTTGCATGAGTCGAACTTCCGCATGTAGAAGTAACTCATGAAGAAAACTTATATACAGGGTGGAGAGCCGAGACTTCTCGGGGAGAATGATGTGATACCGCTCGTTATAAGGCATGGTTGGTCGCCCATTCACGCGCAGCATTCAGCTCTTGTCCAGAAATGGGTTAAGTACCAACAGGGAACTCCGTTTCCCAATGGGTTTCGAGTCCTCTAGGCATGCTCGTTCTGGACCGAAGTATCGAGTTTGGGACGCGATAATCAGACGGTGTTTCGCAGGTTTAAGTTCGGCATGAGACAGCGATGGGGTGACAGGATCATCGATACCGTTAGTGCATCTTTCACGCGGCGTATAAACCTTAGAACATAGGTAATAGGAGAGTAAGAGGAAAACCGATCTAGGATATCGGCAGTCTCCTCAGTGGCATGCAGTGCCTCCACTCGGCGTTGTTCTGGTGCGTTGACATTTTTCATCGTTGGCTGCGGCCAATCCTCGGATGGGCGGGAAAGCCACTCTGGGCCATTCCACCAAAGCGCTGAGTTTGCGAGATCAGCGGCGCTGCATCCTCTGGTTCCAAGATCCGCCGAGTTGTCTTTACTCCGCACATGCCTCCAAGGAACCTTTCTTACGAGGTCTATAATCTGCGCTGTTCGGTTAGAGACATATGTTTTCCAAGCGTGGGGAGGCTTTTCCAGCCAAGCTAGCACGATTTCGGAATCGGACCACATAGTCAACTATCTGTTAGTGAAGCCGAGATGGGGTTGCACTACTGCGACTAGTTTGGCCAATAAAAGCGTTCCGCATAGTTCCAGGCGTGGCAGACTTATAGTTTTGAGAGGAGCCACTTTGCCTTTGAACACCATAAGGTGAGAGTAGACCTGATTACCGCTAGTAGTTCTCAGGTAGAGAGTTGCACAATAAGCCTTTTCCGAGGCGTTGCAGAATCCATGGAGCTCATCATAGTGATCGGGCGCAAAATTCATTCATCGGGGTATCTGGATGGCTGAGATCGAGGGAAGATTTTTTGAGAACTGCGGAAGTTTTGCAATGGAGGAGAGAATCTGCCGCTTGGTGGCTGCCGTTGAGGCCGGCTCTGAGTCCACACTATAAGAGAAGGTGTCCGACAGTGCACTCCACTGAATGCCCAAAGTCTTGGCGGTACTACTTTTCTCAAATTCAAGAAAGTCGGTCTCCAGTAAGTCCGCCTTGGGGACATGTTTGGAAATATGCGAATGGTTTGCAGTGATCTTTTGCAGGGGAAAGCCGGCTGAATTGAGAGCGTCTATAGTCTCAGTTAGGGATTGCTCGGCCGGTTGAAGATCATGACTGCGTGGATGGGAGTCGGCTATATCCTTTGACAGCTCATGTAGAGTGCGAATAGCCAGAAAAGGCGCGCAGTTTACCCCGAAGTTGACCGTTTTCAACTTGAAGTCTTTTATTGGACTGTATTCGGCGGTTCGGTATATTATCCGTTGGTAGTCTCGGTCATCGGGGTGTAAGAGAATTTGGCGGTACATTTTTTCTACATCGCCATTAAACACATATTTATATGTTCGCCATTTTAACAACATAAGTCCGGTACATAAGACATCGTTCAATACCACTCTGACTTTTGTTGTCTTCTTGTCTGGCCTTACAATTCCACGGTGAGGGAGGTAGAAGGAGCAGTATTTTCCTTAAGATTCCATCTCAGTGGGACTGCATTTTTCCATGTGGCCCATGGATATGTATTCTTTGAGTACTTGGTCGTACTGCTGCTTGAGATCGCCCTTTTTTAAGAGAGTACGTTCAATACCATGGAACTGTCGTAGGGCTGCAGTACGGGATTGGCCTAGTTCGATATCGTTCGGGAATGATGGTTTAAAGGGGAGCCGAACCTTGTATCGACCGTCATTCATCCGAGTGGTAGTGCTTTGAAAAAAGTCTTTGCACATATGCTTTTCAGGGGTTTCCACTCGGGTTCTGGGTATCTCCTCGATTTCCCAGAATTGTCTCAACTGTTCATCTAGCTAAACATTTGACACTTCCCACGCTTGAGAGGAGTGTGCTCCCACTTTTTGGGGGGTTTGGCCACTTATTATCCAGCCAAATATGGTATTTTGAGCGAGCAGGGTGGGGGAGATCTTTTCTTTGCCATGTAGCATTATTTGGGGGATGAGATCGCTGCCTAACACCAAGTCGATTTGGGAGAGATTCTGGCCGCCTGTGTCTGCCAGTTTGAGATGGGACCATTTTCGACTCTGCTCATGATTTAATTTTAAGGTTGGGAGTTGTCTAGTAAGGCGGGGTAAGACTATAGCTTGAGCTTTTATCTTAACCTTATTGTCATTTGAGACTAGGGTCAGTGAGCACAGTTTGTTGAAGGTTTGTACTACTCCGCCTCCCATGCCCGATATTTCAAATAGGGAGTGGGAGGCGTAGTTTGCTCTGGGATTTTGAGGAGATGAAGCTCCGTTCTGACCCCTGGTCCACTAAGGCTCTAAGTTTAAATAATTCTCCTCGGTGTTCTACTGACACTATCGCTGTAGGAAGTATTGTCTGGCTGTTATTTTCGGAGTGGAGCGCTTGCACTTGTTGTAGATGGCTGTTCTTCTGGGGATGCGTCTGGCTGGTGTTCTCTTCATTTGTGGCTCCGATGGTGGCTACTTGCGACGTAGTCCTTTGTACTCCGTTGGTTTGATTGGGAACTGCGTTGTCATACAGGGTGGAGTTGTGTCGACCTTGGCAGTAGAGGCATTTTCTTGTACTGGAGGAATTTTCAAGGAGGTGAGATTGAGATAGGCAATTTTCGCATAAATTGCTTTTTCTCACGAAATTTTTACGCTCTGAGATGGGTAATTTTTTAAACCGTAGACAGCTTTGTAGAGTATGGGACGAGTGCTTGCATAATGTAATGTGCCAGCAAAGATTCTTTGATGCTCGGCCACATGAGCATTGGTAAGATTTTGGGAGTTGTTGTATTGAGACTGGCCTGACCGGAACTGGGGTTTACTATGATTTGGGCTGGCCTAGAGAGATTTGTGGGGGGGGGGGGGGTGGATTATATTGGGGTTTGGCTGGTCGCCATTGGTCTACCCTTTCTACTATCTCATAACAAGTGGCCAGAAACTGGTTCATTTGGGACCAGTTCGGTAGGTCTTTTCGGGAGTCTTGAGGTTACCAGATAAATTAAGATGGGATCCCAATTCTCTGTTGAAACTTGTTGGGTTGCTAGTATCTGGAGGCAATTATTCACCGAAGATTGTAGCCTCTGTATATCTTCACTGTTTTCCGCTTGAATTGCCTTCAAATTCATGGGAATGCGTATTTGATTGTCCACTAGCACTCCTTTCTTTTCATATCGGGAGTTGAGTGCTTCCCATGCGAGGGCGAAATTATCATCGGTTAAGGGAAATTGTTTTACTATTTCACCCGCTTTTCCTTGGGTCTTGTACCGAAGAGGGTACAGCTTTTGGGCATTGGAGAGTTTCGGGTGGTTGATATACACCTCAGTAAACATGTCACGGAACGACGGTCATTGATCATGCCCTCCATAAAATACCTCAGTGTCGCAGGAGGGGGGAGGTCTAGATTGTTGCCGAAGCACGGGATTACTCAATTCTTTGAGCTGGAGTTGGTCTCCTATTTGTTCTTTGGTCTCCTCGTATGCTATGAGGCAGGATCGGTATTTACCGAAAGTGACGGATTTAAAGCCTTTGGGAAGGTCCTGCTCGTCAGTTTCTACTTACCCGTCGTAGGCATTCTGTACTCTCGACCAAAATACCTCGATATTTTTATCCTTCAATTTTAGGGCTGCCTCGGTATGATCTTGAATAGAGGTTGAGCGGAACCGAGTGCAGTAATCTGTAAAATTGTCGGTTTCGGAAAAGGGACTTGATCAATTTAACTTTAGCGATTTTGGGAATTTTGAAGACTGCTTGGTGTTTATTTGTGCTAGAAATTTAAGTGTAGTAGTGAGAGTAGTTGGACTAAGCAGCAAACTTTACTGCTGGGTATCGCAAATGATATAAACGTGTAAATATGTATTTTAAAATTATATCGCAAGAGACAAAAGTATGTAAAGACAAAGAGATACCTTTGTGCGAGTATATGTGAGATTTCCCTTTAATTTTTTAATGCATCGCTTTTATATATATGTGTAGGTATATGGGGGTGGGAATATATATTTTTATTACGATGTCATACGATTTTGGCGGGAAATATTTGTGAATATTCGACGACGGGGTTCTTCCTTTGTGGCCGTGGCTCAGACACCGCGGTCGAATTTATGGTTTTTTTTTTTAATGAAATGAAAGTGGAAAACGAGAATTCCTCGATTAATACACTGGCCGTTTATTGTATATAAAGAGTGTCAACAAAGTTATTTTTATTACCTTAATTATGGCGTTGTAGAAATCCTGGGGTGGCTGCGATGTCGATCCTGGCTCGGTTGCTGAAAGAATAGACGGTTGTCAAGTCGTTGACAACCGTTGAACCCAAAATCATCCACCGGTTTTAAGGGGAGGTGTGTTGGTTACATGCACACCCACTTGCATGTATATGTGCTGACAAAACATGAATAATCATGCATACGTACAGGTGGGTGTGTGGGTGCTTGGAAAGTGACATTAGGGTGTCACTATTTTTAAGATTTTAGGCATCGGGCCTAAACATGCCGGCCCCCTTGCGATACGCAACATTCTGACCAGCCCCGGGATTTCCATCACGCCTTCTCTTATTCTAGGCTCTTAAATCTATCGTGGGCTGCTGAGTAGCACTGTGCCCGCTTTCCTCCTTCGAGCCACCTCCTGAGGTTGAGGTCTGTTACCACTGGTACTATGGCCGTATCGTACCTAGCTATGAGAAGAGAGGGAAGAGACTTGAAAATAGAAAAGTGGTATATTTCTTGCCATAATTGAGAAAAGAAGGAAAAAAAAGAAATTTTTTTTTTTTTTTTTTTTTTTTTTTTATTAAAAGTTAGACTTAGAACTAGACTTACACCTAAACTTACATGCTAGTAGCCCCCGAGAGCACCCACCCAAAAATGGTGCTCTGGGCCACAAACGAGCCGAACGACGGTGGCAGTGTGCTCGGTAGGACGACGTCGGCGTAGACATCGCCGCCGAGTACGAGCTGGATTGGCGCAGATATGTAAAAGTGCGGATCAGCCAGTCGGATATGCTCGTAGGGAGCCGCCACTCTTGCGTCGATGGTCAGGGCTGGGCTGATCCGCTGCAGGTTGTCGACACATACGGCGTGCGTAGTCACCGTCGAGTGGTTTCCGTGTTTCCCTCGGACTCTGAGAAAGCAACCGTGCTCGCCGCCAGAGTGGGTGGTGGGCAGCCCTAACGCTTCCGCCAGGCCCCGGTCGATAACTGTGCGGGGGGAGCATGCATCGATTAGCGCACGCAGGTAAGTAAACCCGCCCCCGACCTCCAGTTTCACGAGCGCGGTCGGCGAAAGCGTAGTCATGGGGCGCAACGACGGGGCCACCCCGGCGAGAGCGCGGTTCAGTCCGTCGCGGAACCCGCTAAAGGCTGGCAGCTGGCGCGGCTGAGTGGCCAGTCTGCCCTCTCGGTTGGTGTTTCGACGGCTGGTGCGTAGCTGGCGCGGCTGAGTGGCCAGTCTACGATCGGCGAAGTCCTGGTCTCGGCGAATTCCATAGTTGTTTCGTAGCTGGCGCGGCTGAGGGGCCAGTCTACGGGCTTCGGCTTCGTTTTTATGGGAATCGCGAAGCTGGCGCGGCTGAGGGGCCAGTCTTCGCTTGCGACTGTTGCGATGCGCGCGGCGAGACGGAGGGCTGTTATCGCGTTGATTATGTTGTCGGCGCTCGTGTGCTAGGAGGGGCGGAACCGCTGCAGGTCCGACACCCTTTGGACCGGTAGGAACGGCCGTGGTTCCGCTGCCGGTTCCGAAGTTTCGCCATCTTCTGGTATCAGCCCCGTCTCAGATGCTTGGATCGACAGCACCTCGTCCCGGCTCTCTTCTTCTCTTGTTCTGGACTGCTCTTCTAGCCACGCTGCTTCTTCCATCTCCGCCTCGGTGACTTGCTGATACCAGCTTTTGTATTCCCTCGGCTGGGGCGGCTGGTCGTCCGTTGGGAGGTGGATTGTAGTGTGGTGGTTGCCACCACATCGTCGGCACCTGGCGTCGCTGGTACAATCCTTCGTCCGATGCACCATTGACAGGCAATTGCCACAGTATCCCGCCCGGATAACCTCCTGTAGCCGGTCTAAGGGTGCCATCCCGTGATACCGGTCACATGCCCGGAGGGGGTGGCTTTCACCGCAGAGGGGGCATGGTTTTGGGTACCGGGCGGCCATACGTGCGGCGCGGAGACGAAGGGATGCATGGCGAGTCATGCTGCAGAAGACCGAAGAAAAAAAGAAAGAAAAAATAGGTTTGAATTATGCATATGGTTGCCCATATACATACGTGGGAGGAGGGTGGCGAATAGCCGAAGTGAAGACATAAGGATGAACTTGAGATTACTTCTTGTTTAATTGGAACAAGAGATCCTGCTGTCTGGTCCTATATCAAACGTTATCCGAACGTTTTCCCGTCTCTTGTGGCAATTACGTCCGGCGACACGTTGCTGCCTTCCCTTGTGGCAATTAAGCCCGGCAACGCGTTGCTACCGACTGGTTGCCGCTTTACATAATTAAACCCATCTGAGGAACCCTGTGTGTTTCATTTCCTTTTTTTTTTTGTTTATGTCGTTCACTTGTCCGCTAGCCGGCGCAAGTGACACTAGTGCTGCGCAGAAGCAAGCTTTTTTGCTAGTGCTGTGCATAAGAACGCGTTTTCGGTACTCGATGCTGGTAGAGAGTGGTTGAGTGGAGGTTTTATTTTATTTTATTTTTTGCTGTTTTGTGGGCAAAACAGTCCTGCCCCCCGAAAAAAAGAATATTAAATAATTTAAATAAAGAAAACTCAAAAGTGTGTTTTTTTTCCTAAAATATTATTTTTTTTTTTTTTTTAAGGGGAGTTAAAAAAACTTTATTTTATTTTCTCCATATTGTTTATTCCTCGGTGATTTTGGCCGACCATGAATATTATCCATTTTTATCTCAACTGAGTGTGGGTTTTAGATAGACAGGAAAAGAGGGTGATAGATGAAGGCTGAATGGGTGAGATTTCAAATATTGGCCCAGGGAACTGAAACGCCAAAATACGTTATAAAACACAATTTCAATAACAACCGTTCTGAATAATTATTTGTTTATTTACTTTTTAATATTCAAAATTCTTTATTATTGCAGACTTGGCCGTATTGTCTGACCCTTTGTTAAAAAATATGTAGCAACAACAACAATATGTAGGTTATGTTGACAATCTTTCGCAAACAAATTTAAATTAAAAGTGCGCAGTGTATCAAAACGGGCGACCAAGTGAATTAGAAGTGATATTAACGATATTTAAACAAGTGACCTGATTTACTGGCCTTCGATGGCACAAATTGTGCAAGTTTATTACCCAAAAAAAAAAGTGAGAACAAAAACAAAAACAAAGATCGAACGGCTCAGTGAAAGTGAGGCTATGTTAAAGAAAAGATCCAAGTGGACAAACTAACTTTTTAATTCACTTCTCGCACTTAAATTTTGACTACACTCGCGGCACTTTTTCCGATTTTTCAAAACACCAAAAAAAATTGTGGCAAGAAATATAACACTTACGTTGCTTTGATGTGGTGCTCAGCTTAAGTTGTGTTGTGTTGTTGTTTTTTTTGAAGCAGGCTGCAATTCCAAACGGTTTTGTTATATTGCTGCTTAAGTTGTGGCTGTAGATTTAGCAAATAGTGCACTTTAATGTAGTGGATAGTTTTTCCTTCGATTAGTGGTAGAGTAATGGACTGTAGTTTTTTGTGTGCTGGTTCTATAATTGAACGGCGAGATGGACCATGAATATTCGACGACGGGGTTCTTCCTTTGTGGCCGTGGCTCAGACACCGCGGTCGAATTTATGGTTTTTTTTTTGAAATGAAATGAAAGTGGAAAACGAGAATTCCTCGATTAATACACTGGCCGTTTATTGTATATAAAGAGTGTCAACAAAGTTATTTTTATTACCTTAATTATGGCGTTGTAGAAATCCTGGGGTGGCTGCGATGTCGATCCTGGCTCGGTTGCTGAAAGAATAGACGGTTGTCAAGTCGTTGACAACCGTTGAACCCAAAATCATCCTCCGGTTTTAAGGGGAGGTGTGTTGGTTACATGCACACCCACTTGCATGTATATGTGCTGACAAAACATGAATAATCATGCATACGTACAGGTGGGTGTGTGGGTGCTTGGAAAGTGACATTAGGGTGTCCCTATTTTTAAGATTTTAGGCATCGGGCCTAAACAATTTGGTTTTGGCGGGATGCAAAAAAAAATGTTTAATTAGCGGGGTTGCACCAAATTTTAATTGTGGGGATAAAATTTATGTATTAGTATTATATGCGCAGGTTTCTGGTGGCGCAGAAGGACCATTAGTTAAACTCAGGGGTTTATACTTCACGGTACTCACGTTTCCTGGAAGGTGGGTTATGGGCAATTACTTCAGTCAGGTTATCCGGTACGATTCCAGTTCCTTGTCTGGATTAGGTGGTTTGTGGCGAGGGGATCAGCTAACAGAACTCCACACTAAATGTTGCACTCAACTAAACTAGTTTAATACTAATCAAATACTAGTCAGCCAAGCGGCCTCAACTAGTACGAGTTCTGTAATTTTTCCATGTTAGCAATTGGTATTTTTAACACGGCAATGTCCTACGATATGGCAATTGTCTTCCTCTGCATCAGCACCATACCAATTGGCTGACTACACAGCCTCTGCATCACGGATATACCAGTTGACATACCAGTTCATATATGCATCAGAATCATACTAGTTAAAAAAAGCATTAGAATCATACCAGTTGTCATACTAGTTCATATATCCGTCAGAATCATACCAGTTGACATAGTAGTCCATTTATTCATCGGAATCATACCAGTTGACATACCAGTTCATTTATGCATCATAATCATATCTGTTGACATACTAGTTCATATTTGCATCAGAATTATACCATTTGACATACTAGTTCATATATGCACCAGAATATTATCAGTTGACATACTACTCAGTCTGTGCTCCAGGACATACTAATCATTATGCCCATTCAGAGAGTACCACTTGTCATACTAGTCCATGTATTTGACATTCATGCCAGTTGGTATACTAGTCGGTCTATGCACCAGTATCATAGTCAGCCTCTACATCAGCAATATACCAGTTTATTCTTTAGAAGGCAGCCACTATTTGTATTTACGCAAACACAAAAAAGCATCTGTGAATTATAAGGTAAAAAAGAAGCAGTTTCAAGCAATTGTCCTCTTCTGCATCAGCCCCATACCAATTGGTAGTAAGCCTCTGCATCAGTATTATATTAGTTGATATACTAGTTCACACACAGCCAAAAATGAGCTAAAGGTTCTGAGTTCGATTCTCGGTAAAATCAACACAATTTTTTTTTCTATATTTTTTAAATTATGTAGTTTATTGTATTTTTAATTTAATTATTGAATTCAACTTGTAATGGCTCCTTTCAAATTGCGCGTTCATCAAGTTTAATTTTATAGGTAAAGACCCAATTGCATTAAACTTTGTGGGATCCACTTTCATACAAAGTTTTTTGAACGTAAAGCGAAGCGAAATTTTGGTAAATGCTCAAAAACAAGGCGCGCATTTGTCAACGTTTCACAAAGTTTTATGTAACTGGGGTTTTACGGTTGTATTTTTAGGTAAGGTAAATTAAGGTTACTTAAGGTTAAGTTAGTCGTCCACTGCGGAGATGCGGTCCCACATATGTATATATAGATAAAAGTAAGTAGAGTTAATTTATATTGTTGTTGTCAATAACTCAAGTTTATGCCGCAACGTAAACAAAAATGGCGGTTATATACCAACAGGTTGTCTTAACCTCTAACGAAATTTTTGCCGAGCTTCTCTTCCAACTTATAGTGTGCTGTTTTGATTTTTTCCCTACAAGTTGGCGGGACCTACCTTTTTTTCTATGACTGTTCAATCAACAGTTGAATGCAGTTACTTCAACTAAAATTACCGTTCAAACACCAAAGTTTGGTCAAATCAACAGAATTTGGTCAACTTCAGGATAACAGTACGAGATTGTTGATTTTACCAGATCCTTTTTTCTGTATATACACCAGAAATATAGCAGTTAATATACTAAATCATATATACATCACCATCATATTTGTATTTACCTCAACACGAAAAAGCATCTACGAATTACAAGAGAAAAAAAGAAGCAAACCAAAAATTTCATAGTACCATGTAGTTCAATAGTCGTACTAAAGGTCGCGGTGGAATAAGGTCTTGTAATAATAATGTAGTATGAAATGGAATTTTTCTAATTAGTATTTTTTCCAAAATAGATTAGACTTTTTCTGACTACATCTTTTTCAGTTTATATTCTGAAAGTAACAATTTATATTCAGAAAATTACAATTCATATTCAGAATTTCCATTTGATATTCAGAAAAATACAATTGACATTCAGAAAATTGCAATTGATATTCAGAAATCTTTCTGAAACAGAAAACACCCATAAAATGTTTAGTAAACGAGCTAGGTGTCTGCCCAGTAGTTTGGAATTGATTGGTTTAAAGGTAGTCAGAAATGAACTAGTATGAATACACCACAAAATGTATAGTCGAAGAACTATATTGTCTGCTGAGTAGTTTGGCATTGACTGGTTTAAAGCTAATCAGAATTAAACTAGTATGAATACACCACAAAATGTATAGTCAATGAACTATATTGTCTGCTGAGTAGTTTGGCATTGCCTGGCTTAAAGGTATTCAGAAATGAACTAGCATGAATACACAACAAAATTTATAGTCAATGAACTAGAATTTTCGCTGAGTAGTTTGGCATTGACTGGTTTAAAGCTAATCAACAATGAACTGGTATGCATATGCCACAAAATGTTTAGTCATTGAACTAGTATGTTTGCTGAGTAGTTCGGATTTTGATTGCAGGGTAGTAACAAACATTTTAATTCCGCATACTCTTCATGTTGCTGATGACAGTTTTAACATACCTTCGGACGGCATACTCGGGAAAGACTTTCTTAAAATAAATAAATGCATAATTAACTACTCTAATGAATCAATACAAATTGTTCACGGTGCAGAAAGGGTTAAAGTTTCAATTTTACATAGTACTTCAAACAATAGTTTAGCGATTCCACCAAGGTGTGAAGTTTCTAGTATTTTCGATTGGGGTTGTTGTTGTTGTTGTAACGATGTGTAGTCCTGCCCAACGCGTATTTTTCCTTAACCTAATTGTCATCAATATCTTCTAACGGGAGTCCAAGGAAACTAGCAGTTTCAATAGCACGAAAAAGCAAAGAGAGATGGGTGTTAGAAGAGTGGGCTCAAATGAGCAAGAAAATAAGTGATTGGTATTGTGGGGGGACGAGCCGCATGCCGGACATACATTCGGCACATCAGGGTTCAGTCTAGATATGTAGGAGTTTAACCTACTACAATATCCAGAGCGTAATTGAGCCAGAGTGACCCTTGTCTCTCGAGGAAGATGACGCTCCTCTTCAGAAATGCCAGGTGTTGCGGCATGTAAGACATTGTTTAGCGGACAGAGCGCAGAGTAATGGCCAACAGACGTTGTATGGATATGCCCCAAAGCCTGTTTGTGCACCTGTAGATCAAACGGCGTTGTTATATAGTGACGGATCTCATCAAAATGTTTACGTAGATGCGACCTTATGGTCCTAGGAGGCGGAGTGAGTTCAAGCAGTTGTCTACCGGGATGCTGTGGTTTACAGCAGTTCAGTAGGTACTGCTTGTTTAGCATTTCATTATGCTCCCTAACTGGAAGCATTTCCACCTCATTATGTATATGAGATATAGGTGACATAAGGACGCACCCCGTAGCGGTTCTGAGCGCGGTGTTTTGACAGGCCTGAAGCTGATTCCAGTGAACGTCTGCAAGCCCCGGCGACCATATCGGCGACGCATAGTTCAGGATCGGCCGACCAATTGCCTTGTACGTTACCAACAACGTTTCTTTGTCTTTACCCCAAGTACTGCCGGCTAGTGACTTGAGGATTTTGTTGCGGCTCTGTAATTTTGAGACAATTGCAGCTGAATGGGCAGCGAAAGTGTGCATGGTGTCAAAAGTCACTCCTAAAATTTTTGGGTGAGCGACAGTAGGTATTTTATGATCACCTACATAGATTTCTAATTCCATGCCAACCTGCGCCGTCCACGTCGTGAATAAGGTCGCCGAAGACTTTGTTGGCGACAATGTCAAGGTTCGGGCAGTGAAGAACTCGACTAGAGAGGGGAGATAACCATTTATTTTGGAGCACAGCTCATCAACGGAAGTACCAGTTGCCAATATCGTGCAATCGTCTGCGTAAGAAACAATCGTACCTTCTTCTGGTGGAGGAGGAAGCTTCGAAATATAGAAGTTAAACAATAACGGGGAGAGGACACCACCCTGTGGTACCCCTTGTTTTATCTTCCTGGCTTTAGATTTTTTGTTTCTAAATACAACAGACGACCGACGACCACTGAGATAATTGGCGGTCCAACGCTTTAGACAGGGGGGGAGTTACGAGTCTTCCAAATCAGCTACAAGTTGCCCATGATTTACTGTGTCAAAAGCTTGACTCAAATCAAGTGCAACTAGAACCGTCCTGTCATTAGGCCTATTTTGATTAAGACCGTCAGTTATCTGAGTGTTTATGACATTTAGAGCAGATGTTGTGCTCCTACCTTTCCTGAAGCCATGTTGGTGCTCGGCTAACATCAAGTGTGATGTGTAGAGCGGGAGTAGGTCCGCCTCAAGTGTCTTTACTACTGGCGAGAGGAGTGATATCGGGCGATATGACTCCCCAACGTTAGCTGGCTTGCCAGGCTTTAGTAGTGGGATCACAGTTGCCTGCTTCCATTTGTCGGGTATGACAGCTGTGATCAGAGACAAATTGAAGACGGCCGTTAAATATTTGACTCCCGCTAGGCCGATGTGTTTTTGATGCACCTTGGCTATGCCATCAGGGCCGATGGCTTTGGAGTTTTTGGCCTTCCGGATGGCCTCTTGAACCTCTGTAGCGGTGATGGGAACGGGGGCATAGTTTTTGTGTTTATGCGCACGCCTGAAGATTCCACGTCTAGCCCTGTCTTGCGCAGGGTGTGGGACATATTGTCGACAAAAAGCCTGTGCACATTTCCTGGGGTCATTTATTGTCTTGTCACCAAAGGTAATGTCGACATTTTTTGGTGGACCCGAAGGATTCGACAAGGACTTGACGGTGGACCATAATTTCCCAACACCGGTAGAGATGTTACAAGGCCTGAGGTGCTCCTCCCATTTGGTTTGTTTGTGTTCGTTAACCAGCCTTCTGATTTCCACGTTGAGATCACCGATCTGTGGGTCAGATGGATCGATGTTGCGTATGAGGGCACGTTCGTTGGCCAAGGCTGCGGCCTCAGCTGGGAAGTTAGGCCTAATATCTTTTATCCTACCAGCTGGTATGAAACGGGCTGTAGCCTTTTTAATGACCTCACGTATGTTACGCTCGCCAACGTGTACGTCAGTGGGAATGGGAAGATCGCCAAAGGAGCTCTCCGTGAATTCCAAAAAGCCGACCCAATTGGCCTTTTTGAAATTCACGTAAGTTCGTTTCTCCGACGTGATAAAATCCGTGGCACGATCGACAGACAGGATGATAGGCAGGTGGTCGGATGACAGGGCCACCATAGGTTGCCAGTTGATGCTGTTAATTAACCCCGGGCTAACAATAGTTAGGTCCGGGGAGCTACTGCAGTTAACAGCCATCCTAGTTGAGGAGTCTCCGTTCACAGTACAGAAAGAGGAGTTATCAATTTGCTCGGCTAATTCCCGTCCTCTGCCGTCCACCGAAAGGTGTGAATGCCACATATCATGATGGGCATTAAAATCGCCCATGATGATACGGTTATCGCCACAAAGAAACGCCCTAAGGTCAGGACGATAACTTCTGGGGCAGCAGGTGACGGGAGGAATGTATATATTGATTAGCTCGAGATCAACGCCACCAGCTTGTATAACTATACCTTGACACTCTAAAGGTAAGTCACTTTGGTCAGTGTTGATATCAAATTCCCTATACTGCACCGTATGGTGTACAAGGAACGCGAGACCACCTCCGCCGTCTGTACGATCATGCCGGAGTACGTGGTAGCCTCCACTCGCTCGGAGATTCGAGTGGGGGCCAAGTTTTGTCTCCTGGATTGCAGCAATTTTGATTTTATGTAGCTGCATAAATGTGGTTATCTCCGCTATCTTGCCGGTCAAGCCGTTGCAGTTAAATTGCAACAATTTAAATTGCGAAGGAGAGGCAATGGCCACTCTGGGAGTTAAAGACTGATGTGTTCGCCTAGATGGTGGTAGGTTATGTCGCGATATTGATCTCCGTTGCAGTCCTGAAGCCGGCGAAATTCGTTCACTATTAGATGAGTGTACATCCGTCGGCGTTGAGGGCTGCACAACTCGACAGCAAGGCGCGACAAACACATCAGTCCAGAGATTTCTGTTTGCGAGCCCAGAACATATGCGTAGGTGACACAGGCCTAGGCAGGAGTTGCACTTGACCGATGCCACAGACGCATATATCCTGTGCCGACATACAGTGCACGAAGAGTGAGGGACCAGAAGTTGATGGACTTGACTTTCATTCGTGCTAGTGCCGGAAGAAGTTATTAAATAGTTTAGAGACGGGTGCTGAAGCTCAGTAGTGCTACAAGCATCAACTGATGTGCTACGAAGAAAGTAGCCATGAGTGGGTGCTTGTGCTGTTGATGCACTAGGAAGTAAGCTACAGCCGGGAACACATATATTCTGCTGGGCAATATAATTATTGCATGTCGTGGAGACTTGATTATTATTAGAGGGCGATAAAGCAACATATGAGCGTCGCTTGCCTCGGGACGTCCTACGACGTGAACAGCAGGGCGCCACAAAATTTTTATAGAAACTAATGGGCCGATGTGTTTTCGGATCTAGTCCGGAGCAACTAGATTTGTGCAACCAACCTTTGCATGATGCACACTGTACTGAGTGTGATCGTCTTGTATATATTTTCTTCCGACAAACGCAGCAGAACCATTCTCTTGGGCCAGGATTTGGCTCAATGCCAGCCCGGATCAAGAGAATAAGGAGCAGCCGTGCTGCAAGGGGCTGTTCCGGGGATGACAATAGGTGAGGGAATCGTGACGCGTTAGACAGGGTCACTTCGAAATGTATTGCTCTTGGCCGAGTCATTATAAAAAAAACAACCCGGGTCGTTTCGGTACGAAGGGTATTGTACAGGTACAAATACCGTTCTCGCAGAACCGGCAATACGTGAAACGTATTGGGGTAATTGTACAAAGCGGTTTTTGTTGAGTCTCATGCAATTTCTGATGGGGTTTTCACAGCCAAATGCATAGTAGACGCAAAAAATCAGATTTTGAAAATAATTAATAGAACAGATGAAGTAAGTACATTAAAGATTTAAATATTAAAATAGAAGATATTAGTAATTTTAACGTATGGGTCGTCCCATATCATTTTTACAACTAAAAAATAAATGGTCCTGAAACAATATTTTTTATAAACTGGATGCAATATAAATCGCCACGTATTTTTTTATTTTCGCATTTTATGCGAAATTTGCGAGTAATAATTTTTTAAAGTTTCGATATACGAAAAAATACGACAATTTTAACCTTCTAGTCATTGCAGTTTCTAAACGAATTCTTATAAAAAAGTGAAACTTACAGGTTATGTAAATAATAGTTTGTTCTCTTTAAGTAGTCAAAAAAAAAAAAAAATTATGAAATTTATGATAACTGAGTTATCGGTGAAAATGTGTTTGCCCAAAAACCTTAAAATTTCCCTACAATATGGGTATCAAACGAAAGAGGATGATCCCAGGTTTCATTTGGATTTCGATATATTTCGATAAATTTGTCGATAACTGAGTTATCGGTGAAAATGTGATCGCCCCAAAAATTTTAAATACCCTTGGTAATTGCTTCAGTATTCAATAATCTTATCTTAGGTAGGTAGGTAGAAGTGGCTGCCGCAAAGGCACACCTAGGCCAGTAATAAAAGGCCCGTTGTGATACCACCAAACACTAGGAAAGTCAGTCCCGGGGCCCGGCCATATGGAAAATCCCAGTGCTGTCGGGACTCTCCATATAGCCGAAACCCGGGACTGACACTCCTAACCGACACCGCTACCCCTCCTCGAACCATTTTGATAACTTGATGAAAGCCATCAAGTCCTTTATGTCTAGCTCCGCGACCTGGCTTAAGCTAACCAGGAAGGGAACTCCCAGAGAGCGCCTTCTCGCTCCGCTTAAGGCCGGGCAGTTGCAGACGAGGTGCTCCACCATTTCCTCTTCCTCATCATCTTTGCAACTCCTGCAGCATCGTCGGTAGGGAACGCCTAGCCTTGCTGCGTGCCTACCAATAAGGCAGTGCCCGGGTAAAACACCTATTAATATGGAGATTTCCTTCCTTTTTAGGGCGTATATGTGTCTAGATCTTTTAAGATCGCATTTTGGCCAGGTTTGCTTGGATATCCGGCACCCTGGAGCTTGTAGCCATCTTACGTTGGCTTCGCGGAGTGTATGCTCCTTCAGCATTAGCTTGCACGTGGCAAACGGCATACCTATGCGCTCTTTATCTTGAAGAATCTGCTTGGTCGTGCCCTGCCTGGCAAGTTCGCCTGCCCTACAGTTTCCCTCAATGTCCCTGTGTCCCGGGACCCATGTGAGGTTCACGCGGTTCTGTTGGGCCATCTCTTGAAGAGATCGACGACAGCTGAGCGTCAGTTCAGAGTTGAACGAGTAAGAGCCAAGGGATTTGATGGCCGCTTGGCTGTCGCTGAAAATACAGATATCCTGTCCGTTGGTGCGTTCACCTATCCAAGTCACGGCGTCCATGATTGCTGAAACTTGAGCCTGGAAGACGCTGCAGTGATCAGGTAGTCTAAAGGAGAGTTCTAGGTCCAAATCCCTTGAGTAAACCCCTCCTCCGACTCTGCCGTCTAACTTCGAGCCGTCGGTGTATATAAAAGCGCCGCCATTAGTAGCGGGACACCGATCTATGTTCTCCCAGTCTTCCCTGCTGGGAATGTTTATTCTAAAACAACAATCTCCGACTGTTGTGGTCGCACACCGATCTGTGCTCAGAGGGAGAAAGCTGTAAGATCTTAGAATAGAGTGTCCAATAGTGCTTGCGCCCCAGACGGACGTTTCCCTTAGACGCACAGCCGATGCTGCTGCTGCCCGGTACCCTTCCAGATCGAGTGGCAAAAAGCCAAGAATGGCCTGGCGAGCTTCATTGGGCGTTGTTCTTAACGCCCCGCTTATACAGATCATGCTCGATCTGTGGACTTTCCCTAACAGATTTAGGTTTGTTGCCTTTCTTAGCGCTGGCCACCATACCACGACTCCATACAGCATAATTGGCTGGATTATCGCAGTGTAGATCCATCTGCAAATTTTGGGGCTGAGCCCCCATTTTTTGCCAATGGCTCTTTTACACGTGTAAAGTGCAATGCACGCTTTCCTCTGGCGCTGGATGACATTCTCCTTCCAGTTAAGCTTTCTATCTAGAACTGTGCCTAGGAATTTGGCTTTGTCAGCTAAGTTCAGGCGCACGCCATCTAGTTCTGGTAGGTTCAACGGTGGTATCTTGTACCGCCTGGTATAAAGGACAAGCTCCACCTTTCCCGGGTTGATGCTAAGTCCGCAGCGAGAGGACCATGAAGAAACTTCTCGCAGTGCTACTTGCATCAAGTCACACAGGGTTTGTGGGAATTTGCCCCTATATGCAATAGCTAAATCGTCTGCATATGCCACTATCTTCCCGCCCCCCCCACCTTGTGTCTGTTGTTGTTGTTGTTGTTGTTGTAACGATGTGTAGTCCTGCCCAACGCGTATTTTTCCTTAACCTAATTGTCATCAATATCTTCTAACGGGAGTCCAAGGAAACTAGCAGTTTCAGTAGGATTGGACCAAAGAGAGATGGGTGTTAGAAGAGTGGGCTCAAATGAGCAAGAAAATAAGTGATTGGTATTGTGGGGGGACGAGCCGCATGCCGGACATACATTCGGCACATCAGGGTTCAGTCTAGATATGTAGGAGTTTAACCTACTACAATATCCAGAGCGTAATTGAGCCAGAGTGACCCTTGTCTCTCGAGGAAGATGACGCTCCTCTTCAGAAATGCCAGGTGTTGCGGCATGTAAGACATTGTTTAGCGGACAGAGTGCAGAGTAATGGCCAACAGACGTTGTATGGATATGCCCCAAAGCCTGTTTGTGCACCTGTAGATCAAACGGCGTTGTTATATAGTGACGGATCTCATCAAAATGTTTACGCAGATGCGACCTTATGGTCCTAGGAGGCGGAATGAGTTCAAGCAGTTGTCTACCGGGATGCTGTGGTTTACAGCAGTTCAGTAGGTACTGCTTGTTTAGCATTTCATTATGCTCCCTAACTGGAAGCATTTCCACCTCATTATTTATATGAGATATAGGTGACATAAGGACGCACCCCGTAGCGGTTCTGAGCGCGGTGTTTTGACAGGCCTGAAGCTGATTCCAGTGAACGTCTGCAAGCCTCGGCGACCATATCGGCGAAGCATAGTTCAGGATCGGCCGACCAATTGCCTTGTACGTTACCAACAACGTTTCTTTGTCTTTACCCCAAGTACTGCCGGCTAGTGACTTGAGGATTTTGTTGCGGCTCTGTAATTTTGAGACAATTGCAGCTGAATGGGCAGCGAAAGTGTGCATGGTGTCAAAAGTCACTCCTAAAATTTTTGGGTGAGCGACAGTAGGTATTTTATGATCACCTACATAGATTTCTAATTCCATGCCAACCTGTGCCGTCCACGTCGTGAATAAGGTCGCCGAAGACTTTGTTGGCGACAATGTCAAGGTTCGGGCAGTGAAGAACTCGACTAGAGAGGGGAGATAACCATTTATTTTGGAGCACAGCTCATCAACGGAAGTACCAGTTGCCAATATCGTGCAATCGTCTGCGTAAGAAACAATCGTAACTTCTTCTGGTGGAGGAGGAAGCTTCGAAATATAGAAGTTAAACAATAACGGGGAGAGGACACCACCCTGTGGTACCCCTTGTTTTATCTTCCTGGCTTTAGATTTTTTGTTTCTAAATACAACAGACGACCGACGACCACTGAGATAATTGGCGGTCCAACGCTTTAGACAGGGGGGGAGTTACGAGTCTTCCAAATCAGCTACAAGTTGCCCATGATTTACTGTGTCAAAAGCTTGACTCAAATCAAGTGCAACTAGAACCGTCCTGTCATTAGGCCTATTTTGATTAAGACCGTCAGTTATCTGAGTGTTTATGACATTTAGAGCAGATGTTGTGCTCCTACCTTTCCTGAAGCCATGTTGGTGCTCGGCTAACATCAAGTGTGATGTGTAGAGCGGGAGTAGGACCGCCTCAAGTGTCTTTACTACTGGCGAGAGGAGTGATATCGGGCGATATGACTCCCCAACGTTAGCTGGCTTGCCAGGCTTTAGTAGTGGGATCACAGTTGCCTGCTTCCATTTGTCGGGTATGACAGCTGTGATCAGAGACAAATTGAAGACGGCCGTTAAATATTTGACTCCCGCTAGGCCGATGTGTTTTTGATGCACCTTGGCTATGCCATCAGGGCCGATGGCTTTGGAGTTTTTGGCCTTCCGGATGGCCTCTTGAACCTCTGTAGCGGTGATGGGAACGGGGGCATAGTTTTTGTGTTTATGCGCACGCCTGAAGATTCCACGTCTAGCCCTGTCTTGCGCAGGGTGTGGGACATATTGTCGACAAAAAGCCTGTGCACATTTCCTGGGGTCATTTATTGTCTTGTCACCAAAGGTAATGTCGACATTTTTTGGTGGACCCGAAGGATTCGACAAGGACTTGACGGTGGACCATAATTTCCCAACACCGGTAGAGATGTTACAAGGCCTGAGGTGCTCCTCCCATTTGGTTTGTTTGTGTTCGTTAACCAGCCTTCTGATTTCCACGTTGAGATCACCGATCTGTGGGTCAGATGGATCGATGTTGCGTATGAGGTCACGTTCGTTGGCCAAGGCTGCGGCCTCAGCTGGGAAGTTAGGCCTAATATCTTTTATCCTACCAGCTGGTATGAAACGGGCTGTAGCCTTTTTAATGACCTCACGTATGTTACGCTCGCCAACGTGTACGTCAGTGGGAATGGGAAGATCGCCAAAGGAGCTCTCCGTGAATTCCAAAAAGCCGACCCAATTGGCCTTTTTGAAATTCACGTAAGTTCGTTTCTCCGACGTGATAAAATCCGTGGCACGATCGACAGACAGGATGATAGGCAGGTGGTCGGATGACAGGGCCACCATAGGTTGCCAGTTGATGCTGTTAATTAACCCCGGGCTAACAATAGTTAGGTCCGGGGAGCTACTGCAGTTAACAGCCATCCTAGTTGAGGAGTCTCCGTTCACAGTACAGAAAGAGGAGTTATCAATTTGCTCGGCTAATTCCCGTCCTCTGCCGTCCACCGAAAGGTGTGAATGCCACATATCATGATGGGCATTAAAATCGCCCATGATGATACGGTTATCGCCACAAAGAAACGCCCTAAGGTCAGGACGATAACTTCTGGGGCAGCAGGTGACGGGAGGAATGTATATATTGATTAGCTCGAGATCAACGCCACCAGCTTGTATAACTATACCTTGACACTCTAAAGGTAAGTCACTTTGGTCAGTGTTGATATCAAATTCCCTATACTGCACCGTATGGTGTACAAGGAACGCGAGACCACCTCCGCCGTCTGTACGATCATGCCGGAGTACGTGGTAGCCTCCACTCGCTCGGAGATTCGAGTGGGGGCCAAGTTTTGTCTCCTGGATTGCAGCAATTTTGATTTTATGTAGCTGCATAAATGTGGTTATCTCCGCTATCTTGCCGGTCAAGCCGTTGCAGTTAAATTGCAACAATTTAAATTGCCAAGGAGAGGCAATGGCCACTCTGGGAGTTAAAGACTGATGTGTTCGCCTAGATGGTGGTAGGTTATGTCGCGATATTGATCTCCGTTGCAGTCCTGAAGCCGGCGAAATTCGTTCACTATTAGATGAGTGTACATCCGTCGGCGTTGAGGGCTGCACAACTCGACAGCAAGGCGCGACAAACACATCAGTCCAGAGATTTCTGTTTGCGAGCCCAGAACATATGCGTAGGTGACACAGGCCTAGGCAGGAGTTGCACTTGACCGATGCCACAGACGCATATATCCTGTGCCGACATACAGTGCACGAAGAGTGAGGGACCAGAAGTTGATGGACTTGACTTTCATTCGTGCTAGTGCCGGAAGAAGTTATTAAATAGTTTAGAGACGGGTGCTGAAGCTCAGTAGTGCTACAAGCATCAACTGATGTGCTACGAAGAAAGTAGCCATGAGTGGGTGCTTGTGCTGTTGATGCACTAGGAAGTAAGCTACAGCCGGGAACACATATATTCTGCTGGGCAATATAATTATTGCATGTCGTGGAGACTTGATTATTATTAGAGGGCGATAAAGCAACATATGAGCGTCGCTTGCCTCGGGACGTCCTACGACGTGAACAGCAGGGCGCCACAAAATTTTTATAGAAACTAATGGGCCGATGTGTTTTCGGATCTAGTCCGGAGCAACTAGATTTGTGCAACCAACCTTTGCATGATGCACACTGTACTGAGTGTGATCGTCTTGAATATATTTTCTTCCGACAAACGCAGCAGAACCATTCTCTTGGGCCAGGATTTGGCTCAATGCCAGCCCGGATCAAGAGAATAAGGAGCAGCCGTGCTGCAAGGGGCTGTTCCGGGGATGACAATAGGTGAGGGAATCGTGACGCGTTAGACAGGGTCACTTCGAAATGTATTGCTCTTGGCCGAGTCATTATAAAAAAAACAACCCGGGTCGTTTCGGTACGAAGGGTATTGTACAGGTACAAATACCGTTCTCGCAGAACCGGCAATACGTGAAACGTATTGGGGTAATTGTACAAAGCGGTTTTTGTTGAGTCTCATGCAATTTCTGATGGGGTTTTCACAGCCAAATGCATAGTAGACGCAAAAAATCAGATTTTGAAAATAATTAATAGAACAGATGAAGTAAGTACATTAAAGATTTAAATATTAAAATAGAAGATATTAGTAATTTTAACGTATGGGTCGACCCATATCATTTTTACAACTAAAAAATAAATGGTCCTGAAACAATATTTTTTATAAACTGGATGCAATATAAATCGCCACGTATTTTTTTATTTTCGCATTTTATGCGAAATTTGCGAGTAATAATTTTTTAAAGTTTCGATATACGAAAAAATACGACAATTTTAACCTTCTAGTCATTGCAGTTTCTAAACGAATTCTTATAAAAAAGTGAAACTTACAGGTTATGTAAATAATAGTTTGTTCTCTTTAAGTAGTCAAAAAAAAAAAAAAATTATGAAATTTATGATAACTGAGTTATCGGTGAAAATGTGTTTGCCCAAAAACCTTAAAATTTCCCTACAATATGGGTATCAAACGAAAGAGGATGATCCCAGGTTTCATTTGGATTTCGATATATTTCGATAAATTTGTCGATAACTGAGTTATCGGTGAAAATGTGATCGCCCCAAAAATTTTAAATACCCTTGGTAATTGCTTCAGTATTCAATAATCTTATCTTAGGTAGGTAGGTAGAAGTGGCTGCCGCAAAGGCACACCTAGGCCAGTAATAAAAGGCCCGTTGTGATACCACCAAACACTAGGAAAGTCAGTCCCGGGACCCGGCCATATGGAAAATCCCAGTGCTGTCGGGACTCTCCATATAGCCGAAACCCGGGACTGACACTCCTAACCGACACCGCTACCCCTCCTCGAACCATTTTGATAACTTGATGAAGGCCATCAAGTCCTTTATGTCTAGCTCCGCGACCTGGCTTAAGCTAACCAGGAAGGGAACTCCCAGAGAGCGCCTTCTCGCTCCGCTTAAGGCCGGGCAGTTGCAGACGAGGTGCTCCACCATTTCCTCTTCCTCATCATCTTTGCAACTCCTGCAGCATCGTCGGTAGGGAACGCCTAGCCTTGCTGCGTGCCTACCAATAAGGCAGTGCCCGGTTAAAACACCTATTAATATGGAGATTTCCTTCCTTTTTAGGGCGTATATGTGTCTAGATCTTTTAAGATCGCATTTTGGCCAGGTTTGCTTGGATATCCGGCACCCTGGAGCTTGTAGCCATCTTACGTTGGCTTCGCGGAGTGTATGCTCCTTCAGCATTAGCTTGCACGTGGCAAACGGCATACCTATGCGCTCTTTATCTTGAAGAATCTGCTTGGTCGTGCCCTGCCTGGCAAGTTCGTCTGCCCTACAGTTTCCCTCAATGTCCCTGTGTCCCGGGACCCATGTGAGGTTCACGCGGTTCTGTTGGGCCATCTCTTGAAGAGATCGACGACAGCTGAGCGTCAGTTCAGAGTTGAACGAGTAAGAGCCAAGGGATTTGATGGCCGCTTGGCTGTCGCTGAAAATACAGATATCCTGTCCGTTGGTGCGTTCACCTATCCAAGTCACGGCGTCCATGATTGCTGAAACTTGAGCCTGGAAGACGCTGCAGTGATCAGGTAGTCTAAAGGAGAGTTCTAGGTCCAAATCCCTTGAGTAAACCCCTCCTCCGACTCTGCCGTCTAACTTCGAGCCGTCGGTGTATATAAAAGCGCCGCCATTAGTAGCGGGACACCGATCTATGTTCTCCCAGTCTTCCCTGCTGGGAATGTTTATTCTAAAACAACAATCTCCGACTGTTGTGGTCGCACACCGATCTGTGCTCAGAGGGAGAAAGCTGTAAGATCTTAGAATAGAGTGTCCAATAGTGCTTGCGCCCCAGACGGACGTTTCCCTTAGACGCACAGCCGATGCTGCTGCTGCCCGGTACCCTTCCAGATCGAGTGGCAAAAAGCCAAGAATGGCCTGGCGAGCTTCATTGGGCGTTGTTCTTAACGCCCCGCTTATACAGATCATGCTCGATCTGTGGACTTTCCCTAACAGATTTAGGTTTGTTGCCTTTCTTAGCGCTGGCCACCATACCACGACTCCATACAGCATAATTGGCTGGATTATCGCAGTGTAGATCCATCTGCAAATTTTGGGGCTGAGCCCCCATTTTTTGCCAATGGCTCTTTTACACGTGTAAAGTGCAATGCACGCTTTCCTCTGGCGCTGGATGACATTCTCCTTCCAGTTAAGCTTTCTATCTAGAACTGTGCCTAGGAATTTGGCTTTGTCAGCTAAGTTCAGGCGCACGCCATCTAGTTCTGGTAGGTTCAACGGTGGTATCTTGTACCGCCTGGTATAAAGGACAAGCTCCACCTTTCCCGGGTTGATGCTAAGTCCGCAGCGAGAGGACCATGAAGAAAGTTCTCGCAGTGCTACTTGCATCAAGTCACACAGGGTTTGTGGGAATTTGCCCCTATATGCAATAGCTAAATCGTCTGCATATGCCACTATCTTCCCGCCCCCCCACCTTGTGTCTGTTGTTGTTGTTGTTGTTGTTGTAACGATGTGTAGTCCTGCCCAACGCGTATTTTTCCTTAACCTAATTGTCATCAATATCTTCTAACGGGAGTCCAAGGAAACTAGCAGTTTCAGTAGGATTGGACCAAAGAGAGATGGGTGTTAGAAGAGTGGGCTCAAATGAGCAAGAAAATAAGTGATTGGTATTGTGGGGGGACGAGCCGCATGCCGGACATACATTCGGCACATCAGGGTTCAGTCTAGATATGTAGGAGTTTAACCTACTACAATATCCAGAGCGTAATTGAGCCAGAGTGACCCTTGTCTCTCGAGGAAGATGACGCTCCTCTTCAGAAATGCCAGGTGTTGCGGCATGTAAGAC
The DNA here is from genome assembly GCA_964058755.1 of Campiglossa producta. Classification (NCBI taxonomy): domain Eukaryota; kingdom Metazoa; phylum Arthropoda; class Insecta; order Diptera; family Tephritidae; genus Campiglossa; species Campiglossa producta. The sequence continues at coordinate 19,060,391 of CAXKVI010000006.1, read as the reverse complement.
ATTGTTTAGCGGACAGAGCGCAGAGTAATGGCCAACAGACGTTGTATGGATATGCCCCAAAGCCTGTTTGTGCACCTGTAGATCAAACGGCGTTGTTATATAGTGACGGATCTCATCAAAATGTTTACGCAGATGCGACCTTATGGTCCTAGGAGGCGGAATGAGTTCAAGCAGTTGTCTACCGGGATGCTGTGGTTTACAGCAGTTCAGTAGGTACTGCTTGTTTAGCATTTCATTATGCTCCCTAACTGGAAGCATTTCCACCTCATTATGTATATGAGATATAGGTGACATAAGGACGCACCCCGTAGCGGTTCTGAGCGCGGTGTTTTGACAGGCCTGAAGCTGATTCCAGTGAACGTCTGCAAGCCTCGGCGACCATATCGGCGAAGCATAGTTCAGGATCGGCCGACCAATTGCCTTGTACGTTACCAACAACGTTTCTTTGTCTTTACCCCAAGTACTGCCGGCTAGTGACTTGAGGATTTTGTTGCGGCTCTGTAATTTTGAGACAATTGCAGCTGAATGGGCAGCGAAAGTGTGCATGGTGTCAAAAGTCACTCCTAAAATTTTTGGGTGAGCGACAGTAGGTATTTTATGATCACCTACATAGATTTCTAATTCCATGCCAACCTGTGCCGTCCACGTCGTGAATAAGGTCGCCGAAGACTTTGTTGGCGACAATGTCAAGGTTCGGGCAGTGAAGAACTCGACTAGAGAGGGGAGATAACCATTTATTTTGGAGCACAGCTCATCAACGGAAGTACCAGTTGCCAATATCGTGCAATCGTCTGCGTAAGAAACAATCGTAACTTCTTCTGGTGGAGGAGGAAGCTTCGAAATATAGAAGTTAAACAATAACGGGGAGAGGACACCACCCTGTGGTACCCCTTGTTTTATCTTCCTGGCTTTAGATTTTTTGTTTCTAAATACAACAGACGACCGACGACCACTGAGATAATTGGCGGTCCAACGCTTTAGACAGGGGGGGAGTTACGAGTCTTCCAAATCAGCTACAAGTTGCCCATGATTTACTGTGTCAAAAGCTTGACTCAAATCAAGTGCAACTAGAACCGTCCTGTCATTAGGCCTATTTTGATTAAGACCGTCAGTTATCTGAGTGTTTATGACATTTAGAGCAGATGTTGTGCTCCTACCTTTCCTGAAGCCATGTTGGTGCTCGGCTAACATCAAGTGTGATGTGTAGAGCGGGAGTAGGACCGCCTCAAGTGTCTTTACTACTGGCGAGAGGAGTGATATCGGGCGATATGACTCCCCAACGTTAGCTGGCTTGCCAGGCTTTAGTAGTGGGATCACAGTTGCCTGCTTCCATTTGTCGGGTATGACAGCTGTGATCAGAGACAAATTGAAGACGGCCGTTAAATATTTGACTCCCGCTAGGCCGATGTGTTTTTGATGCACCTTGGCTATGCCATCAGGGCCGATGGCTTTGGAGTTTTTGGCCTTCCGGATGGCCTCTTGAACCTCTGTAGCGGTGATGGGAACGGGGGCATAGTTTTTGTGTTTATGCGCACGCCTGAAGATTCCACGTCTAGCCCTGTCTTGCGCAGGGTGTGGGACATATTGTCGACAAAAAGCCTGTGCACATTTCCTGGGGTCATTTATTGTCTTGTCACCAAAGGTAATGTCGACATTTTTTGGTGGACCCGAAGGATTCGACAAGGACTTGACGGTGGACCATAATTTCCCAACACCGGTAGAGAGGTTACAAGACCTGAGGTGCTCTTCCCATTTGGTTTGTTTGTGTTCGTTAACCAGCCTTCTGATTTCCACGTTGAGATCACCGATCTGTGGGTCAGATGGATCGATGTTGCGTATGAGGTCACGTTCGTTGGCCAAGGCTGCGGCCTCAGCTGGGAAGTTAAGCCTAATATCTTTTATCCTACCAGCTGGTATAAAACGGGCTGTAGCCTTTTTAATGACCTCACGTATGTTACGCTCGCCAACGTGTACGTCAGTGGGAATGGGAAGATCACCAAAGGAGCTCTCCGTGAATTCCAAAAAGCCGACCCAATTGGCCTTTTTGAAATTCACGTAAGTTCTTTTCTCCGACGTGATAAAATCCGTGGCACGATCGACAGACAGGATGATAGGCAGGTGGTCGGATGACAGGGCCACCATAGGTTGCCAGTTGATGCTGTTAATTAACCCCGGGCTAACAATAGTTAGGTCCGGGGAGCTACTGCAGTTAACAGCCATCCCAGTTGAGGAGTCTCCTTTCACAGTACAGAAAGAGGAGTTATCAATTTGCTCGGCTAATTCCCGTCCTCTGCCGTCCACAGAAAGGTGTGAATGCCACATATCATGATGGGCATTAAAATCGCCCATGATGATACGGTTATCGCCACAAAGAAACGCCCTAAGGTCAGGACGATAACTTCTGGGGCAGCAGGTGACGGGAGGAATATATATATTGATTAGCTCGAGATCAACGCCACCAGCTTGTATAACTATACCTTGACACTCTAAAGGTAAGTCACTTTGGTCAGTGTTGATATCAAATTCCCTATACTGCACCGTATGGTGTACAAGGAACGCGAGACCACCTCCGCCGTCCGTACGATCATGCCGGAGTACGTGGTAGCCTCCACTCGCTCGGAGATTCGAGTGGGGGCCGAGTTTTGTCTCCTGGATTGCAGCAATTTTGATTTTATGTAGCTGCATAAATGTGGTTATCTCCGCTATCTTGCCGGTCAAGCCGTTGCAGTTAAATTGCAACAATTTAAATTGCGAAGGAGAGGCAATGGCCACTCTGGGAGTTAAAGACTGATGTGTTCGCCTAGATGGTGGTAGGTTATGTCGCGATATTGATCTCCGTTGCAGTCCTGAAGCCGGCGGAATTCGTTCACTATTAGATGAGTGTACATCCGTCGGCGTTGAGGGCTGCACAACTCGACAGCAAGGCGCGACAAACACATCAGTCCAGAGATTTCTGTTTGCGAGCCCAGAACATATGCGTAGGTGACACAGGCCTAGGCAGGAGTTGCACTTGACCGATGCCACAGACGTATATATCCTGTGCCGACATACAGTGCACGAAGAGTGAGGGACCAGAAGTTGATGGACTTGACTTTCATTCGTGCTAGTGCCGGAAGAAGTTATTAAAGAGTTTAGAGACGGGGGCTGAAGCTCAGTAGTGCTACAAGCATCAACTGATGTGCTACGAAGAAAGTAGCCATGAGTGGGTGCTTGTGCTGTTGATGCACTACAAAGTAAGCTACAGCCGGGAACACATATATTCTGCTGGGCAATATAATTATTGCAGGTCGTGGAGACTTGATTATTATTAGAGGGCGATAAAGCAACATATGAGCGTCGCTTGCCTCGGGACGTCCTAGGACGTGAACAGCAGGGCGCCCCAAAATTTTTATAGAAACTAATGGGCCGATGAGTTTTTGGATCTAGTCCGAAGCAACTAGATTTGTGCAACCAACCTTTGCATGATGCACACTGTACTGAGTGTGATCGTCTTGTATATATTTTCTTCCGACAAACGCAGCAGAACCATTCTCTTGGGCCAGGATTTGGCTCAATGCCAGCCCGGATCAAGAGAATAAGGAGCAGCCGTGCTGCAAGGGGCTGTTCCGGGGATGACAATAGGTGAGGGAATCGCGACGCGTTAGACAGGGTCACTTCGAAATGTATTGCTCTTGGCCGAGTCATTATAAAAAAAAACAACCCGGGACGTTTCGGTACGAAGGGTATTGTACAGGTACAAATACCGTTCTCGCAGAACCGGCAATACGTGAAACGTAGCAGCGAGTTTACGGTGAGGTTCCATAGGAGCGGGGAGAGAACACCACCCTGAGGCGTTCCTCTTGTGACATAGCGTGAAAGATCAACTGTTCCCAGTGAAGAAACTATTTTCCTTCCCTTTAGTAGTTGATCAATTAGTCCAATAAGAGACCTATTTATGCCCAGGTTTGTTAAAGCAGTGTTAATAGCCTCCGGCCTTATATTGTTGAAAGCCCCTTCGATGTCCAGAAAGGCCACGAGACAGTACTCCTTTTCATGCAATGATTTTTCAACAATAGAGACTAGGCTGTGGAGCGCAGTTTCCGTTGATTTACCTTTGGTGTATGTAGAGGAGAGATAATCGCTAATTATCCTCTCGAAGGGTTTAAGTGCAAAAGACGAGAGACTGATCGGTCTGTAGTCTTTAGGCTCATAGTGTGAGGCCTTCCCAGCCTTTGGAATAAAGACTACCGTGGTGCTTCTCCAGGAGCACGGAATGTAATTAAGAGGCAGGCAGGCTGAATAGAGAACTACCAGCCATTTAGCTGATATTTCCAGCGTGTTTATGAGTTGTGCGAGGAAATCCCGTCTGGCCCAGCTGCCTTGAACGGCTCAAAGCTTTTGATTGCCCACCTTACCCTTTCCTCCGTAATGGGTATGTTTACCGCCAGGTTTGTTGCAGATGCTACAGGTGCATCATACAAGTTCCCCGGAAAGTGTGTGTTCAGGAGCAGCTCCAGGGTTTCCCCTTCCGTGCTGGTCCAAGATCCGTCAGGCTTCCGTAAATAGCTAATGGCTGTTTGATTTTTTGATAGCACTCGTCTCAGTCTCGCTGTATTATCGACTTTTTCGACCCCGGTGCAGAAATTTCTCCACGAAGTTCTCTTCGCTTGCCTTAGAGCCTTTTTATAGGCCCTCAGTTTAGCTTTATATTCTAGCCATTCAGGCTCCGTACCGATGCTCTTGGCCTTGTTAAATTGCTTCCTGCATGATATACGGAACGAATCCAGGTCGTAAGACCACCAGTGGGGTCTATGTTTGCCGCGTGGTTTTGGTACTGGACAAGCCTGCTCTAGGGCATTTGAGAGGGCCGTTGTGAAGGTCGTTACCAGATCATCCAGTTCTCCCACTGATGAGGGGGCTTGTGGAGGTAATACTGGTAGGTCCCTAGCTAATATTTGGTTATGTAGCTGCCAGTTAGTGTTGCGTGGATTTCGTTTCATAACTGGCTGCTCAACAATAAAGTCTAACACAATTTCTATGTACCGATGGTCAGAAAATGAATGCTCATCAAGAACACGCCATTTTCTGACCCACTCATAAGCGCCTTCACTACAAACAGTGAGGTCTATAACCTCCCTACGAGCTTTAGTTATAAAAGTAGGCTCGTTACCCACGTTACAAACCACCAGGTTAGTTGTTAGTAGGTAGTCAACCAGAGACTCGCCCCTAGCGTTAATATCGGAGCTTCCCCACTGGACGTGATGAGCATTAGCGTCAGCTCCAATAATAAGATGGCCCGTAAAGAAATTATCCACCAGATCTTTCACCTCCTTTTGTGGAGGAGGTTCTTCGGCGTCATAGGGCATATAGACCGACGCCATCGTTAGGCTGGTGCTGCCGACTGTTAAGCTGGCAGCTGTAACGTCACCATTTGAGTAGTTGGGTAATAGAAAGGTGTTTAGCTCAGACTTTACCAAAATACAGGTTCTGACCTTGCCCTCATCATTGGCTTGGATGAGCTGGTACCCCTTAGTCCCCAATCCACAGATCCTAGAGCTATTGACCCAGGGCTCTTGGATAAGGACCACGTCTACGTCGCCTTTAGAAAGACGACTGCTTAAAACAGCCGAGGCTGCTTTAGATTTGTGCAGATTTATCTGAAGCACCACCAACATGAGAGAGCTCAGACTATCTTACTAATATTATAAATGGGAATGTAGCGATGTTTGGATATTTGGATGTTTGGATGTCCATACGTTTACTTCTGTTCCTCAATAACGTGAGAATGGCAAGACGGATTTTGTTGAAATTTGGTAGGCAGACAGCTAATAGTCTGGAAGGAGGTATAGGCTATTTTGGGGGGTCCGGCCATGCTAGGGACCGATACTTTTCGATTTTTTTGTTTTTCCATATAACTCTGAGAACACTTGACCTAAACTTATGATATTTCGAACCTGCACCTGTAGATACTTCGAACAATATGGGTATCAAACGAAACTGGAAGGTGCCATGTCCCATTTGGACTTCGATATATTTCGATAAATTTATCGATAACTGAGTTATCAGTCGAAAGAAGATTGCCCAGAAACCTTAAATTTTCCCTACAATATGAGTATCAAACGAAGGGGAATGTCCCCAGGTTCCTTTTGGACCTCAATATATTTCGATAAATTAATCGATAACTGAGTTATCTGTGAAAATGTGGTTGCTCAAAACCTTAAATTGTCCCTACAATATGGGTATCAACCGAAGGGGAATGACCCCAGGTTTCATTTGGACTTCGATATATTTCGATAAATTTATCGATAACTGAGTTATGGGTGAAAATGTTATTGAACAAAAGCCTTAAAATTACCCTACAATATGGGTATCAAACGAAAGGGAATGGCCCCAGGTTTCATTTGGACCTCGACATATTTCGATAAATTAATCGATAACTGAGTTATCTTTGAAAATGTGATTGCCCAAAAACCTTAAAATTGCCCCAGAATATGGGTACTAAACGAAAGGGTAGATAGCTGAGTTATCGGTGGAAATGTGATTGCCCAAAAACCTTAAAATTGCCCACAATATGGGTATCAAACGAAAGGGCATGACGCCAGGTTTTGATTTGGACTTCGATATATTTCGATAAATTTATCGATAACTGAGTTACCGGTGAAAATGTGATTGCCCAAAAAACTTAAATTTGCAGTACAATATGGGTAACAAACGAAAGGGAAAGGCCACAGATTTCATTTGGACTTCGATACCTGAGTTACCGGTGAAAACGAGATGACTCAAAAGCCTTAAAATTGCCAGACAATATGGGTATCAAATGAAAGAGCATGACCACAGGTTTCATTTGGACTTCCATATATTTCGATAAATTTTTCGATAACTGAGCTTTCAGTGAAAATGTGATTGCCCAAAAACTTTAAAATTGCAGTACAATATGGGTAACAAACGAAAGGGAAAGGCCACAGATTTCATTTGGACTTCGATATATCTCGATAAATTTATCGATAACTAAGTTATCGGTTAAAATATGATTGCCAAAAAACCTTAAAATTTCCTCACAATATGGATATCAAAAGAAAGGGCCCCAGGTTTCATCTGGACTTTAATATATTTCAAAAAATTTATCGATAACTGAGTTATCGTCGAAAAATCCTTAAAATTGCCCTACAATATGGGTATCAAACGAAAGGGGATGGCCACAGTTTTCATTTGGACTTCACTATGTTTCGATAAATTTATCGAAAACTGAGTTGTCGGTAAAAACGAGATGGCTCAAAGGGATGGCCCCAGGTTTCATTTGGACTTCGATATATGTATTTCGATATATTTATCGATAACTGAGTTAACGGTTAAAACGTGATCGCCCAAAAACCTCAAATTATTTAATCAATCTACCATTCCCCATTGATGGGAATTTTGAAAATCTTAAATACCCTTGGTAAATTCTTCAGAATTCAATAATCTATTATATTAATACGCTAACAAATTTTACATGCAAAGATTTGTCAATCAAAAAAAAAAAAAAAAAAAAAACTAATGGCGGCGATATACCAACAGGTTATCATAACCTCTAACGAGATTTTTAGCCGAGCTTCTCTTTCCAACTTGTGGCGTGTTGCTTTTTGAGTTTTCTACAAGTTGGCGGGACCTACAGTTTTTTGCCGACTCCGAACGGCACTTGCAAAGCAAATGAATTTTTTGCTGAGAAGCTTCTCATGGCAGAAATACACCCGGAGAGTTTGCCAAACCACTGCCGAGGAGCGGCCCCGTTTAGAAAAATTATTTTTCTAAATAATTTTTGATGTTACTTTTGCCGGGCATCGAACCGCCACGACTTGGTGTAGAAGGCCGAACACTTAACCGCTACACCACGTCGGCCGCCAAAGTCAATCAAAAACCCATACTAAATATGCATACATTTTTATGAAATGCATATGGATTTGTTGGTATACCTCTAAGGCAGTGCAAAATTGTCTAATATATAACCAATACTGCTTCATTTATCTGTAATAAGCGAATGAAAATTTCTCATGCCACTTGAATTGTTTAACTGCGATAGCCCAGTGGGAAGCGTCGGGGGTAGCGGTCGAGCGGTTGATGGTTCGAGTACAGCTACAGGTATCGGGCAAATTTTTTTATATTTTTTGTCATGTAAAATTGTTTTTATTTTTTCAATATATAAATACTTCTTATCTTGACTTTTTTTAAATTTTTATGTTTGTGATCGCTACTTTCGAGAAAAAATATTGCTGCGAATATTTTTAGTTGACGGAAAGCCATATGAAATAATAATTTTAGGTCATAAATATGCATACATACCACCCATTATAGAAATGCGATAACCGCTAATAAAATTTGGGTTTTTTGGTAATTTTTTCCAGAAATTACCATTTATATAGGTCTGAATGGTCTACTTTTTGATGATATAAGATCGAAGTTGCGAAATTTTTTCAAACATAGTAGTCTATTTATCGGCCTTCGGTAGATTACTTCTATAAATTTTAGTGATTTCTACCGTTTGAGACAAAGTTGCAGATAGACTCCCTATTTAAAATATAAAAATCGACAACATGTTTAGAAACAATTGTGGTGATCGGACGTGTGTGTGTTCTTGTTCGCTCTCTAAATAATGATTATTTATCTAATAATTTTTACCGACTTGCTGACTCAAGTGTAATTAAATAAATTCTGCATTGTTACATTTTCATATCCTAAATTTCGATTTTAATGTGAGATAGTGACTTTATAAAAAAATATTACAACAGCTAATCTATAGAATTTATAATTAGCTGTTTTGCTCAAATTATGCATATGTGAGACAGTGACTCTTTTTTGCCCTACTCACTATTGTTTGTTTTTGCCTGCTCTCTACAATGCCGTGTTTCTGTGCAAATAAGATCGTGAGATCGCATAAGACAGAGCATTGTGTAGTGTTATACACAATGAGACAGTGCAATGCGCAAAGTGCAATATTCTTCCGGCTGATCTTGAGTGCCTAAGAGAAACAGGCAAGCAGTTCGTATGTGACAGGTGTGTTGCTGTTCGGCGAAGCTCTCTTCGCACGCCACCCCCTACAATTGATCTTAATGTTACAGACGACCTTACTCAAACTTATACTCCTACATCGTCATCACATGGTTTGCTCATTAGAAAAGAAGCTTTGTTTTGATGAGTTGCTTTCTGCTGTTGCTTCTCTTGCTACTGAAGTGAAGGAAATGCAAAACAAAAAAAATTGCGTGGACAACAATCATACTGTAACTGAAGTGAAGGAAATGCAAAACAAGACTATACAACTAATTTGACTGATTGTTCTCTAATTGTATCGCGAGACTATCCAACCGGTTTGAATGACACGCGTACTATTTCTACTTTGTTATCCAACGGCTCTCTGCCTTCCGCCGCAGCCTGCGTCGCCTATAACGCTGTAGCTCCACCTGCTGACTCAGCTGTTGTGACTTCTAATAATGGTGTTTCATCGCCTTTGACAATACAAACCTCAACATTATCAGATCGTTCGCTTTCATATGCTACTGCAGCCGCTTCCCACAAGAAGTCCGACATCTCCTCTGTTGCTGTCTCATCTGCTGCTGTTTCCAATACTCAGCTTCTGCCAGCCGTTCCTAATATCAACGAGATGCCGTCTTCTGCTCAGATGCCAGTATCGTTGTCGTCCTGTACCAATAAAAAGTCGCCTTCTTCTGCACAATGGGCCAAAGCTCAGCATAAAAAACCGAAAAATAAGAAACAAGGCAATAAAAAACATTTGGACAATGGAGCTACCACTGTTAACCCTCATATTACAAAACGATCTTCCAATTTAATAATCGGAGTTAGTGATAACAAGGAATTTGATGTTGTTAGCTCTAGGAAATGGTTTCATCTATCTTCCTTTAAACCTAGTGTCACTGCAGATAGTCTTGTTTCCTTTGTTACCAAAAAACGCATGCATTAGTGATCAACATCTAATATGTTTCCCCTCTGGTAAAATTTCAAGCTTGCACTAATGGAAAAAGTCTTGGATCCTAAGCTCTGGCCGGCTGACGTGAAAATCAAGACTTTCAAAAACCGTCGTAATGGTGGTCAACGTGGCGATGATATTTAGCAATTAGCAGTCCCAGAAAAAATATATCTTGTGATCTGAGTATCTACTATCAAAATGTCTCTGGCCTCAGGACTAAGCCCAGTGTGCTTTTTGATATGAGCTCGCATTTAGAATATGATATCTTCGTTATTACTGAATCATGGCTCAACGCCAATTTTTCGGATGGCGAATTCTTTGACCTAAATTTATACAATGTTTATCGCAAAGATCGAGACTATTGCAAAACTGGTCTTTTCAGAGGTGGTGGAGTTTTAATTGCTGTGCGCCGCCATTTTCGGTCATCGCTCGTGGAACTGTCTGATATGGATTCGTTGCTCGACCAGCTTTGCGTCTCTGTTCAAGGCAGCTCCAAGTTGTTTGTGTATGCTTCGTATATTCCTCCGAATAGTACGGATTCCATATATAAATCGCATGTCGACAATATTGTTAATCTATTACATACTCAGGATGGTAGTAACATTTCATTAACTTCAACTTACCAAATATCGAATGGTCGTATGCCGACAACAACTATTCTCTTCTTCCTATACATGTAAATAGTTCCTCTGAAATTTACCTTACAGATAATCTCTTAAGGCCCACTTGCACAAGATTCAGAGTTAAATTTATAAATACACAGTTAAGTAGCCCCGAGTTAATCTGTTATTTTTTTAACCCCAGCAATGTCTTGCAGAACAGCTTATTGACATCGAGTTAGCTAACTTTGTGCACATGAGGGAATTCTTGTGTTTGGTTGTAAACACCGTCATTTTTTTCTGACACTTTCTTTGAATAAAAATAGAGAAACGGAAATTATTTGTCAAAAAAAAAAATATAATCGGTGTAAGATTTTGAATAATTTTAAATTTTGTGAAATTTTTAACAGAAATTCGTCCTTCTTTTATACCAGTACACAGAGCGACGGGAAGATGTCTCTTGGGAGGAGCTCCGACCATTAGTTGGCATCGCGATCGCTGCCTTTGTTGAAAGCTCAATTACAGCTTCCTTCTCCTTTCGATCTTTGAGGCAGGATCGTGAGACCACTGGCATATACGTTAAGAGATTGCCTGCGTTTGCAGCCGCACTGGTGCTAGCTCCCAACAAGTCACCCTTGCTTGATAGAAATGTGGGGGTTGTTTCCTTTATATCCAGAGTTGGAAGACTCGTAGTTGCCACACTGTCGGTCCCCGGTTGACTTTTAAATAGAGGTTGTCCTCCGATGGTGTGCTCTCGCTAGCGCCAGAATTGTTCTCCTCTGCTGCGCACTAAACGACATTTTTGTTTGCTTTATTTTTATGTTCCTATTCATTTTGTTCGTACGACCCCTCGCCGGCCAAGGCCAGCTAAGGTCAAGAGTAGAGCGACGTCCTTGCATTGAGATGGGGTAGATCTTTGTCATCGCGCCAGAGGCAAGTTAGGCTACTCTCGTGATGAAGTACCATATTCAGCTACTATCACTCGGGCAGCATAGCCCTGTGGCTATCGGAGCGCGGCAAGCCGTCCACCTCTCACGAGGGTAAGTGACATACATCGCTAAAAACGAGGTGACGCCGCAGGGACTAGTCGTGGAGGTCGGACTTGAACGTCTGAAACATCACAGATAGTAATCATGGATTTCAGGCTTAAGTCATGTGTTTTAAAGTTGTGTCTTCTTTAAGGAAAGAGGAAGCTTTCGTCTGAAGGAAAACAGCCAGTCTCCGAAAAAAAACACGTTTTCCAATATTTTTTTATTAAAAATGTAAATAAAAAATTTATTTTGACAGATGAACGAAGGGCTATCAAGTTAACCCTTCAACATTTCCGGGTTAAAAATTTAACAATTTAACTATGGTTTAACAGCTAACCTTTTCCTTTGCAAGACAAATTATAATATAATTATCAGTTTAACCGCTCGCCGGAGGTTAACTCTGAGTCAAAAAGATAACTAGGCGTTGTGCAAGTGGGCCTAAGTGTCAACCTCTGTCAGATTAATAGCTTCACAAATCAGTTATCAAGAATACTTGATCTTATATTTATTAATGATAATATTAATTATTCCCTAACTGAGTGTCTTGGTCCACTGTCGTGTTCCGGTATTCACCATATCCCGCTTGTTTTGAAAGTTGAATTTGATAATTTTGAAAGCATAGTTGTCGAAGATGCTCCTTATAGTTTTTTATTTAATACCAGTATTCTGTAAATCTGTCTCATATCAAGTCACTAAATTTGAGATATTTCATTAGATAAAATTTTTGTGACTTGAGATGATTCCGGTATTCTATAAGAGAAAGTCACAATAAATCTACCATAGTCTCTCTCTCGCTCATTTTAAGGTGTGATGAATACAAAAACTGCATAAATTTTAAGTAACGCATTTGACACTCGCCCTATAGATGTGGTTGTAGCCCAGGCGTTAAGCGTCCGGATTATGACGCGGGAGGTCGCAGGTTCAAGTGCCGGTCCGCGAACAGTAAATTCTTATTTTTTTATTTTATTTTTTCAAATTTAATTAACTTTTTTTAAACATTTAACTACTTCTAATTCGTAAATTCACTTTTTTTTAATTTTTTAAAATTTTTTAAAAATTTTCTTTAATTAATTGTGTTTGTTACCTGCCTACAAGCAGATGACAAATTAGTGACTCTTTATTGAGACTAGAGATGTGAGGCAGCTTACTGAATACCAAATTGTATCAAATTTGAAATAGACCACGAAATGTCTCTATTAGAGACTAGATACAGCTCACAGAATTGAGGTATAAATGTGCAAATTTTGATATAATTTCTCGAAAAGTATCTTTGATTGATTGGGAAGCTATTTTTTCTGGTAAAGATTTGGCACACTGTTTTAATTCCTTCAAAGGCCTTATCAATGAGATTTGCATCAACAATATTCCGCAGAAAAAAATTAATTGTTACAGAATCCCATGGTATACTGCTGGGCTCAAGAGGCTGAAGAACTTGAGGAATCATTTTTTTTTTTAAATTCAAGACTACAAAGTCTTTGGTGTACAAAAGGAAATACATCCATTTCAACAAAAAAATTAAAGCTTTGAGTAAGAGACTGCATAGTAATTTTACTGGAAACTTTGAATCTTGCATTAAAGATAATCCCAATGCTTTTTGGAATTATGTAAAATCCAAAAAAGCTACCTCGAGCATTCCATCGTCCGTATTTTACAACGGGACTCATACCTCTTCACCTATGGAGTCGGCTAATCTTTTTGCAGATTTTTGAAGTTAACTTCTTAGGCGGCGATATGAAGTTTTTGATTGAGAGTAAAATTTGAAAAAATGGATGACAATGCAACGGAAGCTATGCCACGGAAATAGAAATAAATGGAGTAATTTTTGCTGATTTTTTAAGTTATATGCCTAGGCGCTCATAAAAACAAGCAAGCAATATTAATAACTAAACGAGTATGAATGCTTGTTCGTAAGCCAGCTGACACGATGACAATCGCTGTTGCGTACATTTTCATGGGCCAAAGGCGTGTGGGTTTACGCACACAATGCCACTTTTTACAAACATCACAATTTACTTTCTCAACCAAAGACTTTGAATTTTGAAGAAGCAAGATTTTGGGGTACCAGGCATACATAAAAATTAGGCAGCGAACGACATTTTGCTCAAACATTTCCCCAAAAAATGGCAACCCTGTCCTGAAAGACGGTTTTGCATATATTGTGTGCTTGCATACAACGACGTCGTATGATTGGTTGATATTTTAGGGATGAAAAATAATATCAGTCGCTTTCAAACAAGGGCAGACACCACATGTGTGGGCTTACGCACGCAATATACAGGAACAAAAGCGTATGCGACTTTTTACACACATACTTCCCGGGTAGAAAATAATCTAGGCAAATCTATTTTTAATCTAGGCGCTGGCTAGATTTTCCTACAATAGACAATACTGCCGTGGGCCTGCCAGGGCTCTGGAATGGAAAGCGTATGTTTTTCAATTTACGGGCAATTTATGGTATATTCTGTAAGGGGGCTGCCTAGTTTTGCATACCTTGCACCTGCTCAGTTTTTTCAATCCAGGGCCTGAATATTTTTTCTATATTGGGCCGGCCTAGTTTTTCCAATCCAGCGCCAGGATAGTTTTCCACGATTATAAATTTCAATTAAAGTTGTTCATTTGCCGAACAAATTTCATGAGTTGTAACAGCTGAATGGATAGAGATGATGACTGTAATGTGAAGGTGCCTGGGTTCAATGCTGGCTCAGGGGCAATGCATTTTTTATTAAATATATGTGAAATTTAATTCAAGTTGTTCATTTGCTGAAAATATTTCAATGATTGGAATAGCCCAATGAACAGAGAAGACAACTGTGATGTAAAGGTGCCCGGGTTCAATGCTGACTGAAAGACAATGAATTATTTTATTTCTCAGCTGGCATTGCCTTGGAAAAACTAGGCAGGGCCTAGATTAGCATTACCCGACAGGCCCTTTATTAAAAAGCATTAACAAACAGATAAGGGCCTGTGTAAACTTTCCTTGGCAGGCCCATGATTTTAAAAGGGAAAATCTAGTCAGGCCCTAGGCTAAATTTAAAAGATTTTCTACCCGGGTTAACTCAAGGAGTATGAATGTTTGTGCGTGTTTATTTGACAACGTTACGTCATCGTTGAGTACGGCTGAGAAGTTGCAAGTTCTGCGCTAATTTTTATGATCGCCTGGTGGTGCGTGACGGATTTTGATCATTTTTCTCGATTGAAGTTTTGCAATTTATGTCCGTCCGTCCAATCAATTATTTCATATTAGATTTCTTCTTCTAAAATTACTTAAAAGTGCGATTTTGGCTACATTTTCTTGAAGATTTATGAATGAAAAAGCGTTCCGCTATTTTTGTCAACTAACTCTTTCTCCATTCCGCTAACTAGATTTTTGAGCGAAAAATTTGGCTTAGCTTTAAATACTAATCCAAATGAAGCAACAACAAAATCGGGAACTACAATCGATTCTGTATTCTCACGAAATCTACAACATGTGGAGTCAAAAACATATATTTCATATTTTAGCTACCATAAACTAATTTTATCGATTTATAAATAAAATAGAGATCCTATACCTATATGAAAATAAATAAAATTTATCATTGAATGTTTTAATATTATCTGTCACATCTACATCAATAATACCACAGAAAAGGACACTAGGCTTTATCCATAAAAAGCGAGCAGTGGATCAGACTCAATTTTCCGAGTAAAACGTGTTCAGTTTGTTGTTGTGGTTCCAATTATGCCCGTTCTTCAAATCCTTATACGAGTGGTTTCATAAAATCCTCATATAACTCTGTTGAATTTTAGTGGCTTAGCATGAATACTTTCAGAGGTATGCACCATGAAAAATCCCATTTGTATGAGAGGTGCCCGCACTCTTGATTCATCGATGGTTTTTAGTTTCTGTTCTTAAGGTGGTTATGATCGGTCAATCCGTTTAGAACGCAACTTAAGCTATGCATACATACACAAATACAATATTTGAATCTTATATATTATATACATACATATATGTAGTAGAGGCGTCCTGTTTAAATGTGAGCTCACTGTCCCCCTTTTACAACTCTCCTTCATATCTTTCTTCGCATTCGCACTATATCCCTCCCTCTTTCTCTTCGTTCCGGTCTTTCCTTCTACCACGACCCTCTTCCACTAGATCCCATTCGTATTGGCCCCTGTTAATTAGGCCTAATTCTACCCACGGATCGCTTCCCTGATCCACTTCCCGAAATAAAATAAAAAAGTAACGAAGTCTAAGTTCGCCTGGAACCGAGTATTTAATACTCAGTTTAAATGGCTATGGTCTACAAGTAAAAGTTCTGCTTGTTAGCTACTAAATTTTGTTATTTAACTAAATAAATTACCTAAATACCTAATCGTTATGTGTTTCTCTAAATGTTCCATATCGGCGCACACACAAAAGGTATATTAAGGTTGAAATGGAATGGAAAAGGTCTGGCCGGACTCATGTGTAAGACGAAGGATTAAGAAGTTAACTTCTTTGACGTGTACTGGCTACACGCGGTTTTTTTTTTTGCTCCAATTTTGATACTCATCCGGTTAGTTTTCGTGAGTCCTCCTCAATGGTAGACTCGCCCATTAACTTCGGAGCTCTTACCCTTTCTCTGGATGAT
This sequence comes from Campiglossa producta, assembly GCA_964058755.1. Classification (NCBI taxonomy): domain Eukaryota; kingdom Metazoa; phylum Arthropoda; class Insecta; order Diptera; family Tephritidae; genus Campiglossa; species Campiglossa producta. The sequence goes on along the minus strand of CAXKVI010000006.1, from coordinate 19,044,208 downwards.
ATTGTTGATGGGATTCGGAATCTCAAATCGTCTTCCGAGAAAGATATAGACGGTTTATCGTCTTATCTCTTCAGAAATTGCAAAGATTTAGCCACCCTGCTTCTCTTTATCTTCAACAAATCTCTCGATTGTGGTGAGTTCATTGATGCTTGGAAGCTAACTTTCATATCACCCATTTTTAAAAGTTGTAATAAAAATAATGTTGCCAACTATAGACCAATTTCCAAATTGTCTACTGTTTCTAAACTTTTTGAGTACGTCGTAAAACAAAAAATCAGTTTTGCCGTTAAGCTATTATACGGACTTCTCCAAAGCATTTGACAGAGTTAGTCATCCAATCTTGATTTCTAAATTAGCCAGACTTGGCTTTCATTCGATATTTTTGTCTTGGATTAAATCATACCTTCACTCACGCAAATGTGTTTTGTTGTGGACAATACTCATTCCGAGCCTTTTATTGCCTCCTCTGGAGTACCGCAAGGAAGTATTTTGGGGCCTTTGCTCTTTGTGATTTTTATTAATGACATTTCAGCCTGCTGTCAACATTCTAATTTTTTGCTTTACGCTGATGATTTGAAAGTGTTCACAGCTCTTTCTACTCCTTCTGATGCGGATAACATTCAGTCTGATCTGAATCTGATTGGTGTCGTAATAATAATCTGCCTTTAAATATTGGCAAATGCTTTCATGTAACCTATTCTAAGTCTCGTTGCACAATACCCACTGCATATTATATTGGCGGATCCCGCCAGGCCACTCGTTCAGAGATATTTGACTTAGGTGTAGTTTTCGACCCGCAATTTTCGTTTACTACTCATATAACTTCTATTATCGCTAGGTCCTACTCGGTTTTGGCCTTTATTCGTCGATTTAGTTCTGACTTTACTGATCCTTACACTCTTAAGTTGCTATTCACGTCTCTTGTACGCTCTAAGCTGGAATATGCTTGTGCCATATTAAAAGACTTGAGCGAGTCCAAAAAATCTTTTTAAGGTACGGGTTGAGGTCCTTGAACTTTTCTGAGCCGATTCCTTCTTACAATTCTAGATGTGCACTCATTAGCCTCCAATCACTTCAATGTAGAAGAGCAATTCTTTCTCTTACTTTTGTCTATGACATTATCAATGGTGTGATTGACTCACCACGTCTACTTGAGAATATTTCTTTCCACATACCCCCTAGGTTACTTCGTCACTGGGATATGTTTATATTGACCGTGCCCGAACTATCTATGCCTCTAACGCTCCTATCTTAAGAGCATTGGAAGAGTTCAACTCTATTTCAAATTCTTCAGCCTTTGACTTTTCTTTACCTAAAACTGCATTCAAATCTTTGTTGAGTGGTGTAAGTTTTTGATAAAATTGATAAGGGCTGTATTTTTAGTACACAATCAAGTAGTCTGTAAGTTTTTTTGTAATCTAGACTATGAATGGAATTAAATAAATAAATATTTAATATGTACTTAAATTTTGAACTAAACAAAGTTGTTAGCGGTCGCCTTAAATTTTACTGAAGGCAACAACTGATTTCTATTCATATGTACATATGTATTAACTTTTAAAAGGGCAGATTTGCATCCCGAGCATCAAACAAGTCTATACCAAATTGAATAGAAAAATCAATATATATTTTTTCTTTAAATCAAATAAAAAATCCATGTAAAGTGTCTTAAATATTGCTAAGTTATGGTTAAAGAAAAAAGCTAGAAAATCCTCAAACTTTTTTTGACCTAACCCGAATTTGTAATTTACACCCACTAAAAAGATTTAAAAATACGCCATGTATAATTGGTGGCCGCCGTGATGTAGCGGTTAGGTGTTCGGCCTTCTAGACCAAGTCGTGGCGGTTCGATGCCCGGCAAAAGTAACATCAAAAATTATTTAGAATAAAATTAATGAAAAAAAAACTTTTTTAAAAATAAGCTTTTATTATTGGTTTATAAAATTAACTAAAAAGTAGAAAATAAATTGACTGTAAAGGAATATAACACTTTATAAGTTCATTGTAACCTTTAAAGATAATTTGGCTTCTTCGTCTGCCACAAAATAATTCCATATTGTACATAATTATATATTTCTAACATTAAAACTTTACACCTAAATTATTAAATCTTCCAGTATATATCACATTCCTAATTTTATTAATAATAAAAGCGTGTTAAATTTTGATGGTATAATTAAGAACATTTAGGACCTTCTTTTCCTTTTGATGGTATAATTAAGAACATTCAGGACCTTCTTTTCTTGCTATCGAAATTAAACACGCTTTTATTTTATTAGAATGAATTTGTAGATAAAGCGGTAGAGAGCATCGGATAGCGAGCGAACTGGTGTTGGTTCGAGAACAGCTCCGGCTATAATTTTTTTTTCATTGAAAAAAGTTTTTTCTTTTTTAAAACATCTTTAGGTATATGAGTATTTCTAATCTTGATTTTTTATAAGCTCATTAAAATTTCATAAGACATATTTTTTATATTTGTGATACTTTTTTCGAAAAAAAAAATTACTGCGAATATTTTTAGTTGACGGACAGCCATATGAAATAATAATTTTAGGTCATAAATATACAGTACCTGGGTGACCGAGCTTGCTCGGTGCTATCAATTTAGCGATAACTTTGCTTACCCAAAATGACCCCAAAATGGCCGTAAAATAGTATAAAAAAACCAAAAACGTCCCCAAAAAGACCCTTAATTGTTCCAAAAATGATCCGAAATTGAACCTAAAAAGACCCTTAAATGAACCCAAAATGATCCGAAAATGACCAAAAAATTATACAAAAATTATCGCAAAATGACCCCAAAATAATACTAAAATAATCTTAAAACGAACCCAAAAAGACCCTAACATCTTCCCAAAATGATCCAAAATTTACCCCAAAATGACCCAAAATATGTCCCATGACTCGAAAATGACCCCAAAATTGAACCCAAAAATGATCACAAAATGATCCTAAAGTAGGTAACCCCTAAATGATTCTAAAGTAATCCAATTATGATCCCAAAAAAATACAACACGGTAAAATGGTGACTCTGGGGGGCAACCCTACTTGGAAATATTTTAGATGGTATGTCGGCCAAAATACCTTTAAATTGATACCCATATTGGCATATCTCGCCCCCATAATTTTTTATAAATTGAAATAGGTTGCAACCCTGTAAACCGCCCCAAGTGACAACCCCTAAGTGGATAGTTTTATAATCAATCATGTCGCCTAAATGCCAAATTTCATCCAAATCGGTCAAGCTGTTCCCGAGATAGTACCGGATATACAAATATACTGTGGTAAGGAGGCAACCCTACTTGAAAATATTTTAGTAGGCATGTCGCTGAAAATACCTTTCATTTGATACCCATATTAGCAACTTGCTTAAAAAAAGTTGAAATATGCGGCAACTCTGTAAAGAGCCCCAGGTGGCAACCCCCAAGTGGTAGTCTTAGATTCAATCATACCATTTATATTCAAAATTGTATCCAAATCGGTCAAGCGGTTCCCGAGATATCCCGGATATACAAATATACTGCGGTAAAGTGGCAACCCCACCTGAAAATATTTTAGTTGGCATGTCGCTGAAAATACCTTTCAAAATTTAAAAAATTTGAGATATGTGGAAACCCTGTAAACCACCCCAGGTGGCAACCCCCAAGTGGCTAGCCTTAAAATCAATCGTACTATCTATATTCAAAATTGTATCCAAATCGGACAAGCGGTTCCCGAGATATCCCAGATATACAAATATACAAGTTAAGCTCGTTTAAAGTTATAAGATACTTACCACCCATTATAGAAATGAGATAACCGCTTATACAATTTGGGTTTTTTTGTAAGTTTTCCAAAAATTTTAATTTTATTAAACATAGTGTTCTGTTTATTGGACTTCTTTAGATTATTTCTATAAATTTTGGAATATAAAAATCGACAATTTTTCCACAGGTGCTTAAATTTTCTACTAAACGAAGTGGTTAGAGGTCGCCTAAAATATTACTAAAGACAACAACTCATTTCTATTCATTCAGATTTACAACCCGAACACCAAACAAATTTTTTTACACATTTTTTACATTTTTTTCAAAAATCATTATAAAATGTCTTTTTAAATATTTTTAAGTTATGGTTAAGGAAAAAAACTAGAAAACCCTCAAACTGTTTTTGCACAAGGCTAGATTTTGCGAGGTTTAACCACTTTTGAATAACTTAAATAAAATATGGGTATGTTGATTTAAAAAAAGGATATTCAAAAGTGGTGAAACCGGGCAAAATGTAGCCTTTTGCAAAAACAGTTTGAAATGTTTCCTTAGCCATAACTTAGAAGGTTTTCTTAGAGGGTTTTAACTATAACTTAGAAATATTTAAAAAGACATTTTAAATTGATTTTTGATTTGATTTTTGAAAAAAAAATTATTTGATTTAAAAAAAAAAGAGATTCAAAAGTGGTGAAACCGGGCAAAATGTAGCCGTTGAGGATTTTCTAGCTTTTTTCCTTAGCCGATTTTTTTTTTAAATCAAATCAAAAACGATTTGAAATGTCTTTTTTATATTTTTAAGTTGTGGTTAAGGAAAAAAGATAGAAAAACCTTTAACAGTTTTTGCTTACAAAATTATTACAAATTATTTTCACTCCCTGGTTCATTGAGTATTTGGGTCCATATCTATTATATTAATAGGCTAACAAATTTTACATATAAATATTTGCCAAGCTTAAACCCATACTAAATATGCATAAATATTTATGAAATGCATATGGATTTGTTGGCACACCTCTAAAGCAGTGCATAATTATCTAATATATAACCAATCCTGCTTCATTTATATGTAATAAGCGAATGAAAATTTCTCATGCAACTTGATTTGGTTATCTGACAATCAATTTGTACATAAAGCGATAGCCCAGTGGGAAGCGTCGGGGGTAGTGGTCGAGCGGTTAAATGGTTTAAGTACAGCTATCGGCCACATTTTTTTTTTTTTTCATTTTTTGTCATTGAAAATTGTTTTTATTTTTTCCATACATAAATATTTCTTATCTTGACTTTTTTAAAATTTTTATGTTTGTGATCGCTATTTTGGAGAAAAAAAATTGCTTAATATTTTTAGTTGACGGAAAGCATATGCAAATTAAGCCGGCACGAATCGCGGAGGAGTTTTTAAAAAAGAACCCGCTTTGATTGGTGGTTGAACAAAATCTGAAAATATTTATTGATTAACTTCCTTATATAACTTTTACAGTTTACTTCTTACGTTTAAGGTTAGCTTATTCTGTATCTTAATTCTATGGAAGTCGGACCATAGGCGTTAGCTGATGGCCGCTCCGTTCATGCAAAGGTGCCAATGACATGCCGGCACATTTGCCTAATTCATCGAATAACTATATCCTGTTTATATTATGGCTAAGTGGTATTGTGGCGGTCATTGTGTCAAAGACATATTTGACACATGTCGCTAAGTGGTTCAGTGGAGCAATACTTGTTTATTTAATGGGTAAGTGCCCTATGTGAATGGTGACGTTAACTCCCCCCCCTCTAAGTCGAAGCGTCCCGTCTTCGAATATGTAGCTGTGAGGTTATTTATTTGATTTGACAACCTCAATAAAATTTCTTCTTTTTCTTTTGAATTTCTTAATTGAATTTGAGAATCAATGTATACAACAAATTTGTAAACAAAATACGCTATTACTGTTATAAATATTGAAGCGGTAATTGACCACCAAATGGGATTTCTCTTTATTTCCTGTTTCATTGGAGTAAGCAAACTGAAGTTGTCCAATCTTAAATCAATGTTTTTTGTTTCAATGTATTCTTTTACAAAAAATGATTTAAATTTTCCTTCTTTTAAATGGTTTAATATTCTTCCTGTTGGATTTTCATATTTTTTATTATCAATTGTTACATTATCTTGAAAAGTTACTAAATAAATTCGATCTATTATGTGACTATCAACTTTATGTTTTCCAGATACTATTATTGCTCCATCTTTTACAACTTTTATTGATTCGTTTTTTTTATTTATTTTGTTACAATTGGCATGTTGATTGTTTAACATATCGGACAAACATGTATTACTTTCTTTTATCATACAAAATGCATTATTCAATTCCTTTTTACAAAATTTAACAGAATAAAACTTATTTTCACACTTTATTACTTCGTTTTCAATTACTAATTTTCCATCATTTTGTGCTACTGCTATTGCCGAAAATAATTTACATATGTTTTTTACTTTTGGATACTTAATGTAAATAACTATTAAATTTTTTTTTTTGTGCGATTTTAAACTCTGATACATCCATTAGATCTGATATTGTTACATTAACTCTTTCTTCGCTTATTATTTCAGATATTCCTGCCATATCTAAAATTAATGGATTTAATATTCCTACTTTTGACAATGTAATTGTTTCTACTGTGTTTTGAAGTTCAGTAATTATAAGTTTATTTCTCTGTCTTAAAACGGGTTTTTCATTAGAACTGCCCTGTAATTGTTTCAATATTTGCGTTAATTCCGCAATGGTCTCAAATATTTGTGAATTCGTTGTAAACTGCTTATTATTATTCTTTATTAAATCATTAACTTTATTTGTTATTTTCATAAAATCATCGTGGTCAGGTGTGCCTGTAATCCACTTCCAAACCGTCCCGAGTTCATTAATACCTTTTTTTGGTCTATTATTAATTTTTAATTTTGTTAGTAATGTTTCTATCATTTGTATCTCAAAATCCATAGTTGAGTCATCAAGTAACATTATTTCATCATCGGTTTTATAATTTTTTATAATATTTTCAAACAATGACAAGTTTGTTAAATGGTAAATCGATCAATAAGTTTAAAAAATTGCTGCATTTTCTTCCTCTACTAAAACATAATTTTCCATTGAATAATCAATTATATCTGATGTTATAATGTTGGTATATAACATTATCAATAAAATTTGCTCAATTGTCCCCATTGCCTGTAAAATAAAATCAAACCTTAATATTATCCTTATGAATAATTCTGTTCCTATTTTGTATTTTAACCTTGTTCCCTAAATCTTCTATTACTACCTGCTTCTTATATCTTGGTCTTAATTTATTTCTTTCCCCATATATTTTCTCGTATATAACTTCCCCTCTGTGGTAACTCTTTTGAAGTCTTTTCTTATTATGGTGCTCTAGCATATGTTCCTGCGCCAATCTTAATTTATGTTTTACATTAGCATGAGTTTCTTTATTGAATAAAATAATATAAGGCTGTTTACCCGTTGAAGAGCGTACTGTTTCATTATACTGCTGTACCGCCCTCATAATTGATTCGAAATCACTTATTAGGCTGTACTCCTGTTTTAAACATCGAGAGATTTCTATGAGTGTGGAATGGACCCTCTCTATTTGGCCATTGCTAGTGCTGTGGCGAGGTGTACAATAATAAATTTATATATTTAACCTCTCCATTAGGGATTCAAATTGTATCGTTCTCTAAAACTATCCTCCTAACGTCTGGAAATGTTTGTAAAGCTCTAAAACCTTATCCTCTAATTTAACCTTATCTTCAATATATTTTACAACCAGATATTTAGAATAAGAATCTATAAAAGTAATGAATTTTAATTTTTGCGCGAAAAAAATGTCAATATGGAGTTGTTCTCCTTCTTTTTCCGGCAAAGGTGCTTCACCTATCGGTATCAATCTCGGATGCCTCTCATATTTATTACTGTTACATATGTTACAATTCTTTGCATATTGTTTAAACTGTTTTATTATCAATGGCCAATAGTACTGTTGCCTAATCTGGGCCAAATTCTCCCTATAATTCCTATGTGCCCTAGTATGAGTTTGCTCAACAATCATTCCCTGATCCTCTCTATTAGTTACATCATTCGGAAATGATCTTGAATACAAAAATTTCGTCGTGGAATATGTTTCCCTTAAGACATGTTTAATGTCATAAAGCACCTTAGGTGCGCAAAATATTCCCGTTACCATTTTTGGATTTAAATATTCGGACAAAACCGAAGTAATATTTTCTGACAAATCGTACTCGATTAAAAAACGTTTATTATTAAATGGCAAAACGGTTTCCAGAGTTGTAATTCTTGCCCCATTATCAATTAAAATTTGCTGTTTAAAATGATTTAGTGGTTTTTTTGTTTCATGAATTTGATACTCATCACTACTTTCTGCGGAATGCTGAGTACCCGTCAATGAATCACCCGAATTGCTTGATTCTTCCGAAGAAGATAAATTATTTAATATCTGTCTTGATAATGCGTCTGCGACGACATTTGTAGCCCCCGGCTTATAAACAATTCTTGGCGAATATTCCTCGATAAACGCCCTCCATCTTTTAATTTTGATGTTTGGATTCTTTTCGGAAATTGCGAATGAAAGTGGTTGATGATCGGTATGGATTTCCAGATCATTCACTGCATAAAGGTAATTACGTAAAGCTTTCAGAGCCCATACTATAGCAAGCAATTCTTTTTCGTTAGTGGCATAATTTAATTCAGTGGAATTCAAAGTTTTTGAAATAAATATTATGGGTTTACCCTCCTGTGATAACACAGCACCCAAAGCTACGTTTGACGCATCAGTGGTTAAAACAAACTTCTTATTGTAATCGGGTTGCGTTAATTCCACCTGCTGCGACAGTAAGCTTTTCAATCTTTCACAAGCAGCCACTCCTTCTTGGTCAAGATTGACAATTGTCTTTTTTGATAAATATTGGGAAACTCTCCCGTTTTCCCCTTGCAAATGTTTAGTTGGTGGCTTCGCTACCACTGCATAATTTTCAATGAATTTCCTATAATACCCCGTTAATCCCAGAAAACCCCGCAATTGCCGTAATGTTTTTGGTATTGGGTAATTTTGTATTACTTCAACCTTCTTTGGGTCCGTTTTAATGATACCCTTGGCCACGACGTACCCCAGAAATTCCACCTCTTCCTGGTAAAATTTCGACTTTTCGGACGATATTTTCATGTTCGCCCCCTTCAATACTTCAATTATCAAACCCAAATGTCTCTTGTGGTCATCCACATTCTTTGAAAAAACTATAACGTCGTCGACATAAACGTGACAAAACTCCCCCACATATTCCCTTAAAACATTATCCATGGCCCGCTGGAAAATGCTCGGTGCATTCTTCAGCCCAAACGGCATCCGTAAAAACTCATATTTCCCATTATTTACCGAAAATGCCGTTTTCTCTACATCGTTCTCTTCCATTAGTATTTGGTAAAATCCAGACTCCAAATCGATAGTGGAAAAATATTTGGACCTTCCCAAATTGGAAAGTATAATCTCTGGGTTCGGCATCGGATATCTATCCGATACTGTCTTTTCATTAATTTTTTTGAAGTCAATCACTAGTCTTAGCTTCGGACTTCCATCCTCATTCATTCCCTTCTTTGGAACTACCCATACTGGAGAGTTGTACGGGCTTTTACTTTCCCTTATTATCCCCTTTTTTTAACAGACTTTGGATTTCGTCATTAACAAAGTTCTTTACGGACATTGGATAAGGATACTGTTTCGACCAAATCGGTTTATCCTCAGTTGTTCGAATCTCCGCTCTAACATCGGTGCGGAAAGGTAAATCCAAATTCACATTACTATGTGCTGCCAAGATTTCATTACTTGCTTTAACCCGCAAGTTTTCAATTAACTTTTCTTCACCACTCAAGTCTAAGGGCGTCCCCAAACCCTGATTGGACCCCTCGGCCACGAAGTTATTTATTACGTGCCCATTTTAAAAAAAATTTTCGTGTTGTTTTTGTTTTATATGTTTTACTTTCCCCGTATTTTTTAATTTCCCAATTCTTTTCTCGCCGTTATCATTTTTTTGAATTTCGTTTCCCGAAATATCCCTCGATAAACCTTTAATATTTTTGTTGCCGGTATTTCCGTCGGCTGGCGCCTTAGGATTTCCCAATCCCAAGGGGTTTAAAATTTCATTTTCTTTAAATTTCTCCTCTAATAGGCCGGCATTATCCTCGGCAGGCGCCTTAGGACTATTTTGTCCCAAGGGGTTTAATTTATTTAAATCTTGGAGAAAGTGTATTTCTTCCTTTTGATTATACCCATAAATCAACACTCGATTTGGGATATCAATTTTTGCCCCGATTTTATTTAAGAAATTCATTCCAATTAAGAGATCACTCTCTAAATTTTCAATCTCATAAAATCGTTCCTGAACCCCAAACAAATTGACATTATGGAAGTATTGTATGATGGTCGAACCATTAATGGTCCTTACCCTCTTCTTAATTGCTAAAATATTTTTATTGGCATATATTCTCGCCCGTATGTAGGAGCTAGTTGCCCCGGTATTAATCAATATTTGAAATACTTGCCCCGTTTTCTTATCCGATTTAAGAATATAGGGCAAATTGGAGTTTAACCTAAAAAATGGTTCTCATTTATATTGTTAATCCGCTGCGCCTTCTGCTGGGGTTGAGTGCTAACTTGCGCACTGTCGTTTGTCCTTTTGGAAGGAATATGCGATTGGGCATTATTCTGGAGGTTACCCCCATTAGCCCTCACGTGGTTACTCGACTGCATCCGTCTAGGTCTGTTCAGAACCTGTAACGATGGATCAACGTCCATTGGTTCTGGACGATTTCGATTTGCCTCATGGGTATGCGATATCCTTGTTGGATACCTTAGATTGTTTTGAAAATTTGAGGGTCTTTGGTTCACCTGTGTGGAACCACGTGAAGCCATAGTTTGGTTGTTTTGGGAAAAATTGAGAGCAAATTGTGCTCGCATTTGATTCGAGTACAACTCTTGCGCCTTTGCAAGGGCATTTGGCTCGTACCATGAGTCATAATGGTTTTGTTTGTCAACAAAGTCAATTTCTTATTTACTTCGTTATAGAAATCTAGCAAGGTCCTCGAACCCTGTCTCAATATACTCATTTCCTGCTCTATTATATGGCAGGGCCTCTTATCGGCATATGCAAAGTCCAGACGACTTAAGATTGCGTCGAAATTCAGGACAGTGCCCGTTAAAATGTCGTTCGCATCCTGTGTAATTTTGTTACGCAGGATTGTCAAGGCGGCAAAATACTTTTTACTGCCCCTAGCATAGAGGCTCATTGAATTGTTGGCGGCCTCGCGCCAGCTAACGTAATTATTAATTTTCCCTTTAAACTCAGGAAGAGACTTGATAACATCAAGGCTCTCCTCGCAATGAATATTTGCATCAATACTTTCGACCGAATACTCGGTCACATTATTCGAATTATTTAATCTTTGAAGCTGGAGCCTCACTTGCTCCAACTCGGTTTTCAATGACGCTGTGTTTGCCGCTATAAGCCGGCTCACCACATCCATATTAACTGAATTACTGTTATTTAAGGCCATTGCGGAAAACTTTCTCACAATATCGTCCAGTTTATAATATCCTTTATTTTTTTATAATTTTCCTATTTGGACACTTCACTCGATCGTGACTGTCCCTACACTCCGAACAGTAATATAATCTCTTATATCCTAAACTAGAGGGACTATTTCCCATCAATATTCAAATATCAAATTTATAAGGAATGTAATATTGTAGACATACAAATCAATACTTAACATTCTCTATCTGTATCATTCTTCCTAGGTTGCTGTCGTCTTCTTGAAATGAAACGAACTCCTTCAGTCAGCCTTGTTGTTGGTTTCGGTTGTTGAAATCCTCGTTCCAGTTGCAATAAGGCAGGGAAATCGATGTTATTTTAATAGTTTAATAATTGTTGTTTAATGTTTATGATTAACACCTTGTATGCGGTTTTTAAATCGTGATGTGCTATTTCAAAACTCGATTAGAATTTTTTGTTTAATTTTTATTGGGTGTGTTTGTAATTTTTCCACTTTTCTCCCTTTTTAATGGGATACTTGATTTTTAATCACTGTTAAGTGTTTTTTCTAACTTGTCTCCCTTTTTAATGGGATACTTGATTTTTAGTCACTTGAGCAAACTTAATACTTCCTTTCGCCCAAGGATTCTTTTGTATTAAGTTGCTCCTGGCAGGATCGCCAATTAAGCCGGCACGAATCGCGGAGGAGTTTTTAAAAAAGAACCCGCTTTGATTGTTGGTTGAACAAAATCTAAAAATCTTTATTGATAACTATATCCTGTTTATATTATGGCTAAGTGGTATTGTGGCGGTCATTGTGTCAAAGACATATTTGACACATGTCGCTAAGTGGTTCAGTGGAGCAATACTTGTTTATTTAATGGGTAAGTGCCCTATGTGAATGGTGACGTTAACTTGCATACATACCACCCATTATAGAAATGCGATAACCGCTTATTCAATTTGGGTTTTTTTGTCTAATTTTTAATTAATTAATTTTTTGATGATATAAGATCGAAGTTGCGAAAATTTTTCAAACACAGTAGTCTAGGAACTGACTTTACTAGTGTTGGTGGTATCACAATGGGCCTTTTAATAATGGCCTAGGTGTGCCTCTGCGGCAGCCACTTGAACCTAACCTAGTCTATTTATCGGACTTCGGTAGATTAGTTCTATAAATTTTAGTGATTTCTACCGTTTGAGACAAAGTTGCTGATAGACTCCCTATTTAAAATATAAAAATCGACAACATATTTAATATGTACTTAAATTTTGAACTAAATCAAGTGGTTAGCGGTCGTCTTAAATTTTACTGAAGGCAACAACTGATTTCTATTCATATGTACATATGTATTAACTTTTAAAAGGGCAGATTTGCAACCCGAGCCCCAAACAAGACTAGACCACATTGAATAGAAAAATTAATATATATTTTTTCTTTAAATCAAATAAAAAATCCATATAAAGTGTCTTAAATATTGCTAAGTTATGGTTAAAGAAAAAAGCTAGAAAATCCTCCAACTCCTTTTGACCTAACCAGAATTTGTAATTTACCCCCTCTAAAAAGATTTAAAAACTCGCCTGTATAATACATTTCTATAAATAGAACTCATTCTCTGCAAAATGAACCTTTCAATCTTTCACTCAACAAGCTCCTCCTTTTATTAGAGAAACTATTTTAATTCTCTCGCTCATTGCCCATACAGCTTGAATTGGTGATTTGACAATAAATTCGTAGATAAAGCAGTAGAGCAGTGGTTAGCGCATCGGATAACGAGGGAACTTTTGTAGGTTCGAGAACAGCTCCGGGCTACAATTTTTTTTTCATTGAAAATAGTTTTTTCTTTTTTAAAACATCTTAAGGTATATGAGTATTTCTAATCTTGATTTTTTATAAGCTCATTAAAATTTCATAAGACATATTTTTATATTTGTGATACTTTTTTCGGAAAAAACTTACTGCGAATATTTTCATAAATATACATACATACCACCCATTATAGAAATGAGATAACCGCTTATACAATTTGGGTTTTTTGGTAAGTTTTTCCGAAAATTAAAATTTTTTTAAACATACCCTCATATTCATAAAAAATAAAATTGGTTCATAAAGCTTTTTAAAATGACATTTTCATACAAATTTTGAATAATAAGAGCTTAATAAACCTTTTATATTTTTTATGAATAAGGGGGATATTGTTCTGTTTATCGGACTTCGGTAGATTATTTCTATAAATTTTGAAATATAAAAATCCATAATTTTTAACAGGTCCTTAAATTTTGTACTAAACGAATTGGTTAGAGGTCAACTAAAATATTATATTAATATAAGCATCAATACAGCGAAAACGAAAGTTATAAGATGCGGCTATGATATTCCATCAAGGCCAATAATGTTTACGGTCGACGAAAATCAAATCGAAGGTGTAGAATCCGCTGTTTATCTCGGTAGTATTATCTCAAATAAAAGTGGCGCCGATGAGGACGTTCAGTCTCGCATAAATAAAGCAAGAATGGCTTTTGGGCAACTGACAAACGTGTGGAGGTCCAGCCAAATATCTTTAAAAACGAAGCTTCGATTGTTTAATTCAAATGTAAAATCAGTGCTCTTTTATGCTTGCGAGACGTGGAAAAGTTCAATCTTAATCCAGAAACGCCTAAAAGTTTTTATTAATAAATGTTTGCGCCGAATCCTGAAAATTCGATGGCCAGAAACCATATCAAATGACGACTTATGGTCTCGAACAAATCAGCCTAAAGCTGCCATCGAAATAACCAAGCGAAAGTGGTCGTGGATTGGGCACACTCTCAGAAGACCTGCAGTAAATATAGCCCGACAAGCATTGCAATGGAATCCACAGGGAAGTCGATGACCTGGTGCCCCAGCGAAAACTTGGCGCAGAACTGTGGATAAAGAACTAGATGATGCAGGATACACATGGAATGTTATCACGAGAACGGCACCAAACAGAATACGATTCAAGTCCATGGTCGAGGCCCTATGCTCCAATAGGAGTTGAGGAAAATGATGATGATGATGAAAATATTACTCAAGACAAGAACTCATTTCTATTCATCCAGATTTACAACCCGAACACCAAACAAGTCTAGACAAAATTTGACCACTTTTGAATAAAAAAAAAATCAATATAAAATGTCTTTTTAAATATTTCTAAGTTATGGTTAATGAAAAAAGCTAGAAAACCCTCAAACTGTTTTTCCAAAAGGCTACATTTTGCCCGGTGTCAATATACCAACATTTTTTTTTTTCAAAAATCAAATCAAAAATCAATATAAAATGTCTTTTTAAGTATTTTCAAGTTAGGGTTAAGGAAAAAAGCTAGAAAACCCTCCAACTGTTTTTGCATAAGGCTAGATTTTGCGAGGTTTAACCACTTTTGAATAACTTTTTTTGTTAAATCAACATACCCACATTTTTTTTTTAAATCAAATCAAAATCGATATGAAATGTCTTTTTAAATATTTCTAAGTTACGGCTAAGGAAAAAAGCTAGAAAATCCTCAAAGCCTACATTTTGCCCGGTTTCACAACTTTTTTTTTTTTTTTTTAATCAATATACGTGCTATTTTTTTCAAAAATCAAATCAAAAATCGATATAAAATGTCTTTTTTAAATATTTCTAAGTTATGGTTGAGGAAAGAAGCTTAAAAACCCTCAAACTGTTTTTGCATAAGGCTAGATTTTGCCCGGTTTAACCAATTTTGAATAACTTTTTTTTTAAATCAACATACCCACATTTTTTTTCAAAAATCAAATCAAAAATCGATATGAAATGTCTTTTTAAATATTTCTAAGTTATGGCTAAGGAAAAAGGCTAGAAAATCCTCAAACTATTTTTGCCCGGTTTCACCACTTTTGAATATTTTTTTTTAATCAATATACGTACTATTTTTTTCAAAAATCAAATAAAAATCGATAAGAAATGTATTTTTAAATATTTTTAAGTTATGGTTAAGGAAAAATGATAGAAAAACCTTTAACAGTTTTGGCAAAAGGCTAGATTTTGGCTGATTTTACCACTTTGAATACATTTTTTTTTTTTTAATCAATATACCTACATTTTTTTTTTTTTAATCAAATCAAAAATCAAAATAAAATGTCTTCTAAATATTGCTAAGTTATGGATAAAGAAAAAAGCTAGAAAAACCTTTAACTGTTTTTGCAAAAGCCTAGATTTGCCCTAACCAGCATTTGTAATTTACCAACACTAAATAATAAATTTCTATAAATAGAACTCATATTTCTACAAAATGAATTTCATTCTTTCACTCAATAAGCTCCTCCTATTATTAGAGAAATTATTTTCACTCCCTCGCTCATTGAGTACTTCGGTCCATTATCTATTATATTAATAGGCTAACAAATTTAAATATAAATAATTGCCAAGCTTAAACCCATACTAAATATGCATAAATATTCATGAAATGCATATGGATTTGTTGGTATACCTCTAAAGCAGTGCACAATTATCTAATATATAACCAATACTGCTTCATTTATCTGTAATAAGCGAATGAAAATTTCGCATGCAACTTTTGAATTGGTTATCTGACAATCAATTTGTAAATAAAGCGATAGCCCAGTGGGAAGCGTCAGGGGGTAGTGGTCGAGCTGTTGATGGTTCGAGTACAGTTACAGCTATCGGACAAAATTTTTTTCTTTTTTGTCATTGAAATTTGTTTATATTTTTATATATTTTTATATTTCTAATCTTGACTTTTTAAAATTTTTAAAAACAATATTTTTATGTTTGTGATCTTGTGGCTTGACTTATTTGACTTGTGGCTTATTTTGAAGGGGTGGAAATTTGGAAATATGAGTTCGTGTAATATTAAAGAGTATTAATCAGCGAGAGAACGAAAATAGTTACACATTCAATTTAGAGAAGAATGGGTTGTATTTTAGAAAAATGTATTATACATGGCGTGTTTTTAAAACTTTTTAGTGAGGGTGATTACAAATTCTGGTTAGGTAAAAAAAGTTTGAGGGTTTTCTAGCTTTTTTCTTTAACCATAACTTAGCAATATTTAAAAGACACTTTATATGGATTTTTCTTTTGATTTAAAGAAAAAAAAATGTATATTGATTTTTAAAAAAATTCTATTCAATTTGGTCTAGACTTGTTTGGGGCTCGGGTTGCAAATCTGCCCTTTTAAAAGTTAATACATATATACATATGAAAAGAAATTATTTGTTGTCTTCAGTAAAATTTAAGATTTCCCCTTATCACTTGGTTTAGTTCAAAATTTAAGTATCCATAAAATATGTTGTCGATTTTTATACTTTAAATAAGGAATTTATCAGCAACTCTATCTCAATCGATAGAAATCGTGAAATTTATCGAAATAATCTACCGAAATTGAATAAACAGACCACTATGTTTGAAAAAAATTTGAAAATTGCAGCTTACATCTTATCAAATTAGAGCAGTCAGACTTATATTAATGGTAATTTTTTGAAATATTTACCAAAAAAAAAAAAAAGAAATTGTATAAGCGGTTATAACATTTCTATAATGGGTGGTATGTATGTATATTTATGATCTAAAATTATTATTTCACATGGCTTTCCGTAAACTAAAAATATTCTCGAAAATAGAGATCACAAACATAAAAATATTGTTTTTAAAAATTTTAAAAAGTCAAGATTAGAAATATAAAAATATATATATGTATACACTCCAATTCTCCCGCTCATTGAGTTCAAATAGTAGATTCGGCTTTGAACTCTAAATAGATGGCGTCGGCGTGAATAGCCAATTTGTTTCCGCATGAGAGTTGCCCCAATATGTGTTGTTATGTACCAAAGTATTAAAAAAAAGTGACAATTTGTTTTTCTCATATCTCGCACGCTTTATTATAAACGAAAATAGTTTAAAAATAAAATTTTTAAGAAAGAAGCAATCAATGTTTAAACTTTCTGTATTGAAATTCATAAAAAAAAAAAATTAGATTGAAATAGATACACCCATTGCCGTCAATTTTATTTAATATGAAATTTTCCTTTTTTAAAAAAATAAAAATCAAACATCTTTTTCGTAGAATTCTATAATAAAAATAAAATAACTATGGTCGCCATATATTCCAAAGCTTTAATAAAAAACAAAACAAATGAAAAACTAAAAATGTTATATTGTTGTGCCATAAAATCCAGAAAAAATTAAATTTTCTATTACATATATTTATAATAAAATGTAAAATGTAATTTAACTATACAATTTTTTGGGAAAACGTAATCAAAATTATATTTTTTCCATAAAACTCTAATATGTATGTATATATCTATATAAAGATTCAAAAGCCCAATAAAGTATTAAAAAAAAGTGACAATTTGTTTTTCTCATATCTCGCACGCTTTATTATAAACGAAAATAGTTTAAAAATAAAATTTTTAAGAAAGAAGCAATCAATGTTTAAACTTTCTGTATTGAAATTCATAAAAAAAAAAAAATTAGATTGAAATAGATACACCCATTGCCGTCAATTTTATTTAATATGAAATTTTCCTTTTTTAAAAAAATAAAAATCAAACATCTTTTTCGTAGAATTCTATAATAAAAATAAAATAACTATGGTCGCCATATATTCCAAAGCTTTAATAAAAAACAAAACAAATGAAAAACTAAAAATGTTATATTGTTGTGCCATAAAATCCAGAAAAAATTAAATTTTCTATTACATATATTTATAATAAAATGTAAAATGTAATTTAACTATACAATTTTTTGGGAAAACGTAATCAAAATTATATTTTTTCCATAAAACTCTAATATGTATGTATATATCTATATAAAGATTCAAAAGCCCAATAAAGCTTCACTTAATTGTAGAATTCCATATTAAAAAAATTTATTCAAGGAATTGATTATGGACAGGACAACAAGGGCATGAGAAGTTGCAGGCTGAATTGGGTATCTTGAAACCGCTAGAACTGCTCGGAAAAAAATGAAATTTTACACAGTTTTATATTTTCATAACACCATTATTAAAATGTGAAATAGGGCAACCATGGTCAAACTTTTAATTTGAAAAAAATATGTCGCAATCAAAGTTGGCTGTCCTACCACCAAACAAAAGAAATGTTTCAAAAAAATAAAATAATAATTCAATATGGCTACTGTTGTTGGAGTACCAAGCTTATTTTGAGAAATTTGTATATGTGTGTAAAATACCAGCAATGGAAATATTTTGATTCTCTCGCCCTTTGAGAGTTAGAGTAATAGCGTCAAACTCATATTTCGAAGTTGGCTGAACTTCAAAGGAAACCACTCTTTATCTTCATTCTCTCCCTCATTAAACACGTCCTATAATGAGAGAGAAATTATTTTCACTACCTCGCTCATTGAGTACCTGGGTCCATTATTTATATTAATAGTCTAAATTTGTTGTTGGTATATTGTTAATTTTTAAAATTCTGATTCTCATAAAGCCTAATTGCAGAATTTGATAACTGCTTTGTGCATAAGGTAATGCCGCGGCGGTGAGCGGATGGAATACGGTGTGCACAGGTGCAAGACCCGGTTACGAAATTTTCTTTTTTTTCTAAAATTATGTTTTTTTAATATTTAAAAACCTTTAATCTTAACTATTACAATTTATTTAACCTAATATTTTTTTTGTTCTTCACCTGCTCAAAACGATCGCATAAATTAGTAGCTATTTGTTAAGCACAATCTCATCATTCCATTAACCAAGCGCAACATAAAATCTCGAAACCCGAATATTTGCATGGCATTTGCCATAAAGTGTTTGCAATATGGTCATCAGTAGTACCAGGTTCCAGCATAAACGAATACACCAAGCCACATGGCTGTCTCCTGATCAAAGAACAAGAAACCAGATTGATCATGTCATGATCGACGGCAGACATAGCTCCACCGTTCTGGATGTGCGTACCCTTCGTGGTCCCAATATCGACTCGGACCATTATCTTGTTGCAGCCAAGATACGCACACGCCTCTGTGTAGCAAAGAAAGTGCGCACAGTAACGGAAGGAAAGTTTGACGTCGAGAAGCTGCGCATGACACAGACAGCTGACAATTTCTCCACTCGACTCTCACACCTGCTATCGGAGAGCAATCCTCGACCTAACGATGCAACCGAGCAATGGAAGCATATCTCTCACTCATTACGTACCGCCGCTGAGGCCACTATAGGGTTCCAGCGAGCCCGCAAAAACAACTGGTACGATGAGGAATGCAGCACTGCCTCGGACAAAAAGGACGCTGCCTACAGGGAGACGTTGCGAACGGGCGCAACCCGCAGTGTATGGCAACGCTATCGTGAGGTAAAGAAGGAAGAGAGACGCCTTTTCAGAAAAAAGAAACGTGAGGCCGAAAGGCGTGAGTGTGAGGAGCTTGAGATGCTGGCTGACAGGAATGATGCCCGAAAATTCTATGAAAAGATCCGGCGGATGACGGAAGGTTTTAAGACCGGAGCAAGTTCCTGTAAGGACAATAATGGCGACCTGGTAACCGACGTACAGAGTGTACTTAAATTATGGAGGGAGCACTTCTCCTCACTGCTAAATTGCGAGGGAGACGTCGACCCCGATACCCCAATCCCTGACGATGGAAAAGTCGTCCCACCACCTGACTATGATGAAGTGAGGATAGCTATTTCCCGGCTCAAAAACAACAAAGCGCCTGGAAAAGACGGACTACCCGCCGAGCTGTTCAAACACGGAGGCGAAGAGCTGGTAAAAAGCATGCATCAGCTCTTATGCAGAATATGGTCAGACGAGTGCATGCCTCCAGATTGGAATTTAAGTGTGCTCTGCCCAATCCACAAGAAAGGCGATCCCGCTAACCGCACCAACTACCGCGGAATCAGCCTTCTTAATATCGCATATAAGGTTCTTTCTAGCGTATTGTGTGAAAGACTGAAGCCCATCGTAGACAAGCTGATTGGACCTTATCAGTGTGGCTTTAGACCTGGTAAGTCTACCATCGACCAGATTTTCACGATACGCCAAATCCTGGAGAAGACCCATGATAAAAGAATCGACACACACCATCTCTTTGTCAATTTCAAAGCCGCTTTTGACAGCGCAAAAATGAGTTGCCTGTATGCCGCCATGTCTGAATTTGACTTCCCTGCAAAGCTTATACGGCTTTGCCAAATGACGTTGAGCAATACTAACAGCTCCGTCAGAGTCGGGAAGGACCTCTCTGAGCCATTTGAAACCAAACGAGGCTTCAGACAGGGCGACTCTCTTTCGTGCGATTTCTTCAACCTGATGCTGGAGAAGATAATTCGAGCAGCAGAGCTAAACCGCAATGGTACAATCTATTACAAGAGCGTGCAATTGCTGGCGTATGCCGATGATATTGATATCATTGGCCTTAACAACCGCGCCGTAAGCGCTGCCTTCTCTGGACTGGATAAAGAAGCGAAAAAAGTGGGTCTTGCGGTCAACGAGGACAAGACGAAGTATTTGCTGTCATCAAAGAAAGAATCGGCTCACCTGCGCCTTGGCAGCAACGTCACTGTTGATAGTTACAAATTTGAAACTGTGAGGGACTTCGTCTATTTGGGAACCAGCATTAACACCGAAAATAATATCAGTCTAGAAATCCAACGGAGAATCACTCTTGCGAACAAGTGCTACTTTGGACTGAGTAGGCAATTGAGAAGTAAAGTCCTCTCTCGAAGAACAAAGATCACGCTCTATAAGTCTCTCATCATACCTGTCCTGATGTATGGCTCAGATTCATGGACAATGTCAAGAGAAGATGAGATGGCCCTTGGAGTATTTGAGAGAAAAGTTCTCCGGAAGATTTAGGGTCCTTCCCGTGATGCCGACGGCGAGTATCGAAGGAGATTTAACGATGAGCTGTACGAGCTTTACGCAGATCTGACCATAGTCCAGCGAATTAAAGCCCAAAGGCTCCGCTGGCTGGGTCACGTCATGCGAATGGACAAAGAAGCTCCAGCCCAGAAGGTTTTCCAATCATCACCCGAATTCGGCAGCAGAGGAAGGGGGAGGCCTCGACTGAGATGGAAACAACAGGTGGAGGATGACTTGAACTCCCTTGGGGTTTCCAATTGGCGTCAGTTATCGCTAAAAAGGAATGACTGGCGTGCTTTGATAGGCGACGGCCAAAATCGCTTAGGCGGTTAAGCGCCAATAAATGATGATGATGATTTGCCATAAAGAATTTTGGAAAGGGCTGCTATAATTTAATATTTTTATTATATAATAACAGCCACTATTTTTTTAATTCTATGATGGCCTCATTTTGACTATATATGAGTGTTTAAGGTATACATACATTTAAGTTGGTCGAGGACGGCCACGGGCCTAAAGGCAGCTATTGACAAAAAGTTAATCAGATGTTTGAATAAGTTCAACTATTTTAAATTGGTCGAATTTCGACCACGGGATATACTAGTTTATATTAATAGTCTAACTTTGTTGTTGGTATGTTGTTATTTTTTAAAATTCTGATTCTCATAAAGCCTAATTGCAGAATTTGATAACTGCTTTGTGCATAAGGTAATGCCGTGGCGGTGAGCGTATGGAATACGGTGTGCACACGTGCAAGACCCGGTTGCGGAATATTCTTTTTTGTCTTAAATTATGTTTTTAATATTTAAAAACCTTTAATCTTAACTATTACAATTTATCGCATAAATTAGTAGCTATTTGTTAAGCACAATCTCATCATTCCATTAATCAAGCGCAACATAAAATCTCGAAAACCGAATATTTGCATGGCATTTTCCATAAATAATTTTGGAAAGGGCTGCTATAATTTAATATTTTTATTATATAATAACAGCCACTATTTTTTTAAATTCTATGATGGCCTCATTTTGACTATATATGAGTGTTTACGGTATACATTTAAGTTGGTCGAGGTACGGCCACGGGCCTATAAGCAGCTATTGACAAAAAGTTGATCAGACGTTTGAATAAGTACAACTATTTTAAATTGGTCGAATTTCGACCAAGGGATATACCTACTAGTATTATATAAATATCAAAGTTTGAAGTTTAGATGAACTATTCGATAAATGCTTTCTGAGACATTAATATCCATACTTAAAGCCAAAGCTAGTTAACTCAAGGGATAGGCCGTGGTGGAACTTATTCGAACTACTCACGATTTGCTGGGAATCCAAGAGTCAGGTCAATCCGGGCGGTGATGCTATCCTCGTACCGGGTGAAATCGCTTCCAAGCAACAATGGGGCTGCACACGGTCAACGATGCGATGGGGTAGAAAGCAAACACACACTTCTGCTCTTATATAATAATATATACAATGTATTTCAAGAAAAAAATTCACTTTAAATATTCGTTTTTTCACAAGCTTATATTTTGCCGGCAACACGATGAAAAAATACAAAAAGGAATAATAATAAATCAGCCGGTTTGACAGATCGCTACCTTTTGTCAGATCGCTACCTTTTGAATGGAATGGAATGGATTTGGACGTGTGGTACCGCGTAAACATCCTGCCCCGCCTAGGCTGCAATTCAGTTAAGGCCCGAACTGCTTCCTGGATCAGTATCCGTCCCACCTGGTTTTGGTATGCAGCTGAGCCTCCTATTCTGGCAGACCGGCTTGCGACGGCAGAGTATGGTGGTGTTGCCCGCAGACGCGACAGCTCTCCGATGAGGTGCACTCTTTGGTGCGGTGAGACAGCGCCAGACAGTTGGTACAGTACTGATGTGCCCTAGCAATTAACGCGCGATGTTGCGGCTGCATAGCCGCGAAGACAGAGCACATCAGAAGCGCGTGATGCCGCATGCACAATCGGCACTTTCGGTTGTTGTTGTTGTAACGATGTGTAGTCCTGCCCAACGCGTATTTTTCCTTAACCTAATTGTCATCAATATCTTCTAACGGGAGTCCAAGGAAACTAGCAGTTTCAATAGGATTGGACCAAAGAGAGATGGGTGTTAGAAGAGTGGGCTCAAATGAGCAAGAAAATAAGTGATTGGTATTGTGGGGGGATGAGCCACATGCCGGACATACATTCGGCACATCAGGGTTCAGTCTAGATATGTAGGAGTTTAACCTACTACAATATCCAGAGCGTAATTGAGCCAGAGTGACCCTTGCCTCTCGAGGAAGATGACGCTCCTCTTCAGAAATGCCAGGTGTTGCGGCATGTAAGACATTGTTTAGCGGACAGAGCGCAGAGTAATGGCCAACCGACGTTGTATGGATATGCCCCAAAGCCTGTTTGTGCACCTGTAGATCAAACGGCGTTGTTATATAGTGACGGATCTCATCAAAATGTTTACGTAGATGCGACCTTATGGTCCTAGGAGGCGGAATGAGTTCAAGCAGTTGTCTACCGGGATGCTGTGGTTTACAGCAGTTCAGTAGGTACTGCTTGTTTAGCATTTCATTATGCTCCCTAACTGGAAGCATTTCCACCTCATTATGTATATGAGATATGGGTGACATAAGGACGCACCCCGTAGCGGTTCTGAGCGCGGTGTTTTGACAGGCCTGAAGCTGATTCCAGTGAACGTCTGCAAGCCCCGGCGACCATATCGGCGACGCATAGTTCAGGATCGGCCGACCAATTGCCTTGTACGTTACCAACAACGTTTCTTTGTCTTTACCCCAAGTACTGCCGGCTAGTGACTTGAGGATTTTGTTGCGGCTCTGTAATTTTGAGACAATTGCGGCTGAATGGGCAGCGAAAGTATTCATGGTGTCAAAAGTCACTCCTAAAATTTTTGGGTGAGCGACAGTAGGTATTTTATGATCACCTACATAGATTTCTAATTCCATGCCAACCTGCGCCGTCCACGTCGTGAATAAGGTCGCCGAAGACTTTGTTGGCGACAATGTCAAGGTTCGGGCAGTAAAGAACTCGACTAGAGAGGGGAGATAACCATTTAATTTGGAGCACAGCTCATCAACGGAAGTACCAGTTGCCAATATCGTGCAATCGTCTGCGTAAGAAACAATCGTAACTTCTTCTGGTGGAGGAGGAAGCTTCGAAATATAGAAGTTAAACAATAACGGGGAGAGGACACCACCCTGTGGTACCCCTTGTTTTATCTTCCTGGCTTTAGATTTTTTGTTTCTAAATACAACAGACGACCGGCGACCACTGAGATAATTGGCGGTCCAACGCTTTAGACAGGGGGGGAGTGACGAGTCTTCCAAATCAGCTACAAGTTGCCCATGATTTACTGTGTCAAAAGCTTGACTCAAATCAAGTGCAACTAGAACCGTCCTGTCATTAGGCCTATTTTGATTAAGACCGTCAGTTATCTGAGTGTTTATGACATTTAGAGCAGATGTTGTGCTCCTACCCTTCCTGAAGCCATGTTGGTGCTCGGCTAACATCAAGTGTGATGTGTAGAGCGGGAGTAGGACCGCCTCAAGTGTCTTTACTACTGGCGAGAGGAGTGATATCGGGCGATATGACTCCCCAACGTTAGCTGGCTTGCCAGGCTTTAGTAGTGGGATCACAGTTGCCTGCTTCCATTTGTCGGGTATGACAGCTGTGATCAGAGACAAATTGAAGACGGCCGTTAAATATTTGACTCCCGCTAGGCCGATGTGTTTTAGATGCACCATGGCTATGCCATCAGGGCCGATGGCTTTGGAGTTTTTGGCCTTCCGGATGGCCTCTTGAACCTCTGTAGCGGTGATGGGAACGGGGGCATAGTTTTTGTGTTTATGCGCACGCCTGAAGATTCCACGTCTAGCCCTGTCTTGCGCAGGGTGTGGGACATATTGTCGACAAAAAGCCTGTGCACATTTCCTGGGGTCATTTATTGTCTTGTCACCAAAGGTAATGTCGACATTTTTTGGTGGACCCGAAGGATTCGACAAGGACTTGACGGTGGACCATAATTTCCCAACACCGGTAGAGAGGTTACAAGACCTGAGGTGCTCCTCCCATTTGGTTTGTTTGTGTTCGTTAACCAGCCTTCTGATTTCCACGTTGAGATCACCGATCTGTGGGTCAGATGGATCGATGTTGCGTATGAGGTCACGTTCGTTGGCCAAGGCTGCGGCCTCAGCTGGGAAGTTAGGCCTGATATCTTTTATCCTACCAGCTGGTAGCACTTTCGGTAATCTGGTACTGTTTCATTGCGTCGCGGGCGGCCGCGTTTGGCTCCAATGAAAGTTTTGCAATTGTCGCTCATCATCTGGTTCGGATATCCGCGGCGTCCTACGAAGCGGGCAAAGGCGGCGAGAAATGCTCTACTGGTGAGGTCCGAGCACAATTCGAAATGGACCGCCTTTGTGGTGAAGCACACGAATACAGCTACGTGATGAGCGTAGGAGATCGTAGCATGGAGGCCTTTATTTGAAAGGGACCTGCGAAGTCGACACCTGTCGTGGTGAAGGGCGGAACAAACGTGCATTGTTCGGGGGGTAAGGCTGCCATGATTTGCGTGCGTGTTTGTTGCCTATGGGTGATGCATACTTTGCAATGGATTATGCACTTTTTGATAAGGGGTTTGAGACGAGCGATGAAGAATTCTTGTCTGACAGCTTGTTGCATGAGTCGAACTTTCGCATGTAGAAGTAACTCATGAAGAAAACTTATATACAGGGTGGAGAGCCGAGACTTTTCGGGGAGAATGATGGGATACCGCTCGTTAGAAGGCATGGTTGCATCGGCTAGTCGACCATTCACGTGCAGCATTCCGCTCTTGTCCAGAAATGGGTTAAGTACCAATAGGGAGCTTCGTTTCCCAATGGGTTTCGAGTCCTGTAGGCATGCTCATTCTGGACCGAAGTATCGAGTTTGGGACGCGATGATCAGACGGTGTTTCGCTCGTTTAAGTTCGGTATGAGACAGCGATGGGGTGACAGGATCATGGATACTGTTTAGTGCGTCTTTTACACGGCGTATAAACCTTAGAGCATAGGCGATGACACGTAGAGCTCGAGAGTAAGAGGAAAACCGATCTAGGATATCCCCAGTCTCCTCAGCGGCATGCAGTGCCTCCACTCGGCGTTGTTCTGGTGCGTTAACATTTTTCATCGCTGGCTGCGGCCAATCCTCGGGGGGTCGGGAAAGCCACTCTGGGCCATTCCACCAAAGCGCTGAGTTTGCGAGATCGGCGGGGCTGCATCCTCTAGTTCCAAGATCCGCGGGGTTGTCTTTACTTCGAACATGCCGCCAAGGGACGTTTCCTACGAGGTCTATAATCTGCGCTGTTCGATTAGAGACATATGTTTTCCAAGCGTGGGGTGGCTTTTCCAGCCAGGCTAGCACGATTTCGGAATCAGACTACATAGTCAACTTTCTGTTAGTGAGGCCGAGATGGGGTTGCACTGCTGCGACTAGTTTGGCCAATAAAAGCGCTCCGCATAGTTCCAGGCGTGGCAGTCTTATAGTTTTGAGAGGAGCCACTTTGCCTTTGGACACTATAAGGTGAGAGTAGACCTGTTTACCGCTAGTAGTTCTCAGGTAGAGAGTTGCGCAATAAGCCTTTTCCGAGGCGTCGCAGAATCCATGGAGCTCAACATAGTCTCGGGCGCAAAATTCATCCATCGGGTATCTGGTTGGCTGAGATCGAGGAAAGATTTTTAGAGAACTGCGCCCATTTGGCTAGACGGATTGGCATAACCTCCTCGTCCCAATCGGTCCCGTCTAACCACAATTCTTGCATCAATATTTTGGCCTGTATCATGATTAGCGTTAGCCACCCTGCGGGGTCAAAAAGTTTTGCAATGGAGGAGAGAATCTGCCGCTTGGTGGCTGCCGTTGAGGCCGGCCCTGAGTCCACAGTATAAGAAAAGGTGTCCGACAGTGCATTCCACTGAATTCCCAGAGTCTTGGCGGTACTACTTTTCTCAAATTCGAGAAAGTCGGTCTCCAGTAAGTGCGCCTTGGGGACATGTTTGAAGATATGCGAATGGTTTGCAGTGATCTTTTTTAGGGGAAAGCCGGCGGAATTGAGAGCGTATATAGTCTCTGTTAGGGATTGCTCGGCTGATTGAAGATCATGACTGCCAGATAAAATATCGTCAACATACGTTTCGGACTTTAGTATTGAGGCTGCGCGTGGATGAGAGTCGGCTATATCTTTTGACAGCTCATGTAGAGTGCGAATATGCAGAAAAGGCGCGCAGTTTATCCCGAAGGTGACCGTTTTCAACTTGAAGTCTTTCATTGGACTGTATTCGGGGGTTCGTAATATTATCCGTTGGTAGTCTCGTTCATCGGGGTGTAAGAGAGTTTGGCGGTACATTTTTTCTACATCGCCATTAAATAAATATTTATATATTCGCCATTTTAACAACATAAGTCGGAGATCGGGTTGGAGGGTTGGTCCGGTACATAAGACATCGTTCAGGGAGTGACCGTAACCCGTATTTAAAGAGCCGTTGAATACCACTCTGACTTTTGTTCTCTTCGTGTCTGTTATGACTGCATGGTGAGGGAGGTTGAAGGAGCAGTATTTTCCTTGAAAATTCATCTCAGTTGGCCTGCATTCTTCCATGTGGCCCAGGGATATGTATTCTTCGAGTACTTGGTCGTACTGTTGCTTGAGATCGCCCTTTTTTAAGAGAGTACGTTCCATGCAATGGAACTGTCGTAGGGCTGCAGTACGGGACTGACCTAGGTCGATATCGTTCGGGAATGATGGTTTAAAGGGGAGCCGAACCTTGTATCGTCCGTCATTCATCCGAGTGGTTGTGCTTTGAAAAAAGTCTTCGCACATTTGCTCTTCAGGGGTTTCCACTCGGGTTCTGGGTATCTCCTCGATTTCCCAGAATTATCTCATCTGTTCATCTAGCTAAACATTTGACACTTCCCACGCTTGAGAGGAGGGTGCTCCCACCTTTTCGGGGGTTTGGACGCTTATTATCCAGCCAAATATGGTATTATGAGCGAGGAGGGTGGGGGAGATCTTTTCTATGCCATTTAGCATTATTTGGGGGATGAGATCGCTACCTAACACCAAGTCGATTTGCGAGAGATTCTGGCCGTCTGTGTCTGCCAGTTGGAGATTCTGCTCATGATTTGAGTGAGTCAGTGAGCACAGTTTGCTGGAGGTTTGTACTACTCCGCCTCCCATGCCCGATAGTTCAAATAGGGAGTGGGTATATGGGAGGCGTAGTTTGCCCTGGGCTTTTGAGGAGATGAAACTCCGTTCTGACCCCTGGTCCACTAAGGCTCTAAGTTTAAATAATTCTCCACGGTGTTCTACTGACACTATCGCTGTAGGAAGTATTGTCCGGCTGTTATTTTCGGAGTGGAGCGCTTGTACTTGTGCTGCATCGGACGTAGATGGATGTTCTACTACTCACGATATGCTGGGAATCCAAGAGTCAGGTCAATCCGGGCGGTGCTGCTATCCTCGTACCGGGTGAAACCGCTTCCAAGCAACAATGGGGCTGCACACGGTCAACGTTGCGATGGGCTAGAAAGCAAATACACACTTCTGCTCTTATATAATAATATATACAATATATTTCAAGAAAAATTTAACACGATGAAAAAATACAAAAAGGAATAATAATAAATCAGCCGGTTTGACAGGTAGCGATCCTGCCAGATCGCTACCTTTTGAATGCGGCGAATTCGACTTGGGGGATTTATGCGGGTGGTGTTACCACACGTCCAAACCAAAAATAATCATCAAAGATTATTTTATAAGTCATGACTGATGAAATAAATTACAAAATGATGAATAATTACTAGATACAAAGCGTAATATGAATACTTACAAGATGGAATAATGGAATGGATTTGGACGTGTGGTACCGCGTAAACAAAAGCAATATTTAACTTTAGAAACCTCACTTTCAATCGATTTCAAGGATATGTATATTAAATAAAATTTTTGAAAACCGTTTTCAATACATTCTATATTTCAAAACTCTAGGAACATAGATCTTCTAATCTAATTGATCTTCCAACAGTTTTTTATTTGACTAATCTACCTAACTTGGTGAACTTCGACGACCTAATTTGTATCTAAAATGTTGAAAGGGTACTTCGCAGGAGCGGGCAAGGCTGCGGGTATATACTAGTATTATATAAATATCAAAGTTTGATGTTTATATGAACTGTTCGATAATTGCTTTCTGAGACATTAATATCAACTAGTATATCCGGTGGTCGAAATTCGACCAATTTAAAATAGTTGAACTTATTCAAACGTCTGATCAACTTTTTGTCAATAGCTGCCTTTAGGCCCGTGGCCTTACCTCGACCAACTTAAATGTATACCTTAAACACTCATATATAGTCAAAATGAGGCCATCATAGAATTTAAAAAATAGTGGCTGTTATTATATAATAAAAATATTTATGGCAAAATTATTTATGGCAAATGCCATGCAAATATTCGGTTTTCGAGATTTTATGTTGCGCTTGATTAATGGAATGATGAGATTGTGCTTAACAAATAGCTACTATGCGATAAATTGTAATAGTTAAGATTAAAGGTTTTTAAATATTAAAAAAACATAATTTAACACTTATCCTGTATTCAAAAAAAGTAACGTACGTGACATAAGTGGGTCATTTTTGCCCAATGGACGAATTAATAGACTTTTTATTATTTATTTATTTTATTTCAAGGTTTGTAGTATTTTTTTAATTTATGAATAATAAAATTCAATTAAGGAAGTACAAAAAGGTGTTCTTAGGGTTATCTTGAGCAACTAGTACATATAAACTTACTCCTGTATTCAACAAAAGTAACGTACGAGACATAAGTGGATCATTTTTGCCCAATGGACTAATGAATAGTTTTTTTCAAGTACTTTTTTAGCTTGAAAATAATAAAATTTTATTAAATAAGTACAAAAACATCTTATTAGGGCTATTTTGAGCAACTAGTACATATACACTTGCTCCTTTTACTATTGGGCAATTTTGACCCATTTATACAATATACGCAATTATTTCTGCCCAGTCTATCCTGTAGATGAAACATTTAAACAAAACCTTTTTTCAAGTATAGTTTGATTAAATAATAAAAGTCGAAAAGTTTCAATAGATTATAGAAAGTCTATAAAAAGATATGCAACTTTCAAAGTCGTTTGGGCAGTTTTGACCCACTTATACAGGATAAGTGTTAAGACAAAAAAAAGAATATTCCGCAACCGGGTCTTGCACGTGTGCACACCGTATTCCATACGCTCACCGCCGCGCCATTACCTTATGCACAAAGCAGTTATCAATTCTGCAATTAGGCTTTATGAGAATCAGAATTTTAAAAATTAACAATGTACCAACAACAAAGTTAGACTATTAATATAAATAATGGACCCAAGTACTCAATGAGCGAGGGAGTGAAAATAATTTGTAATAATTTTGTAAGCAAAAACTCTTAAAGGTTTTTCTATATTTTTTCCTTAACCATAACTTAAAAATATTTAAAAAGACATTTCAAATCGATTTTTGTTTTGATATTTTAAAAAAATCGGCTAAGGAAAAAACCCAGAAAATCCTCAACGGCTACATTTTGCCCGGTTTCACCACTTTTGAATATTTTTTTTTTTTAAATCAATATACCTACAATTTTTTTCAGAAATCAATATAAAATATCTTTTTAAATATTTCCAAGTTATGGTTAAGGAAAAAAGCTAGAAAACCCTCAAACTGTTTTTGCATAAGGCTAGATTTTGCAGGGTTAACCACTTTTGAATAAATTTTTTTTAAATCAAATAATTATTTTTTCAAAATTCAAATCAAAAATCGATATGAAATGTCTTTTTAAATATTTCTAAGTTATGGCTAAGGAAAAAATTTCAAAACTATTTTTGCAAAGGGCTACATTTTGCCCGGTTTCACCACTTTTGAATAATTTTTTTTTTAAATCAAATAATTATTTTTTTAAAAATCAAATCAAAAATCAATTTAAAATGTCTTTTTAAATATTTCTAAGTTATGGTTAATGAAAAAAGCTAGAAAACCCTCAAACTGTTTTTGCAAAAGGCTACATTTTGCCCGGTTTCACCACTTTTGAATATCTTTTTTTTAATCAACATACCCACATTTTATTTAAGTTATTCAAAAGTGGTTAAACCTCGCAAAATCTAGACTTGTGCAAAAACAGTTTGAGGGTTTTCTAGCTTTTTTCCTTAACCATAACTTAGAAATATTTAAAAAGACATTTTATAATGATTTTTGAAAAAAAAAAAAAATGTTTGGTATATTGATTTAAAAAAAAATTATTTAAAAGTGGTGAAACCGGGCAAAAACAATTTGAGGGTTTTCTAGCTTTTTTCATTAACCATAACTTAGAAATATTTAAAAAGACATTTTACATTGATTTTTTATTTGATTGTTGCAAAATGAAAAATGTACGTACATATATTGATTTTTCTTTTTAATTTTATTAAAAAGTGGTCAACTTTTGTCTAGACTTGTTTGGTGTTCGGGTTGTAAATCTGAATGAATAGAAATGAGTTGTTGTCTTTAGTAATATTTTAGACGACTTCTAAACACTTCGTTTAGTAGAAAATTTAAGGACCTGTGAAAAAATTGTCGATTTTAATATTCCAAAATTTATAGAAATAATCTACAGAAGTCCGATAAACAGAACACTATGTTTAAAAAAAATTTAATTTTTGGAAAACTTACCAAAAACCCCAAATTGTATAAGCGGTTATCTCATTTCTATAATGGGTGGTATGTATCTTATAACTTTAAACGAGCTAAACTTGTATATTTGTATATCAGGGCTATCTCGGGAACTGCTTGTCCGATTTGGATAAAATTGTGAATATAGATAGTACGATTGATTCTAAGGCTATCCACTTGGGGGTTGCCACCTGGGGCGGTTTACAGGGTTTCCACATATCTCAAATTTTTTAAATTTTGAAAGGTATTTTCAGCGACATGCCAACTAAAATATTTTCAGGTGGGGTTGCCACTTTACCGCAGTATATTTGTATATCCGGGATATCTCGGGAACCGCTTGATCAATTTATAAAAAATTATGGAGGGAGATATGCCAATATGGGTATCAAATTAAAGGTATTTTGGCCGACATACCATCTAAAATATATCCAAGTAAGGTTGCCCCCCAGGGTCACCATTTTACCGTATTGTATTTTTTGGGATCATAATTGAATTATTTTAGAATCATTTAGGGGTTACTTTAGGATCATTTTGAGATCATTTTGGATTCGTTTTTGGGTCCAATTTTGGGGTCATTTTCGAGTCATTTTTGGACATATTTTGGGTCATTTTGGGGTAAATTTTGGATCATTTTGGGAAGATTTTAGGGTCTTTTTGGGTTCGTTTTAGGACTATTTTAGTATTATTTTGGGATTATTTTGGGGTAATTTTGCGATCATTTTTGGATCATTTTTAGTTCTTTTGGACTATTTTACGGCCATTTTGGGGTCATTTTGGGTAAGTAAAGTTAGCGCTAAATTGATAGCACCGAGCAAGCTCGGTCACCCAGGTACTGTATATTTATGACCTAAAATTATTATTTCATATGGCTGTCCGTCAACTAAAAATATTCGCAGTAATTTTTTTTTTCGAAAAAAGTATCACAAATATAAAAAATATGTCTTATGAAAATGTAATGAGCTTATAAAAAATCAAGATTAGAAATACTCATATACCTAAAGATGTTTTAAAAGAGAAAAAACTATTTTCAATGAAAAAAAAATTATAGTCCGGAGCTGTTCTCGAACCAACACCAGTTCGCTCGCTATCCGATGCGCTCTACTTCTTTATCTACAAATTCATTGTCAAATCACCAATTCAAGCTGTATGGGCAATGAGCGAGAGAATGAAAATAGGAGGAGCTTATTGAGTGAAAGAATAAAATTCATTTTGTAGAAATATGAGTTCTATTTATAGAAATTTATTATACATGGCTTTTTTCATCTTTTTAGTGTTGGTAAATTACAAATGCTTGTTAAGGCAAATCTAGCTTTTGCAAAAACAGTTAAAGGTTTTTCTAACTTTTTCTTTATCCATAACTTAGCAATATTTAGAAGACATTTTAAATTGATTTTTGATTTGATTTTTAAAAAGAATGTAGGTATATTGATTAAAAAAAAAAATGTATTTAAGTGGTAAAATCGGCCAAAATCTAGCCCTTTGCAAGCAAAAACTGTTAAAGGTTTTTCTATCTTTTTTCCTTAACCATAAATAAAATTATAAAAATATTTAAAAAGACATTTCAAATCGATTTTTGATTTGATTTTTGAAAAAAATGTGGGTACGTTGATTAAAAAAAAACAAGTTATTCAAACGTGGTTATCCTCGCAAAATCTAGCCTTGTGCAAAAACAGTTTGGGGGTTTTCTCGCTTTTTTCCTTAACCATAACTTAGAAAAGCCATTTTATATTGATTTTTGATTTAATTTTTGAAAAAAATTGTACGTATATTGATTTTTTAAAAAAAATTATTCAAAAGTGGTGAAACCGGGCAAAATGTAGCCTTTTGCAAAAATAGTTTGAAATTTTTTCCTTAGCCATAACTTAGAAATATTCAAAAAGACATTTCATATCTATTTTTGATTTGATTTTTGAAAAAAATGTGGGTATTTTGATTAAAAAAAAAATGATTCAAAAGTGGTTAAACCTCGCAAAATCTACCTTTAAATTTAAGGACCTGTGAAAAAATTGTCAATTTTTATATTCCAAAATTTATAGAAATAATCTACAGAAGTCCGATAAACAGAACACGATGTTTAAAAAAATTTTAATTTTTGGAAAACTTACCAAAAAGAAAATGCTGGTTAGGGCAAATCTAGCCTTTGGCAAAAGCAGTTAAAGGTTTTTCTAGCTTTTTTCTTTATCCATAACTTAGCAATATTTAGAAGACATTTTAAATTAATTTTTGATTTGGTTTTTTAAAAAAATGTTGGTATATAGATTAAAAAAAATGTATTCAAAGTGGTAAAATCGGCCAAAATCTAGCCTTTTGCAAGCAAAAACTGTTAAACGTTTTTCTATCTTTTTTCCTTAACCATAACTTAAAGATATTTAAAAAGACATTTCATATCGATTTTTGATTTGATTTTGAAAAAAATGTGGGTATGTTGATTTAAAAATAAGTTATTCAAAAGTGGTGAAA
This sequence comes from Campiglossa producta, assembly GCA_964058755.1. NCBI lineage: Eukaryota > Metazoa > Arthropoda > Insecta > Diptera > Tephritidae > Campiglossa > Campiglossa producta. The sequence goes on along the minus strand of CAXKVI010000006.1, from coordinate 19,009,874 downwards.
CCGGGCAAAATGTAGCCTTTTGCAAAAATAGTTTGAAATGTTTTCCTTAGCCATAACTTAGAAATATTTAAAAAGACATTTCACATCGATTTTTGATTTGATTTTTGAAAAAAATGTGGGTATTTTGATTAAAAAAAAAATATTCAAAAGTGGTTAAACCTCGCAAAATCTAGCCTTGTGCAAAAACAGTTTGAGGGTTTTCTAGCTTTTTGCCTTAACCGTACCTTAGAAATATTTAAAACGACATTTTATAATGATTTAAAAAAAATTTAGGTATATTGATTTTTATAAAAAAATTATTCAAAAGTGGTGAAACCGGGCAAAATGTAGCCTTTGAGGATTTTCTAGCTTTTTTCCTTAGCCGTAACTTAGAAACATTTAAAAAGACATTTCATATCGATTTTTGATTTGATTTTTGAAAAAAATGTGGGTATGTTGATTTAAAAAAAAAGTTATTCAAAAGTGGTTAAACCTCGCAAAATCTAGCCTTGTGCAAAAACATAACAGCTAACAGTCATCGTGAACAGACGTGTTTTTGCTTAGCTCCGCAATTTTTTATTTTATTTCTTTGTTTTGCTTTTTTTTTCTCTCGTTGGCAATAACGATGGATCAATATTGCTCCAAGTGTGAAAAACAATTTGGTAGGAATGAATATTCCTCCATCACGTCTTGCCATGGGTTTTGTAAAAAGCGCTTTCATCGTTACTGCTGTGAAGAAATATTTCTCAACATGATGTGGAACTCATAAGTGCGAACCGCCATATATGCTATATGTGTTCTGAGTGCCTAAATGCTTACAAAAAGTTGAACGATTGTTATGATATGGTGCTGACTACGCATAAAGCGGGCCTGGAGTCCCTAGTACATTCATTCGACAAAAAATTTAATGAATTATCTACACAAATTGAAAAATTATTTATTGAAATAAAAAAATCTAATAACCCGATAAGCGATGGAAACAACAACAAAGCTGAATGTGAGAAGGCGATGGCTGAAAATGCTGTCAATAACACTGCTGCTAACATTAGTCATCACTCTGTCTCCGGCGCTGCTGCAGCTAATTTTGTTACTGCTACTACAGCTGGTCATCGTGATATAAACAATGAGCGTCAAAAGTATGGCTATGGTACGATGGCTGTAATTTATGGCAGAAATGATAACACCGAGCTGGATACGGTTGTTAAGATGAAGTGGGTGCATATTTCTTCTTTCAAGCCTTCAGTGACCTCTAATGACATTATTGATTATGTGTCGAATCATGCTGGAATTGACAGAAAACATATATCCTGTCGTATGCTTGTAAAGAGTGGTGTGCCGCTGGATGGCCTAGAAAGTGTGAGTTTTAAGCTTGGAGTCTCTACTGCTTTTTTCGATAAAATCCTGAACCCTAATGTGTGGCCAATGGATATCAATGTGCGGCCCTTTCGATTTTACTAAAGCTAAACTGCCTACATATATTTCGTCTTCGAATGCAATTTCTGGTGGTCCTGACTCATCTTTAAAAATTTATTTTCAAAATATGGGTGGAATGCGTACAAAATCTAATGAAATTTTACTAGCTACATCTCGCTCGGATTATGATGTTTTCGTTTTTGTTGAAACTTGGCTCAATGAAGACTTTTTTGATGAAGAATATTTCAACCCAAACATATTCTTTACTTTTCGGAAGGACAGAGATGCAGTTAAGACTGGTCTACGAAAGGGAGGTGGAGTTCTTATAGCCTTGAAGAGAAGCTTTAGAGTGTCTTTCCATCAAATAATGCATAATGATTCGCTAATTGACCAGCTGTGTGTTAGTATTTCTGGATCCTCTTGCACAACATTTATCTGTGTGTCATACATTCCACCGAATAGCTGTGATAATTTATATAATCAACATATAGGAAACATTGTAGATTTGTGTGATTCTAATGCGCATGCTAATCTTTGTATTCTCGGAGATTTTAATCTGCCGGATATAGTCTGGCTAAACCTTCAAAATAATGGTCTTTTAACACCTACTAATGTTACTCGATCTTATGAAATTAACGTTGTCGATAGTACTTTAAGCTGTAATTTAAGACAAATTAATAATGTATTTAATACGCTCTCTAGGCTGCTTGATCTTGTTTTTGTGGATGGAAATCTAATAGTTAGCCTCTCTGAAAGTAGTCCTCCATTATGTTCGTCGGATAAACATCATGTTCGGCTTGATAATTAGCCTGCAGAATCTCAATACTATTCCTGTCTCATCACTTTTAACGAATTCTTCTTTTAACTTTCGCTCTGCTAACCTTGATGAGCTTAATGATTTACTATTAACCCTGGACTAGGAATTCATATTTTCTTCAAAGGACGTTAGTGCCTGCTTTTACTCTTTCATTTCTAAGTTGGTTGAGATTTTTTATAGCAAGGTCCCACTTTTTGGCACAAGACCTTATAAGCTACCCTGGTACAACAAGTCTCTTAAAAGGCTCAAAAATAAGCGCAACAAGCTTAATAAGCTATATAAGTCAGATACTTCCAACACTCTTCTCAGGGATCAATACTTGCACAGTGTCAAACAATTCAACGATCTCGATAAATTCCTCTACAATCGGTACCTTGGGAGACTAGAAAGCGAGCTTAAAGATAATCCAAAAGCTTTTTGGAATTATGTACGCTCTAAGCGTGACTCTTCCAACATACCGATCTGTATGAAGTGGAATGATCTATGCTCTAACTCCCCTAATGACACGGTTCAACTTTTTGCAGATTTTTTAAAGTCTAACTTTGATGAAGGCACTCCTGGTCAAAGTGCCAATTATTTAAATCCGTCCGTTTTTAAGGGCTTGGATTTTGGGTCATTAACTATCACTGGTGACGATGTGAGGGAAGCTATGTACACTTTAAAGCCTTCGGTAAAATGTGACAGCGATGGGCTCTGTGGCTTCGTTCTGAAGCACTGTAGCACTGTTCTAAACTCTTTGAAAAGATAATTAAGGATAAGCTATCTTTCGTGACCAAGAGTATTGTGGACCCGCACCAGCATGGGTTTGTTACTGGGCGCTCTACCGTTATTAACTTGGCTCACTTCTCAAATTTTTGTATCTCTGCTTTTAAGGATGGAGCTCAGGTTGACACTATTTATACAGATTTTTCTAAAGCTTTCGACAAAGTTTCTCACAAGATTTTGTTGTCGAATAGGACCATGCGTGTTGAAATTGAAAGCTGTTCGTCCCATTCGTTCGCATTCTGGGCCCTCTTTTTTTCATCTTGTTTATCAATGACATTGGCTCCTGCTTTAAATATTCTAACTTTCTTCTCTATGTTGATGACCTCAAACTCTTTCGTAAGGTAACTGCCCCGTCGGACACAGCGCTTCTTCAACTTGACTTAAATAACCTGGTGGCCTGGTGCCTCGCAAATAATCTTCACCTAAACATTAAGAAGTGCTTCCATATGACATTTACAAAGTCGTCTAACCCTCACACATCTTCCTATGAAATTTCTGGTGATCAACTGACCTCAGTCAATGAAATTGTAGACTTAGGTATTATTTTTGACTCTAAGTTTACCTTCGTCAATCATATATGCTACATACTTCCAAAGGCTTATTGTAATCTTGCCTTCCTTCGCAGATATGCCAAAGACTTCTAGGATCCCTATACCAGGAAGTCTCTCTATATTTGCTTAGTCCGCTCGAAACTTGAATATGCGTCCATTATCTGGAACCCTATCTACAGCTGCCATTCTGCCAGAATTGAAAGGGTTCAAAGAAAGTTTGTCCGGTTTGCTCTAAGTCCGCTTAATTTTGAAGATCCGTTCCCTTCTTACGACTCTCGCTGTGCCCTCATTAATCTACAGCTAAGCTTTCAAAGAGTCTAACTTTCGATTTTTCCCTTTCCAGAAACGTTTTCAAATCTGCTATAGACCTCAGCCTCTTAGATTCATAATTAAGTTTGCCATACTATATTTTATTGTTGTAATCTTTATTGTGCTAACCATACATAGTAATTGAGTCATGTTTGATCTCGTTTTTTTTTTCTTCTAAACTTAAGGTCTAGTTCTAAGTTTATATTGTATTCTAGTCTGTAAGGTTTTCTGTAACCATAGACTCAATAAAAGAAATGAAATGAAATGAAACAGTTTGAGGGTTTTCTAGCTTTTTGCCTTAACCATAACTTAGAAATATTTAAAAAGACATTTTATAATGATTTTTGAAAAAAAATGTAGGTATATTGATCAAAAAAAAAAATTATTCAAAAATAGTGAAACCGGGAAAAATGTAGCCTTTTGCAAAAACAGTTTGAGGGTTTTCTAGCTTTCTTTATTAACCATTACTTGGAAATATTTAAAAACACATTTTATATTGATTTTTGATTTGATTTTTGAAAAAACGAAAAATGTAGGTACATATATTGATTTTTTTTAAATTTTATTCAAAAGTGGCCAAATTTTGTCTAGACTTGTTTGGTGTTCGTGTTATAAATCTGAATGAATAGAAATGAGTTGTTGTCTTTAGTAATATTTTAGACGACCTCTAACCACTTCTTTTAGTAGAAAATTTAAGGACCTGTGAAAAAATTGTCGATTTTTATATTCCAAAATTTATAGAAATAATCTACAGAAGTCCGATAAACAGAACACTATGTTTAAAAAAAATTTAATTTTTGGAAAACTTACAAAAAAACCCAAATTGTATAAGCGGTTATCTCATTTCTATAATGGGTGGTATGTATCTTATAACTTTAAACGAGCTAAACTTGTATATTTGTATATCAGGGCTATCTCGGGAACTGCTTGTCCGATTTGGATAAAATTTTGAATATAGATAGTACGATTGATTCTAAGGCTACCCACTTGGGGGTTGCCACCTGGGGCGGTTTATAGGGTTTCCACATATCTCAAATTTTTTAAATTTTGAAAGGTATTTTCAGCGACATGCCAACTAAAATATTTTCAGGTGGGGTTGCCACTTTACCGCAGTATATTTGTATATCCGGGATATCTCGGGAACCGCCTGACCGATTTGGATACAATTTTGAATATAAATAGTATGATTGATTCTAAGACTATCCACTTGGGGGTTGCCACCTGGGGCGCTTTACAGGGTTGCCGCATATCTCAACTTTTTTAAGCAAGATATACTAATACTAATACCGATTTGGATGAAATTTGGCATTTAGGCGACATGATTGATTATAAAACTTTCCACTTAGGGGTTGTCACTTGGGGCGGTTTACAGGGTTGCCACTTATTTCAATTTTTTTAATTATGGAGCAAGATATTCCAATAAGGGTATCATATTTAAGCTTTTTTCGGCGACATACCAACTAAAGTATTTTCAAGTAGGGTTGCCACCTTAGCGAAGTATATTTGTATATCCGGTACTATCTCCGGAACAGCGCTCATAAGTTTCTTCTAATTTCGCGTAGAATGCATCTTTTTCCACGTCGTCCTTGTCCTCGGTCGGTGCGTGCGCACAGATAAACGATATGGTGAAAAATCGTAGTTTTATTCGGACTGTGGCGAGACGCTCGTTCACGGTTGTGAAAGACACTACCTGTTTCACCAGCCTCTTTCCCACCACAAAACCGACGCCGAATCTGCGCTCATTAGTGTGGCTTATTTTTATTATCTTTTCGTGCATTTGCATCTCTGCACATAACCGCGCACAACACATATATACATACATATGTACATTTCTATAATTGTTGCACTGAAGCTTTGGTTTTATGCAATCAGCTGTTTAGGTAGAGATGCAGGTAGTGTCTTTCACAGCCGTGAACGAGCGTCTCGCCACAATCCGAATAAAACTACGATTTTTCACCACATCGTTTATCTGTGCGCACGCACCGACTGAGGGCAAGGACGACGTGGAAAATGATGCATTCTACGCGAAATTAGAAGAAACTTGTGAGCGCTGCCCCCGTCATGATATCAAAGTCGTGCTTGGCGACTTTAACGCCAGGGTGGGCAAAGAGGGTGTATTTGGCCCCTCTGTCGGAAAGTTCAACCTCCATGAAGAGACTTCGCCGAATGGATACAGGCTGATCGACTTCGCCGGTGCACGAAATATGGTCGTAGCCAGCACCAGGTTCAAGCATAAAAAGATCCATCAAGCAACATGGCTATCGCCAGATCGGAAAACACGCAATCAGATCGATCACTTTGTGATAGACGGACGGCATGCTTCTAGCGTTGTGGACGTACGATGATAGAGAGTGCAAAGACGCAATGAAAAGAAAGGACGACGCCTATAAGGCAGCGTTAAAATCGAATGCAGCGAGGAGCGTATGTGAACACTACCGCGAGATGAAGAGGGAAGCGAGACGGCTTGAAGCTAGCTTGAAATGCTAGCCAGCAGAAGCAACGCCCGAAAACTATATCAAAGAATTCGACGAATGATGGAAGGTTTTAACCCCGGTGCAAACTCCTGTAAAAATGACAACGGCGACCTGGTCACAGATGTTCAGAGAGTACTAGGGTTATGGAGGGATCACTTCTCTGCCCTTCTAAACGGAGGAGCAGAGCAACAATCCAGAGAAGAGGACGAACCCGATCCCACAATCGAAGACGATGGAATCGAAGTTCCACAACCCGACTATAACGAGGTGCGAATAGCTATATCACGACTAAAAAACAATAAAGCGGCGGGTGCTGATGGCCTGCTCGCTGAGCTATTCAAATGCGGCGGGGAGGAGCTTTTAAGGTGCATGCACCAGCTCTTGTGCAGAATATGGTCGGATGAATGCATGCCGGAAGATGGGAATCTAAGGGTTCTCTGCCCAATCCATAAGAAGGGTGATCCCGCAAACTGCGCCAACTATCGTGGAATCAGCCTTTTGAGTATCGCATATAAGGTCCTATCAAGCGTATTGTGCGAAGGACTGAAGCCTGACGTAAACCAACTGATTGGACCTTATCAGTGTGGCTTCAGACCTGGTAAATCTACTATCGACCAGATTTTTACAATACGCCAAATCTTGAAAAAAAACGCGTGAGAAAAGGATGGACACTCACCATGTCTTTGTTGATTTTAAAGCCGTCTTCGACAGCACGAAAAGGAGTTGCCTATATGCCGCTATGTCTGATTTTGGTTTCCCAGCGAAACTTATACGGCTGTGCAAAATGACGCTGAACAACACCACCAGCTCGGTCAGAATCGGGAAGGACCTCTCCGAGCCGTTCGAAGTTAACGAGGTTTCAGGCAGGGCGACCCCCATTCGTGCGATTTCTTTAATTTGATGGTGGAGATAATAATACAAGCTGCAGAACTTAACCGCGCTGGAACAATATATTACAAGAGCGTAAAACTGTTGGCGTATGCCGACGACATCGACATCATTGGCCTCAACAACCGCGCCGTAACTTCTTCGTACTCCAAATTAGAAAAGGAAGCGGAAAAAATGGGTTTGGTGGTGACCGAAGGTAAAACGACGTACCTGCTGGCATCAAGCAAAGAGTCAGCGCATTCGCGCCTTGGCAACCACGCCACTGTTGGCAGCCATAATTTCGAGATAGTAAAGGACTTTGTATACCTGGGAAGCAGCATTACTACCAACAACAATGTAAGCCTGGAAATCCCTAGAAGGATAACTCTTGCAAACAAATGCTACTTTGTGCTGAGAGGCAATTTAAAAGTAAAGTCCTCTCTCGACGAACAAAAACAACACTCTATAAGTCACTTATCGTACCCGTCCTGCTATATGGTGCAGAAGCATGGACACTGACAGCATCTGATGAGGCGGCTCTGGGAGTATTCGAGAGAAAAATTCTCGAAAGATTTATGGGCCCCTAAAAGTTGGAGACGGCGAGTATCGAAGAAGATATAATGATGAGCTGTATGAGCTTACCGCAGACGTGGACATGGTTCAGCGACGAGGGCAGGCACCTTGACGTTGGTGTAGGGGCTTAATCCGCTGGGCAGGTGTACCTAGACGTTGAGGCAAAGAGGGCTTCGGTTCTCTCCCCCTCAACAGCTGGGGACGCATGATCGGCGGCAACTAAGAACTGCCACCTCCTAATCCTAAGTTTTATGCGACGCCGTGCTTATTGGAATGGCTTGCAGCCAGGAGGTTCACAATACCGGCTGTATTATAACGGCGCCTTCTCAACACCGGGTCAGCTTGGGAAGTAACTATGGCCTTACCGCGGCAAGGGGCTCTGCCGCGGCGTACCGAACAAGTTCCCCACTATTTATATTAGACCGCTATGCTCGCCAAGTCGAGACGGCGGTCGTACGAACAAGATGATGAACAATTACAACAACAAAAAACAAAACAAAAAGGATGAGGAGAGAGGTAGAAGGCGGGCGACTCGGAGTTACTCGATTAGCCACCTCGACGAGGTATCAGGGGCTCAGACGACAAGCCGCTATAAGGCTGCACGTAGGGCGGAACAGTTGGACCAAAAGCGAATCCCACCAGAAGTGCGGATGGGACAGTGAATCAGGTCAGTAAGCGTAACACTAGCAATAACACAAAAAATCCTGCTCCCCAACTGCCACCAGCAAGGCAGGGCCCGCTCCAGCTAACTTTGAGTCCAGAGGGGGCAGCACTAAACGTAAGGCGGAGCATTTAAAGGAGCCGGGTAAGCCCGGATCTCCTAGGGAAGAAGAGCAGGCGACGAAGAAGGCTGCACTGCACGAACGCGGGAAGATGGGTGAGACTGAACGCAGGGAGGTTCCTTCAAGAGTAAGGATATCCTCATCTGAGAGTTCGGGACACAGTAGCCCACTAAGAGGCAAACATGGATCCGGCGGATCCCATAAGGACGGACCGAAGGGGGGAAGGAGGAGAACTAGGAGTGCAAGACCACCCCCAACACCACGCTTGGGCACCCCGGGAGGGCTAGATAATGAAAGAAGGAAGGGGTTGAGCGCATCAGCTGTCAGGTGGTATTTGAAATACCTGCAACAGGGACTGCCTCCGGATGAAGCTCGGGCAGAGGCCTACCTTCTTATGAAGGCGAGCATGGAGGAGAGGTGGCGCGGCAGATGGCAGAAGGGAGATTCGGGTACAGGGTGCAAGGAGGATCGCAACGGGGTGATCAAATCGCACACCCTCATGGGCGTAGTAGCGAGCACGGGAGGAACGAAAGAAATTCCGCTCCCGCTGAAAAGCGGAAAGGCGGGCAAGGTATGCGAGAGATACGCCCCAACAGAAAAAACAGTGGGCACAAAACTCCGGCGCCTCGACTTCAGCTGCGGCAGCGGCTGCCAGAGTGGCGATGCTACCAGAAGTGTCAGAGTGGCGGTGGTTCCAAGGGATTACCCTGCGGAATTCCTAAGCCAGGAACAACTCACAAGGCTGCACAACGTCGTGCTGCTAGAAGTCGCCGAGGGGTCGGACAGACCGCTGAATTTCAGTGGGGTGTACTCCAGGCCAGGAATGAGGCTCGTAGACTGCAGGGAGGAGAGTACAGCAGCATGGCTTGAAAGAGCAGTTCCAAGGTTGGGGGGGTGGACAGGTGCACTATTGACGACACGGAGGGGGGACGATATAACCCCTACGCACATGGTCACTATGTTCCTGCCCATGAACGAGGAATGGACGGTTGAGTTCATGTTAAAGCTCTTACGAACCCAAAATGCTTGCCTGAACACGCGGATGTGGCGCATCATCAGCCCCAGCGTCGAAGAGGGGGGAATCCGCTTGAACAGCGTGGTAGACGAGGGGTCGTTCGAGGCTTCCAGGTGTATTACCGGAAGCTCTTTAATCGAGCAAGACGCACCGGTCACTGGGAGGAATACACGACACACCTTACAGAGTACAACAAAGCAATTAGAAACTCCAAAAGGAACAGCTTCAGGAATTTCTGCGAGACAATTTCTTCCACTCCGGAGGCTGCCAGGCTGCACAAGGCACTAGCCAAGAGCAAGGAGAAAATAGGATGGCTCTGAAACTCCCGAATGGTGGGTTCACGAGCAATGAGGTAGAAAGAGCAAAAGCCCTGCTGTCCGCCCACTTTCCGGACGCAACAGGGGATCTAGAGGAGATCGAGCCTCAGGGAATAAGACCGACACCACAAAGCTGGCACCTGGCGAAACATATCTTCTCTGAGAGTGCAGTCAAATAGGCGGTTAAATCCTTTAGCTACAAGTCTGCGGGTGTGGACGGAATCTACCCGGTCTTTCTGCAGCAGGGCGAGATACTTGTCCCATACCTGTCCAGGATCATGCGAGACAGCCTAGCATTGGGATATATTCCAAAAATTTGGAGGCGTGCCAAGGTTTTCTTCATACCCAAGGCAGAGAAGAAAGACTACTCATCAGCGAAATCATTCAGACCCATCAGTTTGACTTCCTTCGTTCTCAAAACGATGGAAAAGATAGTGGATCATGAGGTATAGGCCTCTACACGTTGGTCAGCACGCATATAGGGCAGGTAGGTCAACTGACACAGCCCTATATCAGCTGACCACGGAGATAATGAGTGCGTTCGAGTGCGGAGAGGTGGTGGTGTGCGCCTTCCTAGACATAGAGGGAGCTTTTGAAAACACTTCACACGGAAGTGTAAGTCGAGCATTTGAGCGAAAAGGAGTCCAACAACCAATAATACGGTGGACAGACTCGCTACTCCGGACAAGGATAGCAGAAACCGCCGTGGGGGAGGAAAACGTTCAAATAAGAACTACAAGAGGGAGTCCACAAGGAGTTTTATCACCCCTTCTGTGGAGTTTGGTAGCCGACGAACTCTTGCATATACTAACCGACAACGGCATCCGATGCCAAGGGTACGCCGATGATATAGTTATTATTGCAAGAGGGAAATTTGAGAGCACTCTCTGCGATATCATCCAGAGAGCATTGAACCTAACGAAGGAATGGTGTGCAGGTGTGGGTTTGAACTTAAACTCCAATAAGACTGCAATCATCCCCTTCACAAAAAGAAGATCCCTTACGGGTATGAGAACAGTTACTTTAATGGAGGTGCTGCTGGATCTGAGCCCACTGCACATAGTTATTGAACAAGTAGCCAAGCGAACCATGCTAAATATAGCAAATGGGGGCTTCGGGAAAGTAAAGGTCATCTCGTCCGCGGAGGCAGATAAACTAAAAAGTCAGCTGCCCATCTGTCAACAGTCAAGGGATGACATAGCAAATTTAGAAGAGTTCGAAAAGAGATACAAAATAGAACTGGGAGACAAGAGTACCTGGGATTCCTCGAATGTGGGTAGATACCACGGGAACAGGACCCTGGTATGGTACACCGATGCTCGAAAACTCCAGAAGGAATTGGAGCGGGAATACACGGTCCCCGCACCAATTTGTCAGTCCCCCTTGGAGAATACCCGAGCATCTTCCAGGCAGAAGTAGTTGCTATAAGCCTGTGTGCGGATATAAATCTGCGACGCGGCTACTCCGACGAGAACATCACTATACTAAGTGACAGCCAAGCCGCACTCAAGGCGATATCATCCTGTGAGATAAAATCCTCACTGGTGCTGGAGTGCGTACAGAAACTAAAAGAGCTATCAACTAGAAATAACCTCAGACTAGCATGGGTTCCAGGCCATGCGGGCATAGAGGGTAATGAAAGAGCGGACCAACTTGCAAGGGCAGCGGCAGCAACAAACTTTCCTAGCCATCGGAGAACACACGATAAAAGAGATGCTCAGGAAGGAGGAGTCTGACATGAGAGAAGAACATTGGCATCAGACTATCGGGCTACGTCAGGCAAAGCCATGTTGGGAGGATATAACACAATGCGCTTCAAAGAGATAATAAACTTGTCCAAAAATAGTCTAAGGATTATAACAGGTGTCCTCACCGGGCATAGCAGGCTCAAGGCCCACATGCACAGGGTGGGCATTTCGTCTAGCAGCCTGTATCGTTTCTGTGACTCAGAGGACGAAACATCGGAGCACATTCTGTGCAAATACGATGCAATCTCTAGAAGAAGGCAAAGAATCCTTGGAGCCATGACTCTAGTGTGTAAGCACGTACGTGAACTAAAGCCGATCCTAATCTTGGATTTCTTGAAGGTGATCGGCCTCGTAGACGTGCTATGAGTATATGAGGGCACAATAGATCTTAAGGTCGCAGTGCAATACCTCAATTCTATTATTATTATTATTATTAGTTCAGCGAATTAAAACCCAGCGGCTCCGCTGGCTAGGACACGTGGTGCGAATGAGCGAAGACGCCCCGGCCCAGAAGGTATTTTTATCGGTACCCGCCGGTGGAAGTAGAGGAAGAGGGAGACCACCACTTCGATGACAGGACCAAGTAGAGGCAGACCTGCGAGCACGAGGTGTCTCTAATTGGCGCCAGTTGGCTCAACAAAGAACCGACTGGCGTAACATGTTGGACGGCCAAAATCGCCTAGGCGGTTAAAGGCTATTTTAAGTAAGTAAGTACATATGCTGCAACAAGTATAAATATATGTAAGTAAATAAGATGTGGTATATATATAAAATAAAATAAAAAATTAGGGAACCAGGAAAATAATATTAACATAATATTTATGCTAATAGGCATAGTTTTCGAAACTCAAAGACGTCGCGTAAAAGGCCTCCTAGCTTTGTTCTGGGGTTCTCAACAAACAGTAATGATAAAATTCCCGAACTTTTGGCTTTATTTCGCAGCCGACAACCACTAAGTAAAATCCACCAAATTTGGCAAATTTTCTAAAATGACAGACTAACATGAATTATGGCAACCATATTTGGTTATATCAAAATTAATATATGTAGGTAGATATGTAAGTGAAAAGAGCGCGCAAACAAAAGAAAACAACTACCAGCGCTCGCTGTTCAATGCAATCGAGCTCTCAAACCCCTCCACTGCTTCTCCGCTAGCGGACATTTTCTGCTTGAGCGAGTTTGACAGACCGACGCATAACAACAACAATATCAACAGCTGTTGAGATAGGTCAGTTTAGTAGTAAAACTAACTGGATAGTTTGTAAACTATAGTAAATTCTAATACGAAGAAAGGGAGACGAAAAAAGGGGGCTGCTTGCGGTATGCACAAGTAACCCAAACGTCCATATAAGATCAGGAACTTTTTGTAGTTGGATTTGGACATATCTGCGGAAAAATTAAACATCGCAGTTTTAGAAGGGGGCATTTAAAATTCACTTTAATAGGGTATAGGGGTAATATTTAAGCACTAAAAGAGTATATTTAAACCCTCACCATAAGATTGACCAGCGATTAAAGTGGGTTAAATATGTAGAATGCTCTCATAGGTGTGCGCGAACTTCGAATTTAATTCGAGTGAAACTTTTCGAAAACTTTTAATTGTGAAATTTTCTTTTAACTAATATATTTTTACTAAACTTTAATTAAGGTTCACAATGTAAAAAAACTTTGACACACATTTGAACGCTGTTGTCCATTCGGGAGATCCACATGAAAAGAAGGAGTATTCTTGCCGGAAGTGGTATTAGACCCTATGTCGGTCTCGTGTGTCGATAACGCAGTTTAAAATCACCTGTTTTTGACATATAGAGTTGCCTGGTTTGAACAGTGGTGGCAAAAAAATATACCTAGCGGAAGGTGAAACGCTTGTAGCCGTAACAAACAAAAAATATAAAGAATATGAAAAACAAAGAAATTAGTGTTTGAACGACGGTACACATCCCCCACCCAGAGAGTTGGTGTGGTGTGTACTAGTTGCTATCCCGAATGTCTTTTCTGTGGTAGATTTCTCTTCTGCCTGTGTCAATATCCTCCAGCTCGTACATGCAATTCCCTTTTATCGCAAGCGCTTTGCATTTCACAAACTTTGGGGCAAGTTTTGCTGAGAATTTCTTTGAGGCATCGCTTTGCACAAAGTTTCGCCGAAACACGAAATCGTCAATTGCGAAACGTTTATCAGAGCTTCGCAAATTGTATCGTTTTGACGAATTTTCAAATGCTGTTGAGATATTTTCAGCTATTTTCTTTCTAATAAGCTTAAGGTTGTCACTTCGTTCTAGTACGGTGTCGTCCAGGGTGTTGAGCTTTCTTAATAGTTCATAATCACCTGCATGAGAAATCATCTGCTGCCCAAACAACGCAAAATACGGGGATACATCGATTGTTTTGTGGTACGCACTTCGAAGTGCATCAGCAATTTCAGGGATATTCCTGTCCCAGTGTGACTGATCCTTTCTAAGGTAAGCTCTTACACCTTCGATGATTGAGCGGTTCACACGCTTGCATTGGCCTGCGGACTATATAGGGCCGTGTAAACATGTCTTATCCCACGGGCTGACAACAAACTATTAAATTGAGTAGCTCTAAATTGCTTTCCATTGTCACTCATTACAATTTCGGGAGTTCCGAAAACACTAAAGACGTTATCTCGTAGGAAGTCGCATACAAGTGAAGTGTTGAACTCTTTAACAGTTTTTAAAAGGGGAAACTTTGTTAAATGCTCTAATACAATGAATTCTCCTATTTTCCCTTGCTTAGATCTAGGGTAAGGTCCAAGAAAGTCAACATACAATTTCTAAAACGGTCTTTGTACCGTGTATTGGGCGGACATTGGTGGTCTTAACATTACATTGGGCGATTTGCTTTGCTTACAAGTTTCACATTGGCTGACGTGATCCTTGACACAATTGTCATATTTGGCCAATACCAATTATTTCGCAGTCGCAATCCCACCATGAGATTTATTTGGCGGACTGTGGGCATTTTCTATGACACCCGGAACTAGAGATTTGGGAATCCCAAGCTTCCAATTAAATGATTCCCTCTCCGGATTGCCATCAGAATGTTCGGTCCTTTTATAAAGGAGGTCGTCGATCACCTGTAGGTCAGGTAATCTACTATCATTCCTACGGACGTGACTTATCAATTTTTGATAATCTGCGAACAAAAACTCGGACGACTGTAAATCTACTAACGGACGGATCTCTATTTCACGGACTTCAACTACTTTCTCGAAATTTTGTCGTGACAGACTATGAGGTGGGTTTTGTCGGAGGCTGAGGTAAACTCAGTCTGTCCAAATCAGCAGAGGTCCCACTAAACCCTACTAAATAATAACACGCTATTTGTGTATTAAAATCGAACACACACACACACACACGGCCTTAAGGCGTCGAGGAGAAGCAGCTTTCCGTATTACCACGGTCGGACTAGAGGAGAGCGGTCGGTATGGAATATTCTCTCCGGCAGTGATATGTCGGTCGTAGTGACCGGAGAGCAGCAACAGGTGGCGAACAGCTGAGCTGTGTTGAAGAACGGCGTCACAATAATCTAGCGGCGGAGCGTGGCGGCCGGAAAGCAGCAACAGGTGGCGACCAGCTAAGCTGTGTTAAGGGGGCGACGTAGCAACAAGTTAGCGGCCAGTGACCCAGTTGACAAGCGGCGGCTGAACGGCGAAGGGCGTACCAGTATCGGAGCAGCGGTATTCGGTGGAAGACTATTGAGCGGATAAGGCGGAGCGGGTCAATAGGCGGGGGGTTTACCTGGTCGGTTCTGCTGGTTGATGGTAGTACTCCTCCAAGGACGGTGTTGAAGGACGGGGTGTCCTAGAGTGAATGATAAGAAGAGGTACATGATTAGGGTGCTGGCTCGTTGGCTGGACACCACTGCCTCCATAGTCGCACGCTATGAATATGTGGCTGTATGGAGGACAGCGTTGTACCAGCTAGGACACGCAGGCCGATCGGAGAGCTGAAGGGGAGTGCACCTTAAGGCACAGCAATGTCCCACTTGCAAACCCATCGGTCTACTCCAGAGCCAGAGCTAAGTGGAAATTGGTACATATTTCCACCCAGCTAGTCGGTGGAGAGAAAAGCCGTAAGGCAACAACTCCACCGACTCACCCAACCAAAAGGAAGCGGTTCGCTCAGCTACTGGCCCCTCGCTGGACACCTCCGTCCCCCGCTCGTAGTCGCACACTAGCTATGTAGGTGTCACGAGAGGGGGCGGCGGTGTGCCGGCTTTGCGTAGGAAGGCTTGTTGGCTGGGCACTGTGCATGAAGCACAGTTACTCCCTGACATCACTCAACCCATCCCACACCTTAGGCCAGAGCCAAGTGGAACGTGGTTAATCCGCCGAAGCGGCACGGCCATTCCACTCAGCTAGTCAGCGGAGCGATAAGCCCGAAAGCGACTACTGCCGCTGACTCACCTAGAGTGAATGATTTTGTTTTGCACAAAACTGTCTTATTTAAGCAGGGGTGATTATAAATTGAACGAGAATTCTACCGCTTGCTATGGTCATGGTGTGTGCAATGAATAATTGGTATTGGCTGCTGGTGATCGCCACGCTATTGCAGTGCTGCCGCTGATCGCCAGTGCTGCTGTTGGTCACAATGCTAGTGGCGAGTTTTATACAGTGGGGGTCGTATAATTGTAACGCTACGTTACAGTCCCCCTCCCACTTCGGGTGACGGAAAGCTGTGGTTGGTTGTATAATCGCGAAGCGTGGCCTACGCGTTGTGTGACGATTTTCCGGCCTGGCGGGTGTGTGTGTATATCTTTATTTAAAAAAAAAAAAAATTTCCCAAAATGTGTACAGAGTAATTCCAACTTATTATTAGTATTATTACAATTCAAAGTTGTCTTTTATGTATGTATATATCATTTCTTAAAAAGAAATGTATATTTTTTGTATGCTAATGTTGGGATTCCCGAAACAGGGATAAGGCGGACACCACTAAACTACATAGTTTTCGTGATGCGCCGGGTCCCTTTTAATGAAGTGAGATGTATATAAAAAAAATGTGTGTATATGTGCAAAACGTGTGTTTATATACTATATATATAAATGGTAATATTACATGGCAAAATAAATTTAAATTTCATGTTACAATTCAGTCTTAACCTAATACCCTCCGCCTGCGGTTTACTCCACGAATTTAATTATCCGGTTTCGTTGTTATGTCATTTGGATGTGCTTAAAAGTTCCATGGCTTGAGGTCTTGCAAATGTGCGTGAGCCCGCTTCTTGTTGTGTGGTTCGGAGTGGATTAGCTCAACCGTATTTGCTGACACATAATTTTCTACCACATATGGACCGGAAAATTTTGGTGCCAGTTTTTGCGCAAAGTTGTCTATAGCGGATGACAGCGGATGATCCCTTTTCATGACCTTTTCACCCACGTTTGGGTTGCATGGCCGTCGACGTAAGTCGTAATATTTTTTCTGTTGCTGAGATGCCTTGGTAAGGTGTTTCTTAATTCCCTTCCATAGCTCGGTGATTTCCGGTGGTGCTGACGATGGCTCCACTGGTACTGTCCCCTCCGTTCGTACTTCCTGCGGTGCGGTAATATTGCGGCCGAAATGTATTTCAGCTGCCGATGCTTGCGTTGATTCATGCTGCGCCGTGTTCATCGCAAAGGCTATTTGTAGGATTTCCTGATCCCATGTGCGGTGGTCATTCTTTGATCGTTGTGCGATCATTGTTTTTACAACTCGGTTCACCCGCTCTGTGGGGTTTTCGTTCGGCGTGTATGCGGCGGTGAATTTATGCTCAATTCCATGGTTGTTTAGCAACGTCGTTAGAGCCTTGCTGGCGAAATGCTTTCCGTTGTCGGTTAGTAGAACTTTAGGGCAGCCGAATCGGTAGATTATTCGTTCTTGTAAAACTTTCGTTACCGTTGCGGTTGTCGCCTGACGCGCTGTAACTAACTCAGTCCACTTGGAAAATTTATCCACCAAGACGAGGAGGCACGTATTTCCTTGTTTAGATCGCGATAGTGGTCCAATGAAGTCGGCGGTGACGATTTCCCAAGGCCGTGAGCATTGCATGGTGGCCATTAATCCTGCCGGGCGTCTTTGTTCCACCTTATATTCAGCGCATGTCAGGCATCGGCGCACGTGCTGGAGTGCGTCGCGGTACATACCAGGCCAGTAATAGTTTTGCTGGGCTCGCTTGAGGCTTTTCTTCACACCCAATTGGCCAGCAGATGTGGAATCGTGGACTTCTTGGAGCACGTCACCTCGTCGGTTGACTGGGATACACAGCTTCCACTGCGGGGAGCGGGAAATCTGGTTCTTCGCGGAATATGACGGAAAAGGCGATTTTCGACAATCTGGTAGTCTGGGTGGGCGTGTGGTTGTTCCTTCACTTGGCGCGTCTTCTTCTCGTACCAGTCGCATGTGCCGGCGTCCATAGTATATAGCATGTCAGCTTTGGTGTACGGTTGCGGGCATCGAGAGAGTGCGTCGGCCACCACGTTTTGCGATCCTTTGCGGTATTCGATGCCAAAGTTATATTGTTGTAGCTCCAGTGCCCATCGTGCCAGTCGCCCAGATGGGTTTTGCAGGGAGTGTAACCACTTCAGCGAATGGTGATCGGTTATTACCGTGAAGTGGTATCCTTCCAGGTATGATCTCATCTTGCGGATACCCCATAGTACGGCGAGTCACTCTTGCTCGGTGGCTGAGTATCGTTTTTCTAATGGGGTGAGGCTGCCGCTAGCGTATGCTACAACTTGCTCGTTTTCGGAGTGGCGTTGATACAGTACGACGCCCAGTCCTTCTCCACTGGCGTCTGTTTGCAGGATGAACGGTCGGGTAAAGTCGGGACAGCATAGTACCGGTGCATTGGTGAGCTTTTCCTTGATGGTTATAAACGCGTCTTCTTGTGGTGCGTCCCACTTCCAGGCCTGATTCTATTTCAACAATTGGTTCAGCGGTGCTGCCAGCGTGGAGAAGTCAGCGACGAAGCGGCGGTACCACGATGCGAGACCAAGGGAACGGCGGCGCTCCTTCAGCGTTTGCGGTGCCGGCATCTCCCGTACTGCAGATACCTTACTGGGGTTGGTGTGGATCCCTTTGGTGCTGACTATGTGTCCCAGGTAATGCAGCTGCGGTTGGACAAAGGTACATTTGTCGAAATTCACCTGCATTTTGTGCCTCTGAAGCCGCTCGAAAACTTCCTGTAAGTTGTCCATGTGTTCTTTGAACGTGTCTCCTAAAACGATGATGTCGTCTAAGTACGCAAATACTTTTGGTTGCAGCTCCGGTCCCAGTATGCTGTCCAAAGCGCGCTCAGACGTTGCTGGGGCCGCGTGCAGGCCGAAGGGCATGACTTTCCATTGGAACAATCCTCTTCCTGGTACAGTGAATGCGGTGTATGGTCGGGAACTTTTGGCCAGCGGAATTTGCCAATAACCGTTTTTCAGGTCAATGGTAGAAATAAATTTGGCCCCCTTTAGTTGGTCGAGGATAGCTCCAATCTGTGGTAACGGGTATGCATCTGGTTCACTTGCAGCATTGAGCTGGCAATAGTCTATGCACATCCTCCATGTTCCTTGCTTTTTACGGACCAGTACAATCGGTGAGCTATATGCGCTTCTCGATAGCTTGTTGCATGGCTGGATTACGCGGGTAATACCTTTGTTTCAGCGGCCGGTTATGCTTTAACGTGATTAAATGTTCGGTAGCGGTACTTGGGCCGCTGATCTCGTTGAACCGCTGTCGACGATGCGGTAAAAAATTTTCCAGCATAGCGTGTTGGTCGTTAGTTAGGTGCTCCCTTGAGCTAAGCAGGCATAGCCTGGCGAGTTCGTCGGCTCTCTTCGTTCGGGTGGCATCAAGCCTTTTGCCATCGATAGTAAGAACGGCTTGCCTCTCCCGTAAAAAATCCATTCCCAGGATCATCTTTGCTGCGAGGTTTGGAATTACAGACAACCGTGTGTTGCTTGCCTTTCCTTCGTACCATATCTTGGCGGGGTAGGCGTATGAACTGTAAACGCAAGTTTGGTCCGCCAGTTGGATGCTCCGTGTGCTGAGCTCGGTTTGAATCTTGTGTGCCTCCAGATGCTTCCTGATTGAGTCATCTACATATGAAGGCGTGGAGCCAGTATCCAGTAGCGCTCGCACGCCCATGCCCTCGAGGGTAACATTGATGTAAAACCGCCCATCTCCTAGTACTTTGTCAGGTGAATTGCGCTGGCGGGCGGGTGGTTCCGTTGGAGTTCGCGGCTGGATGGACTGGATCTGGCCCTGGTTTTGTTGTCTATTCGGTGTAGTCCTGGATGTGATTCTGGTTGTAGTTCGGTTGCAAGGGCAATCTTTCGACATAATGTTGTCCTGACCGCATTTGGAACAAAAGATTCTCCTCGTCCCTCTGCACTGGAAACGGTGGTGATAGCGTTCCTTACAGCGCCAACAGCACGCTTCGGAATCGTACTCTTCTTGAATGTGGTGTAGGCTATGGACTACGATCTTTCCTTGCTTGGCCTCCTCTCCTTTAAGTAATTCGTAGTCCTCGGTTAATTCCATCAACTCCTCGATGGTCCTGAATTCACCACGCTTAACAAAAAGGCGGTATTCACGCGAATCGCTTCCTGAGAAGTGCAATCCCAGCGGCGGACAGTGTTCATGACTTCGGCGTCACTCATCTCATCTTTCTTTGGTTGCGCAGGTTCTTTTTCTCCATGCTTCGGAGTGGCGTTCTGAATTGTAATAATGGGAGGCGGTTTTGTTACCGTCTTTACCGGCTTCTCCTCCTCTTCATTGATCTCCATTTCCAAATCTTTCAGTAGGTCCTCGCTTGACTTACGATTGCGCTTCGTTCGCACGTACATGCTCAGGGCGCGGCGGAGATCGGCGACGGTGTAGCTCTCTACGAAAATTCGGTATTTCTTGCACTCCTCGAACAGTCTCTCCTTTTTCAATAAATAAATCCAGTTAAGGGAATCGGTTTGGAGCGTGGTGTTATCCCCGCTGGGGGGTGTGTTCGATGAACCCGACTCGACAGTGTTGGTGGCAGTTGTTGTTTTCGCACAGTCATCTGCGGAATCGTGTCCATGCTCGGGCGCCATTTATGAGGTGGGTTTTGTCGGAGGCTGAGGTAAACTCAGTCTGCTCAATATTAAATTTGAAACCTTGCAATTTTAGAGAACAACGTGCTAGTCGGCTGGATAAATCAGTTTGTCGCATACCCAGTGTAAGCTTGCGTGGTCAGTGACTATAGTGAACTCCTGTCCCTCTCATAAGCTCGGAATTTCTTCAAGCTAAGCAATGCGGCTAGACATTCGAGCTCTGTTGCAATATAGTTACTTTGCGCTTTATTTAACTTTTGGGAAAAATATGCTATAGGGACTTCATCATTTTTGGCGTTCTTTGGGATTAACACCGCACCAACTCCTAGCTTACTCGCATCACACTGGATTATAAATGGTTTGCTATAATCTGGACTAGCCAAAACTGGTGCCGTACAAAGTTTTTCTTTTAGTGTATTGAATGCCTGCTGAGCATCGTCATTGCAGTCGAAATTCTTTGATTTCTTAAGCAAATTCGTGAGTGGGCTTGTCAATGCAGCAAAGTTGTCCACGAATCGACGATACCAACCCGCCATTCCCAGGAATCTTCTAACCTGCTTGACATCCGTTGGAGCTGGGTATTGGGTTACGGCAGAGATCTTCTCGGGGTCGGTAAATATAGTTCCGCTGCCCACAATATATCCTGGATATTTAACTTCCTTTATGCAGAATTTACTCTTGTCGACATATATGGTCAATCCTGCTTTCCTTAAACGGAAAGCAACTTCAGCTAGGGCGGACATATGTGTCTCAAAATCTTCAATTAAAACACAATTAAAAGATCGTCTAAGTAGACAAATACTTGGTTTCTCAAATTGGGGGGTATTACGCGGTCCATCAAGCGACAGAGTGCTTGTGGAGCGTTACAAAGACCGAAAGGCATAACACGGTATCGGTAAAGCGGACGATTAGGGACGGTGAAACAGGTGCAATCTCGGGACTGTTCGGCAAGGGGGATTTGCCAAAAGGAACGCCGTAAATCAAGAGAACTAATAAATTTCGCCTTGGGTATTCTGCTCAGAATCCCATCAATATGAGGAAGGGGATAAGCGTCCTTAACGGTAACGCTGTTTACTTTTCGTGAATCCAGACACAGACGGACTTTACCTGCTTTTTCACTAACACCACCGGACTTGACTATGGACTATTCGGAGCTTCCTCGATTACACCTAACTTAAACATTTCATCAATTTCGGCATGTACGAGTTTCTCGACAGCTGGTGAAATTGGAAAATATCTCTGCTTTATCCGACGGACATTGGGTTCGAGTTGGATCTCGTACTCCAATAAAGACGTTTTTCCCAAGCCTTCTTTTTCGAAACTTGGGAATCTATTTTTAATCAAATCTAAAGAGAGAGGAAAGAGAGTTGTCGTCGAACGCACAACCTGGCTCAAAGGAAATTTCATAACGAATTTAATCCAAAAGTCGACTCTCAATATCAAATCTTGGGACATACTGGGGACAACGAATCTATCTTTATATTGAATGGCAAGGTCTATAGTATCGAAAACAACTTGAGTTTTGCCATCAGCAGTAAAAATTGGAATTTTTGCTTTCGCCACTGCTGTTTGGCAACCTCTTTTGCCAGCAAACCTCCTAAGCACGACACTTTCGCTCCGCTGTCTAATAAGCCTAGATGATCCCCATCTAACAATTTAACCCTGGCATATGGTCGCAAGTCATTTTCTCTGTGCTGTAGTGCACAAATAACCGTTTTTAAATTCTTTCTATTTGCTTTTAATTTGGTCCAAAAGGTTTTCATCCGTATGGAAGAACGCTTTGGACTATTGGGTATATCGCAACTTGAACTAAATATTCTGTTCCTTACCTCATTATATCTTTTCAAACGCACGTCATATGGGATTATTTTTTAGCGTGGAAATGGGCGTATACTTGATTTTGCGACCCTGGTTTGGTTTTGCGTTTGTATAGTTACGTTATCGCTGTTTAGTGCTTGCCTTCGTGGCGGCCGCCGTGGTGTAGCGGTTAAGTGTTCGGCCTTCTACACCAAGTCGTGGCGGTTCGATGCCCGGCAAAAGTACCATCAAAAATTATTTAGAAAAGAATTTTTCTAAACGGGGTCGCCCCTCGGCAGTAGTTTGGCAAACTCTCCGGGTGTATTTCTGCCATGAGAAGCTTCTCAGCAAAAAATTCATTTGCTTTGCAAGTGCCGTTCGGAGTCGGCAAAAAACTGTAGGTCCCGCCAACTTGTAGGAAAACTCAAAAGCAACACACCACAAGTTGGAAAGAGAAGCTCGGCTAAAAATCTCGTTAGAGGTTATGATAACCTGTTGGTATATCGCCGCCATTAGTTTTTTTTTTTTTTTTTCGTGGCGAGGTATCTGCCGTGATTCCTCGCTCACTTTGCCGTTTCCCGGATTGCATTTGGGACGTTTGGGTCTATAGGTGTTGGGCGCGCCACAGCCGTAGCAAAACACAGTTCGGTCTTCCAGGCAGTCATAGTATATATGCCCATCTTTATTGCAATTCCAGCAACCCGGTTTTAGTTTCGTAGCTGGATGAGAAACTGCGCCTACTTCTGAGAATTCCGTTGGCGTCATATGTTCATCAAAATTCGATTCAAGGTATGTTTCATTTACCTGTCGCCTGGGTATTTGTCTGGGGTTATTGGCTTGTGAAAAAGGCGTTGTCTTAGCAAGTTCGTTGGCAAGACTTTCACCTTTCAGACAGAGTCTGCGCAACTCTGCCAACGAATGGATAGGGACG
The DNA here is from genome assembly GCA_964058755.1 of Campiglossa producta. Taxonomy (NCBI): domain Eukaryota; kingdom Metazoa; phylum Arthropoda; class Insecta; order Diptera; family Tephritidae; genus Campiglossa; species Campiglossa producta. The sequence goes on along the minus strand of CAXKVI010000006.1, from coordinate 18,986,463 downwards.
AAGAAGAGCTGTTGCCGCATACGTGCCGCAAATTGTGCTTCATTATTTCAAGCAGTTCTATTTCCGACAGGGGAATTTCAAGAGGTCCCGCGATTTTCATGATGGCATTACGAAATTCATCAAAACTTTCGCTTTGGCCCTGCTTCCGAGCGCAAATCGATTCCTTTATCTCAAAAGCGCTCCTATGATGCTGAAAATTGGTCCTTAAAGCTTGGCACAAAGCTGGCCAAGTTACGCCCTCGACTGGCCTGCGATAACGCCAGTACCAATCCTTAGCTTCGTAACAAACAGGCTTTGGATATGCTCACATAAAAGATTAAAATTACCGTTGAGGGTATCGATAACGAGTAGCTCTATTCGAGACAAGAAACTATCGAAGGACAAATGCGACGTGCCATCAAACTTCACATCCCAACTAGAGATTAGTTGCGCTATCCTACCAGTATATGGAAAGGTTGAAACGCCGCTAAACCGAAATTGGTCAATATTATGGTTAAAGTTTAAGTTACTCTGGCTGAGCAAGGGAGGTGCATCTCTAGACCATGCTGGTGAAGACCTATTAGGGATGGCTTGGGCTGAAGGAATATTAACAGGTTGACTAATCTCGTTTACAACAGGGGCTGGTGTTATAGGGCTAATGTTCAATCTTTCTAGAAAGTTAGTTATGGGCTACGCGCTCATCTATGCCTTCGAAAGCAGTTGCTGACCTTGCTGAATCTATAGCAGAAACCATGTTCCGTATGCGCTTGTCATCATCACTTCCTGGTGCTGCTTCGCCACCATGTGTTCCCTCGACTTGTCCGTTGTTGGCATTTTCCAATCTTGGTTGCAGCTCTCGCTGCGATTCACCACTGACTCTAGGTGAGATATTATTCCCACCGGTACTACCCGAGTTTCCTTGCATCATAGCTTGAAATCTGGTATTAACGCTTGTATTTTGATAAAACTCCCTACTACTGCAAGGTGCTCTGCACAAGGGCAAGAAGAATTATTCCTTAGCCAGGACAATAGGCAATTCCTATGGAAGCGGTGGTTGTAGGTAGTAACGAGCACGTAATGCCTACTCGACATCTGCTTTCGACACACGGTGCAGTGAGTTTACAAAGGTGTGTTCTCGCCACTATGGCGTAGTGGCATATTTATTCCCAATAAAAAAAAGGATGCTAATATACTCGCATTAAAAAAAAAAAATTAAGGAAAAAAATAGAAACAAATTTATAACTAACTTTTCGAAGTTGGTTCGATGACGCAACGAAAATGTTAAAAAAAAAAAACAATTTAATGTCAACAACAAATATGTAGTTTTATAAAAAAAATCTTTAAAAAAAATTTCAATCCTTTCACGCACGTACTGTACTCTCAAACGCAAAAAAACCAGAAGTTTTATCAAAAAGTTTGTATATCAAAAAAAAACCATCAAAATATTTGGGTTTGATACCATGGGAGTCTCTGTTGTGGTAAGGTGGCATGAAGTTAAAAGTGGTAAATGAGTTTTATTGTGTTGTGGCATGCAACATTTGGTATGCAACATTTTGGGAAACAATATCGGTTGCGAGTTGTTTTAAACCCACAACTTCCGAAATGTTCTAAATCTTTCCCAAAACTATGAAAACAAAAAAAATAGTTATTGAGCTTGGCATCTCGAAGTTGAGTTTGAGATCTACTAATTATTTGGAAACTTGAATATCTTTTCTCGTCTTCTGTACCTGACGTGAACCCCTAGTAAGTCAACTGGCATTAAGCCTTAATGACAAAATTTCCAGAAAACAAAGTTATAACACGCAATTATATTAGGTTAGGTTAGGTTCAAGTGGCTGCCGCAGAGGCAGAGTATTAAAAGGCCCGTTGTGATACCACCAACACCAGGAAAGTCAGTTCCGGGACCCTGCCATATGGAAAATCCCGGTATTAACGGAATTATCCACATAGCAGAATCCCGGGACTGACTTTCCTATACCGACACCGTTACTCCTCCTCGAACCATTTAGATGACTTGATAAAGGCCATCAGGTCCTTTATGTCCAGCTCCGTGACATGGCGTAGGATGACCAGGAAGGGAACTCCCAAAAAGCGCATTCTCGCGCCACTTAAAGCCGGGCAGTTGCAGATGAGGTGCTCCACCGTTTCCTTCTCCTCATCATCCTTACAACTCCTACAGCATCGTCCGTAGGGCACACCAAGTCTTTCTGCGTGCCTACCAATGAGGCAGTGCCCAGTTAATACGCCTATTAATATGGAGATTTCTCTTCTCCTTAGGGCATAAATTTGTCTTGATCTTTTATGATTCCATTTCCGCCAGGTTTCTTTGGATATCCGGCATCCTGGAGATTGCAGCCATCTTTCGTTGGCTTGGCGGAGTGTGTACTCCTTCAGCATAAGCTTGCATGTAGCAAACGGCATACCTAAGCGCTCTTTATCGCGAAGAACCTGCCTGGTCGTGCCCTTCCTCGCAAGTTCGTCTGCCCTACAATTTCCCTCAATGTCCATATGCCCCGGGACCCATGTGAGGTTAACGCGATTCTGTTGGCCCATTTCTTGTAGATATCGACGATAGCTGAGCGTCAGTTCAGAGTTCAACGAGTAAGAGCCAAGGGTTTTGATGGCCGCCTGGCTGTCGCTGAATATAAAAATGTCCTGTCTGATAGTGTGTTGGCCTATCCAAGCCGCGGCGTCCATGATTGCTGAAACTTCAGCCTGGAAGACACTGTAGTGATCAGGTAGTCTGAAGGAGAGCTCAAGGTTCAGATCCTTTGAATAAACCCCTCCCCCAACTCTGCCGTCTAACTTCGAGCCATCAGTATAAATGGAAGTGCCGCCATGAGTGACGGGACTCCGATCCGTGCTCTCCCATTCTTCCCTGCTGGGAATGTTGATTTTAGAACCACTATCTGCGACTGTTGTGGTCGCACAGCGATCTGTGCTCAGCGGAAGAAAGCTATAGGATCCCAAAATACAGGCGTGTCCAGTAGTGCTTGCGATGGCTACAGATCAGGTTGCTATCAATAGTAGAGGAGAGGTACTCATTTATTATCCTCTCGAAGGGCTTGAGCACAAAGGATGATAGACTGATCGGCCTATAGTCCTTCGTAATGAGACGCCTTCCCCGCCCTAGGAATAAACACTACCGTGGCACTTCTCCAGGAGCACGGAATGTAGCTAAGAGAAAGGCAGGCTGTATAGAGAAATACGAGCCATTTGACTGATGTCTCCAGTGTGTTTATGAGTTGTGCGGGAATAATCCCGTCTGGCCCGGCAGCCTTGAACGGTTCGAAGCTTTTAACCGCCCACCTAACCTTTTCCTCCGTGATGGGTATGTGTAGAGCCAGGTTTGTTGTAGGTGCTAGGGGTTCCTCATGCAAGTTCCCTGGGAAGTGCGTATTCAAGAGCAGCTCTAGGGTTTCCCTCTCCGTGCTGGTCCAGGATCCGTCAGGTTGGTATAGTTGGGCAAGAGAAAGGCATTCAGCTCAGACTTAACCAAAATACAGGCTCTAACCCTGCCCCCCTCGCTGGCTTGGATTAGCTTAAAACCCTTAGTCCCCAAACCGCAACTCCTTGAGCTGTTGGCCCAGGGTTCTTGGATGAGGACCACATCTATGTCGCCTTTAGAGAGACGACTGATTAAAGCAGCCGAGGATTTTGTGCAGGTTTATCTGAATCACCACCAACATGAGAGCGCTCAGACTTCCCTGCCACCGCCGTATCGTCGAGTTCCACCTCGTCTGGAGGCTTATCTTTCAACGACGATTTGTTCAGACCCCGATTTGGCGTAGCCGACATCCTACTAACTGTGGCAGTATTGACATTGGTGCGCTCAGGACTAGCTGCTATCACTGTGACGTTGAGGTCTTCCCCGTCCAGCAGGCTGTCTCCCATCTCCGAGCTGTTCACTGCTCCTTCGCCATTTGACATGGCAGATACCATACTTTCCGAGTCGGACATCTCCGACTCCTCTACCGGCACTGCGATGTCCGAGTCCTCCGGTGCAGCCGAAATAGCAGCGCGCTGTGCATCGCCGCGGTATACGTGGATCACGATCTGACCCATGCCGTAGTGCACTCGTCCATTGCACCGTTTAAGGGGCTCGAGTGCTTCCTTAGTCAAGGTGAAGACCACTTGCCTGTCAGGCCCTACCGCATCCTCAACCAGATTGACACCCCAGTCCTGCGTCGGGAGAGACGGGTTCATGATCCTCAGCATCCTGAGAATTCTCTCAGGTTCAGCAGGGATAGCAGGAAACCACGCTCTTTCCCTTGGCCGAGCCGGGATGTCCTTCCAGTCGACAACCTCGATTCTTGCCCCTTGGTAGATCTCACCCAGTCATGCAGCTGCTGCCTTGTACAGTGCAACAGTTTTTGCATCCTCGCAAGCGAATACTTTGATTCGGCCCTGGTGCCATCCCGCATCAGAACCCATCGGCGTGGCACCCGGAGACTCATCCATAATGTCGAGAAGGGCATTACCGATAGCGTTCCGGACGTACCGCCACTGGTTCCTAGGGATGGCCCAGCTTTCGTTACCTCGGTGAATGACGCCTATGAGGATCCTATCCTTAGTTACTTCAGCAAAGCTGAGTTTACCCACTACGAGGGCGTGTTGCTACCGCTTCGGGTGAGGTTTTAAATCCACGTCCGATCTCTGGCGTTTGAGGGGATTTCCATTAACCTTCTTTGGCGCGTAATCGCTTTGGAAGTTCGGTAAGATAGCTTCAGCCATCTCCACCGTGAAATACCCTCGTATTTCTTCAGGATCCTCGCGGCCGCTCTTTTGTCCAAGTACTAAGAGCGACTGGGAGATGTCTTTTGGTGTAAATTTCGAGCCGTAGTTGCCATCGCGGTCGTTCCCTTATTTGGATCTCTGGGGCCAGGTGGTGAGACCACTGCCATAGACGTTAAAGACTTGGTTTCGGTACCGGCACTTACTAGGGCTTTAGCATCAGCCGTTGTTGGCTTCACTTTGTTTGTACCGGTACTTACTTTGGGGATTGCCCCCTTGTTATCCAGAGCTAATCGACCCGTAGTTGCCATCGCTGTCGATCTCTCGGCTGATAAAGAAATGGAGTTTGTCCTCCGACGTTGCGTTCTCGCTTGCTCCAGCATTTTCCTCCTCTGCTGTGCAGTATACATTGTTGCATCTTTAGTTTTAAGGTTTTTGTTACTGTTTATCATCTTGTTCGTACGACCCCTCGCCGGGCAAGGCCAGTTTAGGGTCAAGGTAAGAGTAAGGGGAATGTGTCGTCCACCGCGGCAGAGCCCCATACCGCGGTAAGGCCATAGTTACTCTCCGAGGCGGCCCGGTATCAGAGAGGCTCCGTTCGATTACAGCGACGATTCTTAGTCGTCGTACCGCGGCAAGGTGTCCACCCTTCACGAGGGACGCAATTATGTACAAAAACAAAAAAAAAAAACAAAAAAAACGCTATGCTTAAACAATTTTCTGAATACGAAATCTTAACGCGGTACGAATCTTGAGGCTTCTAGCCTGTACGATCGTCAATTCCTTCGAAAAAAAAACGCTATGCTTAAACAATTTCCTGAATACGAAATCTTAACGCGGTACGAATCTTGAAGCTTCTTATTCTCATCCATACAAAAAAATGGGCGCTATTTTATCTGTTATGTTACCATAGACTAAGTGTGTTGACATCACAATCAAAAACGAAAGAAAAAGGAGTAATGCTTGTGGCAAGGTGCATTGACCACGGTGTGTGCACTGGCATGTAGGCCCGGAGCTTCATCTTGGTGGTGTTCGATACCCGATCAATACACCACATTACCCTCCTCAGTCAATGGTCAAACAGTATAATTCACATTTGCACACAGGGACTTTCATAAACAAAAACAATCAAAAAAAAAAAAAAAACAAAGAGCCTAACAGTTGCATTTGTTTGCCACACTTCACTTATATGACCCCTTCACACTTACCTCTTACGCCTTGCAGCTCATCTCATTTAAAAACAATGCAAATGAAACTTACATATGTATGTACATACAACAAGTATAAATATATGTAAGTAAATAAGCATGTGGTATATATCTCTACATATTATAAAACAAAGTCACTTTTTCTGTCTGTTTTTTCCCTTGAATGCTTAAATCTTGAAAACTAAGAAACGGATTTTTATGCGGTTTTTTTAATAAATAGATTGGTTGAAGAGGAAGGTTTATGTCATTATAACGTGAAGAAATATATAAAGGGGGCGTGGCAATCGGACAAAATGTGGTAAAAAACCATACATTTTTTGTTTACACAGCCATAAATCCTAAACGAATCCACCGATTAAAATGAAACTAACTTGAAGTTAAACTTTGAAATATTTACTTTCGTTCTGCATCAAAAAAAAAAGTAGTTTCATATCTTATTTAAACAAAATTGTTTAAACAAAAACAGCACTTTTTCCAAAAAAGCTGTTTGGTTGTTTGTTCGGTGTTAAACGAATGAGCCATTAGAACTTGACAGCGAATAAACACACAAACAGCGTTATGAATGAGGTGGGGTGAGATCGTATGTTGAAAGAACGCTGTTTGTGTGATTGTTCGCTGTCAACCGATTATGCGGGAATCTCACCCCACCTCATTCATGTTGAATTAGATCGTATGGTGAAAGAACTCGCTACGTATGTATGTAAGTACATATGTACGAATCTCTCGCATAATTAAATTTCGGACGTATGTATGTATGAATGTATTTTCAATTCATGGCCTTATTGCCGTACTCAATTCCATGTAATTTACATTTTTCCGTGCGAAGCCGGAGCGGGTTGCTAGTATAAAATAAAATAAAAAATTAGGGAACCAGGAAAATAATATTAACCTCTTATTTATGCTAATAGGCATAGTTTTCGAAACTCAAAGACGTCGCGTAGAAGGCCTCCTACCTTTGTTCTGGGGTTCTCAACAAACGGTAATGATATAACCCTAACTTTTGGCTTTATTTCGTAGCCGACAACCACTAAGTAAAATCCACCAAGTTTGGCAAATTTTCTAAAATGACAGACTAATATGAATTATGGCAACCATATTTGGTTATATAAAAATTAATATATGTAGGTAGATATGTAAGTGAAAAGAGCGCGCAAACAAAAGAAAACAACTACCAGCGTTCGCTGTTCGATGCAGTCATCTCTCAAACCCCTCCACTGCTTCTCCGCTAGCGGATATTTTCTGCTGGAGCGAGTTCGTCAGTCCGACGCATAACAACGCATAACCGCTGTTGAGGCAGGCCAGTTTAGTAGTAAAGCTAACTGGATAGTTTGTAAACTATAGTAAATTCTAATAAGAATTTATGGAAGTAAATAACTATGTACGGGGGGACCGAAAAAAAAGGGACCCCACTGTTGGTATTTACTTTTGTTAAATTTAGGTACACTTATCATACATATACAATAGCTAATTTAAAATTTTCTTCTAATTCAATTTATTAACAAAATGTATGTAATTTGTAGTTGTTGATCATACTAACAAATCTTATTATACTCTATTATTTTATGTCGTATATAATTTAAGTATGTGTATATAAGAAAAATGTTTCTCCCCTTAATTTTAGGTTAGGTCATTAAGTATTTAATTTTTATGCAATTAAATTATAAGTCTTATAAAACACGCCAATCATGTGGAGGTTTTCAGGGAGTGTAGATATCCGGATGAATCAGGTGTTGAGATGGTGCTGGGATGCTCTGGAAGCGTTTCAAATAGTTTCACACGTGGTGGTAAAATTCAGGGAGACGAAAAAAGGGGGTTGCTTGCGGTATCACAAGCAACCCAAACGTGCATATAAGATCAGGAACTTTTTGTAGTTGGATTTGGACATATCTGCGGAAAAATTAAACATCGCAGTTTTAGAAGGGGGCATTTAAAATTCACTTTAATAGGGTATAGGGGTAATATTTAAGCACTATAGGGATATATTTAAGCACTCACCATAAAATTCCATAAAGTTGACCAGCGATTAAAGTGGGTTAAATATGTGGAATGCTCTCATAGATGTGCGCGAACTTCGAATTTAATTCGAGTGAAACTTTTCGAAAACTTTTAATTGTGAAATTTTCGTTTAACTAATATATTTTTACTAAACTTTAATTTAGGTTCATAATGTAAAAAAACTTTGACACACATTTGAACGCTGGTGTCCATTCGGGAGATCCACATGAAAAGAAGGAGTACTCTTGCCGGAAGTGGTATTAGACCCTATGTCGGTCTCGTGTGTCGATAACGCAGTTTAAAATCACCTGATTTTGACATATAGAGTTGCCTGGTTTGAACAGTGGTGGCAAAGAAATATACCTAGCGCAGGGTGAAACGGTTGTAACAACAAAAAATATAAATAAAAAGATGATAAAAAAATGTTTAAAGAAAACCTTTATATGAATGCTGTCAAAAAGCAGCAGCAAATTTCTCGTTAAACAAAGATATGGTGTCGGTGTCTTTGGTTTTGAAATTTTAGTCATACCAATTGTAATAAATTTTTGAAATTTGAATATATAAAGGTGGAGTGCACGATCGCAAACTAATTAATGAGTTGCGCACGCAATCGACGATAGTCCTCAACGAAATTGTTGTGCCCGCAACAACCAGCTAAATTTTAAGTCCCTAGGTTGCCAGAAAATTAGTTAAAGACGATAGTCGATTTCCGAACTTCCATTTCGGCTCTAAGACTACGTTCACGCTGGGCTATAAAGTCAAGTTTATGGGACATTTTTTGAGTTAATTCATATTGTTGTTGTCAATAAAATCGAGTTTGTGGATGAACGTGAACGTAATATAAGAAATTGTTTGCCTTAGTTTGCAAACATGCACTCCACCTTTATATTTTCAAATTTCAAAAATTTATTACAATTGGTATGACTAAAATTTCAAAACCAAAGACACCGACACCATGTCTTTGTTTAACGAGAAATTTGCTGCTGCTTTTTGACAGCATTCATATAAAGGTTTTCTTAAAATTTTTTCTATCATCTTTTTATTATCTATTTTTTAGTATTGAATTAATAAAATTAAGTTTCAAGCCTATAGCTTACCTGGAAGTAACTCAAAAATCGATCGCAAGATTTCCCGTGTGTTTCAGAGATTTTCAATTATATCGACCAGAGCGCCCCCTTTCGGAAATTCAATTTTTATACCCAGCGTACTAGTACTAGTACAAGGGTATGTTAATTTTGTTCACATAACGGTTGTTTGTAACGGCACAAAATAATCGGGGTAGATATAGAGTTCTATATATGAAAGTTCTAAGGATTAAAAGAGGAGTTGATTAAGGCATGTCCGTCCGTCTGTCCGTCCGTCCGTCCGTGTACACGATAACTTGAGTAAAAATTGAGATATTTGCATGAAATTTTGTATACAGGTTACTTTCTGGCCAAGGTAGGTTGCTATTGAAAATGGGCGAAATCGGATGATAACCCCACCCCCTTTTTCGATATCGAAAATTTCGAAAATCACACAAATTGACATATCTCGGCAGCTGAAATGGCTAAAATGATATAATTTTATAGATGAACCCCCCTGGTCATTCTTTTATGAATTTTCCAAAAAAAAATTATAGTGGGCGTGGCACCGCCCACTTTTAAGGGGGGCATTTTTGAAAATTCGACTGGCCGTAACTTTTAAACTGATAACGATAGAACGATAAAATTTGGCACAAGGCATACTAGTATCGTTGGGAGTATACCTGATGAAATTGGATAAAATCGCCCTCCAACCACGCCCACTTTCGATATCGAAAATTTCTTAAATCACCTAAATTGACATAATTCGGTAACGGAAATGGCTAAAATGATATAATTTTATAGTTGAGTCCCCCTGGTCATTCTTTTATGACTTTTTCAAAAAAATTTTAAAGTGGGCGTGGCACCGCCCACTTTTAAGGGCGTCATTTTTGAAAATTCGACTGGGCGTAACTTTTAAACTGATTACGATAGAGCGATGGTATTTAGCACAAAGCATACTAGTATCGTTGGGAGTATACCTGATGAAACTGGAAAAAATCGCTCTCCAACCACGCCCACTTTCGATATCGAAATTTTCGAAAATCACATAAATTGACATACTTCGGTAACGGAAATGGCTAAAATGATATAGTTTGGTAGGATGAACCTCCTAGTCATTTTATTATGATTTTTTGACAAATTTTTTAAAGTAGGCGTGGCATCGCCCACTTTTCAGGGAGGCATATTTGAAAATTTCACGGGTCATAACTTTTAAACTGATTACGGTAGCACGATGATATCGGTACAAGGTATACTAGCATAATAGGGAGCATACCTGATGTAATTGGACGAAATCGCTTTCCGATCACGCCCACTTTCGATATGGAGCATTTCGAAAATCTAATAAATTGACATAATTCGGTAACGAAAATGGTTAAAATGATATAGGTTGGTAGGATGAACCCCGCAATCAATCTATTATGATTTTTGATAAGTGTTTAGATGTGGGCATGGCAACGCCCACCTTTAAGGGAGGCATTTGGAATATTCGACTGGTCAAAACTTTTAAACTTATTACTTCAGACTCATGAAATTTGGCACAACATATACTAGCAATATAGGTGATGAAACAGGACGAGATCTCTTCCCGACCACGCCCACTTTCGATATGGAAAATTTCGAAAATCTCATAAATTGACATATTCGGCAAGGTAAATAGCTAAGATAGTAAAAAAAGTGTTAAGTTTCAAGTCTATAGCTTACCGGGAAGTTACTCGAAAATCGATCGCAAGATTTCCCGTGTGTTTCAGAGATTTTCAATTATTTCGACCAGCGCGCCACCTTTCGGAATTTTGATTTTTTTCAAATTGTATTGCCACCGTGCCCGCAACTACGTGCTAAATTTCAACTCCCTAGGTTGCCAGTAAGTTAGTTAAAATTAGATCGCAAGATTTCTGATTGAAATCTAATTTTCCCAATATCTCGATCCGTGCTCCACCTACTGGAAATTTTTTGATGAGGGATTGCATTGTCCCCGGTTTCTGATAAATTTCTTAAGTTTCAAGTCTATAGCTTACCGGGAAGTTACTCAAAAATGATCGCAAGATTTCCCGTGTGTTTCAGAGATTTTCAATTATTTCTACAAGCGCCACCTTTCGGAATTCAAATTTTTCAATTTGAAACGAATTTTCGAAATATCTCGATCCATGCGCCACCTAGTGGACGCTGTTTTCGTTCACATTGCATTGTCACGGAGCTCTGAACTATGGTCCAAGTTTCAAGTCTCTAGGTCAACGGGAAGGTACCTAAAAACACTTTGAAAGATTCCACAAAATCGTATGAAAAAGGTGGTGCAAACAAGAAAGCAACTTAATATAAAGATTTTAATAAAAATATGAAAAACAAAGAAATTAATCGTTTGTACAACACACGGGACACAAGGGCCAAATGAAACGTTCGACGATTATCGTAACGCGGTTTTGAAAATCGCCGAATCGTTACAAACACCATTGCCTGTACCTGAGCTGGTGGAGATATTGCAGCATAACCTGAGACCCCGCGAGCGTCAATAACTGCTATATTTGCCAATAACTTCACTAGCGGAGCTGCGTAGACTTTGTCTAAAAGGGGAGAGTCTTCTCTAGTACTACTGCATCTGTTACCAGCCAACGACCACCCCCTCTACGCTTTGTTAACGAGCTAATTCCGGCAGAAGATGCACCCGAAAGCTTTGAATACGAGATTGAGGGAATTTCAACACGTTTGGAAAAAGCAAAAGCTATTTGTTGGAACTGCAAAGGTGTGGGGCACCGATATTTTGACTGCCTTGATGAAATAAGCGTGTTTTGCTACGGCTGTGGTGCCAGTAATGTTTATAGACCAACATGATGAACTGTAACCCGGGAAACGTGAAACCGAGCGAGGATTCGAAACAGACTCCTTGCCATGACCCAAAGAGCAAAGCATAAATCGTCCAACCGTAGTTTTAAACCAGTCCAAACGCGAAAATTCCATAAAGTTACTTAAGCGGCCAACCTCTCCTAATAATAGGTTACAGCATAACAACAACCTTAAAAATACACCTTTTGTTCACCAAATAATACCGCATGATGTTCGAATGCAAAATTATAATTATATTAAAAGCGAAATATTTAAGACTTGTCCGAAGCCAAATTCTCGTCTTAGTCGATCGTCATCACACGCAGTAGAGTTTTGGAAGAAACATTTCTTTCTTCAAACTGGCTCTAGGTCATTAAATTAAACACGTTGTTGTTGTTGTTTTTTCGAATATATTTCGATCTCCAACGGAGATAGTCTTCTGGGACTACAATCATAAATAAATAAAATACTTTATTTTACACAATTTATCACAGGTATATATGTAGGTACGGCTTTTCCGAAAGATTACAATGTTCAAATATTTATGATAAGGAAAAAATCGGAATAGCACACAAACCGGCGTACACAAATCAAATATTTTTCAAGAATATGAAAAGCAAGTTGGAAACGATAGAGAAAAATAATGATGTATACAAAATACCATGTGCAGGAGACGGAGATAACGAATGCACGAAAGAATATGTTGGTAATACGAAAAACAAGTTAAAAACACGAATAGTAGGGCACCGATCCGACATCAAATGTTTACAATCAAGTAACACGCATAAAACAGCACTTGCGGCTTACTGTACGGAGAGCGGGCATAAACCAGACTTTGACGCGGTGAGCATACTACAACAAGAACAACATTACAACAACCCTGCAGTCAAATTCCGAACTACTCAGCAAACATACTAGTTCATTGACTAACCATTGTGTGGCATATGCATACCAGTTCATTGTTGATTATTTTTAAAACCAGTCAATGCCAAACTACTCATCGAAAATTCTAGTTCATTGACTATACATTTTGTGGTGTATTTTTACAAGTTCATTGCTGATTAGCTTCAAACCAGTCAAGACCAAACTACTCAGCAAACAATATAGTTCAATGACTATACATTTTGTGGTGTATTCATACTAGTTCACTTCTGATCACCTTTAAACCAGTCAAGGCCAAACTACTCAGCAAACAATATAGTTCAATGACTAAACATTTTGTGGTGTATTCATACTAGTTCACTTCTGATCACCTTTAAACCAGTCAATGTCGATCTACTCAGCAAACAATATAGTTCACTGACTATACATTTTGTGGTGTATTCATACTAGTTCATTTCTGATCACCTTTAAACCAGTCAATGTCGAACTACTCAGCAAATAATATAGTGCATTGACCATACATTTTGTGGTGTATTCATACTAGTTCACTTCTGATCACCTTTAAACCAGTCAATGTCGATCTACTCAGCAAACAATATAGTTCACTGACTATACATTTTGTGGTGTATTTATACTAGTTCACTTCTGATCACCTTTAAACCAGTCAATGTCGATCTACTCAGCAAACAATATAGTTCACTGACTATACATTTTGTGGTGTATTCATACTAGTTCATTTCTGATCACCTTTAAACCAGTCAATGTCGAACTACTCAGCAAACAATATAGTTCATTGACTATACATTTTGTGGTGTATTTATACTAGTTCATTGCTGATTAGCTTCAAACCAGTCAAGGCCAAACTACTCAGCAAACAATATAGTTCATTGACTATACATTTTGTGGTGTATTCATACTAGTTCATTTCTGATCATCTTTAAATCAGGCAATGTCGAACTACTCAGCAAATAATATAGTTCATTGACCATACATTTTGTGGTGTATTCATACTAGTTCATTTCTGATCACCTTTAAACCAGTCAATGTCGAACTACTCAGCAAATAATATAGTTCATTGACCATACATTTTGTGGTGTATCCATACTAGTTCATTTCTGATCACCTTTAAACCAGTCAATGTCGAACTACTCAGCAAATAATATAGTTCACTGACTATACATTTTGTGGTGTATTCATACTAGTTCACTTCTGATCACCTTTAAACCAGTCAATGTCGATCTACTCAGCAAACAATATAGTTCACTGACTATACATTTTGTGGTGTATTTATACTAGTTCATTTCTGATCACCTTTAACCAGTCAATGTCGAACTACTCAGCAAACAATATAGTTCATTGACTATGCATTTTGTGGCATATGCATACCAGTTCATTGTTGATTAGCTTTAAACCATTCAATGCCAAACTACTCAGCGAAAATTCTACTTCATTGACTATGCATTTTGTGGTGTATTCATACTAGTTCATTTCAGATTTGCTTTAAACCAGTCAATGCCAAACTACTCAGCAACATTATAGTTCTACGCCTAAACATTTTGAGGTGTATTCATACCAGTTAATTTCTGAATACCTTCAAACTAATCAATTCCAAACTACTCAGCAGACACCTAGCTCGTTTACTATACATTTTATGGATGTTTTTATACTAGTTCTTTGCTGATTACCCTTAAACCAATAAATGCAAATCTAATCAGAAAACATACTAGTCTACAACTATAATTTGCTGGGCGAAATCATACTAGTCACAAAAATCCTGGTTCGTACTAGTATGCAAGTATGAATCTCGGGTTGAAATTATACTACATCTTTTTCAGTTTATATTCAGAAAGTTTTCTGAATATCAATTGTAATTTTCTGAATGTCAATTGTATTTTTCTGAATATCAAATGGAAATCCTGAATATGAATTGTAATTTTCTAAATATAAATTGTTACTTTCTGAATATAAACTGAAAAAGGTGTAGTCAGAAAAAGCCTAATCTATTTTAGAAAAATTCCATTTCATACTACATTATTATTATAAGGCCTTATTACACCGCAACCATTAGTACGATCTATTGTAGTACATGGTACTATGCAAACATTATTTGAAAATTTTGGTTTGCTTCTTTTTTTCTCTTGTAATTCACAGATGCTTTTCGTTGTTTGGCTAAATACAAATATGATGCTGATGTATATATGATCTATATATATATTTCTTGTGTATATACACAGAAAAAAGGCACTGGTAAAATCTATAATCTCGTGCTGTTATCCTGAAGTTGACCAAATTTTGGTTGTTTGAACGGTATTTTTTGTTGAAGTAACTGTATTCAGATCTTTTATGATCCCTCTAGATCTTTTATAATCCCATTTTGGCCAGGTTTGTTTGGATGTCCGGCACCCTTGGGATTGTTGCTACCTTTCGTTGGCTTGACGGAGTGTGTACTCCAAGCCAACGAAATGTGCCAACAATCCCCAAGGTGCCGGACATCCAAACAAACCTGGCCTAAGAAGGAGAGAAATCTCCATATTAATAGGTGTTCTAACTGGGCACTGCCTTATTGGTAGGCACGCAGAAGGTGTGCCCTACCGACGATGCTGTAGGAGCTGCAAAGATGATGAGGAAGAGGAAACGGTGAAGCACCTCATCTGCAACTGCCCGGTCTTAAGCGGCGCGAGAACGCGCTTTTTGGGAGTTCCCTTCCTGGATAGCCTAAACCAGACCGCTGAACTGGACATAAAGGACTTGATGGCCTTCATAAAGTCATCTAAGTGGTTCGAGGAGCAGTAACGGTGTCGGTTTAGGAGTGTCAGTCCCGGGATACTACTTTGTGGAAAATCCCAACAAAAATCAAAGCAGCACACTATAAGTTGGAAGAGAAGTTCGGCAAAAGTCTCGTTATGGCAACCTGTTGGTATATAACCGCCATTTTTTTACGTTGCGGCATAAACTTGAGTATATTGACAACAACAATATAAATTGACTCTAACAATGCTCCTTTAACTCGAGTGTATGGCCCAGCATGAAAGCAGTCTTACTTTGACTCTTTTTGATGTAAAAATAAGACTTACTTTTATCTATATATACATATGTGGGACCGGAACTCCGCAGTGGACGACAAACCTAACCTTGAGTAACCTTAATTTACCTTACCTAAAAATACAACTCCAAAGCCACAATTACATAAAACTTTGACAAATGCGCGCCTCGTTTTTGAGCATTTGCAAAAATTTCGCTTCGCTTTACGTTTAAAAAACTTTGAATGAAAGTGGATCCTACAAAGTTGAATGCAATTGGGCCTTCACCTATATAATCAAACTTGACGAACGCGGAATTTGAAAGGAGCCATTGCAAGATGAATTCAATAATTAAATTAAAAATACAATAATCAACATAATTTAAAAAATATAGAAAAAAAAACCTTGTGTCAACTTTACCGAGAATCGAACTCAGAGCCTTTAGCTCATTTTTGGCTGTGTATGAACTAGTATATAAACTGGTATAATGCTGATGCTGAGGCTGACTAGTATACCAATTGGTATGGTGCTGATGCAGAAGAGGACAATTGCTTTTCTTTTTCTCTTGTAACTGCTTCTTTTTTACCTTGTAATTCACAGATGCTTTTTCGTGTTTGGGTAAATACAAATAGTCGCTGCTTTCTAAAGAATAAACTGGTATATTGCTGATGTAGAGGCTGACTATGATACTGGTGCATAGACCGACTAGTATACCAACTGGAATGAATGTCAAATTCGTGGACTAGTATGACAAGTGGTACGATCTGAATGGGCATAATGATTAGTATGTCCTGCCGCATAGACTGAGCAGTATGTCAACTGGTATGATTCTGATGTATATATGAACTAGTATATCAACTGGTAATATTCTGATGCATATATGAACTAGTATGTCAAATGGTATATTTCTGATGCAAATTTGAAATAGTATGTCAACTGATATGATTATGATGCATAAGTGAACTGGTATGTGAACTGGTATGATTCTGATGCATAAATGAACTACTATATCAACTGGTATGATTCTGACGCATATATGAACTAGTATGACAACTGGTATGATTCCGATGATTTTTTTAACTAGTCTGTTAATTGGTATGATTCTGATGCATATCTGAACTAGTCTGTCAACTGGTATGATTCTGATGCATATATGAACTAGTCTTTCAACTAGTATGCTTCTTATGTATATATGAACTAGTCTGCCAACTAGTATTATTCTGTTGTATATATGAACTAGTCTGCCAACTGGTACGATCCTGACGTATATACGAACTAGTATCTTAAATGGTATGATACTGATGCGTATAATAACAAGTATATCAACTGGTATATT
Source organism: Campiglossa producta (assembly GCA_964058755.1). Classification (NCBI taxonomy): domain Eukaryota; kingdom Metazoa; phylum Arthropoda; class Insecta; order Diptera; family Tephritidae; genus Campiglossa; species Campiglossa producta. The sequence continues at coordinate 18,969,425 of CAXKVI010000006.1, read as the reverse complement.
CCTGATGCAGAGGCTGACTAGTCAGCCAATTGGTATGGTGCTGATGCAGAGAAGGACAATTGCCATCTCGTAGGACATCGCCGTGTTAAAAATACCAGTTGCTAATATGGAAAAATTACAGAACTCGAACTAGTTGAGGCGCCTGGCTGACTGGTATTTGATTAGTATAAAACTAGTTAAGTTGACTGCAGGGAAACGATTCACTTTGGAGATGCTCCACATAATAGATGCGGACGAGAACAAGAGACTGAACTACAAGAAAGATTGTGAAGCAGTCGCACATATCTACCGCCACTTACTTGACTCACGAAAATCAGTTCAAAACAGCACGTCGAACTGATTATATGATCTCCACCTGACATCTAAAATCATGTATGTATGTTTGCAGAAATGCGAATTTGTTTATGCATAAATGTCTATAGGTACATATACAATAGGGTGATTAAAATAAAAAAAATGTGGTTCTTTTTTCGGTCTTACCCCCTGAAACTATAGATATTGATGAGAAAATAACAACAACAACATGAGAAAATAAGCCTTGCAGAACTTAACCCTTAAGCGTTCAGCAGAATCAATCCGTGACGTACGTCACGTACGTCGAAATAACTGACAGCAAAGTAGACTGCGGATGTTTGTATGCGTAACGCCAGATAAGACGGATACGTCAAAGTAGAAATTGCTCTAAAATTGACGTACGTGACGCAGCTGACGTATTGGCGGACTGATTCTGCCGAAAGCTTTAGTGGTGGCTATTTTTTCGCCCTTTCCCATACATTTTGTATGGGGAAAAATGGCATTTTTTTTCAAAGTGAATTTTCTCAAAATTTTGAAATTTTTTTCAAAATATTTTCGCAAACTCTTAAAGTTGAAGCTTTTAAGCTTCCAAAATGGTATACCATGTGCGATTATCTTAACTATTAAAATAATTACAGCCATTTAAAATTTACTAGATTTTATTAGTGTTACTGAGTATGTGTGTGCAATAGTACAAAACTCAGACATTTTCAAATAGCTGTAATTATCTTAATAATTAAGATAATCGCACATGGCATACCATTTTGGAAGCTTGAAAGCTTCATCTTTAAGAGTATGTAAAAATATTTTCCAAAGTTTCAAAAATTAAAAGAAAATTCACTTTGAAAAAAATGCCATTTTTCCCCATACAAAATGTATGGGAAAGGGCGAAAAAAATAGCCACCCCTAAGGGTTAAGTTAGAGCGCTAATTTTTTGCAAGGATTATTTTCTCATCAATACATAATTTTTTAGGGGGTAAGACCATGTCGACATTTTTTTTGACTCACCCTAATAAACATACATATATACCTGTGATAAATTTTGTAAAATAAAGTATTTTATTTATTTATGATTGTAGTCCCAGAAGACGATCTCCGTTGGAGATCGAAATATATTGGAAAAAACAACAACAACAACGTGTTTAATTTATTGACCAGTTTGAAGAAAGAAGTGTTAAATTTAAAGGTGGCCAAAATCAAATATTTGTTCTGGAAGAAAGTTAAACAAAATCGTAGACAACTTAAAAGCATAGTCTGTTCTATCGAACAAAAAAATTTTGATTTGAGACCCTATGCTAAAGTCTGTGTTCTTGGCGTAGAATATCTAGCCTTGCTTGATAGTGGAGCTCAAGTTTCATGCTTAGGTTCCGATTTAGCAGAGAAAATTTGTAAAACCACTGAACTGCGCAAACATACAACATCAGTTTGCAGCGGATGGAAAATTACAAGTAGGTTTTGGAACAGTAGATTTCGATATCCAATTTGAAGAGAAAACTGAACAGATAAAATTGTTTGCCATACCGAGTCTTTCGCAAAAAGTTATTTTAGTAATCGACTTTTGGATTAAGTTCCAAGTAGCATCCCACATAGTTTCCGAGATATCTCATTCAAACGCAGAATATGAAAACACTCTTCCCTTAAGTTATGAACAACAGCGACGTCTTGAACTGATCAAGAACCGACTTCCCAGCTTCGAGAAAGGAGGTTTGGGGAAAACTTCATTAATGGAGTATGTTATTGAACTCCAACCAAATGTCCGTCCGATTAAGCAAAGGTATTTTCCTATAGTGGAAAAGCTTGTCCATGCAGAAATCGATGAGATGCGTCCAGTCCGATTGTCTTAGTGAAAAAGCCTAATAAAGTCCGTCTGTGTCTTGACTGTAGGAAAGTAAATAGCGTTACCGTTAAGGACGCTTATCCCCTTCCACATGTAGATGATATCTTGAGTAGAATACCAAAGGCTTAATTAATTAGTTCCCTTGATCTGCGACGTGCCTTTTGGCAAATTCCCTTAGCAGAAAATTCCCGAGATTACACCTCGTCGCCCGGATAAATGATTGTCGTATGTGAAAATTGGGCCGAATGGAGTTAATGATGCAGTTATACTAAACTTTTCAAGATCTTTCGAATGGCGTTTTACGTTTTTTGATATCTCTTTTAGTTACAGAGATATTCAGTGACATTTTATCGTATGTGCAGGGTCACAAACGCTTTCGTAAAATTTTGTCGTATGTGACAACCATTTTTCACGTGCGACAATTTTTCATATAAATTCCGTGCTTTGTCGTATTCGCCAATCAGAACAACACATACGACAAGTAAAATAAAATAAAATAAAAGGAAATAAAGTAAAATAAAATAAAATAAAATAAAATAAAATGAAATAAAATAAAATAAAATAAAATAAAATAAAACAAAATAAAATAAAACAATATAAAATAAAATAAAATAAGATAAAATGAAATAAAATAAAATAAAATAAAATAAAATAAAATAAAATAAAATAAAATAAAATAAAATAAAATAAAATAAAATAAAATAAAATAAAATAAAATAAAATAAAATAAAATAAAATAAAATAAAATAAAATAAAATAAAATAAAATAAAATAAAATAAAATAAAATAAAATAAAATAAAATAAAATAAAATAAAATAAAATAAAATAAAATAAAATAAAATAAAATTAAATTAAATTAAATAAAATGAAATAAAGTAAAATAAAATAAAATAAAATTAAAAAAAATTAAAAAATAAAAGTAAACTAAAATAAAACAAAAAAAAATAAAATAAAGTAAAATAAGATAAAATAAAATAAGATAAATTGAAATAAAATAAAATAAAATAAGATAAAATGAAAATAAAATAAAATAAAGTAGAATAAAATAAAATAAAATAAAATGAAATAAAGTAAAATAATTTAAAATAAAGTAAAGTAAAATAAAGTAGAATGAAATAAAGTAAAATAAAATAAAATAGACGAAAATAAAAAGAAAGACTTAATAAGTTGAAATTGAACTCTTTCTTTCTTGGAAAACGAAGAAGATAAAGCCTTACTTAAAGTTTAAAATACTTACGTGCCTAACCGCTATGCGTATTATTATTAATTAATTATATCATAAGCAAACATATTTTTTTTAAGACTGAATTGTTATAACTTTTTATTTATTTATTTTTCTCTGCTTTGGGCTACATTTTATTTTTATTTAAAAGCTGAATTTTTATTTTAATTTTATTTGTGTTTAAGTTACATTTTATGTTTGCTGTTTTTAAAAGAAATAAAACACAAAATTTGTATATCATCTAAAAAATTAAAATTTTGTTCGAGTTGCCAGTCCAATTTTTCGTATGTTATACGACATGCCTGCAAGAGTGTTGTCAAATGTAACATACGACCAAACTCTACGGAAGAAAATCCATTATAAATTCTAAAATAATTAACAAAACCCATTTAACATTAATTAATTAAAGAATTTTGTGGGCCAGTAACATTCTCCCAAACTTTGGACTAAATCCAATGAAGCGTTTTTGAGAAATTGAACTCCAAACTGCAGGTCTCATTTCCCAAAAGTCGTCAAATGTAACATACGACAATCATTTATCCGGGTCCTGTTTTACTGTCCCTAATCGTCCGCTGTACCGATACCGCGTATTATGTTGTTGGCGATGGAACTCTTAGAACTGATCCCGATAAAATTGCGGCTGTTACAAACTATCCTATTCCTACTAACGTTAAGCAGTTGAGGAGTTTCCTTGGTATGGATGGGTAGTACAGACGTTTTGTGGACAATTTTGCTACGGTCACTACTCCGCTGACTAATCTTCTAAAGAAAAGCAAGAACTTTGATTGGAACGACGAAGCTCCAAAATCGTTCGATACCCTTAAGGAAAAATTATGCAGTGCCCCTGTGCTGACCAGCCCAAATTACGATAAGCCATTCATTATCCAGTGTGTTGCGAGCAAGCTTGGTGTTGGTGCTGTTTTATCGCAGAAGAACGACGATGGGATCGAAGTCCCAGTAGCCTACTTCTCACAAAAACTCAACAAGGCTCAGAGTAACTATAGTGTTACAGAATTAGAGCGTCTTGCCGCAATACTTAGCCTTAAGAAGTTTATAGCATATGTAGAGGGGAAGACTTCACCATCGTCACTGACCATGCCAGCTTGCAATGGCTCATACGTCAGACAGTCTAGTCGACTAGCTGGATGGTCCCTTAAGCTCCAGGGGTATCGATTTAAGATCGAACATAGGAAAGGAACGCAAAATGTAGTACCCGATAGCTTGTCACGACAGAATTTCGAAGATAATAATGAAATAGAAGTCCGTCCGATAATTGACCTTAAGTCGCCTGAGTTTTCGTCTGAAGAATACCAGAAGCTAATAAGTCAAGTCCGTAATAACGAAAGTCGCTTACCGGATCTCCAAGTTGCAGATGATCGTTTATACAAACGAACCGAACACCCTGATGGAAACCCTGCACGGTAAGCCTTTAACTGGAAGCTATGGATTCCAAGATTGACAGAGTTATTCAAGATGCCCATTCCCCACCCAACAAATGTCACGGAGGTATAGCAAAGAAATTAGAGCGCTTTCGGTTGCATTTTTACTGACCAAACATGGTCGCTAACGTTAAGGATAACATAAACAGTTGCGATATTTGTCGCCAAAGCAAAAGCGCCTAATGTTACGCTACGACCTCCAATGTACACGCAATACACCGTCTAACGTCCGTTTCAAAAATTGTATATAGATTTACTTGGCCCGTATCCCCGATCCAGGCAAGGCAATATAGGCATCTTAATTGTCCTTAACCACCTCAAGAAAATCCCTTTATTGAAAACTATAAGAAATTTCAAGGAGAAGGACTTAAGAAGTGCATACCACCAATCAACTAGATGTTCTCCTTATTATGCCCTGTTTGGTCAGGAAATGCTATCCCACGGTGAAGAATATCCTCTGTTGAGAACACTGGAAGTGCTAGATGAAAATTGTATGGACAGAAAAGACAAGCTAAAACTTATACGAGCATCAGTAATGGAAAGTATTAGACAAGCTTTCGAAAGATCGGCTAAGCGTTACAACTTGCGCAGCTCTGCAAAAGGCTTTCATATTGGTGATATTGTATATAGGAGGAACTTTGTACAAAGCGATGCAACAAAGAAATTTTGTGCAAAATTTGCACCAAAGTTTGTCAAGGCGAAGGTGGTGGCAATGCAAGGAAACTGCATGTATGAACTCGAAGATGTTTCGAGTTGTAAAAGAGGAACGTACCATCGCAAAGACATTCAAGATGACAAAACGAACACAGAGCCAAAAAGTTCACCTATAATCAAAGAGATCGACGTCTAAAAAAGCTTTTGGCCGAGGAGAGCGAGTGGGGACAAATTTGAAGAAATTTGTGCTAGGAAATCTTTTAGATTTTAGCTTGAATTTTTTCTCAAATTCATTGAAAAGGAAATCGGCTAAAAAGAAGGAGTTAGCTTCTTATTTATGAATTTTTTATGTACTTTTGTCAAAAACGTTCAATTGTTAGGAGAAATCTGCTTGTTTTTATGAGAAAATTTGTATAAAGTAAATTAATGAGAACATCCTCTTATTTTCACTAGATTCATATTGAATTTATTAAAAAGGAAAGCAATTTATTTTTAAAAGATCCCTTATAAATTCAAATTTTGCTATTAACGTCTCAACATATGTACATACAAGATATGTACATAAAAGTATACCTTCTTTAAATGTGTAATTCGACACTACCAAGCACAAGTACACGATAGCATCATGGTAGAGATCTCCGTTCAGCAGTTAATAATTCTTAGTTCGATTCGCGGTGAAGGCAATAAGGCAAGTGGACATGTGGTGAGGCAAAAAGAACAAAGGTGGAATTAGACGTTGGCAAGTGAAGTATACAATGGCATGGTAGTGTAGATTAGACTAGACTAGACATGACACCTGGGTTGAGCGTTCATTTTTTTTTTAATTTGAAATATTAAAAAGAAAAGCTTCTTAATATTATGTGATTATCTACTCAGTTTTATTATTATTATTTTGGAAAAATATCATAGAGAAATGTGCTAAACTTTGTTCTGATTTACAGGGCATTTTATGTGACTTTTTGCTCTGTGAAGGCACCAAGGGGTGTGTACTGACGTACCTGCAAAAACATCCAACACAAATAGTTTGTCAAAAATCCGCCAGTTTCACTTGCGTATATACTTAGTATTTGTGAATACCCCTAATTGTTGAAACTAACTGTCTGTACACCCGTTTCAGAACACTTCCCTTAAAACGTATCAGAGTAAGATATCAGCGGGCAGAGAACCTGTCATATACTAACTTAGATCGTTGACCGTAAAGGCTTTTTCTTTCTTTTCTGGACGAGCGATGGAATAGGCAGGGTCAGCAGAGATTGTGAGATATTCGAAAGTGAGGTTAGCAAATTACCCACGCCAGTAAACTTAAAGTATTTAATTAAAATAAAAATAAAGTCCTAAAAATTCGCAAATCTTTCATATAAGTTAGCATTGAAATTAAAGAAATGTTCTATATGGAAGTATAAATATATGCATAAATGGACACTGAGAAGGGTTTACCTTCAAGCTGGGTAGTGGCCTAAGGTGCTAGACCTTCTAGCATACAAGTCACTACAGTGTTGTGAGTTCGACTCTCACAATGCCGGGAAGAAAAGTCCTTGAAGAGATGTAACTCCAGTATCATCGAAACATATGTCGGCTTGTCTGGTTCCTGCAGCGCGTAGGTAAAAATTTTTCTCAAAAAACACATTTTCATACAATCCCGAAAATTGCTTGTAAATACCGTCGGTATTTACAGCAATAGACTACAAGTCAATAAAGCAACAAAGAGTTTAAATGTTAAAAATGGAAAAATATTCGTGCTTAATTAAGTATGAAAATTCTTTCATAGGTTTCACACCAAGTCCTAAAAATTCGCAAATCTTTCATATAAGTTAGCATTGAAATTAAAGAAATGTTCTATATGGAAGTATAAATATATGCATAAATGGACACTGAGAAGGGTTTACCTTCAAGCTGGGTAGTGGCCTAAGGTGCTAGACCTTCTAGCATACAAGTCACTACAGTGTTGTGAGTTCGACTCTCACAATGCCGGGAAGAAAAGTCCTTGAAGAGATGTAACTCCAGTATCATCGAAACATATGTCGGCTTGTCTGGTTCCTGCAGCGCGTAGGTAAATTTTTTCTCAAAAAACACATTTTCAAAAATAAAAAGTTTAAAAAAGTAAAAGTGCAAATTATCTACACATTTTCACATTATAATGAGAAACCTTCAATTGTACATGAGAAATTTTCATTTGAAAATCAGATTAGTCAATTTAAAATGAGAAAACTTCATTTCAAAATCATACTAGTCAATTTACAATAAGAAAGCTTCAGTTTAAAATGAGAAACCTTTATTTCAAAATCAGAATAGTCACTTTAAAATAAGAATAATTCATTTAAAAATAAGAAACTATCAAATTAAAATCAGATGTTAGACAAATGTTTGCCCCGTTTGTTTAATGTCTAAGTATTCTCATTCTAAGACGAAAGTTTCTTGTTTTCAAATGATGCTTTCCTATTTTGAACTGAAGTATTCTTATTTAAAAGTGACTACTCTGATTTTCAAATGAAAGTTTCTTATTTTAAACTGACGCTTTCTTATTTTAAATTGACTGACGCTTTCTTATTTTAAATTGACTGAAATTTTCTTATTTTGAGTTGAAGTTTTCTCATTTTAAATTTATAAACCTCATTTTAAAATGATATTTTCTCATTTACAACTGATAGAACTGATTTCAAATTGAAGGTTTCTTATTTTAATGCGAAAATGGTGTAGTTCCAATTGCAAATATTGCGCGGAAACTCTCTGCTGACCAAAGACGTCAAGACCCAGCTTAATCGATCCACGTGCACATCATCCAAGCGGAAGACGGCATTCATCATCAGCCAGGAACGAGAAATCCACGGCCTCTTTCTATCGGTGAACCCGTGATATTATTATTTTGTATAATATTTGTAAAAATCAATTTATATTGAAACCGAAGTTCGGATTAAGAACTCGCATATCGATTAAGTCGAAACACTAATTAGTAAAAGCGATTAAAATTAGTAAAAAATGAATTTAGCAAATATGCCTATATGGACTTAAATTGTAAATTACATCCGCTCCTTAAAGTGCCAACAAATTTTTTTTTTTGCTAATAGTAACTAATGGAATGCCCAACAACATCATACAAAAGCGCCATCTGACCATGATTGAGAAGTTAAAAATTGCGAATAGTGTTTGCAAAAAAAAATTTTTTGCAAAAATTAGAAATATCGTTTGGTAGAAGATACTATCTTTTATATATATTTAAAAAAATAGCAAAATAGGTTTGACCAATCTTGAGAAAACCAACAAAAAGTGAGGAATTTCGAAAAGTATTGATAGCTATAACTTTGAAAATAATTCGAATTTCGAAAAATTGTTATATACGTGAGCCATACTACCAACTTTCAATAAAATACATGGCCGTCGAAAAAATTATAGGTGGCTCACTTCACAATATTTTTAACTCATATTTAACTTTTATCGAAGAAAAAAACATAACATGGACAGAACATAAACAAATAATAAGTTTTAAAAATAATGGTAGTCCAGGCGACGAAGACAGAGAATCTACTGAATACGGAAGTGGTTCGGATCATAGGTTTTTTTTTGGGTTATCTTTCTGCCTTACTAGAGAAAATGAAAGGGTAAAAACAAATATGTGAAAATATGCAGACCGTTCTTGTCCGCAGCCATTTAAATTGCACTTATTCGTTTTAATTATTTCGAAAATCTTAACAGCTAGATAAATTAAAAAAAACCTATGGTCCGCGCTACTTAATTATTAATTAATTAATTAAATTAATTTTGGTCAGAAATTTGACTAGCAACTTTTTTTAAGATATTATTGTATTGTTTTTTTTTTTTTTAAACATTTGCAAATTTTATTTTTTGCCGCTTGCTACTAGTCGGTCAACTTTTGGGAAACGGCTGCGAATTTCCTCACATATCCTACGCAATCCATGTGCTAAACAAGTCAAATGAACTATTTTCGGATAAAAAACGTTAATGGCTTTTTCAGCTTTCACCATGTACGGAGCAGCATCAGTGATGAAAAGAAATATTGCCTCCTTGTTGAACTCTGATCCGAAAATGTCAACTAAATCTGCAAATAATCGAGCTATTGCTGTGTAACGCTGTTTTTATCAAAAATGTTTGCTTTGCGATTTGCTCATGGTTTGATAATACACCTATTATCACATTTGTAACATATCGGCCTGACTCGTCTGCAGTTTCGTCCATTGAGATTCATAGATATTGCTTTTTTATAGCCCTTTTGATATTATTTATAGTAAGTTCGTATAAAGTGCTGACTGTAGATCTCAAAGTGGTTTCTGATGGCAAGTCTATATCAATATATTTTTTTAAAAATGAAATATTTCATTTGCATGGGAGGTGCCACGCCCGCTTTTTCGTTTCCCCAATTTTTTTTAGAGGTGGTTTGAATCGATTTCATAAAACCCCTTGCCAAATTTCAGTGGTCTAACCTAAATACTTCCAGAGATATGGACTATGAAGTATTTCATTAGTATGGAAGGTGCCACGCCCCATTTTTGGTTAACCCCCAGTTTTATGGGTGAGAATGGTATTGTTATCCTATAGCTCTGTACCAATTTCCAGGTCCCTACCTTAAACCCTTTTAGAGATATTCACCTTGAAGAAAAATGTTTGTGTGGGAGGTGCCACGCCCCCCTAATATTTTTTTCTGATTTTATAACCTGACCTGTGCGTGGTAATAACAAACAAACCCCCCAAAGGAAGTATATGATTTGGTTCAGCTGTTTTCGAGTTTTAGCGTGACGACTGAACACCATTTCATTTATATATATATATATGTAGATTAAATTAAAATTATGAAGTAACTTTTTCTTGCATAAAAACAAACTCGATAGATAAACTTGAGTTTTCAATTGTAGCAATTTGAATCCAGCCCTCAAAATTTTTATTATATAATTTTAGAGATAATTGAAAAAAAAGTCAATTCCTTAATTTATTGTCACAAAACAGCCATTGAAATGCGACTATGACATATGGCATGAATATCCGAAAGGGTTAAAAATATAAAAAAATTCGATATGCAGATAAATTGGATTTCACCCAAATTTGGAGTTCCCTAATTGTTTTTTTTTACTTTATGGGCCGATTACACAGTGGCTGGTTAACCGATAGCCCTGGCAGCTAGTGCTCACTAGTCTATTTAACTAGTTAATTTATTTAATTATGTTAATAAATCATAATAATAATAATAATAATAATAATAATAATAATAATAATAATAATAATAATAATAATAATAATAATAACGAGATTTTAGGTGACCTTCTCTTTCCAACTTGTGGTGTGTTGCTTTTGAGTTTTCCGACAAGTTGGCGGGACCTACAGTTTTTTGCCGACTCCGAACGGCACTTGCAATGCAAATGAATTTTTTGCTGAGAAGCTTCTCATGGCAGAAATACACCCGGAGAGTTTGCCAAAACACTGCCGAGGGGCGACCCCGTTTAGAAAATTCTTTTTCTAAATAATTTTTGATGTTACTTTTGCCGGGCATCGAACTGCCACGACTTGGTGTAGAAGGCCGAACACTTAACCGCTACAACACGGCGGCCGTGAAAGAGCCGTGAAATTTCGCTTATGGCATTAGCAACATTTTTTCACAACTTTTTCAATTGTCCATGTCATTTAAAACAGTGCGAAAAGTGACATTTGTTGACATTGACCCTTGAAAATAACAGAAGAGAGATAAAACAAGTAAGGAAAGCTGTCTTCGGCTGTGCCGAAGGCTAAATACCTTTCATGAATAAGCGTCACGATTTTCACTGTTTGATCCCCAGTACAGCCTGTGTGAATTTAACTTTAGCTCATACCGAAATTATCGGAGCTATCGATTATATGGGGACGATGTGTTATATTGGTCCAATCTCATTGATTTTTAACATCGACATTCCACATTCTAAAATAGCAACATTTACGAAATTTCACGTTCCTACCGATATAATTACAGGAGTTATCTACCAAAATCCGTTTATCGGAACAATCGATTGTATGGGGGCTATATGAAATATTTATCCCATTTCAATGATTTTCAACATCGATATTTTACATATAAAGATAGCGATGCTTCCAAAATTTCGCGTTCCTATGTGTTTAATTACAGGACTTATAGCCCAAAATCCGCTTATCGGAATAATCGATTGTATGGGAGCTATGTGAAATATTTATGCCATCTCAATGATTTTCAACATCGATATTTCGCATATAAAAATAGCGATACTTCCAAAATTTCACGTTCCTACCTATATAATTACAGGAGTTATCTACCAAAATCCGTTTATCGGAACAATCGATTGTATGGGGGCTATGTGAAATATTTATCCAATCTCGATGATTTTCAACATCGATATTTCACATATAAAAATAGCAATACGTCCAAAATTTCACGTTCCTTCGTGTTTAATTACAGGAGTTATAGCCCAAAATCCGTTTATCGGAATAATCGATTGTATGGGAGCTATGTGAAATATTTATCCCATCTCTATGAGTTTCAACATCGATATTTCACATATGAAAATAGCAACACTTATAAAATTTCACGTTCCTTCGTGTTTAAATACAGGAGTTATAGCCCAAAATCCGTTTATCGGAATAATCGGTTGTATGGGAGCTATATGTTATATTGGTCCGATCTTGCTGGTTCCGACAAATGATTCCTATATTGGAAAATGGTGGCCGCATACCAAATTTCAGCCAAATATCTCAAAAACTGAGGGACTAGTTTGCGTTCAAACAGACAGACAGACAGACAGACAGACAGACAGACGGACAGACGGACAGACGGACATGGCTAAATCAACTCATCTCGTCATCCTGATCATTTCGGTATACTTATTGATGGGTCTATCTCTTCTTCTTCTCATATTTACAAACATCGGACCAAAGTTATAATACCATTTCATGTTCATGAAAGGTATAAAAACAAAAAAATAAATGAAAGAAAAAAATGATCATTGCTAGCAACATTTCACGACAAGCCAGTTGCATGTTGCCAGTGAAATTCCACCCCGAATAGCAATTGGAAGACTACTTTTAAATAAATCACCTTACTGAGTCCTTTTCGATCACTTTGGGTGATTAAAAACTGATTGATCACTTACACGATTAAAATAAGACTCGAAAACGACTCATCAGCATGCTTGAAAAATGAGTTATTGAAAATATAACAACAAAATGTAGTGCAAACAGAAGTTGATCATCGTGGGGATTGAAAAGTGATCACACTTTAATTTCCCAAACATTTTACTCTGATGCTTATGACACTATTTTTCATAACTTTTCAAATATTTATAAATAAGTTATAAATAAAAACGGCAGTTTAACTTTTTCACGGTCAGAATCAGGGTGAAGAGGTTGGCGAAAACCCTCAGGCTGAACCCTCCAAGAGGGTGCCGACCGGTAAATGGATACCACAGTGTTCCGTCTGTGATTGGGGCTTCAGTACTTGTTTCTGTAGTACCTGTCTATGCGGAAGGTATCCAGCTGAGGTCAGGAACCATAGCTATGCGCCTTGACTCTTCAATAGTCCTGGCGTATGGACATGGCTCCTGGCTATGGCCTCGAGGTAACCCTACGAAGACAGACATCTTAAAGCGGTGTGGGGGTTATTGTCGACGCATTCGATACAGACTGTTGGGGATGATGTGGTCTAGACCAGGTCAACCCGGGCAGACTGCATAGTATGAGGCGGCAATAACTAGAGCTGTCACCTCCTAATCCAGGGTGTTATGCGTCACCGTGCCCATTGGATGGTTTGCAGCCAGGAGGTCTACAACACCGGCTGTATTCGAACGGCGCCTCCTCGATACCGGGCCACCTCGGGGAGTAAGCATGGCCTTACTGCGGTATGGGGCTCTGCCGCGGCGGACGAGATAAGTTCCCCTTTCAAAGGAATTGACTGCGATGCTCGCCACGTCGAGCTAGTGGTCGTAAGACAATTATGAACAACAACAACAACAACAACAACAACAAAAAACAATCAAAGGATGATGAGAAGGAGGAGAGGGGTGTGGGAAAGGCGCGAGGTAGCGGACGACGTCCGGGACGGAGCCACTCGCTCAACCGGTACGAGGGCCTTTCGGCAGTAGAGCGCGAGCTCTTCGAAGAATTCGACAGGGACGACGACGGTCCAACAACCAGCCTCAACCTGCGAAGGCAAATCGCCGCAAGGGCAGCTCAACGAGCCCACAATGCGGACAGGCAGCGTGACGGACACGCGAATACCGCACTTGATGCGGGCAACAAATCATCGGGCAAGGAAAAACCGATACATGGAAAGGATAAATCCTGTACCAGCACAGTGGTTCCGACTGGCGGATCCAAATACAGCGGTCAGGTACCTGAAAAGAAGAGTTCGCGAGCGCGCTCACCACCCAGAACGGGAAGTGGTACGGGTCACGCACCCTATGAGCAAAGTGCCGCAAAAAAGACATATGGAGAAGTGGCAAGAGGTAACCCCCGCGAGGGGACAAAGGCGGATAACCGATCAAATGCTGATCGGGCTCAAGAGCGCCACAGAAGTAGTCGCCATTCCGAACACGGTGGTAAGTCCTCAGAAAGAAGGCACCCGTCCTCCAGCAGTTCGGAGCAACATAGCTCTCCCAGAAGGAAGAATGCGATGCCGGCGAGGTGGAGAGAGCAGGAGGTGGAGACAGATAGGGCCGGCAAGAAAAAGTCGCGGGGCAGGCCACCCATAACACCGAGCTTGGGCGAGCCAGGAGGCTGGGATGACCCAAATAGAAGGGGCCTGAGTGGGTCCGGATGCAAGTGGTACCTTCGCTACCTGCAACAAGGGAAGACCCCTGAAGTAGCTAGGCAGAAAGCTTACCTTCACATGGATGTAAGCAAACAGGCAGCACCACAAGGATCAGGCAGAAGCAGTGGTCAAGGTGGGAGAGTTGAGGACAGACCAGGTGGCCCGCAGCCTGCTAGCGCAACTGGGCGCGTCAGCGGGACGTCTGCGGGAACAAGTACCACCGCGGCCGAGAAACGAAGAGGTGGGCAGAGCACACCGGAAGAGACACCAAACTCGAAGAGGCATATGTCTAAGCAGCAGGCACCGACTAGGACTGCGACCACTAGGGTGCGAGAGGCTCCGGCTGGGCCGGGGTCCGCGAGGGATGGGCCGAGACAGCAGAGCTACTCGGATGCCGCCAGAAGCATACGAATGGCTGTGCTGTCTAGGGACTATCCGGCGGGGGCTCTGACCCAGGAGGACCTCTCCAGGCTGCAAGAGGTGATAATGGAGGAGATAGTGCGAGAGTTCAGAGCAGGGACGAACACCGGCGTATCCTTCATGGGAGTGTTCTTTAGGCCGGGAATATTACTGGTAGACTGCTTCGACGAACACTCTGCAGAGTGGCTGGCTAGGACTATCCCCAGCCTACGAGGATGGTCAGGACCGCCCCTCGACACTAGGAGGGGGGACGATATACCGCCGACGCACACCGTCACGATATTCCTCCCAAGAAGTGCCGAGTGGGAAACGGAGTTTGTTCTGGACCTCATTGGGGGCCAGAACGTGGGACTCAACACCAGACTCTGGCGGGTATTCGGAAGGACCATTGAGGATGGGGGACTGAGGCTGAACGTGGCCATCGATGACGAGTCATTCGGGGTCATCAGGAGGGCATCCTTCCGACTATTTTATAGGTTCAGCCCCATCCCCGTAAAACCCTGGAAGCAGAAAGCTCCAGGTAATACAAATGCTGCGGAAGAGGAAGGCGAAACCGTGGAAGGCGGGGCTACTGAAGTAGCGGTTGAGGCACCCGCACAGGCTGCAAATACCGGCGTGGCCACTGAGGAGCCCAACACGGGCGCGGAGGCGGCCAGTGCGGGAACTGGGACACAGGACCTGCTGGAGGGCATGGACTTCCAGAACCTGGACCTGGAAAGTAAAGAGGGTGACGACGCGCGGCTGTCCGATGAGGACGAGCCGATGGTCGACAAGCAATGATGGGCCCCAACACCATGAACGTGGCCCAGATAAATCTCCACCATGCAAAGGCGGCCTCGGCTGTCCTTGCGCATAAATTCGCCTCGGAGGATCTGGGCATAGCGCTCATTCAAGAGCCGTACACCGTGAAGGGGCACATCAGAGGACTGAAAGACCGGAAGAATGAGGTAGTATGGGATCTTTCTCAGGAAAGACCCAGAGCGTGCATAATGATAAAGAAAGGTATTAACTATTTCTGCATTACAGAGTACATGGGAAGAGACCTAGTGGCACTGCAGGCAACAATGAGCACGGGAAGACGAACCGTGAACATTGTATTTGCTGCGGCCTACTTTGCGGGAGACGGCGACATCCCGCCTGCGAACGTGACAAAATTGGTGGACTATTGCAGGAGGGCACGACTTCCGCTAGTCATGGGTTGCGATGCTAATGCCCACAATGAGATATGGGGGAGCACAGATACGAACGTAAGGGGTGAGTACCTTCTCGAATATATAATAAGTAACGACCTAAGTATTTTTAACGTGGGGAATACACCCACCTTCGTAACTAGGGTCAGAGCTGAGGTACTAGATATAACTCTAGGTAACAATCTGTCTGATGACCTGATCTCGAGATGGAGAGTTTCTACTGAACCCTCCCTCTCGGATCATCGCATCATACAATTTAACATAGGGGCAAACATAGTACCAAAGGAACCGACTAGGAACCCCAGGAGAACTAACTGGGAATCCTTTAAACAGAGAATTGAGGAAAACCTTCCAGGTCTGGGAGGGAACGACAGGGGAACAAGCAGTTTGGAATTAGAAGTTAGAGTAAATGGGCTAAACAGCATCGTGATCGAAGCCTTTAACTCTAGTTGTCGGGAATCCAGGGGGACAAAATACAAGACCCCCTGGTGGTCAAAAAAGCTCTCTGATTTGCGGAGCAAGGTGCGGAAGATGTTCAATAGAGCAAGGCGCACTGGCCACTGGGAGGAGTACTCGACGCTTCTAACTGAGTACAATAAAGAAATAAGAAGTTCCAAACGAAGTAGCTTCAGGAACTTCTGTGAGAAAATAGAATCCACTCCAGAGGCCGCTAGGCTCCACAAAGCCATGGCCAAGGAACAAGTGGACACAAAGATGGCGCTGAAACTCCCCACCGGGGAGTTTACATGCACAGAGGAAGAAAGAGCAAGAGCTCTTCTGGACGCTCACTTTCCGGAAGCATCCACGGACCTAGAGGAGGCGGAGCCTCACTGGAGGAGACCCACACGACAAGACTGGCACCTGTCAAGAACTCTGTTCTCTCAGGGTGCAGTTAAGTGGGCTATATCCTCCTTTGATAGCTACAAATCCCCTGGGGTGGATGGCATATATCCGGCATTCCTGCAGCAAGGGGAAGCTCTGATCCCATATCTGTCGGGCATCATGAGGGACAGCTTAGCACTAGCCTACATACCGACAATATGGAGACGAGCAAAAGTGGTATTTCTACCAAAAGTAGGAAAAAAGGATTACTCTATAGCGAAATCCTTCAGACCCATCAGTCTAACCTCCTTCGTCCTTAAGACAATGGAGAAAATAGTTGATCACGAGATCAGATCGAACGCTCTAAGGCACGTGCCTTTACATGCAGGTCAGCACGCATACAGAGCGGGGAGATCGACGGATACAGCCCTATACCAGCTGTCCGAGGAAATCAACAACGCGTTCGACTGCGGAGAGGTGGTATTATGCGCCTTCTTAGACATAGAGGGGGCCTTCGACAACACGTCTCACGACAGTGTGGGTCGGGCATTGGAGAGAAAGGGAGTTCAGGGACCCATAATACGATGGATAAGGGCCCTGCTCAAAACAAGACTAGCGGAAACCCAGGTCGGTGACCGCACGGTTCAAATTCGAACCACGAGGGGTTGTCCGCAAGGGGGGGTCCTATCACCCCTCCTGTGGAGCATAGTGGTAGATGAACTGCTGGATGTACTAACCCAAAACGGCATCAGATGTCAAGGTTATGCGGACGACATAGTAATCATAGCAAGAGGCAAATTCGAGAGCACTCTATGTGACATAGTACAGAGGGGACTAAACCTCACCAAGGAATGGAGTGCGGGGGTGGGCCTCAACATAAACGCCAGTAAAACGGCCATAATCCCATTCACAAGAAGAAGATCCCTTCCGGGACTGAGAACTATCGCACTAGGCGGGGAACACCTGGTGGCTGTTTCCGAAGTAAAGTACCTAGGGGTCACCTTTGACTCCAAGCTACTATGGAGGAAACACATTGATAACACGACAGCGAAAGCCACCAGGGCAATAATGGTGTGCAGAAGAATTGCAGGAAAATCCTGGGGTTGCAGCCCCAAGATGCTGACCTGGATGTACGCCGCCATAGTCAAACCTGCAATAACATACGGAGCGGTGGCATGGGCACCCAGATCGGCCTTAGGCACAGTGAGGAAATCACTCACTAAAATCCAGCGTCTGGCCTGCGTATGTATAACGGGAGCCATGCGTACATGCCCGACGGCGGCAATGGAGGTGCTGCTTGATCTGAGTCCCCTGCACACAGTGATCGAACAGGTAGCCAAACGTACCTTGCTAAACATAGCAAGGGAAGGAACTGGCAGAGGAAAAGTCATCTCGTCTACTGGAGCGGACAAACTGAGGAAACAACTCCCGATATGTCAGCTCCCTAGGGATGACATCGCTAAAACAACGAGATTCGAAAAAAGATTTAGGATAGAACTAGGTGACAAGACCACCTGGGACGCCTCCAAAGTGGAAAGATTCCACCAAGACAAACATCTGGTATGGTACACTGACGGGTCAAAGACACCCGAAGGGATCGGAGCGGGAATAACAGGTCCCCGCGTAAACGAGTCAATACCCCTTGGAGAGTACCCAAGTATATTTCAGGCGGAAGTAGCTGCGATAAGCATATGTGCCCACATAAATCTGCAGCGCGGCTACTTTAAGGAAAACATAACGATATTAAGCGACAGCCAGGCGGCAATTAAAGCCATCTGGGCCAGTGAGATAAGATCAAAACTAGTACTCGAGTGCGTCGACAGGCTGAACGAGTTGGCGTCTCGAAACAGGGTATGGCTGGTGTGGGTCCCGGGTCATGCCGGCGTGGAGGGAAATGAGCGAGCTGACCAACTTGCTCGTGTAGCGGCGGCAACGAAGCCCATAGGCCCGGAACCTTTCCTGGGCATCGGCCCTCACACCATAAGCGATATACTGAGAAAGGAAGAGCTAGTTTTGAGAGAGGAGAACTGGCGGCAGACCACTGGGCTGCGTCAGGCGAAGGTAATGATGGGTGGGTACAACGCTAAGCGATTCGAAGCTGTAATCGGCCTATCCAAGAATAATCTTAGAACCATCACAGGAATTCTTACAGGGCACTGCAGGTTAAAGGCCCATATGCACAGACTGGGCATCGCGTCCAGCAGCCTGTGCCGTTTCTGTGATTATGAGGACGAAACCGCGGAGCACATAGTGTGCAAATGTGACGCTATCTCTAGGAGCAGGCTAAGGATCCTTGGGTCCACAACCCTAGAGGGCAAGCACATACATCAACTAGGGCCGACCCCGATTCTGGAGTTCCTGACGGCGATCGGCCTGCTAGATGTGCTTTGAGTACATGAGGGCACAATAGATCACAAGGTCGCAGTGCGCTTCCTCTACAACTATTATTATTATTATTATCAGGGTGAAGAGAAGGTGTTTTGACAGTGCTTAATAGTGTGCCCAAGAATCTGGCATTTCTTAAAACGCATTGGGTTGGGGAAATATGGATGGAAGGAAAGTATTCTCCAAACAACTTCAAATTTTTCTGGTAGGGTGTACTTAATAAATGTAATTAAAATAGCACCAGTGAGTTCCGTTCACGGGTAGCCTTATTAATGTAATTCATGTGCTGCAATCACCCCACTTTCTTTGACGCCATCAACGATGTCATCTTCAGAAAGGCGACCGAGGAAAGGTGCAGAGATGGTACCTTTAACGCAGTTGAGAGTTTCGTGAAGATTGACCTTAATTTTGGTGACACCAGGAAGATATGTACTGTCGGCGATGATTTGATTTTTAATCAGAAGCAAATAGCTCCCATCGCGAAGTTTGGTACACTGAACCAAAAACGTACATGTTTTTTACGAACAAAGTTTCATAGAAGTACATGCTGATATTTCTTAGAATAAAAGAAAAAATTCATAGATTCTAAGAAAATTTTCTTACAATTTATGAATGAATTCATGCTTTCTGTGGATTTGTTTACATATTTTAAGAAACAGTTCTTATATTCTAAGAAATACTCGTAAATTTCTATGAAAAAGTTCTTTGGAGAGGTTTTAACGAACAATTCTTAAAATCTATGTACTTTTTCATTGGATACACGAACTTTTTTGGTTCAGTGTAATTTTGTTAAGTTCTTTACTAATAGCTTGTAATAGTTTGTAAATGGCAAGGCAGAAGAACGCTGTTAGCAAATTTTGTATCTACTTTTAGTTCGAACCATTGTTAAATAAAACCACTGTTGCGGCGAGACGACTTCAATTAAAAAACACAATTTTTAAGCTGACTCACAAATTACTTTTGTAACAATTTATTAATAAATTTGCAATGTCTTTGCGCTTTAAAAAATATTTGTGTACTTGTCGTCTATTTGACATTTGTTCACTCAAGAAAAAAGAAAAATTCAGGACCGTTACGGTCTTTTATACATTGAAACTGGTATTTTTTGTTTGTGTACTGAACAGTAATGAATTTATACGTGTACATATGTATGATACAAATTGCTGAATTTCTCAAAGAGAGTATACATATGAGTTGTGCAAGTACAAGATAAATTACAGGTAACTAAGAATAGGTAATAATTTAATTTGTTTGATATTTAGCGGCAACATTCTCCCCCTTGCAAACGAGTTCAGGCTGATGAGAGTTGCTTATGTAGAGTTGACGTCTAAAACGGCCACTTTTGGTATGGGCCTTTGCAGCGTAGTTCTCTGGGTTTTAATCGTCACTCGACGTACTTGATCGTCTTTCGCTTTGATGACCTCAGTTATCATGCCTTTTGGCCAGGAGTTACGCGGCAGAGCGTCGTCTACTATTACAACAACATCGCCGACTTGTACTGGTGGGCGCTTGTTGAACCATTTTGCTCTTCGTTGCGCGTACTCCCGCGTCCATCTTTTCCAAAACATATTAGCAAACTCTTGCGTTCTATGCCAGCGCTGCCGTAGATCATAATTTTCATCAAAAACTGGTTTATGGCCGTCTGTTGAGCCAAGTAATAGGTGATTTGGTGTTAGTGCGTCGTCATCTACACTCCCGAGCGACACAAATGTAAGAGGCCGAGAGTTGATGATTAGCTCGACTTCACACAGTGCACTTCGAAGCGTTTCGTCGTTGAATTTAAACGACGGGTAGATTGCATTTAGCACTACTTTAACTGAGCGCACCAATCGCTCCCAAGCGCCGCCCATGTGTGGTGCAGCTGGTGGGTTGAACCGCCAATTGATATCGTCATATTTTGCCTGCGCGCTTTCAATGATTTTTGACTCAAGGTTCAGAGAGTTTTCAGCAGCTCTAAAATTAGTTCCATTATCTGTGTAAATTTCGCGTGGTCTTCCGCGCCTTGAAATAAAATTTTGAATGCACAATATGCACGAGGCTACATCGAGGCTGTGCGCGATTTCCAAATGGACGGCGCGAATAGTCAAACAAGTGAATAGGACGCCCCATCTCTTTTCTCTGTGTCTTCCTACAGATACGTATATTGGCCCAAAAAGATCTATTCCGACGAAGGTAAAAGGGCGTTCGAAGCTCGCTAAACGTGCGGCTGGTAGTGGCGCCATTTGCTGAGTACCTGGCTTAGCGCGTTCGTTCTTACATCGCTGGCACAATCGTCTTACTTTGCGGTAGAGCACACGAAGTCGAGGAATGTAGTACCTTTCTCGAATTGAGTTTATAGTGGCCTCGTGAAACTGGTGATGATTTTTCAGATGATGGTGATTGACTATTAAGAACGTAACGTACTGCTTACATGGAAGAATGATAGTGTTACCAGAGCTCAGACTTTCAGCTATTCCTCTTGTTCGTAGTATGTCGTCCTCGTCTACGTAAATATTTAAAGATATTAGTTTACTGTCGTTTTCGATTATCTTACCAGTCCTGAGGGTTTGTATTTCCTGATGATATTCACTTAGCTGCGCTTCGCGTATAAGAACTTGTTTGGCTTTCAGAGTTGCTTCGTATTCCGTGAGGCGTACCACGCTTTTGTTTATCGCCGCCTTCAGTTTCGTTATGAATGTGATTACCTTTGCCATTACTCGATATAAACGCCGCCAACTTGAAAATTTTTCTGCATCGATGATGCGCTGTGTAGCGGAATATTTAGTGGTATGTAAAACGTAATTACGTAGCTCAGTGGGCTCTGCCGAACCCAAGTCTTCGCATATTGGCCACATTGATGGATCGAGCGACAGGAACTTGGGCCCGTATACCCAGAACTCGGAGCTGTGCTGCACGTTGAACTTCGTAGCCAGATCAGCGAAGTTGCCAACCTTACACCTATTACCGCCGCTTGTAGTTCTAGCCTTGGTATCGATACGGGTTTCAGTGGGGCAACCTTTGATTTGGCGGCGACTATAATGGTATCGACTTTGCTTCCTATCTGAGTGCGTATATAAAAGATGGCTGAGTACGCGTATTCGCCTGCATCTACGAACGTATGGATTTGGTTGAGCTCCGATCTTGTTAGTATTGGCGAGTAGCACCGCGGAATCGTTGTGTTTGATATGGTCGGTAATAAAGTATTCCAAAAGCACCACTGATGCAGCTGGTGTGACAGCGCGTCATCCCACCCGATGCTTGATCGCCAAACGTCTTGCATCAAAATTTTTAGTCCAATGGTGTAGTTCGATAGAAACCCTAGGGGGTCGAAAATCGACATCAATGTTTGGAGCACTTCCCTCTTAGTCGGTACCAACTCGCTTTGCAGGATGTCGCGACTCATTTTAGAGAATCTTCATATAAATTTGAAGACATCATTATTTGGATCCCAATACAAACCCAATATTTTTTCTGTGTGGCCCATGCCCTTCGGGATTAGGGTTTCCGCAGCTTCTTCTCCGAGCTCTTTGAGGACAATATGCGAATTCGACATCCAGTTACGAATATGAAAGCCGGTGTTGGCGTGAATGTTTTTAACCTGTGTCGCGAGTTCCGCCGCTTCCTCTTCCGTATCGACGCTGTCAATGAAATCATCCACGTAGTGGAACTTTTGTATGGATTCGACCGCTCGTGGATATATATGCTCATATTTCTTGGCGTTTGTATCGCGAACGAAGTGTGCGATACATGGCGCACAGCTAACGCCGAACGTTAACGCTTTCATTACAAATACATCGGGATTTCTCAACTCCTCGTGATTGTCGCTCCATAAAAAGCGCTGCGCATGCATGTCGGCGTCCCTGACTTTTATATGGTGGAACATTTCGGCTATGTCTCCACATATAGCCACTTGCCCCGTCCTAAAGGCGATTAAGACATCGGTAAGGGAGTTCAGTAGGTCCGGGTCGCTGACGACCAAATCGTTGAGAGCGACGCCGTTGGTCTTCGCGGCAGCATCCCAAACAAGCCGAACCTTTCCGGGCTTATTAGGATTGAGGGCGATAAATATAGGCAAATACCACACCCGATCTTTTGATTGGTGTATCTCTACCGGCGACAGTTTTTTTGCATAGTTCTTGGCCAGCAAGTTATTTATTTGTTCTTGCATGCTTTTTCGTAGCTTCGCATCTTTGGCCAACTTCTTTTGCATACAGACGAAACGTTTAAGAGCGGTGTCGAAGCTGTCGGGAAGCTTTTCTATGTCGCGCTTCCATAGTAGGCCGATTTCATAATTTGTGTTAACTTGCCGACAAGTGGAATTCAGTATTTCGAGCGCTCTTTGATCTTCGAATGACATAAGCTTTTTTGGTTGTGAGTTTTCGATATTAAAATACTCTTTTACCTCTTCATGAAGGTTTTCATATTTTTTCTGACAGTCGCAAAGATGTATATTCAACTCGCGCCTGCCTGGATTAGTGTCGACGGCTCCTTGTAAAGCCCATCCTAAGCGACACTTGGTGGCAATCGGTTCGCGCCAACCGCCCTCTCGGATTTTAGTTGGTACAGCTAGCTTCCAACAGTTGGCACCAATGAGTATAGTTGGTTTTACATTTTTATACGATGCGATTGGAAGCCCACGTAAGTATGGGTACTTTTGCTGAATTTGCTCCATGCTGAGTGACTGACTAGGTAATCCAAGCTGTCGAACAGTATGCACTTCGTTTATATTGTATTTGGCGCCATTGTGTAAGTTAGATATTTCTATTGTTGTTCTAATCGAAACAACATGAAGCTTCTTCTACCATATCTGTATGTGTATTTACCAGCTGTTTGTTTGTTGATAGTGACGACGATTGAACCAGAGCCGCGCTTTTATGCAGCAGTGCATGATGCTTTGACTTGCAGTTATCGGTACCACACTCTCTATTAAAGATACACTTGCGACGGTGGGCGTTGAGACATTGGCGGCATAATTTATTTTCTTTTACCACCTACCATTTGCGCTCTAAACTTAACTTTTTAAATTCGTCACAGTTCTGGATTTTATGGTTATCTTGTTTACATGCAAGGCACAGTGTCTTGCTATGGTCGACCTTTAGCAAGGCTTTTGAATGCGTATTAATGGAAGCGCTCTTTTTAGAAACGCATGGTGGAACATCTTTACTTGCTGGTTCAGCGATTATGTAAATCCAGTCGCTGAATGCCTTAATGACGGGTACGCGTTCGTCGCGTGAATGCATAGCCCAATTCAATTTATGCTGATTTGGGAGCTTATCGACAAATTCCTGCACTAACATGGGGTTATTTAAATGTGCTTGCATTTTACAAGCTTCCATTGTGGAGCAAATGTTTCGTACACTTAAAGCAAGTTCTATGAAGCTCTCGAGCTTTTCCCTTGGCGGTGGAATACGTCTTGCTTTCTCGATTAGAGAATCTAAGATATGCTCTGGCCGGCCGAAACACATTCTTAAGGTTTGGATGATTTCCGGCACCATTGATGGCAAAAGTAGTTTGCAACGAACCATCTCCAATGCCTTGCCTTTGAGACTCTTTTGCAAGCTCATGAGATTTTCGGCATTTGTGTAACCCGCAACTTCAGTGCTATACTCATAATTGCTTATAAAAAGCGGCCAGTCATCGGGACTGCCATTAAAGCTCGGCAAGTCTCTAGGGATAACCTGTCTGGCTGCAAGTTGAGAGGGGGTTGGAGTAGTTGTGTTGAGCGTATTTCCGCTCAGCGAGGGGCCGCTTTGACTCAAGAGGTCGTATTTCCTTTGCAAGTACTTTTGCTCGATTTTCTTTTCTTCCTCTAATAGCTCTAACTGTAGCATATGTTGCTGTAGATAGCCTTCGTGGTCATTAGATGTGGCGGCAACACCTGCTGGTTGTAATGCAATTAAATGTTGCGCAGCTTGTTGGCCACTGGCCGTGTATAATGTTGCTGCGCGTGCCGGTGTTGAATTTCGCTCAACATGTTGCTGGACTTGTTGGACTGTATACATTGCAGTTGGCCCGCGCAAAATGTTTTGGCGAACGTTAATATTTCCGACCGGTATATGTGATGTTGGGGGTAATACGGTGGGGGTCGCACGGTGAGCCATAGAAGTTACGACAGTTGAACTCATTGTTGGGCCCATAGAGGTTAACATGCTACTTACCAAAGACGACTTCAATTAAAAAACACAATTTTTAAACTGACTCACAAATTACTTTTGTAACAATTTATTAATAAATTTGCAATGTCTTCGCGCTTTAAAAAATATTTGTGTACTTGTCGTCTATTTGACATTTGTTCAATCAAGAACAAGTAAGGAAAGCTGTCTTCGGCTGTGCCGAAGGCTAAATACCTTTCATGAATAAGCGTCACGATTTTCACTGTTTGATCCCCAGTACAGCCTGTGTGAATTTAACTTTAGCTCATACCGAAATTAGCGGAGCTATCGATTATATGGGGACGATGTGTTATATTGGTCCAATCTCATTGATTTTTAACATCGACATTCCACATTCTAAAATAGCAACATTTACGAAATTTCACGTTCCTACCGATATAATTACAGGAGTTATCTACCAAAATCCGTTTATCGGAACAATCGATTGTATGGGGGCTATGTGAAATATTTATCCCATTTCAATGATTTTCAACATCGATATTTTACATATAAAGATAGCGATGCTTCCAAAATTTCGCGTTCCTATGTGTTTAATTACAGGACTTATAGCCCAAAATCCGCTTATCGGAATAATCGATTGTATGGGAGCTATGTGAAATATTTATGCCATCTCAATGATTTTCAACATCGATATTTCGCATATAAAAATAGCGATACTTCCAAAATTTCACGTTCCTACCTATATAATTACAGGAGTTATCTACCAAAATCCGTTTATCGTAACAATCGATTGTATGGGGGCTATGTGAAATATTTATCCAATCTCGATGATTTTCAACATCGATATTTCACATATAAAAATAGCAATACGTCCAAAATTTCACGTTCCTTCGTGTTTAATTACAGGAGTTATAGCCCAAAATCCGTTTATCGGAATAATCGATTGTATGGGAGCTATGTGAAATATTTATCCCATCTCTATGAGTTTCAACATCGATATTTCACATATAAAAATAGCAATACTTACAAAATTTCACGTTCCTACGTGTTTAATTACAGGAGTTATAGCCCAAAATCCGTTTATCGGAATAATCGATTGTATGGGAGCTATGTGAAATATTTATCCCATCTCTATGATTTTCAGCATCGATATTTCACATATGAAAATAGCAACACTTATAAAATTTCACGTTCCTTCGTGTTTAAATACAGGAGTTATAGCCCAAAATCCGTTTATCGGAATAATCGGTTGTATGGGAGCTATATGTTATATTGGTCCGATCTTGCTGGTTCCGACAAATGATTCCTATATTGGAAAATGGTGGCCGCATACCAAATTTCAGCCAAATATCTCAAAAACTGAGGGACTAGTTTGCGTTCAAACAGACAGACAGACAGACAGACAGACGGACAGACGGACAGACGGACAGACGGACATGGCTAAATCAACTCATCTCGTCATCCTGATCATTTCGGTATACTTATTGATGGGTCTATCTCTTCTTCTTCTCATATTTACAAACATCGGACCAAAGTTATAATACCATTTCATGTTCATGAAAGGTATAAAAAGAAAAATTCAGGACCGTTACGGTCTTTTATACATTGAAACTGGTATTTTTTGTTTGTGTACTGAACAGTAATGAATTTATACGTGTACATATGTATGATACAAATTGCTGAATTTCTCAAAGAGAGTATACATATGAGTTGTGCAAGTACAAGATAAATTACAGGGAACTAAGAATAAGTAATAATTTAATTTGTTTGATATTTAGCGGCAACAACCACTTTACTATTAAAAAATGATTTAAAAATTTGTAAGGGGCCTGCCTATTTTTCCCCTTCTTGTAAATTACTTTGGCCTGTAGTCATGCCAAAATTAAATATGATTTAAGTTAGTGAAAGCATTTTTGACATATAGCATATACAAAGTTGCATCAAAAAGCTTTAACTAACTTAAAATCATACTTAATTTTATTTTCTTACACGATGGAGACCGAAGATATAGGTGTCGTTCTTTTCTTGAAAGAAATTTGAAATGCGATAAGAAAACGATTTGAAAATGTTTGGAAATACGACTAAAAAAGATTAAAAAACGATCATAAAATGATTTTAACAAGAGTCGAATAAGAGTCAAAACTGATCATAAAATAAATAGAAAACGACTGAAAAATTGCCGCAAATGATTGTAGCAAGAGTCGAAAAAGAGTCAAAAGTGATCGTAAAAGGCTTGTCAAGAGGAGCCGCGGGCATGGTACATTTTTCTACCGACAAAAGAGTCTTTTATGATCAGAAAGTGAGCTCATTTATGATTGTTTTAATCGCGTAGAAGACTCGAAATAGACTCGAATATGATAAACAATTTCATAAAATGCTGGGTGGGACGGCTTTGATGATAGTACTTGGCTTAAGGGGCATAATCGTGAACAGATGTTTCGACCTGCGAAATTTTTCAATAAAAATAGTCTGAGGGCCGTTTTCTCGAGGTGCCGTTAACGTCAAAGTTCATTGTCAATTTCATTAGCCCTTTTGACACTAGGATGGTCCAGGTCTGGATTCTTTAACTGTGGGTTTTGAAATTTAAAAATGTTTATCATTTAAAATGTGTGGGAAAGAAGTGTACATTTCAGACAGTTAGTGAATGAAGGGCTTGGCCTATACATTTATAATGAGCGTTAAAGTTAATTGCTGTATCACGGAAATGCTCTGTGCTCTTAAATCCGACCACGCACTAACATTTGTGTACACGGACAAATCGGTTTACAATTGTTCAAAAAGGACCAAAACTTTTTACTGTGTACTGCATATTAAATAGTTTCAATGGGAAAATAGCCAACTCATTACCTGCAGACCCAATAGTTCAATACCCATTTTATGTGTGATGTCGCAGCGATTTTCAGCCTAATTTGAATTTATTTCACACATAAAATTGGTATTTCGCGTTAGGGATTTTGATTTTGAGGATTCTGAGTTTGGGGTTTTTGTTTTAGGGGATTTTAATTTGGGGGAATTTGACTTTGGGGATTATGTTTTTGAGGATAATGTGGTGCACCCTAGGAAATAGCGATTCAATTGTTTGATGAGAAAAACTGTTAGCCTATTAATATATAGACTCTTTAAGATTATGGCCTAAAGCTAAGCCAATCTATACATGTATTTAGCATTTAGAGTAGTTAGATATATTTCTCAAAATTATCGTAATACTTACCTTTCTTCCGTTTTTTCAACTCAGCCTCCTGTTCATCAACAGCAGCTCCCAGCAATGTAAAAATGATTCCGGCTTGGGAATTTACACCAACAGCCGTAACAACCATTTTACCACTTCCCTCCATAACATGTGTACCCGAAAGGACCATGGGATCCACATCAATGCCCTTCTTAACGTGATCGGATTCTCCGGTTAATGATGACTCGTCAACCTTAAATTAAGAAATGATGGAATATAAAAAATAAAAATAGTACTGTTGAAGCCAAAGGGCTTGCAATAGGTTGGCGGTCACATTGCAGCCGTTTGATTCAAAGCTACATTGTGCTGGGCAAAGTACCGGTAAGAATTTTAGTACGCAGTGAGAGACAACGATTATCGGCCTGAGTAAAGAGTCTTTGGATAACCACCAACCGCTGCCCTTCAAGGCATCACCGTGTATTTTCGTACAGGTAAACTGTAAACTGTGGTCACAGACCTTTTCTTTTTTCTTAAGATATACCGTATATACTCTCACATATCGTCCCGTTTCTGCCTTAACCTCGTATCTACAAAAAAGTAATATTTTAGAAAACGAAGGAACTCAACTGAAATTCTCAAGTGTTGCATATTAAAAATGTAGATACGAGGTAATGGATCGTACAAAATACCTCGAAGGTTTATATATATTCGGATTCGATGTCTTAAGGACATTTCCATATAAAAAACCTTTATGTCGACTTGAACCATTATCATTTTACGCACACGCCTCTGTACAGCAAAAAAGAAGGATAGTTTGACGTCGAGAAGCTGCGGACGATACAGACAGCTGATAATTTCTCCACTCAACTCTCACAACTACAGTCGGAAATCAATCCTCGAGGATATTGAGATGCTGGCTTACAGGAACGATGACCTTAAATTCTATGAAAAGATCCGGCGGATGACGGAAGGTTTGAAGACCGGGGAAAGTTCCTGCAGGGACAATAATGGTTATCTGGTTACCAACTTACGGAGCGTACTTAAATTATGGAGGAAATTGCAAAGGGAGACGTCAAACCCGATACCCCAATCCCTGACCATAAAAAATCGTCCCACCAATGGACTATGATGAATTGGGGATAGCTATATTCCGGCTCAGACGAGTGCATGCTTTCAGATTGGAATTTATGTGTACCCTGCCCAATCCACAAGAAAAGCGATCCCGCTACCGGCACCAGTCTTCTTAAATTCGAATATAAGGTTCTTTCTAGCGTATTGTATGAAAGACTGAAGCCCATTGTAGACAACTGATTGGACAGTGTGGTTTTAGCCCTGGTAATTGTACCATCGACTAGATTTTCCTATCCTGGAGAATTGCCATGAACAGTGCCGGATTAACCCTAAGGCAGAATAGGCAACTGCCTATAGGCCCGCATAGACCCGGGGCCTCGTCCACCCACACAAAATTCTAATGTACGAAAACTTTATTTGAAAACTGTTATGAAATTTCCCAACAACAATGTTAAAGCAATTCACGATTAATATCGCATGATAGTCCGATCAAAATAAACATTTGAAAAAACATTATTTTCCACAGAGCCAAATTTTAGTAGAGAGCTGAGATTCGCCGTCAAAAAGAAAACTTCAAAAGTGCCCATCGATCCCATGTGTGTTAAAAAAGTTATTCGGGGTCAAAGACAAAATTTGAGGTTCTAAAGATTTTTCTCGAAAACGGTAAGTTTTTTCGAAAAATTTCCTGAGACCGAGTTGTAGAACTCTCTACAAATATGGTCTTGACATGTTTCTCTAAGAGCAACCAGTTCTGACATATCGCGATTGTAAAGTTTGCTCTGGAAAATATATGCCACCTACAGACTTTTCAGTATTTTTCCCGAAAACTTTAGTATGCCTAGAAAAATTTTCACTTACCGTTTATTTCTCACAAAGGTTCTCATCGACAATGAAAATAGTTGTTTTTGTAAAGCCCCTAGATTTCAAGCTAGGTCCACCTTTCCTCCATGAATAATATAAAAAATACTAGTCTGGTAAATTTAATTTATCTTGTATAGAAAAAAGTTCCACAGATCCAATTTTTTGTCAGGAGCCTAGTTTCACCCCAGGAAGAAAACTGCAAAAATCCCCATCGATCCTATTTGGCATAAAAAAGTTACTCGGGGACAAAAAAAAAGAAATTTCCAAGCAGGAGGGGTTTTTTTTAATTTTTCTCGACTTTTGCCCCAAATAACTTTTTTATTTTTAAGCTCTCTACAAAAATTTCGCTCTGTGGGAATTTTTGTTATACAAGATAACTCCATTTTCCGAAACTACTATTTTTGGATATTATGGATGGAGAAAAGGCGGCTCTAACTCGAGAACTATAGGCTTTACAAAATAAGTATTTTCATTGTCGATGGGGAACTTCGTGACAAATCAACGGTAAACGCACACTAAAGTTTTCGAGAAAGATCCTGAGAAGTCCGTACGTGGCATATACATATGTATTTTCATATAAGTTCGACCACTTCGATAAGGGGATGTCAGTTTACGAAAGTAAGCATGACATAAATAACTACCAATAAGCCGCCGCAGATTATGATTGACCGTCGAAAAAGCTATAGGTGTATTCACCACAATCAATGCCAACATGTTACTTTGCTGTCAAATATACCATTTTATCCATATGGTTTCTTCAAAAAATGCATTGCATGCCCGCAGGATTTTTGCATATGGCCACCGAAGGTGTTTTCCGGCCCTGGCCATGAATACCACTGCCTTCTCTGGACTGGATAAAGAAGCGAAAAAAGTGGGTCTTGTGGTCAAGAATGATAAGACTAATTATTTCTATATAGATGATTCCGATCGTTTCGTTAATTATTATGTGGGTAATTTAAGCTCATCCGATCTAATGAGTTTTTAATGTAAATAAAACGAGTTTATTCCACTATATTGCTCAACCTTTCGCCAACTTCCTTGGATTCCTCAGGAGCGATTTTATTTATTTTTTTCACATACATAAAAATATACAAAAACAACATTAATTGTTAATATGAACACATGGAGACGTTATTACGTACAGAAATATAATTATTTAAAGCATTTTACTTACATTTACGTTACTACCTTCAAAAAAGTTTAAAAGTTAAAAACAATTGAAAAAAAATTTTTTTGGATAAAACGATACCATCTACCGTGGTACACTTGTCATACTAAAAACTAAATTATTAAATACATAACAGATAGGCACCCGAAATGTTATCTGTGTCTTCCTTCTTTTTTATAGTTTTGTCTCTGTTTTGCATAATTCGCAGGCTTTCTAGTGTGTACCTTGTTCTTGGTTCTTTGTCAATTATTTTCGCGTTAGAAAAGTCAGCTGTGTGATTATATGCTATTGCTGAGACAAAGCTGTGCCTTGTTTCTGTTTCCTAACGTTGGCACTGTGCTCGGCAAGTCGTATGTTAAGCGGGCGCCTGGTCGTGTCAATATAAATTGTGTTGCAATTTTCTTCGTTATTTCCTTTGCAATTTATTTGGTACACTACGGTGTTTTGTTATTCTTTGTTTTTTTGGGGTTTTTGTTCTTGTGAAACATCTTGACAGTGTGTGGTTTGATCTGTACGCTATGGTGATGTTTTCTTTTTTGATTATGTGATGTGCTAAGTTTTCTGTTAGCCTGGGAATATGTGTGACACTATGGTATTGCTTTGTTTCGTTGTTTGTTGTTGTTGCAGAATGATCCCCAAAGGTTTTACACTTGATGGATTTTTTGTTGTATTAAAAAAAAAAAAAAAAAAAAACTAATGGCGGCGATATACCAACAGGTTATCATAACCTCTAACGAGATTTTTGCCCAGCTTCTCTTTCCAACTTGTGGTGTGTTGCTTTAGAGTTTTTCCTACAAGTTGGCGGGACCTACAGTTTTTGCCGACTCCGAACGGCACTTACAAAGCAAATGAATTTTTGCTGAGAAGCTTCTCATGGCAGAAATACACCCGGAGAGTTTGCCAAACTACTGGCGAGGGGCGACCCCGTTTAGAAAAATTATTTTTCTAAATCATTTTTGATGTTACTTTTGCCGGGCATCGAACCGCCACGACTTGGTGTAGAAGGCCGAACACTTAACCGCTGCACCACGGCGGCCGCCGTTGTATTAGGTCGGAGATTAAGTGGTTTTTCTATACTATTTGCTTCATGAAACTTGCTATGGCTTATTGTTGGGATTTTATGTATAAGATTTTTGGCGTTTTTGATTTTGTATTTTCGGGGCTGTGATGACAAAAAATTAATTAGCCGCCCATACGCCGTCTTTTTAGAATACCAGTCTAATATTATTTGATTGTTGGATTTATAAATACGTGCATTTATGAAGGGGATGTTGTTGTTTTGCTCCATTTCCATGGTGAACTGTAGCCTATTGTGGTATTTGTTTAGCATATTTAATATTGTGTCAGTGTTATCTCTTTTGGCAATAGCGAACCCAATAAACACAACGGAGGCGAGCTCGCCTTCTCTTGAAATATCATCGCGGTGATAGAGCGGCGAATCCGAATTCTCAGGCGAGTCACTTATAATAGGCGAATCGAGATTATAGCTCTTTCTCGGATCGTGGGCGATTCGAGATTTGAGCTCATAGGCGAATCAAGATTATAACTCTTTCTCGGATCGTGGGCGATTCGAGATTTGAGCTCATAGGCGAATCGAGATTATAGCTCTTTCTCGGATCGTGGGCGATTCGAGATTTTAGTTCATAAGCGAATCGAGATTATAGCTCTTTGGCGATT
Source organism: Campiglossa producta (assembly GCA_964058755.1). NCBI lineage: Eukaryota > Metazoa > Arthropoda > Insecta > Diptera > Tephritidae > Campiglossa > Campiglossa producta. The sequence goes on along the minus strand of CAXKVI010000006.1, from coordinate 18,936,368 downwards.
CGAGAAAATGTTGCTTTCTCGGTTCGATGGCGATTCGAGATTTTAGCTCATAGGCGAATCGAGATTATAGCTCTTTGGTCATTCGAGAAAACATTGCCTACTCGGTTCGTGGGCGATTCGAGATTTTGGCTCATAGACGAATTGAGATTTTATCTCAATGGCGATTCGAGATTTTAGCTCTTGGGCGAATCGATCGATTCTGCTTTTTTAGCTCTTTCCCGATTCGAGTATTTGTAATTGTCTGTATCGCTGTAAATTTTAGTTATGGCTACTCGTTAAATTATGATGTAATGCAAAAAAAATTCTGTTCTTTACATCAAATATGTATTTATTATAATAATCAATGAAACAAGAAAGACTTATAAATAACACTTCTGTTCTTTTTTCATTTATTTTATCCTCATTTATTATCTCAGCACCTGGCTTAGTGTACCCGGTTTTTTTATTTAAGCGTTCTCTGCAATACTGGAAGTATTTTTTTTTTGAAATTTTCTCCACCAAGGATGTTGAAACTGTTTTAAAGTTTAACTGGAATGCAGCTGAAATATATATATGTATATCAAGCATTTTATTAAAGTACGGCGTTCTAAAGCGTCCGGGGTACGCTGAACAGCTGAGTTTTTTTGAGCGGCTTCCCTTCAGACAGCCATGGTCGCAAATAGCTTCAAAACATAAAGAGCCGTACAAAAAAGTTGGTTTGAGATAAAAAAAATTAGCTTGGTATTATTCAAACATTTGCACACCTAATTTTGCCACATTCCACGCCCCCTAACTCCAAACCCACCACTTTCGAAAATTTTCGAAGATACAAAAGTTGGGCGTCTCAGGGGGGGAAGCCGCTCACAAGAACTCAGCGGCGTATTATTCATGCAAGATTTTGTACAGCGTACCCCGGACTATTAACGTTGCTGAATTTGGATGTATTTCAATATATTTTGAGACAATTTTACAACAAAAGCCAGTAAACTAGATATTTGAAGATAACCCCAAATTTGGGTTAACGCTTACTTCAGCAACGTTAAAGTGTGTCGTACTATACAGTACTGTTCGACACCTAAGCAACTTTTTTTTATGTAAATAATTGAAGCATCATCGCGAATAACGTTCTAAGTTACAAAATCAGAATTCGTCATTTTTTTAAATTTATTTCTCTCATCTGTCTCCTTATCTTTTTCTTTTATATCTTTAATATTATCAGTTTTACACCTTCCTTGCGATCTTCCAGTGCCGCTACGAATCACTTTCGTTACATTTAAAAAATTGTGTTATCTGGACAATGCAAGAGAGCAATACAAAAAGTTATATGCAATAAAGCCGGTTTTGAAAAAAAATCACACCTAGAACGTTATTCGCGATGATGCTTCAATTATAGTTTAGCTGAACGACTTTCTCGAAAAAAGTTGCTTAGGTTTCGAACAGTACTGTATATACGACCTTGTCAAAAGATGGGTATGTTTAGAATATTCACGTGAGCCTGCTTATCTGCTTATTTTGTTAACAGAGTTTGCAAAAATCTAATCTTAAAACAGATTACTTTATTAGCAGACTGGAGTGGACACTCTTATTTTTTACTCAATACTAACCTCGAATAGCTTCTGTTGTTATCAGTTCCTTGGCAAATTTTGAGCAGCGCTGTCATCAATAATTCTTCGCCATGATTTTCTAACAAAGTCCTGCGGTGCTTTGCTTGCAAAGCTTGCAAGCTCATGGACCTACAAACATTAAAAATGTTACGCTTATAAAAGGTGATATAAAACTGTGGAGTGCTATAAGGGCCATGGAAATTACGCCCACGGGCATTAATCATCTAAAAACAAATAATCATCTATAAATAAATAATGCCCACGAATTTTGTTTATTTTTCCAAAAAGAAAAAACGCCCACTGAAAAGATTTGTCATGGGCGTTATTTCCTTTAAAAAGTAAAACCGCTCACGGACAAGATTTTGTGAAGCCAGTGAGCGCTTTGCTCGATATGGAAACTGAATTGAAAACCAGCCGTGGGCTTTATTTCCTTTTCCAAAAGGCCATGGCTGGTTTTACACTCACTTGCGAAGCGAATAGTTACGCGAATCAAAATACATACCGCGTTTTGAAAAAATTCGGCGTCACGAAGCTGTTCCTCAAATTTATTGAACTGATGTTCTGATGAAAATGGTTGCTCGGGCAAACAGTTCACCAAAATATTAGCCCCATCATTTGTTTTCTTTTTCAATTCTCGGTTTAAGTGGAGAACCTCCTCAGCTAGGCGGCTTATGGCGTTAGAATTCTTTGGATTCTTTAATTTTTTTTATGATTTGATATTTTTTTAACCAGTTTTGCAAACATTTCAGCTGTAAATTTAATGTTAATAATATATAAGTACAAGATTATATTTTATTTACATGTTATCTGTGATATTATGAATGATGAAACTATGGAAAATGCCTCAAATTTACTTGCAATGAATGTAAACATTTTGTCGCCAATTTTCACTGCAATGAAGTTTTCTAACATTCGTCGTAGGTGCTTTAGCCGCCTTCGCTTCATCACTTATATTGCTGTAAACCATTTACTTACCCTTTACATGCCTAGGCTTCTTGACATCATCATCGCTTGGTGACTAGGACGCACTCGATTCCGAGTCATTAGAACAGGAACTGGAACGTCGTTTACTTATTTTAAAATAATTTTTTTTCGATTTCACCGGTAATTTATTATTTTTTGATTTTAAGAATAGAGTTTTTTTTTCAAAGATTCATTGTTCAAGCAGTATTCATATTTTACTTTTGATATTTGACATTTCTTTCATATTATAGAGTGTAATCTTTTGTTCGTCGGTAGAGGATTTTACTACTCAATTCTAGCCCAAAGTTGTTGGCATGAGTGATCCCCTCGGATATCTAAGCTGAATTAATTTTTGCTGCCAAGATGCGTGTGTGCCCGACAGGTCTTTGGTGTCAGCAGGCATGGCAGAGGCGGGAGAAGTAACGTCGTGCTTGTTAAAAGACCGTACAAAATTTCCAACGCAACGCTTAAGTCGATCCATCACGGGAAGGACCATAAATCTTCCGGAGAACTTTTATCTCAAATACTCCAAGGGCCATCTCATCTTCTCTCGACACAGGCCCATGATTCCGAGCCGTACATCAGGGCTGGTATGATGAGAGACTTATAGAGAGTGATTTTTGTTTGTTGAGAGAGGACTTTAATTCTCAATTGCCTACTTAATCCAAAGTAATACTTGTTGGCAAGAGTGATTCTCGTTGGATTTCTAGACTGATATTGTTTTCGGTGTTAATGCTTGTCCCCAAGTAGACGAAGTCCCTCACCGTTTAAAATTTGTAGTTATCAACGGTACTTGGCTGCCAAGGCGCAGGTGCGCCGATTTTTTCTTTAATGACAGAAGATACTTCGTAGTGTCCTCGTTGACCGCAAGACCCACTTTTTCCGCTTCCTTATCCAGGCCAGAAAAGGCTGCGCATACGGCGCGGTTGTTAAGGCCAATGCTATCAATATCATCGGCATACGCCAGCAATCGCACGCTCTTGTAAAAGATTGTACCATTGCGGTTTAGCTCTTCTGCTCGAATTATCTTCTCCAGCATCAGGTTGAAGAAATCGCACGAAAGGGAGTCGCCCTGTCTGAAGCTTCGTTTGGTTTCAAATGGCTCAGAGAGGTTCTTCCCGATTCTGACAGAGCTTTTGGTTTGGATTCTGACGTCATTTGGCAAAGCCGTATTAGGTTAGGTTCAAGTGGTTGCCGCAGAGGCACACCTAGGCCAGTATTAAAAGGCCCGTTGTGATACTACCATCACTAGGAAAGTCAGTTCCGGGACCCTGCCATAAGGAAAATCCCGGTATTAACGGAATTCTCCACATAGCAGAATCCCGGGACTGACGTTCCTATACCGACACCGGTGCTCCACCGTTTCCTCCTCCTCATCATCCTTACAACTCCTACAGCATCGTCGGAAGGGCACACCTAGTCTTTCTGCGTGCCTACCAATGAGGCAGTGCCCAGTTAATACGCCCATTAATATGGAGATTTCTCTTCTCCTTAGGGCATAAATTTGTCTTGATTTTTTATGATCCCATTTCGGCCAGGTTTCTTTGGATATCCGGCATCCTGGAGATTGCAGCCATCTGAAGGAGAGCTCAAGGTTCACATCCTTTGAATAAACCCCTCCCCCAACTCTGCCGTCTAACTTCGAGCCATCAGTATAAATGGAAGTGCCGCCATTAGTGGCGGGAATCCGATCCGTGCTCTCACAATCTTCCCTGCTGGGAATGATGATTTTAAAACCGCTATCTCCGACTGTTGTGCTCGCACAACGATCTGTACTCAGCGGAAGAAAGCTTTGTCAGCCAAGTTCAGGTGCACGTCATTCAGTTTTGGTAGTATTAGCGGTGGTATCTTATAGCGGTTGGTGAAGCCGTATTAACTTTGCAGGGAAGTCAAATTCAGACATGGCGGCATACAGGCAACTCTTTTTGCGCTGCCAAAAGCGGCTCTAAAATCGACAAAGAGATGGTGTGCGTCGATTCTTTTATCATGGGCTTCTCCAGGATTTGGCGTATCGTGAAAATCTGGTCGATGGTAGCCTTGCCAGGTCTAAAGCCACACTGATAAGGTCCAATCAGTTTGTCTACGATGGGCTTCAGTCTTTCACACAATACGCTAGCAAGAACCTTATATGCGATATTAAGAAGACTGATTCCGCGATAGTTGGTGGGGTTAACGGGATCGCCTTTCTTGTGGATTGGGCAGAGCACACTTAAATTCCAATCTGGAAGCATGCACTCATCTGGCCATATTCTGAATAAGAGCTGATGCATGCATGCAGCACGGCGGGTAGTCCGTCTTTTCCAGGCGATTTGTTGTTCTTGACCCTGGATATAGCTATCCTCTCTTCATTATAGTCAGGTGGTGGGACGACTTTTCCATCGTCAGGGATTGGGAGAAGTGCTCCCTCCATAACCTCACGATATTGTTGCCATACACTTCGGGTTTCGCCTGTTCGCAACGTCTCCCTGTAGGTAGCGTCCTTTGTGTCCGAGGCAGGGTGTAATGAGTGAGGGATATGCTTCCATTGCTCGGTTACATCGTTAGGTCGAGGATTGCTCTCCGATAGCAAGTGTGAGAGTCGGTGACAGGTAACAAGTCAATGGAAATAGTGTCAATTGGCATTATTTCGCACCCCAAATGGAAATAAGGTCAGTTGACTTAACTTCTCTTTGTCAATATATTTTTTGACGTTATTTCCTAATTTAAATGGAAATAGCGTCAGCATTGCTTATAGCATGGCAACTGAACATCACGCGATGTTTGGTTTGATGATGTGATTTTCAACATTACAAAAAGCGTCGCATTTGATAAAATGATTTAAATTTAAAATACCTATGGTACGTTTTTTTAATTTTAAATTTTTATTTAATAATCTGATATAAATCAAGCGATATTTAATTATAAATTGAATTTTTTCTTTCAAATTTATCTAAAAAGCACCGCAGGCAAATATTTGAAATTAAAAAACCGCACGATTTTTAATTCAAAATTTTTAATTTTTTTAGTAGGTATGATATTATGTATTTTAAAATATTTAATGGCTTGACTTTAAAATTTAAAAAATCGCGCGATATTTGAAAAATTTCATTCCCAGAGATTTTGTTTTGGATTTTGAACTAACTTCCCGTTGAGCTGGGAATTTGAAATTTTCACCATCGTTCAGGTTTCGCTGACAATGGATTATACGACAAAAATCCAAAATATTACTTTTTTTGCAAAAGTCCCAATTATCATCTCCTATCTTAAGTTTTATCCTTATTGCTATCTGAGTAAGTATCAATGATACAGTTTCACTCTTTCGCCTATAGCACAGTTTCGCTTTAGGGTCATTTGAATGTCAATGCCAGTGAAATTTCGAATATCCGGGTTTCATTTATTCGAAATGAGTTTGAAAACGTGGCCTACATTCAGGCGCAGTCATAGTTAAAGTTGCTTACATCCGGTTCGGAAAATTACAATTATAATAAAAAAGTGATTTTTTAAACCCGACACAAAATATCTGATTAGAATCTTAGAAAATTATCACAACCAAAAATTAAAATAAGAAATAGAATAAAAAAATATTGTAAATTTTCCAAAAAAAAAAAAAATTTCATGCTCTCTCTTTAAAGCTAGGCAACCCTAATCCTTGACCGGAATTTGGAAGGCAGCACTATTCCATCGGATTGGCAATGAAATTTCCTTTACTATGATATACATTTCATTCTCTTACTCGTTCGGTGAAGGTGACCTAAAAAATGCACTTTTCGAAAATTATTTTTAATTTAAAATGTTTTTAAAATGAACCAAAACGGCCAAAAAATATCTCCTCTGCCTATATAGATTCTTCACCACGTAGAGCTTTACCTGAACATTTGTGAGTGTGAATTCTTATAGGTATTAGATAGTACTTGCAAGTGTGAAATTTATAAAAACATTTGGCGCTAGCTTGGTCTATATAATTAAAAAAAATTAAAAGACACCTGGAATTTCGCGATCAATTTTTAGTAAATTCCAGGTTAGTTAGAGACTTGAAACTTTAAACATTTATCACAACCCGATGACAATGCAATCCCTCATCAAAACATTTCCGGTAGGTGGCGCACCAATCAAGATATTTCGAAAACTATTTTGAAATTAGGAATCTTGCAATCGACTTTTAACTAACTTCCTGGTAAACCAGGAACTTAAAACTTGGCATTAAATTGAGAGAACGGTGACAACACAATTTGCAAAACTTAAAATTCCGCTAGGTGGCCCGCTGGTCCTATAAAAATCTTTAAAAAACAGGGGGAATATTGCGATCGATTTTTGAGTAACTTTCCGGTAAGCTAGAGACTTGAAACTTGACACATTTCTCACAACCTGGTTATGTAGCGCACGGGTCGAGATATTTCGAAAATTCTTTTGAAATTGGGAATCTTACGATTGTCTTTTAACTGGCGACCTAGGGACGTGAAATTTGGCAAATTTTTGCGGACACGGTGACAATACAGTTTCTAGTAATCAAAATTCGGTTAGGTGGCACGCTAGTCGATTTGAAAAGTCGTAGTGTGCCCGAGCAACACCGATTAATGGGTAGCTAGATCTTAAAAAAATAAGGCTAAGCTTTTAAACTTAGGAATCACCAAAACTAAAAATACAATAATAAGAAGATGATACAAAAATTTTAAAGACAACCTCTATATGAATGCTGTCAAAAACCCGCAGCAAATTGGTCGTTAAATAAAGACATGGTTTCGGTGTTTTTGGTTTTGAAATTTCAGTCATACCAATTGTAATCAATTTTTGAGATATGAAAATATATAGTGCAATTAATAGACTTGAAATGTTTTGTCGATATCCGAACTTCCATTTAGACCATAGGTCGGCGCGCCATAGATCTTAAGATCATTCAAACAGGTTTCGTTTGTCACACAGACACGTTGCGCTCATCACACAGACACGATGCGCTCTTTGTTTATCAAATGATTTAGTCGTCGCTGAGCAAGTGACGAAACCACATTGCGTGTGGGTGTCGCTGGTTTGCTCAGCGAATGTTAAAAATATGCCCATACGTACGTAAAATTGTATTTTTTTTTTAAATAAAAAGAAGAAAAAAATATGTCTATTTTAGGTAAGTTGGCGGGAGTAGTAAGAATAGGGGGGGGGGGGGGAGTTAGTTGTGTAAACAGAAAAAAACTATGTATGTATATTTTATTAATGAATAAAAAAAAATACTGTGTATGTATATTATAACTAAAAATTAAATAAAAAGATGATAAAAATTTTTTTAAAGAAAACCTTTATATGAATGCTGTCAAAAAGCAGCAGCAAATTTCTCGTTAAACAAAGACATGGTGTCAGTGTCTTTGGTTTTGAAATTTTAGTCATACCAATTGTAATAAATTTTTGAAATTTGAAAATATAAAGGTGGAGTGCATGTTTGCAATTGAGTTTATTCATATTGTTGTTGTCAATAAACTCGAGTTTGTGGCTGAACGTGAACGTAATATAAGAAATTGTTTGCCTTAGTTTGCAAAAATGCACTCCACCTATATATTTTCAAATTTCAAAAATTTATTACAATTGGTATGACTAAAATTTCAAAACCAAAGACACCGACACCATGTCTTCGTTTAACGAGAAATTTGCTGCTGCTTTTTTTTACCATTTTTTTTAAATACTGATATTCTTTGATATGCAACGGCCAAAATCGCTTAGGCGGTTAAGCGCCAATAAATGATATAAATGATGATGATATTCTTTGACATTCTTTATTTCAAACGATTCGTGCTTTATTATTTCACTTCACTTTTCTAGGTCACTTCACTAAACTCTCCTTTGATAATTTAAAAAAATATCAATTCGCGCAAATTAGTGGAGGCGAGTAAAACATGCGTAGATTATATGAACTTGAAACTGAAATATTTCAAAAGAAAATTTTTTTTCGACACATTTCAAAATCCCTTTGAAGTAATTCGTTTATAGGTAAATGTGTTTTGAAGTGACGCGATTTGAACTAAGCGTTTTATGTAGGCGTATAAACTTGGTAAGGGTTCTTAATTATGTGTCAAGTTTCAAGCCTATAGGTTACCTGGAAGTAACTCAAAAATCGATCGCAAGATTTCCCGTGTGTTTCAGAGATTTTCAATTATATCGACCAGAGCGCCACCTTTCGGAAATTCAATTTTTTCAAATTGTATTGTTACAGTGCCCGCAACTACTTACATGCTAAGATTCAATTCCCTAGGTTGCCAGTAATGGCCGTGTTAGCGTGGACTTAGACTTAATTTGACTTGAAAATCTTACATCTAACAAATGGGTAGGACGTGTTCTTAGTTATCCAAAAAATAGCTTAACTTAGAAACTTGGGAATCTACAGATTTTTGATTTCCAAGTTAAGTGTTTAAGTTCAAAGAGAGCCGTGAGAGAACTGTGCTACCATATACATTTTTTTAGTATTTTCAATATAAATCCCTCATATATTGTATAGCGTTCTACACTTTTAGATTAATGAATTTCATACGGCAAGTACAAAGCAAGACGTCAAAAAAATATAATTTCAGAAATAATAAAAACAAACACAAATTAGATGACACGTTGAATAATTGAATCTAAGTTTTTTTGTAAATTAAGTTAAGTCAAGTTAAGTTAAGTCCACGCTAACGCGGGTATAAGTTAGTTAAAAGTCTATCGCAAAATTTCTGATTGAAAACGAATTTTCAAAATATCTCGATCCGTGCACCACCTACTGGAATTTTTTTGATGAGGGATTGCATTGTCACCGGGTTCTGATAAATGTGTCAAGTTTCAAGTCTATAGCTTACCGGGAAGTTACTCAAAAGCCGATCGCAAGATTTCCCGTGTGTTTCAGAGATTTTCAATTATATCGACCAGAACGCCACCTTTCGGAATTTTAATTTTTTCAAATTGTATTGTCACAGTGCCCGCAACTACTTACATGCTAAGATTCAATTCCCTAGGTTGCCAGTAATGGCCGTGTTAGCGTGGACTTAGACTTAATTTGACTTGAAAATCTTACATCTAACAAATGGGTAGGACGTGTTCTTAGTTATCCAAAAAATAGCTTAACTTAGAAACTTGGGAATCTACAGATTTTTGATTTCCAAGTTAAGTTTTTAAGTTCAAAGAGAGCCGTGAGAGAACTGTGCTACCATATACATTTTTTAGTATTTTCAATATAAATCCCTCATATATTGTATAGCGTTCTACACTTTTAGATTAATGAATTTCATACGGCAAGTACAAAGCAAGACGTCAAAAAAATATAATTTCAGAAATAATAAAAACAAACACAAATTAGATGACACGTTGAATAATTGAATCTAAGTTTTTTTGTAAATTAAGTTAAGTCAAGTTAAGTTAAGTCCACGCTAACGCGGGTATAAGTTAGTTAAAAGTCTATCGCAAAATTTCTGATTGAAAACGAATTTTCAAAATATCTCGATCCGTGCACCACCTACTGGAGTTTTTTTGATGAGGGATTGAATTGTCACCGGGTTCTGATAAATGTGTCAAGTTTCAAGTCTATAGCTTACCGGGAAGTTACTCAAAAGCCGATCGCAAGATTTCCCGTGTGTTTCAGAGATTTTCAATTATATCGACCAGAACGCCACCTTTCGGAATTTTAATTTTTTCAAATTGTATTGTCACCGTGCCCGCAACTACGTGCTAAATTTCAACTCACTAGGTTGCCAGCAAGTTAGTTAAAATTCGATAGCAAGATTTCTGATTGAAATCGAATTTTCCAAATATCTCGATCAGTGCGCCACCTACAGGAAAGTTTTTGATGAGGGATTGCATTGTTACCGGGTTCTGATAAATGTGTCAAGTTTCAAGTCTACAGATTACCGAGAAGTTACTGAAAAGTCGATTGCAAGATTTCCCATGTGTTTCAGAGATTTTCAATTATATCGACCAGAGCGCCACCTTTCGGAATTTTAATTTTTTCAAATTGTATTGCCACCGTGCCCGCAACTACGTGCTAAATTTCAACTCCCTAGGTTGCCAGTAAGTTAGTTAAAATTCGATCGCAAGATTTCTGATTGAAATCGAATTTTCCAAATATCTCGATCAGTGCGCCACCTACAGGAAATTTTTTGATGAGGGATTGTATTGTCACCGGGTTCTGATAAATGTGTCAAGTTTCAAGTCTATAGCTTACCGGGAAGTTACTCAAAAATCGATCGCAAAATTTCCCGTGTGTTTCAGAGATTTTCAATTATTTCGACCAGCCCGCCACCTTTCGGAATTTTAATTTTAAAACCTTTATATTAAGTTGCTTTCTTGTTTGCACCACCTTCTTCATACGATTTTGTGGAATCTTTCAAAGTGTTTTTAGGTACCTTCCCGTTGACCTAGAGACTTGAAACTTGGAACATAGTTCAGAGCTCCGTAACAATGCAATGTGAATGCAAAAAGCGTCCACTAGGTGGTGCATGGATCGAGATATTTCGAAACTTCGTTTTAAATTGAGATTCTTGCGATCGACTTTTGACTAACTTCCCGGCAACCTAGAAACTTGAAATTTAGCACGAAGTTGCGTGAAAGGTCACAACACAATTCTCAAAAATAAAAATTTCGATAGGTGGCGCGCTGGTCGATATAATTGAAAATCTCTGAAACACACGGTAAATCTTGCGATTGATTTTTGAGCAACTTCCCGGTAAGCTATAGACTTGAAACTTAACACATTTATCAGAACCCGGTGACAATGCAATCCCTTATCAAAAAATTTCCAGTAGCGCGGATCGAGATATTTGGAAAATTAGATTTCAATCAGAAATCTTGCGATCGACTTTTATCTAACTTACTGGCAACCTAGGGAGTTAAAATTTAGCACGTAGTTGCGGGCACGGTGACAAAACAATTTGAAAAAATTGAAATATCGAAAGGTGGCGCGCTGGTCGAAATAATTGAAAATCTCTGAAACACACGGGAAATGTTGAGATCGATTTTTGAGTAACTTCCCGGTAAGCTATAGACTTGAAACTTGACACATTTATCAGAACCCGGTGACAATGCAATCCCTCATCAAAAAATTTCCAGTAGGTGGCGCACGGATCGAGATATTTGGAAAATTAAATTTCAATCAGAAATCTTGCGATCGACTTTTAACTAACTTACTGGCAACCTAGGGAGTTGAAATTTAGCACGTAGTTGCGGGCACGGTGAAAATACAATTTGAAAAAATTAAAATTCCGAAAGGTGGCGCGCTGGTCGAAATAATTGAAAATCTCTTAAACACACGGGAAATCTTGCGATCGATTTTTGAGTAACTCCCCGGTAAGCTATAGACTTGAAACTTGACACATTTATCAGAACCCGGTGACAATGCAATCCCTCATCAAAAAATTTCCTGTAGGTGGTGATTTTCAATTATATCGACCAGAGCGCCACCTTTCGGAATTTTAATTTTTTTCAAATTGTTTTATCACCGTGCCCGCAACTACGTGCTAAATTTCAACTCCCTAGGTTGCCAGTAAGTTAGTTAAAAGTCGATAGCAAGATTTCTGATTGAAATCTAATTTTCCAAATATCTCGATCCGCGCTCCACCTACTGGAAATTTTTTTGATGAGGGATTGCATTGTCACCGGATAAATGTGTTAAGTTTCAAGTCTATAGCTTACCGGGAAGTTACTCAAAAATCGATCGCAAGATTTCCCGTGTGTTTCAGAGATTTTCAATTATATCGACCAGCGCGCCACCTATCGAAATTTTTATTTTTGAGGATTGTGTTGTGACCTTTCACGCAACTTCGTGCTAAATTTCAAGTTTCTAGGTTGCCGGGAAGTTAGTCAAAAGTCGATCGCAAGAATCTCAATTTAAAACGAAGTTTCGAAATATCTCGATCCATGCACCACCTAGTGGACGCTTTTTGCATTCACATTGCATTGTTACGGGCTCTGAACTATGTTCCAAGTTTGTGTATGGCTATCTCATAATAGGGTTTTTATATTAAGCTCTTGGCACAACTTTTTCTTAACCCTTGGCTTCCTTAATATCTTTCATATGATACCAGCCAACCTTGCCATTTTCTCTATCTTGCAATTTGAACATGTTGCTGCCCTTTGTGGCAAGAACCGAAGACTTTACAAAAACTGGAGCTAGCTTCGAATTAAACTTCTTTGCCTTGTCGCTTAATGTAAAATTTCGACGATATACTTCGTCCCCTACCTTGAAAGTCCTAGCTCTGCTACGAAGATTGTAGCGTTTAGCAGATTGTTCGAACGCTGTTTGAATGTTTTTGACCAGCTCAGTACGCACGAGTCGAAGCTTGTCCAGACGATCTATTACAGTTTTTAGCCGATTTCCTTTTCAATAAATTTGAGAAGAAATTCAAGCTAAAATTTAGAAGATTTTCTAGCACAAATTTCTTCAAATTTGTCCCCACTCAATCTCCCCGGCCAAAAAGCTTTTTTAGACGTCGATCTCTCTGATTATAGGTGAACTTTTTGGCTCTGTGCAGATAATTGAAAGCCATCCTTGGCGAATCGCGCAGCCCGTGAAGCGAGGTCTAATAGTGCCAACTTGAAGTTTAAAGACTTCATTCAAAATGGCCCCCTTATGATCTTCAGTTGTTCAGAAGACCAGATGGTACTAGGATAATCCTGTGGGATTATGCCCAGCTTAATAGTGGTAAGGCATCTCTAAAAGATCCCGATGACACACCGTCAGGATGAGCCACGGTTACTAAGGCACTGGGTGCCTCTCCATCAGCCCCACCATGCCGGCGGTTTCAGCTTTTGATTCGGTATCAACCGAAAGGCCATATTCTAAATCCCCAACCCGCAGGGTGTTAACTGAATTTTAATTTTTTAGACTGTGTGGCACGTACTTATCCATTTTCCCCATTAAGCATATCGGTCTGTGGTTTCGCTATGCTAGCGAAATCTTTAATGAAGCATCTACAATAGCTCGCAAATCCCAAAAAGAAGCGGAGCCCCCGAAGAGTGGTTGGCTACTCATAGCATTTTATGCTGTGGACCTTATTAGGGTTTGTTTTTACGCCCTCTCTTGACACAACGAAGCCCAAGTAATCCACCTCAGTTTTAAAAAACTTTGATTTTTCCACTGAGACTTTCATATAGCCTTGGCATCTAGTCATGAAAACGTTTGTGTTATTGGCGACTTCAACCTTAGTAATTTAGAATGGTCTACTTTTGTTAATAGTCGGGGGCTTCTTCTTTGCTGAAACTTATTTGATTGACGGTTTTTCAAGATGTGACCTTAGTCAGGTCAATAGTTTTAAAAATAGTCTTAATTGAATATTAGATCTGATTTTTTAAGTGATAATATGAACTTTTGCCTCCAGGAATGTTTAGATCCTTTATCTAATTTTTTAAATTGGATTAAATCGTATATCTCTAATAGATCTTGTGCAGATGCAGTTGACGGTATGTCGTCGTATTCTTTTATTGCTTCTTCAGGCGTTCCTCAGGGAAGTATTTTAGATCCGATTCTTTTTGTGATGTTTATCAGTGATATTACTAGTTGTTTTAATTATTCAAAATTTCTCTTGTATGCTGATGATATGAAGATCTTTTGTAATATAACGTGTTTCTCTGACTCGTTTAAACTTCAGAGTGATCTAGACAATGTAGTAGCTTGGTGCCAGAATAATATACTTCCCTAAAACATTAAAAAATGCTCCCATGTCTCCTATACCAAGTCCCATACTCTTATCCCTACTTCATATTTTATTAGTGGCTCACAACTTAATATTGTTTCCAAAATCACTGATCTTGGGGTGGTCTTTGATTCCAAGTTCACATTTCAAAGCCATCTTAATTACACACTTTTTATTTCATTGGTACGCTCAAAACTCGAATATGCTGCTATTATTTGGCGTCCGTATTGTGCTTGTCACATCAGTCGTTTGGAGAGAGTTCAGAAAATTTTTATAAAGTATGCTTTGCGTCCCATTCATTTTGAACTTCCAGTTCCCGCTTATGAGTCTAGATGTATGCTCATTGATCTTAAGACATTAAATTATAGCAGGGTGAGGTGAACGCTCAAAATACGATCTCTCAAACAACTTATAACTGCATAAAATTCAGTGGTTGGTATTTCTCGCGAGTGAGTAAGCTACATTTTTAACGAATGCATGTGCAATCTCTCGCAAGCAACAGCAATGGCGCAAGCGTAGTTAATTCTATTTTTAGCCATCGATCGTTCGTTGCGAGCGTGCATAGCAAAACCCAAACAATAGCTGTTATTGAAAAGAGCACTTACGCTATTTCTCGGATTGTTTGCGATTTCTGGCGATCACGATTGCCAGCGATCGATCGCGAGCGTTTGTTTGCAAATCAATTCCATTTGATAAAATAAAATTTTTGTTTGTGGGGTAAGGGGTAAGCGTCTTTGATAGTTACGCTGTTTACCTTGCGTGAATCCAAACACCTTTACGGACTAAGACGACCGGACTCGACCACGGACTATTGGGTGATTCTTCAATTATTCCCAATTTCAGCATTTCATCTATCTCCCTTGAACTAGCTTCTCGACGGCAGGAGAGATCGGAAAATATCGCTGTTTTAGCGGACGGACATTAGGTTCCAATTCGATAACATGTTCGATTAAATTAGTTTTACCAAGGCCCTCTTTGGAAAATGAAGGAAATAAATCTTTAACAACTTGCAATCGCTTTTGTTGCTCATACGCCAAGGTGTGCATATTATTTTCGCCGCTACTAACATCATTTTTTGTTTCGCTGCTTTCGCAGTTAATTTGACTAATTATCGCAATCATCTCTCGTTGAGTGCGGACGTGTTTTTTGATCGCTCTTTAAAATTCGTTCTTTTGCCTTTTTGTTGGCCTCAATATCCTAAATATTACAATTAATAGTGTCTGCCGTGCAAAACGTATAGGTCCTACATAATAAATAGTTACAAAGTTGTGCAATTTTTGATAATAAAGTGCATTAATATACATATTGACATTTTCCGACCTTATACATATTTGTTTGTGTGTTACTATTTGCTAATTCACTTTGCTTTTTTTTTTACTGCTTTGCGTGCTCATTCTGTCTGTGTTCACAGCTTGCTGACCGCGCAATTAGTTGTCTTAGCAGTGCTGAGTTCCAGCATAACTCTTTTTATTTTTTTGATTGCCTGCTTGTTGTACAATACTTATAAATTCTTCATAAGAAATAAGTGACAAGTAGTGCAATTCTTAATAATAAAGTGCTTTCCTTTTTATAAATTACTCTGCTTGTGTTTACTGCTTTCCGCGCCGTTTCTGCCAGTGTTCACTGTGTTTGGAGCGGCTGATTTGCCGTCCTGATAATGATGTCGGATGGAGAGGCTTAGATGCCAATCCACGTTTTGAGATAAATGGTTGGTAGTTTTCGACTAGGCGGTATCACCAAGACGAGAGGGTTGACAATAAAAGGCACTTGAACCTAATTGTCGTGGCGAGAGATAAATGAAAGGTGGGCTGTGGATTGTAGCTCATTCATTTTTCAATTCTTTATTTTAATTTCTTTGCTTATATACAATTTTGGTCTTAACATTATGCTGACTAGTGCATTGCTCTTGACTTCCGCAATACTAGGTCACTAGTCAGCAGTCTACCGTTCTAGGTCGTCAGTAAGTGACATTGCTGACCACCGTACTAGATCGCCAGCTGTCGCAACTGCTGACACTAGCGGTTGCAAATGCTGACGCCAGCGACGGCACACTTACTGACGGCCGCGAGCAAAATATGACGCAATCGTTACTCCGCACTTTTGCTTGTTCTTGAATTTCATGCAAACAAATATGCCTGTGTCTGCATATTTGGACAGAAATGAACATGCTCCCGCCCGTGACTTTATTCAACGAGTTTCGATATGCGTCATTTCCCTCACTTGTGTTTTAATTTACATTCTTAGTTCTAAATAAGGCATTTTTTTTTTGTTTACATTTTAAGTTTATAATTACATTTCATTCTTAATGCTAAGTTTTAATTTACAATTCATTCTTACTAACTCTAATGGTGCGGTGGTCCCTTTATGTCACTGTTACGGCAAATGGTGCTTGTCGTGCCGCTGGCCGTGGTTGAGGAACTGCGTATGTAACGGGAGCTCGGGACTTCTTTCGAATGCAGGTTATCACAATTGCAAGTATGATGCCAATTGATAGTATTAGAGCGGCATACGCAATTGTCGCATGATGGTATTTGAGGTGGGAAATTTGTGAGGGTAGCTCTGTCCCTATTTTCTGCATTAAATCTTGCTGTAGGGTCGATATATTTTTGACCTGATCAATGTACGGTTGTATGTGCAGGATTATGGAAGATGTCTTTTCGGGATACGTAATGCTGCTGAGGTTTGCGGTTGCCGTGTATGATGCGTGGATTGCAGATGAGTATACTTGATGCCCTTGAATTATGACTGACTTGTGTTTGAGTGTGCAGTCGGGGCCAATTTTTATAATCCCCGAGCCCTTTAATGTTAGCTGGGAATGATTTGCTCCGCACGCGGCATTGATTCGAGTGGGGGACTCCAACGCATACATCCAGAGATTATTGTGCGTCAGCTGTTTTATCGGTGCGTTGTCTTCTACCGGGGCTACCTTGCAGATGTTCCCTGGATTGTTGTTGAGCAGTGACATTTCGCATTGACAAGCGCCTGAGTCTGCGGTGAATTTTGTCTGCACGTTCAAGCATAACACCTGGTTCTCCTTTACAGTAATGCATTCTCGCCACTGATTTTCTGTCAATGTTATATATTGATCTCGATGCGCGTTGATTGCAATGAGATCATTGCATGGCGTGATGGCAACCGTTGAACTGTTTATTCTGCTTGAAATCGGATGTGGTTTGAGCACTTCCCAGGTCTCTGGATCACACAACGGAAGTGACATTTCGAAGATCACGTGTTCATTCGTTCTTCCGCCTTTCACTTTCATGACCTTGTAGAGTTGTAAGAGATTGTTTTGGTCCACTGGCAACCTTAGTGATGTGGGTAGATGGTTGCGAACTCGGACTAATTCTGCTCGAAGTTGCGATGGTGACAGTAACGTTGGATTGATTTTTCCGTGGTGCGCATCTGTCAACGTATTGATAATTCTTGCCTGGATTCTGTGTAGTCTGGCTGATAATAGTGCGAGTTGAGTTGCCAATGTACTGCTAGTTTGGACGAGGTTTGTTTGGTACCTTTGCGTCTGCTCCGTACGGACATATTTTGCCACCTTCACTATTTGGTCATCCACCACCTTGAACTTCTGTTTGATGTTCTGCTCCTCTTGTTTGAAGATGTTGAGAGTTGCATCAATAACTGATGTTTGATTGTTGAGTAACCCGTATAAATGGTTGTCATTTTGTTTGAGCGTGTTGATTGTGCTTGACATCTCTTCTGCATAGCTGGTGTCCAACACACCGAACAATGAGTTGGCAATGTTGCCGATGAAGTTGACCGCGCCTCGTTTGGATCGTGTGAGGAGGCTATTTTCTTCAGTTAGTTCTGCGATGTCGGCTTCCAAGGTGTCTACTACGTTTTCACAGGCCGATTTCAGCACTATGGTGTCGCATATGGCCCTTAATGTCTTTGTTCCATTGATGAAGCGTGCTGTTTCTTCCCAATATGGCTGTAGATCGTAGTAGGAAATTATTTTCCACTCAGAGCGTGACACTTCCATCTTGGTGATGCCTTCAAAGTGGATGCCGATCTTGGTGTCGAATTCTGTTGTTTCGATGTCTGCGGAAAACACAAGTGGAAGTGCCAGCAGAGCTATTATCATTGTTGTCATTGTTGACATGGACGTAACTTTTCGTCGTTTTGCCTTGGGTAGTTCCTCTGGGGATACTTCATTATCATCCGGTTGCGGTGAGCTTGGTGCCAGACTTGGCTGGCTGCCTGAGTTTTGGGTTTCCGTTTCCCCATCCTTGAGTCGTGGAATTGGAGCGAGGTATCTGATTGCTCGCTTCAGCACTCCGGATGCTGTTTTGACATCTGCCACTCTGATTATGTCGTCTGGACCCTTATAAGTTTTCACTATTCTCCCCAAGGGCCACTTCATCACTGGGACGTTGTCTTCCTTGAGTACCACTATGTCCCCTGGTTCTATATTCGCCGTCTGTTTTTGCCATTTGTTCCGGTACTGTAACTCGTTGAGGTAGTCCCGGGACCATCGTTTCCAAAACTCGTGTTTAAGCTGGGACACTAGCTTCCATCTTGTTTCTAGGTTGAGCTTGGCAGCCGTCGCTTGTGCATCAATTTGTGCTGTTAGTGGTTCTCCTATCAGGAAGTGCCCTGGAGTAAGTGCCCCAATGTCGTTCGGATCATCTGACATTGGTGATATCGGGCGAGAATTCAGTATCGCCTCGATCTCGATTATCAGGGTTTCGAGCTCCTCATACGTTAAGCTGGCATTTGCTGTACTTCTTAGCAGCAGATGCTTTGCCGATTTGACTGCAGCCTCCCACAGTCCACCAAAGTGTGGCGCTCTTGGAGGGATGAAATTGAATTGGATTCCTCTTTTCCCGCATTCGTTAATGATTTTTTCTTGTGCCTCTTGTGAATGTATTACCGAGTTTAACTCTGGGAGCTTGTTCTTAGCTCCTACGAAATTGGTGGCATTGTCACAAAACAGGTTTTGACAATGGCCTCGCCTGGCGATGAAGCGCTTGAGGGCCCCAATAAATGCCTCGGTGGTTAAGTCACTCACTAGCTCTAGGTGGACTGCCTTTGTGGTGAAGCAAACGAACACCGCAATATAAGCCTTGTGCGGCCTTTTTCCACGAAGTTTGTAATGCACTGTTATAGGGCCGCAATAATCTACACCGCTGTTTATGAATGGTCGAGATGGTGTGACCCTTGAGGAAGGCAGGTTTCCCATGATCTGATTGAGTAGTTCTGGCTTTGCCTTGCTGCATGTGACGCATCGATGCACTGTTGCTCGTGCCATGAGTTTTCCCTTTATGGGCCAAAATCGTTGTCGCATTATTCCCAACAGAGTTTGCGGGCCGCAATGTTTGTTCTCCTTGTGTACCATTTCGAACATCAATTTTGTAATGTTATCGTTGTATGGTAGAAGAAGTTGGTGTTTCGAGTCGTATGCCAATGATGAAGCCTCTAGTCTCCCTCCAACCCGGATCAATCCCTTGTTATCCAAAAATGGTGCGAGGTTGGACAAGTTGCTAGACCGCTGGAGCTCCTTATGATGTTTCAATTGTTTGATTTCTTCCTTAAAGTCTGCCGCTTGTATTTGTTTGATGATGTGCATTAGTGCCAGCTCCAGTTCTGCCGTGGTTAAGCTCCGTGATGATGGCTGTGCTGCTGTTTTGCTTTTAGCTTGCGTGATGAACCGTAGTACATAGCCGATTATACGTTGTAGTCGGTGAAATGAGTTGCCGTGATTCACCTTGTAAATCATCTCCGTTTCTTCTACTGATGTGACCAGTGATTTCGAATGGTTGGCCTTTACTTCTATATCGTTCTGGTTGTTGGAGGCTGGGTTGAGACGTTTCGGCCAGACTGATTCCTTGCCATGCAAAAATAATGGTCCACAGAACCATAGTGCACACTCTTTAAATGCCTTTGGTGACATTCCTCTAGACAGGATGTCGGCTGGATTGTCCTTTGATCGAACATGTCTCCACTGTTCCGCTCTAGTTGTTTCTTTGATTGTTGCAATGCGATTGGCGATGAATGTGGTGTGTGCTGCGTCTGAGTTTACCCAAGCCAACACTATCTCGGAATCGGTCCAGAAATATATGGCACCCTTAAATTGAATGTCTGCTGCTATTCTTTCTGCCAACTGGGCCCCTAATGCAGCAGCACATAACTCCAAGCGGGGTATTGTTTGTTTTTTCAATGGAGCTACCCTTGACTTTGCACATAATAACCTTGTCATGACGGTGCCTTCTTTCAGCGTGGCGCGAATATAGGCCGCGGCTCCATAGGCCTTCTCTGATGCATCCGAGAAAATGTGTAGTTGCATGGTTTCCGGGAGTCTTCCCTTAAAAATGTGCCTTGAGATCTGAAGTGTTTTTAACTCTTCAAGATCTGACCTGAACGTGAGCCATCTTGTATGTAGCTCTGCTGGAAGTGCCTGATCCCAATCTAATTTTAGCTCCCATAGCTCTTGTATGAGTATTTTGGCCGTTACTACAATAGGAGACAGTATTCCTAATGGGTCGAAGAGCCTTGCTAGGTCTGACGTGACCGAGCGTTTTGTTATCCTCTTTACTTCTTCTATGTTGACCTTGACAGATAACAGGTCTGGTTTTGGGAGCCATGTGAGCCCCAATGTTTTGACGGCTGCAGCCCTTGTGTTTTCCAAGTCCAGATTAACCTCTTGATCTCCTTCTGCTATATTTTGGAGCAGTTGAGGGTGGTTGGCGCTCCATTTTCGTAGATTGAAGCCGTTTTCCTTCATGATCTTTATTAGTTGTTCTTGTATGAGCATTGCTGTGGATAGGTTGTCTGCTCCGCCTAAGCCGTCGTCAACATAAAAGCTTTCGTTTAGGAATTGAGAGGCTAGCGCATATCGAGAAACATTTTCGGTGGCAATTTGTTGCAGACATTTCGTGGCTAGATATGGTGCTGACCTAGTTCCATATGTGACCGTGTTTAGCTGATAATACGTTATTGGCATGTTGGCATCCTTTCGCCAAATTATTAGTTGAAATGGCCGATCTTCTGGTGCTATTAAGATTTGACGGTACATTTTTTCGACATCAGTGGTGAACACGAACCTTGGCATTCTAAAACGCAGCAATATTGAAAACAGATCGCTTTGTACCTTTGGTCCTGTGTACATAATATCATTTAGGGAATGACCGGTCGATGTTTTCGCAGATGCGTCAAATACCACGCGAAGTTTTGTGGTTGTGCTCTCTGGTCTCAGTATACAGTGATGAGGTATGAAATAGTTCGGTGTAGTAATCGTATCTGTTGATATTTTCGTCATGTGCCCCAGGGCTTCATATTCGTCCATGAACTTGACGTACTCTGTCCTCACTTGGGGATTTTTCTGAAGTCGACGTTCCAATGATAGGAACCTGTTGAGCGCTATTGAGTGCGAGTCCCCCAGAACCATGGGGTCCTGATGGAATGGTATTTTTACTGTGAACCGATTTTCCTTATTCTTTGAGGTGTGTCTGGCAAAGTGCTCCTCACACTTTTCCTCGTCCATAGATAATGACTTCTTGTTGTCTTTTACCTCTTCTAGTTCCCAGAGTTTCGAGATCGAGGTTTCTAGGGATTCGTCCGCCAAGCACATTCCACAGGATGCATCTTTTGGGCTTACTTCGTTGAGTCTGCCAGACACAATCCACCCGAGTGCAGTATTTTGCATTATTGGTAGATGCGGGGCTAGCTTGATCTGCCCAATGGTGAGAAGCTGGTGATAGTGCTCAGCTCCCAAAAGTAGATCTATTTTGTCAGGGCGATTGAAGTTTGGATCCGCTAACTGGAGATTCCTTGGTAGTGACCATTTTTCAGTATTAATGAATTGCGATGGTTGAGGCGAGATGATGCGAGGAAGGACGAGTGCTTCAATGCGTGCTGTGAAGCTTGTGTTTCGAGAATGTAAGGCAACGTTCACTCTATGTTGTGTTTTTGTGTTAGTTGTCCCGATCCCGGTGATATTGACATGTGAGGTTTTCAGTGGTAACCTGAGCCGTTTTACCAGACGTTCTGTTATGAAGTTTACCTGTGACCCTGAGTCTAATAACGCGCGGCATTCAACTTCTGTGGCGTCTGTTTTGATTATAACTACTGCTGTGCTCAATAGGACGTATGGCCTTTGTCCACCTTTGTCCGTCGCGGTGAGTGAATCTGCTTCAGAACTTCGTGATGAGGTGGATGCCGCTGAGGCAGCTTCTGGCGTCCTTTTTCTGGTTACTTCCGCTGATGCTGCTGATGTCCTCCCGATTTTGGGCTCACCTTCGTGACTCAGGCTTGGCCTTGATGAGTTTCTGCTCGTTTCCAGGTGCAAAAGTGAATTATGTTTCTTGTTGCATTTCATGCATCCTCTTGACTTGCAAGTCTTAGAGGAGTGCCCGGGTCTCATGCAGTTTACGCATAGTTTTTGTCTTTGGACGTAATTGAGCCGTTCATTTGGTGTCATTGTTTGAAATTCTTGGCACCGAAACAAAAGGTGGCTTCCATTGTGGCAGAGCGAGCAGGAGGTTTCCTTTGGTTCGGAGGCGGCCGCACATGTTTTTGACACGAACTTTTCCTTCTGTCCCATTGCTTCCATTGATTGAAAGCGGGCTTCAAGAAAGTCCAGGAAATTGTTCAGTCCTTGAACTTCCTTCGGGTTTACTATTGAACGTTCGTATAATATGTGCGTTCCCCGATCCAATTTTTTTGTGAGCAAGTGTATTAAGATGGGGTCCCAAGTGGCTGTAGGGATGCCCATGTTTACTAATGCATGCAAGCATTCTTTTGTTACATCATGCAACCTTTTTATTGATGTGGACGTTGCTGTAATTGTTGGTTGCTCCAGTAATTGGTTCATAATGGATGCAACAAGAACCCGTTTATTGTTATATCTATTTTGTAGCAGCTTCCAGGCTGTTTCGTAATTTTCGGCAGTGGCTGATAGATGGCTTATTAGTTGTTCGGCTTCCCCACTTAGGTTTGACTTTAAATACCACATTTTTTGAATTGTGGGGATGTCTTGTTTGTCTACCAGTTGGGAGAAGAGGTCAAAGAATGCTATCCATTTTAAGTATTCCCCATTAAATTTGGGGATTGTTATTTTTGGAAGCTGAATCGTTTTATTTTTGACCGTTTCCTCAATTTTATTTGCCGTGTTTTCCTTGAGCTTGAAATTGCTATAAACCGATGCTTCGACAGTCGTGTATGACTCCATGTCATACCCATCTCTTACAGGATCTATGCTGTCTTCCCCGATCGAGAAGTGGAGCTCTTGTATTTGCTCCCAAAGTTTCTCTTTTAGCTTCATGTTTGCCGCTGTAGGGTCCATTTCGAGGAGCCGTTTTAGTGATGCTATCATCACGTTTTGTCTTCTAATGGCTGAAGACAATTCTGGTTTCCGAGAGGGAGCGTAGGTACTTCCGGGAAGTCCTTTCGTTTGCTCGTCCGGTGTTTGGGTTTTGAGAGGTTCCGTCATGCCGGACTCCATTATTTCCTTGTACTTTGACGTCAACTCGGATATTTTTTTGTAGTATCCGGTGGTGAAATATTGGTGGCTGGGATCCATGTCTGCGAGGCAACGGATTTTATTGTCCGTTACCTCAAATTCGGCCCACGCTATGTCTAAGCGTTCGAGGCGCTCTTTATAATATACAGGCGTTTTTCTCGCTGCTGAATCCTTTTTGAAGTTACGGATTATGGTCTCTATCAACTCTCCAGTTGTACTTTGGGAGGCTGTCAATGTTTCCATTGTTTCTTCATTGGTTGGAGCCATATCGAAATTGATTCTGATGCTGGCTAACTGAATTGGCAAGATTGAGGGTGGGTCAGAAGTTGCTGACGTTGTCGCTCAAGTCGTTGCGTGTTCGGGATTACAGACTGGCGGAGTTGCCGAGTTATTCAGGTCCTGTAACTTGCGGGGTCACAGGGGGTCAGAGGGTTGCGTGTTCAGATCACGTCGGGGTCACCAAAATGTTTGGAGCGGCTGATTTGCCGTCCTGATAATGATGTCGGATGGAGAGGCTTAGATGCCAATCCACGTTTTGAGATAAATGGTTGGTAGTTTTCGACTAGGCGGTATCACCAAGACGAGAGGGTTGACAATAAAAGGCACTTGAACCTAATTGTCGTGGCGAGAGATAAATGAAAGGTGGGCTGTGGATTGTAGCTCATTCATTTTTCAATTCTTTATTTTAATTTCTTTGCTTATATACAATTTTGGTCTTAACATTATGCTGACTAGTGCATTGCTCTTGACTTCCGCAATACTAGGTCACTAGTCAGCAGTCTACCGTTCTAGGTCGTCAGTAAGTGACATTGCTGACCACCGTACTAGATCGCCAGCTGTCGCAACTGCTGACACTAGCGGTTGCAAATGCTGACGCCAGCGACGGCACACTTACTGACGGCCGCGAGCAAAATATGACGCAATCGTTACTCCGCACTTTTGCTTGTTCTTGAATTTCATGCAAACAAATATGCCTGTGTCTGCATATTTGGACAGAAATGAACACACTGTTTGTCGACCGTGCAATCGTTGGCTTCGGTGTGCAGAGTTCCAGATTAACACTTTTCCACTAAATATTTTGATTGCCTGCTGTTTATTAATTTTTATCATGGATGACTACTGTGGAAAGTGTGATAAAAATTTTGGAAGATCTGAATCTCTAATGGTGCCATGTAGTGGTCTTTGCAAAAAACGGTACCATCGATCCTGTTGTGAAGGCCCAATGGCGGAAATGGATATTAAATTTTTGAAATTAAATACCAATGTTCGTTATTTCTGCCCTGACTGTGTTAATGGTCTGGATAAAGTTTCGAGGGTGCTAGACTCGGTCGTCGACTCTCAAAAGCTTGGTCTCGAGGCAATCATGACTGCTTTTGAGATTAGATTCAAAGATTTAGCCTCTCAAATCAGCGATCTCAGGAACATCATTGTAAAATCTGATGGAAGTGAATCCACAAACACTAGCAAAGTTGGTGTAAAAGAGAAAGCAAAAGAAAAAGTCAAGGTAAAGAACAAAGGCAGTGCCAAAGAGAATAAGAAAATAATTAATAACTTGGCAGCGGAAATTAATGCCCTAAAAACTGCTGTTGTTAGCTCCGGTCCTTCACCCACTACCAACAAAAGTTCCTCTACCGAAACCGATCTCTTTTCTTTTTCGCCGCTACCTAGTGGTTCGGGTTCCCTCTTTTCTGTCCCTCCTCCCCGTAAGTCTACTGATGGTGCTGTTACACCCATTATACCTTCGCTTGTGCTTTCTCCAGCCGATTGCACTCGTTCATCTACGGCGGATAACTCTGCTATTTCTGCTGTTGATAACAACATTTTGGCAGCGGAAATTAATGCCCTAAAAACTGCTGTTGTTAGCTCCGGTCCTTCACCCACTACCAACAAAAGTTCCTCTACCGAAACCGATCTCTTTTCTTTTTCGCCGCTACCTAGTGGTTCGGGTTCCCTCTTTTCTGTCCCTCCTCCCCGTAAGTCTACTGATGGTGCTGTTACACCCATTATACCTTCGCTTGTGCTTTCTCCAGCCGATTGCACTCGTTCATCTACGGCGGATAACTCTGCTATTTCTGCTGTTGATAACAACATTTTGCCGCAACCTCAATCCGATAATACAGCTGAAGTCAACAACATTGTGCCGACCACTCATTCCGCTATTACTGCAAATGGTGAGTGGCAGACTGTACCGTTAAGAAACGGGCGCAGTCGTGATAGAAACGACTCCAAAAATCCCGGTGAAATGAATTCGGCCGCAAATCTTGAGTCTACGTCTGGTCGTTCGCCAAACCCGGCGCCGCAAACTGATGTTATCAGGATGGTCACTGGAGTTCCACGGCGTAGGGCCATTTTCGTTTCAAGACTGCTTGCGTCGTTGACTCACGCAGATATTAGGACGTATGTTTGTTCCAAACTTGGCGTTGCCCCTACTAGCAACATTAGTGTGTATAAATTTAATTTTAAATATGAAAGAGACATTTCATCTTTCAGGGTCTCAGTGCCGGACTCGTTTTTCGATAGGGTACTTGACCCTTCATTTTGGCCGCAACACTCTGTAGTACATTTGTACACAGATAAACAGAAAACCGATACTGCTTCAAAAAACTGAATAAGTTAACTTTCTTTTCAACTATTCTTATTCATTACCAAAATGTCCGTGGCCTTCGTTCCAAATTGAATCACCTTTATCTAAATAGCCTGACTTTTACTGCACATGCAATCGCTTTCACAGAGACTTGGTTAAAACCTGATAATTTCAATTCTGAGATTTTCTGCAGTAATTACGTCGTTTATCGGCGTGATCGAGAAACCAGGGCAGGTGGTGTCCTTATAGCTGTCGACTCACGTCTTCCATCCGGGTTGGTCGACTTGGGCAATGTGTCCGATATTGAAGTCATAGCAGTGAAGCTCTCAATGACTGGATTCAACCTATTTATCTCCTGCTCGTACATACCACCTCATTCGAATCTGCTTGTATATAATCAGCATAACTCCGTTATTAGGACTTTATATTCTCAGTTGAGAGATAAAGATCGCCTTTTAGTTCTTGGTGATTTTAACTTACCCTTGGTTAGTTGGGTCGGCACAAATGACTCAAACATTTTAACCCCTACTACACAGCATGATTTCCTCCTTGACCTTTCTGCCACATCTCTTGTACAAATTAACAACGTACAAAACTGTAAAAATAAATTACTGGATTTGGTATTCGTTGACGATTCTGTAGGGGTTGCTCTTAATCGAATTACTCCGCTATCTATTCCTGAAGACACACTACACCCTACGCTTGAGATAGCTTTGGACATTGTGCACCTTGGGGGGCGTGGTGCTCCCAATGGAAGAAACCGGTCCCGCACACGATGGTTCTATAAAACTAACTTTGTCAAGCTCAATGAGTTGTTTGCCACCCACGACTGGTCAGATCTCTATGCTTGTAATGACATCGAGTCTGCAACCTCATTATTTTATACTTCCCTTAACGCTTTTTTCGACAGTTGTGTCCCGTTTCGCTATATTAGTGCTGGTACGGCTAAGCCGCCGTGGTGGTCTAAACAGCTTGTGAGACTTGGCAATATTAAATCCAGGCTATACAAGCGTTTTAAGAGAACAGGTGTATCTGCTGAATATTCTAAATATTTAGTAGCGCGCTCCAACCTCCAGTTGCTGAATCAACAGTGCTATAAAGGTTATCTAGCGCGGTGTAAAACTCAATTTTTTAATAACCCGAAAAGGTTCTACAATTTTGTTAATTCAAAAAGGAAAACTACCGGATTTCCTTCTTCCTTTTCCCTTGGAGATAAGAGTGCTAACTCAGATCATGATATTTCTGAACTATTTGCAGAATTCTTTAAGTCGACCTATACATCTAATAGGTTTCTGTCAAGTCCCTATCCTTATAAATTAGATTGCTCTAATAGCATTCACATACCTGCTTTGGATAAAAATACTGTTCTACAAAGTCTTCTGGCATTGAAACCTACATTTTCCCCTGGCCCTGATGGTGTTCCCAGCTGTGTGCTGAACTTCTGTGCCATACATTTATCTGACCCGATTTTTAAACTGTTCAAACTATCTCTTGAATCTGCGGAATTCCCTACAATTTGGAAGAAATCTTTTATTATACCCTTACATAAAAAAGGTAGTAGGTCAAATATTGAGAACTATAGGGGCATAGCTAAGCTCTCAGCTATTCCTAAAACTTTTGAACATATAATAACACGCCAACTGCAATATCGGTGTAGTTCTTTATTATCACCGTGTCAGCATGGTTTTGTGCCCCGACGATCAACCTCAACTAACTTGCTTGAGTTCACCTCGTTTGTTATGGATGGTTTCCTGAAAGGTAACCAAACAGATGTAGTCTACACTGATTTTAGCAAAGCATTCGACTCTGTGAACCATGAGCTTTTAATTCATAAACTTGACTTATTGGGTTTTCCGAATCAGTTGTTAATATGGCTTACTAACTATCTTAAAGGCAGAACTCAGCAGGTTTTGTTTAAAAATACTTTGTCTACGTCCATTGACGTAACTTCCGGTGTCCCTCAAGGTAGTCATTTAGGTCCCTTGCTCTTTACCCTCTTTATAAATGACCTACCACAAGTAATTTCTCATTCCCGAACCCTTATGTATGCGGATGATGTGAAACTTTGTTTCACATATTTGCCTACTGTTCCTTCCCGTGCAGATCTCTTCCAGGCTGATTTGGAGTCATTTCACTGCTGGTGTACAGTTAATTTATTAATATTGAATAGCTCGAAATGCAAGCTAATGACTTTTCATCGAGTAAAGCCAGTTTTGATATCCTATTTACTAAATGACACTCTATTGGAACGTATACCTGATGTAACTGATCTAGGTGTTCTTTTTGACCCTAAACTAAGTTTTAATATGCATATTTCATCTATAGCGAACAAAGCCATGGGTGTGCTTGGTTTTGTTAAAAGATGGGCTAAAGAATTTGATGATCCGTACCTCACGAAAATCCTTTACACATCGCTAGTTCGCCCAATACTTGAGTATTGCTCGTGTGTCTGGTGCCCCTTATATCAAGTTCATATACAGCGGATTGAGTCAGTACAAAAGCAATTCTTGATTTTTGCTCTGCGTGGTCTTAATTGGAATCCAAATATCCATCTGCCCCCTTATAGAAATAGGCTTCTTCTCTTAAATTTGCCTTCTCTGGAAAATCGTAGGATTTTACTAGGTGTAATGTTCCTCCATAAGCTAATTATTGGTGAGGTCGACTCAACTGACCTTGTTAGTCGACTGTGTTTTGCTGTTCCTGCTAGGACATCCAGGCACTATGTGCCTTTTCAATTACCCATTTGTCGTCTAAACTTTGCAAAAAACAATCCTCTGAATATTTGGTGTTCATACTACAACGTCTTATATAGCTGCATCAGCTTTGAATGCTCGTCTGCCGCACTACAAAATGCAATACTTTCACATTTGCTAACTGCTGACTAATTACACGACAGTCTTGCACCCAACCAATTAGATTGATGTATACAACTACAAAAAGCCGGCAGACACCTCTAACTTTAAACTTACGCTGCGTGGAATCACGTCCATTCCACCGGCTCCATAATTAATATCCTAAAATATCTCCGAAACCAATTTGGAATATTTCAATTACCTAATAAACAGTCAACTGGAATATACTATCAGATGCTGCGCGGAATCGCGTCCATTCCGCCAGCAAATCTCACATCGCTCCCAGGACTGCGGAAGTATGTTGCTCGGAATCGCGTCCATTCCGACAATATATACGACTATCAAGTTTGGTTCCTAACGATTTCTACCCACAACTTTAAAGCACGGCCTCTACAACTTTCCTGCTTGCTGCACATAATACTATAAATAAATGAATTTACGCTTTGCTTAATTTCTATTAATTATATTTTTATTATATTCTATATACTCTTATTGTACATATATATGTTTTTGTTTTGTAACAATACTTGAGATATTAACAGTCGACCGCTTTGTGTTGTGTCGACTTTAAATAAATAAATAAATAAATAAATAAATAAATAAATGTGGTGCTATGTTAAATTTCAACCAGAAATCTACACCCAATATTAAATTTTGTTTTAGACTTGGCACAATGTAAAAAAGTAAGCGTTCAGTTTTGCCTTTATAGGTAACGTCAAAGAAATATGTACCAAACACAATTTGTTGGTTGCCATCAGCCGTTTGTACGGAAGAATAATGTTTGGTATAGATGTTTTTGTCAGCACAGACCTTTTTTGCCAAGTTATTGCCAATACACGACACCTGGGCTCCACTATCTAGCAAAGCTAAATGCGTGTCATTTAGAAGGTTTATTTCGGCATATGGTCTTAAATCTGAGGAGTTTTTGTTCAATGAACATATCAAGTTATTAAGGTTTTTTCGCCCAGATTTTACTTTTTTCCAAAACTCATTCGCGCGATTTGCAGAGCGCGATTTATTAGGTATATTAATAATATTTTCAGGTTTATCAAAAATTTCTTTTCTTTTCTCTTGGTAAAATCTTAAGCGTTCATTATAGGGTATTAAATGACGTAATTCTGGTTTATATTGATTAAAAAAAATTGGTATTGGTAGGTAAATATTTGGTTACTTTTTGCGAGGAACCGCTTTCGAATCCTCGCTCGCTTTCAAGTTTCCCGAAGCGCACCTAGTACAATTTGGTTTATAAATTCCAATACTGCCACAACCGTAACAAAAGATCATGCGTTCTTCTACACAATCAAGTTTCCCGAAGCGCACCTAGTACAATTTGGTTTATAAATTCCAATACTGCCACAACCGTAACAAAAGATCATGCGTTCTTCTACACAATCAAAATAACGGTGTCCCTCCTTTACGTGTAACTTCGTCAATTTCTATTGGACCTTCTACAATGTCGTTTTCAATTTCCTCTTCTAACTCTATTTCATTAATTTGTCGGCGATTAGCAGGGTTGCGGTATGAAGCTGGCAAGGGGTTGGCATTGGTAGCAGCAGGCTGCCTGGCAATCTCTTGCAACAAGCTTTCATGCTTAATCCACAACTCCCTTAACCTAGCAACAGAGGGAATTGAGACATATAATAATTGCTGCCTCAAACCCGGTCTTAAGCCTCTCTGCAGAACTTCGACAAGTTCAGTCTCCGGAAGTGGACTACTCAAATTTTCGGCTATTTTGAAAACGGCATTTCAATTACTCATCGAAACTTTCCGACATACCTTGCTTGCGCATGCGTATCGCTTCTTTTATATCGGTATCAGTACGATGTTGAGCAAAATGAGTTCGCAAAGCTTGGCAAAGATTTGGCCAAACGACGCGATCTACTGAGCGCCTATAGCGCCAATACCAATCTTTGGCTTCATTCGTAAAAACACTTTGCACATGTTCGCAAAAAAGTGTAAAGTTCCCGCCGAGGGTGTCTATTACCTGCGACTCAACCCTGTAGATGAAGTTTTCTACAGACAAGAGGTTCGAGCCATCAAACTTGATATCCCAATTCGATATAAGACTTGCAATTTTTCCCGAATTGGTTACGTGTGAGATGTCACTAAGACGAGCGGAACCTACATTATAAGGGTGTTGGTGTGTGTTTGCATGCACATGCATATGTGCTTGAGGGGTTGCGTTACGACTATTCGCAAAATCAGGTGGGTCTTGTGGCCAATCAACTATAGGAGGTAAATTCTGGTGGTTGTTTTGTACAGGTTGCAGCGTTGCGTTCTGTAATCTAGTAATGAGGTTATTCACGGATTGATCTAAGCGTTGCTCTATTTGCGTAAACCTAGATTCAAAGTTCTCAAGCAAAGTTGCTTGTCGTGCAGCTACAACGGCATTGACCATACTACGAATCCTAGTATCGTCGTTTTGGGAATCATTATTGGAGGTATTATTGGTAGCATTTGGACCGGTGTTTTCTTGTTGTTGTTGGGCAGGAGTGTCTATAGCTCCTTGTTGCTGCCTACTTGCTTGTTCTTCTGTAGAAAGAGGCTGTGCTCGTTGGATGGAATCACGCGATCCACCTACTTGTGAGATAGATGACCTTTCCAGGTCATCGGCCATACTGGTTTCTGGATTCGCTGATTGTGATCGGGTGGTGATGTTATATTGCCGGGGTCTAAAATCTCTAGAGCTACACCGTGCTCTACACTGCGGACAAGAGGAATTCCTTTTAAGCCAATTTATCAGGCAAGTACGATGAAACTTGTGGTTGCAAGCAGTACGAAGAGCATCAGAGTGTAAAGTAAAAAACTCTCGGCAAATAGTACAAAAATTATTCGAACTTTGACCCGATGGTAAATATTCATTACTGTGCCTCAACGGCATATCGAAATTCAAAAAAAGTATATATGTATATGTACGTAAATTTAAAAAAAATATTTAGGTAAAATATCTATCAAAACAAATGTAAAAAAAATGTTTCTCAAAGGTTCAAAAATATGTATTTAAACTTCGAAAAGATATTTAAGAAAAATATCTATAAAAAAATAAAAAAAAAATAAATTTAAAATTTTTTTTTTCAAAAAGTTTTAAAAAAGTATTTAAGCAAAATATCTTTAAAAAAGGTAAACAAAAAAAAATTTTTTTTTTCAAAAAGAGTTCAAATATAATTATGGTCTTACTCTTTAGTTGTTGTTATTTGTTTTATTATTTAAAAGGTAAAAGGCATATGTTTAACTTTTGCATAGTTTAAGCTTGTCGTTGTATGGGTACATGAAATCTTCATGTATTCCTACTTGCAACAACAAAAGCTTGGTGGAAATATGGTCATTTAGTTTAAGCTTGTCGTTGTATGGGTACATGAAATCTTCATGTATTCCTACTTGCAACAACAAAAGCTTGGTGGAAATATGGTCATTTAAACATATTAAAACGGAGTCCTATTCTCAAATGGTAATTAAAACATGCATCAAGCTTATTGAAACTAAATCCAAAATGAGTTTTCAAACTACGAAAAATGAATCAGTTTTATTGGCAACTAGGGTCTATACTATTGATACGGTTAGTGCGACGTGAATATATCCTATCGCTTGAGACTAAATTCCAATTACCAATGGTAAAAGACCGATGCTGCGCTTATTTATATTTAACTTGCAAAAAAAATCCCTACAGGACAAAATAATAATTTGTAGAACCCCTAAAAGAGTTTAATTGCAAACGTTGTAATTGTTTCTACGTCTCGAGCCCCACGTTGGGCCCCATTTTCTGTTATGAAACCTTTTAGCGAATCCACTATGGGTTGACAATTGTTTGTTAGTTGTACCAAGTTTAGATGGTGACGAGTAGAAAAAAGTCGATGTATGCCCGTGTGCGTCTCGCTGTCCCGTAGCTTCAGCCACTAATGTGGATTCGTCGAAGCAGACACCAACAAAATCACCACTTATGACAAACCCAAGGCCTAACCAGAAAAAATATTTATACGCACACGTAAGGGTTCAGGGGATTTGTTTCCACAGCGCTTTCAATGACCAATAAAAAAATTTCATATTTTAGCAAAAGCTACATACTACGTTTTTCCAATTAGGCGGTTGTACTTCCTATTTCCTCACCGCTCTTTACCCACCCTCCATGACTCTTCAGATGGTAGCGAAGAGTCCCAATATAAAATTACAACAACTAAATTTCAGACCATATCAGGCAATCAATTAACAATCCATTTTATTTAAATAATAAATTACTCAACTAATAAGAAATATTAATGCAAAAATCGATTTCATACTATTTTCGTATTGAATAGCAAAAAGTACTTAATTTACATATGTCCTAACACTTAAAGGAACACTTGGAATTGGAACACTTTTTAACTAAAAAGCCTACTATATGAGTATCCCTATGTATGTATATATGTATACTTATAGGAACGAGTTGGAATAGAAACAAAGTTCAAATAACAAGCCTACTATTTGATTATCGAGATCAGTGAGGTTAGGAAATGAAACAAAACAACCAGTTTCCGGTTGATGTAAATGAAAAAAAGGAAAATTTAAAATATTAAATGATTCTACTTGAATACTTGTATTCGATAATGTCCAATGGTAAATAAAAAACTAAAAATATAGTGATTCATATTCCATTGCGTTTCGTTAACCCTCTTAGATTCCACAACCACACAGTGAGAAGTTAATGATCATTAACGTGAGTACGAATCACAATATTATAAGAAAACCCAAAAAAACTATGTACATAAAATAATAAATTAATTACTTACATGAACTTTTGCGGCAGGAACTCGTTGAAGGCCTCCGACGTTATTTCTGCTTAGCTGAAAAAGTAATTTTTTTTTTTTTGCACATAGGTACACTTATTTAGCCCAATTTCTTTTGGACCATGGTTTAATTTTTCTTTGCAAAAATTATATTTTGTCTTTTAAGAATTTCCAATACGATATTGGAATCCTCTCTTCTTCTTTCCGCACTATTCACTTTCCTAATATCACTCATCTCCCTCTATCTCATGCTAATAGTAGGTATCTCTGTACAAATTGGTAAATTTCAAAATTTACTTATTTTCTCACTTCATGTTTCAATTCCAAATTATTTTATTTTATTATTTTTTTTTTTCTTTAATAATTTGAAAAAAATGCAAATATGTATTTTAATTTAATTTTGCTTTTCTAAAGCATATTTTAACTTTTAAGTTATTATTAAAAAGGGTTTTTTTATTTTTGAAAAAATATCTTTAACAAAAAAACTCACTTAATTTTTATACATTTTTCTTTCCACTATCTCTTTGACTCATTTTTTTCTCTCTCTTTACATTTTTTTTCTCGTATACATGCAATTTTTAATGAAAATTTTTTTTTTCGAAAAATAAGAATTTGTCTATATTTTATATAGAATTTTTATATTTCTTTTCACAATATTGAAATTTTTAGGTTAAGCTTTGTTTTAAAGTGCAAAATTTTCAACTATGGGTTAACCGAAGAATGGAAATATAAGCTTCTGGTTTTAACGCGAGTAACGCGACTATATTAAGTAAAACTCACGACAAAACTAGTATTTGATGGGAAATATTATACTGTCTTTGAGTATTACAATATGCCGCTTTTTTACTTTACTGCACTCTTGTCCGGAAAATATATATTTATGCGAGTCGATATATATGTATATTTTTGTAGATATACATGAAAATGTACAAACTCATCAAACAAATTTCAACTTTAAAAACAATAAATTTTCTTTTATAAAAATTACTACAAATTAGCGAAGGGAACTAATTTTATGATTTTATTGGCACAATTATCCTTGGGTGGACTGCAAGTTCGTTGAGCCTGGCGGATTCTCGGCTTTCATCTCGGCGTTGTAGTTCTCCATTCAATATATGTATCCCAGAGCAGGATTTAAGTTAGGCGGGAATTTAAGTTCGGGTTTAATATTAAAAAAAACGCGTAATTGGTTGCAAAATCTACTGATTTGCCCAATACTTTTCGAAAAATTTAAACTTTACTTTTTTTTCACGAATATATAACGCGAAACTTGAGGAAACTTACAAGCGTATCCGTTTGAAGACGATATCCAGGAAAAGAGAGCGATCTAGCCAGATCCGTCGCTTATATAGCTACGAAAAAGGGTGGCGTGATTTCGATAGAAAAAGAAAATATGTGTAGAACTTAACGAAGTTTGTGTATGGCTATCTCATAATAGGGTTTTTATATTAAGCTCTTGGCACAACTTTTTCTTAACCCTTGGCTTCCTTAATATCTTTCATATGATACCAGCCAACCTTGCCATTTTCTCTATCTTGCAATTTGAACATGTTGCTGCCCTTTGTGGCAAGAACCGAAGACTTTACAAAAACTGGAGCTAGCTTCGAATTAAACTTCTTTGCCTTGTCGCTTAATGTAAAATTTCGACGATATACTTCGTCCCCTACCTTGAAAGTCCTAGCTCTGCTACGAAGATTGTAGCGTTTAGCAGATTGTTCGAACGCTGTTTGAATGTTTTTGACCAGCTCAGTACGCACGAGTCGAAGCTTGTCCAGACGATCTATTACAGTTTTTAGCCGATTTCCTTTTCAATAAATTTGAGAAGAAATTCAAGCTAAAATTTAGAAGATTTTCTAGCACAAATTTCTTCAAATTTGTCCCCACTCAATCTCCCCGGCCAAAAAGCTTTTTTAGACGTCGATCTCTCTGATTATAGGTGAACTTTTTGGCTCTGCCATCCTTGGCGAATCGCGCAGCCCGTGAAGCGAGGTCTAATAGTGCCAACTTGAAGTTTAAAGACTTCATTCAAAATGGCCCCCTTATGATCTTCAGTTGTTCAGAAGACCAGATGGTACTAGGATAATCCTGTGGGATTATGCCCAGCTTAATAGTGGTCAGGGCATCTCTAAAAGATCCCGATGACACACCGTCAGGATGAGCCACGGTTACTAAGGCACTGGGTGCCTCTCCATCAGCCCCACCATGCCGGCGGTTTCAGCTTTTGATTCGGTATCAACCGAAAGGCCATATTCTAAATCCCCAACCCGCAGGGTGTTAACTGAATTTTAATTTTTTAGACTGTGTGGCACGTACTTATCCATTTTCCCCATTAAGCATATCGACCTGTGGTTTCGCTATGCTAGCGAAATCTTTAATGAAGCATCTACAATAGCTCGCAAATCCCAAAAAGAAGCGGAGCCCCCGAAGAGTGGTTGGCTACTCATAGCATTTTATGCTGTGGACCTTATTAGGGTTTGTTTTTACGCCCTCTCTTGACACAACGAAGCCCAAGTAATCCACCTCAGTTTTAAAAAACTTTGATTTTTCCACTGAGACTTTCATATAGCCTTGGCATCTAGTCATGAAAACGTTTGTGTTATTGGCGACTTCAACCTTAGTAATTTAGAATGGTCTACTTTTGTTAATAGTCGGGGGCTTCTTCTTTGCTGAAACTTATTTGATTGACGGTTTTTCAAGATGTGACCTTAGTCAGGTCAATAGTTTTAAAAATAGTCTTAATTGAATATTAGATCTGATTTTTTAAGTGATAATATGAACTTTTGCCTCCAGGAATGTTTAGATCCTTTATCTAATTTTTTAAATTGGATTAAATCGTATATCTCTAATAGATCTTGTGCAGATGCAGTTGACGGTATGTCGTCGTATTCTTTTATTGCTTCTTCAGCCGTTCCTCAGGGAAGTATTTTAGATCCGATTCTTTTTGTGATGTTTATCAGTGATATTACTAGTTGTTTTAATTATTCAAAATTTCTCTTGTATGCTGATGATATGAAGATCTTTTGTAATATAACGTGTTTCTCTGACTCGTTTAAACTTCAGAGTGATCTAGACAATGTAGTAGCTTGGTGCCAGAATAATATACTTCCCTAAAACATTAAAAAATGCTCCCATGTCTCCTATACCAAGTCCCATACTCTTATCCCTACTTCATATTTTATTAGTGGCTCACAACTTAATATTGTTTCCAAAATCACTGATCTTGGGGTGGTCTTTGATTCCAAGTTCACATTTCAAAGCCATCTTAATTACACACTTTTTATTTCATTGGTACGCTCAAAACTCGAATATGCTGCTATTATTTGGCGTCCGTATTGTGCTTGTCACATCAGTCGTTTGGAGAGAGTTCAGAAAATTTTTATAAAGTATGCTTTGCGTCCCATTCATTTTGAACTTCCAGTTCCCGCTTATGAGTCTAGATGTATGCTCATTGATCTTAAGACATTAAATTATAGCAGGGTGAGGTGAACGCTCAAAATACGATCTCTCAAACAACTTATAACTGCATAAAATTCAGTGGTTGGTATTTCTCGCGAGTGAGTAAGCTACATTTTTAACGAATGCATGTGCAATCTCTCGCAAGCAACAGCAATGGCGCAAGCGTAGTTAATTCTATTTTTAGCCATCGATCGTTCGTTGCGAGCGTGCATAGCAAAACCCAAACAATAGCTGTTATTGAAAAGAGCACTTACGCTATTTCTCGGATTGTTTGCGATTTCTGGCGATCACGATTGCCAGCGATCGATCGCGAGCGTTTGTTTGCAAATCAATTCCATTTGATAAAATAAAATTTTTGTTTGTGGGGTAAGGGGTAAGCGTCTTTGATAGTTACGCTGTTTACCTTGCGTGAATCCAAACACCTTTACGGACTAAGACGACCGGACTCGACCACGGACTATTGGGTGATTCTTCAATTATTCCCAATTTCAGCATTTCATCTATCTCCCTTGAACTAGCTTCTCGACGGCAGGAGAGATCGGAAAATATCGCTGTTTTAGCGGACGGACATTAGGTTCCAATTCGATAACATGTTCGATTAAATTAGTTTTACCAAGGCCCTCTTTGGAAAATGAAGGAAATAAATCTTTAACAACTTGCAATCGCTTTTGTTGCTCATACGCCAAGGTGTGCATATTATTTTCGCCGCTACTAACATCATTTTTTGTTTCGCTGCTTTCGCAGTTAATTTGACTAATTAAATGTGGTGCTATGTTAAATTTCAACCAGAAATCTACACCCAATATTAAATTTTGTTTTAGACTTGGCACAATGTAAAAAAGTAAGCGTTCAGTTTTGCCTTTATAGGTAACGTCAAAGAAATATGTACCAAACACAATTTGTTGGTTGCCATCAGCCGTTTGTACGGAAGAATAATGTTTGGTATTGATGTTTTTGTCAGCACAGACCTTTTTTGCCAAGTTATTGCCAATACACGACACCTGGGCTCCACTATCTAGCAAAGCTAAATGCGTGTCATTTAGAAGGTTTATTTCGGCATATGGTCTTAAATCTGAGGAGTTTTTGTTCAATGAACATATCAAGTTATTAAGGTTTTTTCGCCCAGATTTTACTTTTTTCCAAAACTCATTCGCGCGATTTGCAGAGCGCGATTTATTAGGTATATTAATAATATTTTCAGGTTTATCAAAAATTTCTTTTCTTTTCTCTTGGTAAAATCTTAAGCGTTCATTATAGGGTATTAAATGACGTAATTCTGGTTTATATTGATTAAAAAAAATTGGTATTGGTAGGTAAATATTTGGTTACTTTTTGCGAGGAACCGCTTTCGAATCCTCGCTCGCTTTCAAGTTTCCCGAAGCGCACCTAGTACAATTTGGTTTATAAATTCCAATACTGCCACAACCGTAACAAAAGATCATGCGTTCTTCTACACAATCAAAATAACGGTGTCCCTCCTTTACGTGTAACTTCGTCAATTTCTATTGGACCTTCTACAATGTCGTTTTCAATTTCCTCTTCTAACTCTATTTCATTAATTTGTCGGCGATTAGCAGGGTTGCGGTATGAAGCTGGCAAGGGGTTGGCATTGGTAGCAGCAGGCTGCCTGGCAATCTCTTGCAACAAGCTTTCATGCTTAATACACAACTCCCTTAACCTAGCAACAGAGGGAATTGAGACATATAATAATTGCTGCCTCAAACCCGGTCTTAAGCCTCTCTGCAGAACTTCGACAAGTTCAGTCTCCGGAAGTGGACTACTCAAATTTTCGGCTATTTTGAAAACGGCATTTCAATTACTCATCGAAACTTTCCGACATACCTTGCTTGCGCATGCGTATCGCTTCTTTTATATCGGTATCAGTACGATGTTGAGCAAAATGAGTTCGCAAAGCTTGGCAAAGATTTGGCCAAACGACGCGATCTACTGAGCGCCTATAGCGCCAATACCAATCTTTGGCTTCATTCGTAAAAACACTTTGCACATGTTCGCAAAAAAGTGTAAAGTTCCCGCCGAGGGTGTCTATTACCTGCGACTCAACCCTGTAGATGAAGTTTTCTACAGACAAGAGGTTCGAGCCATCAAACTTGATATCCCAATTCGATATAAGACTTGCAATTTTTCCCGAATTGGTTACGTGTGAGATGTCACTAAGACGAGCGGAACCTACATTATAAGGGTGTTGGTGTGTGTTTGCATGCACATGCATATGTGCTTGAGGGGTTGCGTTACGACTATTCGCAAAATCAGGTGGGTCTTGTGGCCAATCAACTATAGGAGGTAAATTCTGGTGGTTGTTTTGTACAGGTTGCAGCGTTGCGTTCTGTAATCTAGTAATGAGGTTATTCACGGATTGATCTAAGCGTTGCTCTATTTGCGTAAACCTAGATTCAAAGTTCTCAAGCAAAGTTGCTTGTCGTGCAGCTACAACGGCATTGACCATACTACGAATCCTAGTATCGTCGTTTTGGGAATCATTATTGGAGGTATTATTGGTAGCATTTGGACCGGTGTTTTCTTGTTGTTGTTGGGCAGGAGTGTCTATAGCTCCTTGTTGCTGCCTACTTGCTTGTTCTTCTGTAGAAAGAGGCTGTGCTCGTTGGATGGAATCACGCGATCCACCTACTTGTGAGATAGATGACCTTTCCAGGTCATCGGCCATACTGGTTTCTGGATTCGCTGATTGTGATCGGGTGGTGATGTTATATTGCCGGGGTCTAAAATCTCTAGAGCTACACCGTGCTCTACACTGCGGACAAGAGGAATTCCTTTTAAGCCAATTTATCAGGCAAGTACGATGAAACTTGTGGTTGCAAGCAGTACGAAGAGCATCAGAGTGTAAAGTAAAAAACTCTCGGCAAATAGTACAAAAATTATTCGAACTTTGACCCGATGGTAAATATTCATTACTGTGCCTCAACGGCATATCGAAATTCAAAAAAAGTATATATGTATATGTACGTAAATTTAAAAAAAATATTTAGGTAAAATATCTATCAAAACAAATGTAAAAAAAATGTTTCTCAAAGGTTCAAAAATATGTATTTAAACTTCGAAAAGATATTTAAGAAAAATATCTATAAAAAAATAAAAAAAAAATAAATTTAAAATTTTTTTTTTTCAAAAAGTTTTAAAAAAGTATTTAAGCAAAATATCTTTAAAAAAGGTAAACAAAAAAAAATTTTTTTTTTCAAAAAGAGTTCAAATATAATTATGGTCTTACTCTTTAGTTGTTGTTATTTGTTTTATTATTTAAAAGGTAAAAGGCATATGTTTAACTTTTGCATAGTTTAAGCTTGTCGTTGTATGGGTACATGAAATCTTCATGTATTCCTACTTGCAACAACAAAAGCTTGGTGGAAATATGGTCATTTAGTTTAAGCTTGTCGTTGTATGGGTACATGAAATCTTCATGTATTCCTACTTGCAACAACAAAAGCTTGGTGGAAATATGGTCATTTAAACATATTAAAACGGAGTCCTATTCTCAAATGGTAATTAAAACATGCATCAAGCTTATTGAAACTAAATCCAAAATGAGTTTTCAAACTACGAAAAATGAATCAGTTTTATTGGCAACTAGGGTCTATACTATTGATACGGTTAGTGCGACGTGAATATATCCTATCGCTTGAGACTAAATTCCAATTACCAATGGTAAAAGACCGATGCTGCGCTTATTTATATTTAACTTGCAAAAAAAATCCCTACAGGACAAAATAATAATTTGTAGAACCCCTAAAAGAGTTTAATTGCAAACGTTGTAATTGTTTCTACGTCTCGAGCCCCACGTTGGGCCCCATTTTCTGTTATGAAACCTTTTAGCGAGTCCACTATGGGTTGACAATTGTTTGTTAGTTGTACCAAGTTTAGATGGTGACGAGTAGAAAAAAGTCGATGTATGCCCGTGTGCGTCTCGCTGTCCCGTAGCTTCAGCCACTAATGTGGATTCGTCGAAGCAGACACCAACAAAATCACCACTTATGACAAACCCAAGGCCTAACCAGAAAAAATATTTATACGCACACGTAAGGGTTCAGGGGATTTGTTTCCACAGCGCTTTCAATGACCAATAAAAAAATTTCATATTTTAGCAAAAGCTACATACTACGTTTTTCCAATTAGGCGGTTGTACTTCCTATTTCCTCATCGCTCTTTACCCACCCTCCATGACTCTTCAGATGGTAGCGAAGAGTCCCAATATAAAATTACAACAACTAAATTTCAGACCATATCAGGCAATCAATTAACAATCCATTTTATTTAAATAATAAATTACTCAACTAATAAGAAATATTAATGCAAAAATCGATTTCATACTATTTTCGTATTGAATAGCAAAAAGTACTTAATTTACATATGTCCTAACACTTAAAGGAACACTTGGAATTGGAACACTTTTTAACTAAAAAGCCTACTATATGAGTATCCCTATGTATGTATATATGTATACTTATAGGAACGAGTTGGAATAGAAACAAAGTTCAAATAACAAGCCTACTATTTGATTATCGAGATCAGTGAGGTTAGGAAATGAAACAAAACAACCAGTTTCCGGTTGATGTAAATGAAAAAAAGGAAAATTTAAAATATTAAATGATTCTACTTGAATACTTGTATTCGATAATGTCCAATGGTAAATAAAAAACTAAAAATATAGTGATTCATATTCCATTGCGTTTCGTTAACCCTCTTAGATTCCACAACCACACAGTGAGAAGTTAATGATCATTAACGTGAGTACGAATCACAATATTATAAGAAAACCCAAAAAAACTATGTACATAAAATAATAAATTAATTACTTACATGAACTTTTGCGGCAGGAACTCGTTGAAGGCCTCCGACGTTATTTCTGCTTAGCTGAAAAAGTAATTTTTTTTTTTTTGCACATAGGTACACTTATTTAGCCCAATTTCTTTTGGACCATGGTTTAATTTTTCTTTGCAAAAATTATATTTTGTCTTTTAAGAATTTCCAATACGATATTGGAATCCTCTCTTCTTCTTTCCGCACTATTCACTTTCCTAATATCACTCATCTCCCTCTATCTCATGCTAATAGTAGGTATCTCTGTACAAATTGGTAAATTTCAAAATTTACTTATTTTCTCACTTCATGTTTCAATTCCAAATTATTTTATTTTATTATTTTTTTTTTTCTTTAATAATTTGAAAAAAATGCAAATATGTATTTTAATTTAATTTTGCTTTTCTAAAGCATATTTTAACTTTTAAGTTATTATTAAAAAGGGTTTTTTTATTTTTGAAAAAATATCTTTAACAAAAAAACTAACTTAATTTTTATACATTTTTCTTTCCACTATCTCTTTGACTCATTTTTTTCTCTCTCTTTACATTTTTTTTCTCGTATACATGCAATTTTTAATGAAAATTTTTTTTTTCGAAAAATAAGAATTTGTCTATATTTTATATAGAATTTTTATATTTCTTTTCACAATATTGAAATTTTTAGGTTAAGCTTTGTTTTAAAGTGCAAAATTTTCAACTATGGGTTAACCGAAGAATGGAAATATAAGCTTCTGGTTTTAACGCGAGTAACGCGACTATATTAAGTAAAACTCACGACAAAACTAGTATTTGATGGGAAATATTATACTGTCTTTGAGTATTACAATATGCCGCTTTTTTACTTTACTGCACTCTTGTCCGGAAAATATATATTTATGCGAGTCGATATATATGTATATTTTTGTAGATATACATGAAAATGTACAAACTCATCAAACAAATTTCAACTTTAAAAACAATAAATTTTCTTTTATAAAAATTACTACAAATTAGCGAAGGGAACTAATTTTATGATTTTATTGGCACAATTATCCTTGGGTGGACTGCAAGTTCGTTGAGCCTGGCGGATTCTCGGCTTTCATCTCGGCGTTGTAGTTCTCCATTCAATATATGTATCCCAGAGCAGGATTTAAGTTAGGCGGGAATTTAAGTTCGGGTTTAATATTAAAAAAAACGCGTAATTGGTTGCAAAATCTACTGATTTGCCCAATACTTTTCGAAAAATTTAAACTTTACTTTTTTTTCACGAATATATAACGCGAAACTTGAGGAAACTTACAAGCGTATCCGTTTGAAGACGATATCCAGGAAAAGAGAGCGATCTAGCCAGATCCGTCGCTTATATAGCTACGAAAAAGGGTGGCGTGATTTCGATAGAAAAAGAAAATATGTGTAGAACTTAACGAAGTTTGTGTATGGCTATCTCATAATAGGGTTTTTATATTAAGCTCTTGGCACAACTTTTTCTTAACCCTTGGCTTCCTTAATATCTTTCATATGATACCAGCCAACCTTGCCATTTTCTCTATCTTGCAATTTGAACATGTTGCTGCCCTTTGTGGCAAGAACCGAAGACTTTACAAAAACTGGAGCTAGCTTCGAATTAAACTTCTTTGCCTTGTCGCTTAATGTAAAATTTCGACGATATACTTCGTCCCCTACCTTGAAAGTCCTAGCTCTGCTACGAAGATTGTAGCGTTTAGCAGATTGTTCGAACGCTGTTTGAATGTTTTTGACCAGCTCAGTACGCACGAGTCGAAGCTTGTCCAGACGATCTATTACAGTTTTTAGCCGATTTCCTTTTCAATAAATTTGAGAAGAAATTCAAGCTAAAATTTAGAAGATTTTCTAGCACAAATTTCTTCAAATTTGTCCCCACTCACTCTCCCCGGCCAAAAAGCTTTTTTAGACGTCGATCTCTTTGATTATAGGTGAACTTTTTGGCTCTGTGCAGATAATTGAAAGCCATCCTTGGCGAATCGCGCAGCCCGTGAAGCGAGGTCTAATAGTGCCAACTTGAAGTTTAAAGACTTCATTCAAAATGGCCCCCTTATGATCTTCAGTTGTTCAGAAGACCAGATGGTACTAGGATAATCCTGTGGGATTATGCCCAGCTTAATAGTGGTCAGGGCATCTCTAAAAGATCCCGTTGACACACCGTCAGGATGAGCCACGGTTACTAAGGCAC
Organism: Campiglossa producta; assembly: GCA_964058755.1. NCBI lineage: Eukaryota > Metazoa > Arthropoda > Insecta > Diptera > Tephritidae > Campiglossa > Campiglossa producta. The sequence continues at coordinate 18,892,069 of CAXKVI010000006.1, read as the reverse complement.
TGGGTGCCTCTCCATCAGCCCCACCATGCCGGCGGTTTCAGCTTTTGATTCGGTATCAACCGAAAGGCCATATTCTAAATCCCCAACCCGCAGGGTGTTAACTGAATTTTAATTTTTTTAGACTGTGTGGCACGTACTTATCCATTTTCCCCATTAAGCATATCGGTCTGTGGTTTCGCTATGCTAGCGAAATCTTTAATGAAGCATCTACAATAGCTCGCCAATCCCAAAAAGAAGCGGGGCCCCCGAAGAGTGGTTGGCTACTCATAGCATTTTATGCTGTGGACCTTATTATGGTTTGTTTTTACGCCCTCTCTTGACACAACGAAGCCCAAGTAATCCACCTCAGTTTTAAAAAACTTTGGTTTTTCCACTGAGACTTTCATATAGCCTTGGCATCTAGTCATGAAAACGTTTGTGTTATTGGCGACTTCAACCTTAGTAATTTAGAATGGTCTACTTTTGTTAATAGTCGGGGGCTTCTTCTTTGCTGAAACTTATTTGATTGACGGTTTTTCAAGATGTGACCTTAGTCAGGTCAATAGTTTTAAAAATAGTCTTAATTGAATATTAGATCTGATTTTTTAAGTGATAATATGAACTTTTGCCTCCAGGAATGTTTAGATCCTTTATCTAATTTTTTAAATTGGATTAAATCGTATATCTCTAATAGATCTTGTGCAGATGCAGTTGACGGTATGTCGTCGTATTCTTTTATTGCTTCTTCAGGCGTTCCTCAGGGAAGTATTTTAGATCCGATTCTTTTTGTGATGTTTATCAGTGATATTACTAGTTGTTTTAATTATTCAAAATTTCTCTTGTATGCTGATGATATGAAGATCTTTTGTAATATAACGTGTTTCTCTGACTCGTTTAAACTTCAGAGTGATCTAGACAATGTAGTAGCTTGGTGCCAGAATAATATACTTCCCTAAAACATTAAAAAATGCTCCCATGTCTCCTATACCAAGTCCCATACTCTTATCCCTACTTCATATTTTATTAGTGGCTCACAACTTAATATTGTTTCCAAAATCACTGATCTTGGGGTGGTCTTTGATTCCAAGTTCACATTTCAAAGCCATCTTAATTACACACTTTTTATTTCATTGGTACGCTCAAAACTCGAATATGCTGCTATTATTTGGCGTCCGTATTGTGCTTGTCACATCAGTCGTTTGGAGAGAGTTCAGAAAATTTTTATAAAGTATGCTTTGCGTCCCATTCATTTTGAACTTCCAGTTCCCGCTTATGAGTCTAGATGTATGCTCATTGATCTTAAGACATTAAATTATAGCAGGGTGCGGTGAACGCTCAAAATACGATCTCTCAAACAACTTATAACTGCATAAAATTCAGTGGTTGGTATTTCTCGCGAGTGAGTAAGCTACATTTTTAACGAATGCATGTGCAATCTCTCGCAAGCAACAGCAATGGCGCAAGCGTAGTTAATTCTATTTTTAGCCATCGATCGTTCGTTGCGAGCGTGCATAGCAAAACCCAAACAATAGCTGTTATTGAAAAGAGCACTTACGCTATTTCTCGGATTGTTTGCGATTTCTGGCGATCACGATTGCCAGCGATCGATCGCGAGCGTTTGTTTGCAAATCAATTCCATTTGATAAAATAAAATTTTTGTTTGAGAATGTATATGAAATATCTTTAAGTTTTTCCTGATAACTTAAAGTAAAAAATAATAGTTCCCAGTTTTATAACAAAATTTAAGATATACTTAAAATTTTTCTTAAGTGCTATTTTATGTATGCATATGGATATACATATGTATGTCCACGTAAGTATGTAAGCTTCTTTAGCACATTGGTTTGGCAGATTTATATGAAAAAACCAGATCAGCATATTGAAATGTAAAGTATCAATGACAGACCTGTAGAAATTAATATAAAGATCTTTGACTTTCAATATTATGTTTTCGCCGTTCTGCAAAATAAAACCATTATTTTCAAGGAAATCAAGTTTCTTTTCATTTGGCCCAATCTAATGCATATGTACATCATAGATATTAATATTTTTCAGAATATTTTATGGAACACCATTTTGCGCAAACATCTATTTAACAACTTTACGCTACCTAAAAAGGCTTATCGCTTATTTATACTAAACAGGTAAAGAAAAAAAATATTAAAAAAATCTATTCTATCAACATATGCACGAACTTAAGTGCATCTGAAAATTATTGGTATAACAATTGCGAGCCATGAATGCAACTAGCTAAAAATTACCAGTCCCTGTGATCCCTTATACATGTGAGATGCAGCAAAAACATTTCTTAAAAACACATGTCTACATACTTGTGTACATGACCATAGATTATTTCTAAACAATGGTATTCATCATTGAGTTGACCTTGGGCTTTTAGACAGTTTTTGTTTTTTATTATTTTAGTTCATTATTTTTTCGTGAGGAAATATGAAGTGCAGGCGAATTCTAGAAATCTCCATCCATCTCCATCTCGTAAATGCTAAAATATGCTAAAATGTTTAAGCAAATGAACTCTCAGAATTTTAGGAGATGACGCTTATTTGCGATTCTGATCCACAAGCCGCCTAGCTATGATAATAGTGCGTTATCTGCACTATAGATGGCACGCAGGCATCACTGCAAGATGTCAATTTAGGTGTGATCCTTTACAACTCAGAAAAAGCCAGAAGTAAACCGAAACGCCCGAAGTTACCAGCTACTAATCCCTTACTTTTCAGCGTTACTCTACTTTTTTAATTACAAAATAAATTCCATTTTCGGTAAAAAGATTTGTGTTTGTTTATTAAAGTCGGTTAAGAACAGATTTTAAATTGTTATATACACCTTAATTTAATTATTTATTGAGTTTTTTTTTCTAAAAATTGTTATACGGAAACAAAGAATGTTTTTTAGTTATAACTTTTAAATAATAAATAATATTACTTTTGTGACTCCGAATTAGGATTTCTAGGACTGAAACTCGACTTTTGATTCCTCTCCCGACTTTTTCCTACGTGTTTTTTGCAGTTTTAGTAGGATATAAAAAAATACAATTTCCAAAATTATGGGCAAATACATAATTAAATATCAATTTTTCTTATAAATTACACATATTTATTGTTTTTGAGTAATTTTGGGGCCTAAAACAACATAATTCTACCCTTTTTCCTATTTTTTTTGAGTTTTAACAACAACGTTATCTGATTCATTTTTCGTTCATCGCTTAAATATGCCAAAAAATTAAGCAAAGATGGAGATTTATAGCGATTTTCTTTCACTGGAATCGCAAAAGTCGCTAAAATTTGGCAAAATGAATTTAGAGATTTTAGGAGATGGAAATTAAGCATTAGCGAAACCTGGAATTCATGTACTGAACCACTGGTTAGCAGAACAATAAAAAGGCATTCGCATTTTTCTTCCTACACCGGAACCCTTAAATATCATAACAAAGAAAATAACTTTGTATATCGTATATAACACTTACATTTCTTAAAATGTCAATTTCCTTGAGACATATGGGTCATTCCATATGAAATTTAGCACTAAAATTTAAAAATGCCCACTATATTTTATTTCTGCTGAGAATGGAAAATAAGTCGACACCTATTTTTTTATTTCACCCATAGTGGTAAATTTTTTGAGTTATGAATTTTTGAATTTTAGGCATTTTGAAAATTGCATTTTTCATTATTTTCTAGTTCGTGAACCAATTGACGGAATTGGATCAAATTTTATGACTGGCCTAATGATTGTTAGATCTATCCAAAGTATATTAAACAAAGTAATAGTGAACTTGACAGTTCTCTCTTATCTGTAGGAGTTTTCCCGTCAAATGAAAAAAAGTATTAACCCGTTCTGCTTAAGATTTTTAATTATTTTCAATAGTGTGAAGAAATGAAGACATGCATGGATGAAGCGGGTATGTCGCATTTTGAGTGAAACGAGAAAATCGGCTTTAAAGTTTTGCCTAAACATTTGAGGTTTTTTCGAGTCTTTATGGAAAACTGACAAAAAAATTATGCAAAGCCATAAAAGACGTTGCATAATATGCAATAAAAAGCATAAGTTTATATTTAGTGTTTTATATGAAAAAATCGGAACATACCTCCTTCTTCCACAATTCATATTGAAAAGTTGTGCACATACCCCCTTCATCCATGAATTATCTTCTACAATTTTCACGATAGGCAGATTCTGATAAGACAGAAATATAGATCTGCATAAACACTATTCACCAATGCCAAAAACAGAAATTGAGTGAGAATGTGACATACCCCCTTCATCCATGCATGTCTCTAAATATCAAATTGTTTCATATAAATACAATACCGCTTGCCTCCGTTCAAATAGAGTTTAGAGTTCAGATTAGCTAGACTCTAGCACATTTTAGCTAAGATGGATGGTCTAATTTTTTTTCAACGGGATCTTAGAATGGAATGGAATGTCTGCCGCAAGGGGCCACTAAAATCCATTTCGACCACGGTCACGGGGTTGATAAAACAAGGTGGTTCGGCACCTGTGAGATCATAGACTCAATAGCGTACAGCTCTGTCACGTCCCTCTTACAACAGCAACAGTGAAGCCGATTAATTTCTCGAAACCGAAAACTTTTTTTGTAAATTGATTACGTCATTTCGCGGACATATATTTACCTTGATAAGACGGTACCCTGGTTTTGACTTCAGTATAAAAAAACTCTAATCTGCGATACTCTGGCGACAAACTTCTTGTGGTGCCATCGGCGGAAATCGACAAATATTCAAATATTCTATAATGCAAAGGTCCGAAAAGAGGTAGATTCCAAAGTGGCCAAAGTTATTCCGTTACTGTTTGGGTTAGCATATTTCGCAATATTGATAACTTTTTGGCCTGAGCAAATGCTATCTAATTTTTCAGTAAAACCATTGTATGGGACATAAAAACTGTGCTTGGTTGACAAAGGGTTAATACGCTTGTTTACATATTTTTGAAGGAAAAACTCCTACAAAAACAAAATTTTTCAGTTGTCAATTCTACCTTGTTGAATTTGCCTTGGATCTATCTAAAAAACCTAAAATTAAAAATTAATTTTTTTTTTAATTTTTTACAACATTTTTATAAACAATTTGTAATTGAGGAAAAATAGTATCTCTGAATTTCGTTTTTATTTTTATTTAATCATAAATTGGTCTTTTAATAATTTGAATCTTTATCAAATGTCCCAAATTGTGATTTTTTAATGTTTGATGCTTTTCCCATATTTGTATTAATAAAATCGTTTGTTTACAATCTCCTAGCAATGAAATAATGCAGTTATTGTTTTAACTACCGCTCGTTTGCCTTAGCGTTTCTCGCGATATGTTAAGAGCGCAAAATGAGAAAGGGTGAGAAAACTATATGATTGAGAATTCGCGATCGAATTTTTCCCCACCCTGAATTATAGGAGAACATTCTTATCTCTAACTTTCATTTTTTATTTGATATCTGGGGTGGTAGACTGTCCCTTTTTACTTGAACATATATGCTTTCTTATTCCTAATATCTGTTTAAGAAATCACGCCACTTTTTATGTGGGGCTGGCGAGGACCAATTATGCTGCCAATGCACAATGGTCCCGATTCCATTTTTTTAGCATAAATTCAACCAATGCAGCTACGCAGTTGAAAGTTGACAAATCCTAGCAATGGCATATGGAAGAAAAATAGCAAATATCTGATAAATCAGACCACGCCCACCGTGACTGCTAGTAACCAGAATTTGTAATTTACTTACTTACTTAAAATAGCCTTTAACCGCCTAGGTGATTTTGGCCGTCCAACATGTTACGCCAGTCGGTTCTTTGTTGAGCCAACTGGCGCCAATTAGAGACACCGCATGCTCGCAGGTCTGCCTGTACTTGGTCCTGCCATCGAAGTGGTGGTCTCCCTCTTCCTCTACTTCCACCGGCGGGTGCCAATAAAAATACCTTATGGGCCGGAGCGTCTTCGTTCATTCGCACCACGTGTCCTAGCCAGCGGAGCCGCTGGGTTTTGATTCGCTGAACTATGTCCACGTCTGCGTAAAGCTCATACAGCTCATCATTATATCTTCTTCGGTACTCGCCGTCGCCAACTTTTAAGGGTCCATAAATCTTTCGAAGAATTTTTCTCTCGAATACTCCCAAAGCCGCCTTATCAGATGCTGTCAGTGTAAGTGACTTATAGAGTGTTGTTTTTGCCTAAATGGCCTGCTCAGCCCAAAGTAGCATTTGTTTGCAAGAGTTATCCTTCTATGGATTTCCAGGCTTACACTGATGTAGGTAGTAATGCTGCTTCCCAGGTATACAAAGTCCCTTACTATCTCAAAGTTATGGCTGCCAACAGTGGCGTTGTTGCCAAGGCGCTGACTCTTTGCTTGATGCCAGCAGGTACTTCGTTTTACCTTCGTTTACCACCAAACCCATTTTTTCCGGTTCCTTTTCTAATTTTTAGTACGCAGAAGTTACGGCGCGGTTGTTGAGGCCAATGATGTCGATGTCGTCGGCATACGGCAACAGTTGTACGCTCTTGTAATATATTGTTCCAGCGCGGTTAAGTTCTGCAGCTTGTATTATTTTTTCCAGCATCAAATTAAAAAGTCGCACGATAGGGGGTCGCCTGCCTGTAACCTCGTTTAGTTTCGAACGGCTCGGAGAGGTCCTTCCCGATTCTGACCGAGCTGGTGGTGTTGCGTCATTTTGCACAGCCGTATAAGTTTTGCTGGGAAACCAAAATCAGACATAGCGGCATATAGGCAACTCCTTTTCGTGCTGTCCAAGGCGGCTTTGAAATCAACAAAAAGATGGTGTGTGTCGATCCTTTTCTCACGGGTCACTCCGCTGGGTTGAATTGTGCTCTCAGAGAGCAGGTGCGCGAGTCGTTCTGCGAAATCATTGGCTGTCTGTTGTGACTGCAGCTTTTCGACGTCCAGCTTTCCTTCCTTTTTTTGTGGTGCCTCTTTCGTTGTACTTAGGCGCGTGCGAATCTTGGCTGCTACCAAGTAGTGATCCAGAATTATTTTACCAAATTTTTACAGCAGAATATTTAATTGAGCGTTTGTCGCCACCAAAAACTGTGTTGACAATTTTTATGTTGACACCCGTCAATAGAATATCACTATTGTTGTCGTCAATACCAAAATAGTATCCACAGCTATCAAAAGTTATCGACTTTGATGACGGCAATACCAATTCGGAGGCGTCGACACTATTTTTGACAATGTTGACAACCGTAATAGGGGTGATTATTAGGGCGTGTCGATTTATTAACCGATATCGCGTCAACGATTTTTCGCTAGGTTTCGGGCTCAGGAAAAAAAAGTTCCACTACGCATACCCCAAAAAATAATTTTCGAGCCTACGAAATTTCAGTTTTTTTGAATTATCTTCGACTTTGATTTATAAGGTTTTTTCATGACCTACTAAACAAACTTTCATTTGATTTTAAAATTTTCATGTAAACCCTGTCCGACTCAAAAATGTCCGCTAAAAACGTAGGTGATAACGATTTTTTGAAAAAAAAAAAAAACAATATTTTTTGAGTTTTGGGGAGGGTTTTGGTCAAAAAATCGACCCTTTCGCTTTTTCTTTTTTTAAGGGTTTTTTCAGCATACATGCAAACAAGTTTTCGATGAAAACGAATTTGTCTTCGTTTTTTTATGGATTTCTGCTTCAAAAGCTAAAAATACCTATTTGTTTTGACCTATGTAACTCTGTAAATATATGCAATATTTGGATCAAAGAACATGATTCTGAAAGCCTGAACGTTTCTCTTTATCATGCAATAGGGCTTCAATGTCGCCGATTCATAGCAGACAAGCACGAGCAGATTTTGTTGCACACTTTTGACGAATTCGACTTTTTGGTAATTTTTCGAGGTCCATAAGTCTACTAGTAAATGAGATCCAAGTCTTTGGAAGGCTGAATATGATAGCCCACTTTTTTTCTCAAAAAACTGTTATCGCCATCGTTTTTAGCGCATAATTTTGACTGGGACAGGATATGTGAGACAAATTCGTTTTCATCGAAAACATGTTTGCACACAGAGCCAGAAATGCCTAATAAAATTGATAAGATTGTCTTCATGATCTGTTTTTGGGCAAAGGGGTAGTCGCAACGGTGAAAACGAAGAAAAAACTATAGGGAAATCTCTTTGGCTTTAAGAAGAAATTCTTATTAAAAAAACTATACATTTAGTACAAAGGTGTAGTTAGACGCTGACAACCATTAGTACACGATGGCCGGATGGTTAGCAGCTGGGTTTAACATTCCAATAATTGTAAGTTCGATTCTCTCTCTTTTTTTACTAATTTCAAATGTTAAAAAGAAATCTTCTCAATTTTATTTATGTGATTTTCCTTTGAAACATTAACAACTATGCACATATCAATAATTAGACGCTGGCAATCAAAAGTGAGCGATGGCCTGATGGTTAACAGCTGGGTTTATCATTCCGAAAAATGTTAGTTCGATTCTCGGTGAGGGCGATATCATTTTATTTTTCATTTAAAATATTAAAACATAACATTAAAAAGACTGTCTCTACAATAATAAGAAGCGCATCTTCTTGAAGAAAAACTATAGAGATATCTTATCATTTTTGTTCTATTTTATTAGGTACCTTTGGCTCTGTGCATGTATGCTAAAAAGCCCCTTAAAAAAAAGAAAAAGCGAAAGGGTCGATTTTTTGACCAAAACACTCCCCAAAACCCAAAAAATATTGTTTTTTTCAAAAAACTGTTATCACCAACGTTTTTAGCGTACATTTTTCAGTCGGACAGGGTTAACATGAAAATTTTAAAATCAAATGAAAGTTTGTTTAGTAGGTCATGAAAAAAACCTTATAAACGAAAGTCGGAGAAAATTCAAAAAAATGAAATTTCGCAGGCTCGAAAATTAGTTTTTAGGGTATGCGCAGTGGAACTGTTTTTTCCTGATCCCAAAACCTATCGAAAAATCGATGGCGCGATATCGGTTAACTTTCGTTCATACAAATCGACCCAGGCTAGTGATTATAAATATGGGTAATAACCTAGGGGCAACAAAAATTATCAAGCTAGTTGAATATAGCGACACGGGAGCTGTTCAACCGTTGAAGAGGAAACCCGTGCCGATCAAAAAAAAAATATATCTATCTAAAAAAAAATTTTTCATGCCACTTGAATTGGTTATCTGACAATCAATTTGCAAATAAAGCGATAGCCCAGTGGGAAGCGTCAGGGGGTAGTGGTCGGGCGGTTGATGGTTCGAGTACAGTTACAGCTATCGGTCAAAAATTTTTTATTTTTTATATTTCTAATCTTGACTTTATAAAATTTTTATAAACAATATTTTTATGTTTGTGATCTCTATTTTCGAGAAAAAAAATTTGGTGCGAATATTTTTAATTTACGGAAAGCCATGTGAAATAATAATTTTAGATCATAAATATACATACATATACCACCCATTATAGAAATGCTATAACCGCTTATACAATTTCTTTTCTTTTTGGTAAATTTTTTAAAAAATTACCATTAATATAAGTCTGACTGCTCTAATTTTTGAAGATGTAAGCTGCAATTTGCGAATTTTTTTCAAACATAGTGGTCTGTTTATTCAATTTCGGTAGACTATTTCGACAAATTTCACGATTTCTATCGATTGAGATAGTGTTGCTGATAAATTCCTTATTTAAAGTATAAAAATCGACAACATATTTTATGGATACTTAAATTTTGAACTAAACCAAGTGATAAGCGGAAATCTTAAATTTTACTGAAGACAACAAATAATTTCTTTTCATATGTATATATGTATAAACTTTTAAACGGGCAGATTTGCAACCCGAGCCCAAAACAAGTCTAGACCAAATCGAATAGAATTTTTTTAAAAATCAATATACATTTTTTTCTTTAAATCAAAAGAAAAATCCATATAAAGTGTCTTTTAAATATTGCTAAGTTATGGTTGAAGAAAAAAGCTAGAAAACCCTCAAACTTTTTTTGACCTAACCAGAATTTGTAATCGCCCCCACTAAAAAGTTTTAAAAACACGCCATGTATAATACATTTTTTTAAAATACAACCCATTCTTCTCTAAATTGGGAATTAAGTGCTATTTATGTGCTCCAAGATAAGCGGCTCGGTATTCAAAAAAACAGAGGCTGTGGGTAGGGGGGAGGGGTCAAAATCCCCCATCGCCGGATTTCAAATACGATATGCCAGGAATTATGTGCTATTTATGTGCTAACTAGTTCCCAAAAAATAAAATTTTGTGCTCAATTTTTAAGTACTTTTTTAAAACCTCGAAAGTGGGGGGTGCAGCTTGACGTCAAAATGGGAGTCAAAATCCCCCATCGTCGGATTTCAAATTCGATATGCCAGGAATTATGTGCTATTTATGTGCTAATTAGTTCCCAAAAAAAATTTTTTGTGCTCAATTTTTAAGTACTTTTTTAAAACCTCGAAAGTGGTGGGTGCAGCTTGACTTTGTATTTGGGAATTAAGTGCTATTTATGTGCTCCAAAATAAGCTGCTCGGCGTCCAAAAAACAGAGGCTATGGGTAGGGGGGGAGGGGTCAAAATCCCCGATCGCCGGATTTGAAATTCGATATGCCAGGAATTATGTGCTATTTATGTGCTAATTAGTTCCCAAAAAAAAAAATTTTGTGCTCAATTTTTAAGTACTTTTTTAAAATCTCGAAAGTGGGGGGTACAGCTTGACGTCAAGCTACACTCCTCCGATGTAATAGATTTGTTTAAAATGAAATTCTACAAAGTTTTATGTTTTCATAACACCATTATTAAAATGTGAAATAGGGCAACCATGGTCAAACTTTTTTCCCTCGGGCGTTATTTCCTTTTGTCGGCGGGCGTTATTTCACTGCACCCAAATATTATATCAACTTTAATGGCAAACGGATTTGGAAAAAAAGCAAATACATGACACAGTAAGTCTTTTTGTGACAGCTGCCCAGGACAAAATCGCAAAAGAGCATTTATATCTAATCTTGGCTTGCGTCATAATGACGCTTAACCGCCTAGGCGATTTTGGCCGTTTCGTATCAAAGCACGCCAGTCATTCCTTTTTAGCGATAACTGACGCCAAATGGAAACCCCAAGGGAGTTCAAGTCATCCTAAACCTGTTGTTTCCATCTCAGTCGAGGTCTTCCCATTCCTCTGCTGCCGAATTCGGGTGTCGATAGGAAAACTTTCTGTGCTGGTGCTTCTTTGTCCATTCGCATAACATGACTCAGCCAGCGGAGCCTTTGGTTTTAATCCGCTGAAATGGTCAGGTCTGCGTAAAGCTTGTACAGCTCATCGTTAAATTTCCTTCGATACTCGCCGTTGGCATCACGGGAAGGACCATAAATCTTCCGGAGAACTTTTCTCTCAAATACTCCAAGGGCCATCTCATCTTCTCTTGACACTCTCCATGATTCTGGTATGTGAGAGACTTATAGAGCGTGATCTTTGTTTGTCGAGAGAGGACTTTACTTCTCAATTGCCTATTTTCGGTGTTAATGCTAGTTCCCAAATAGACGAGGTCTGTCACCGTTTTAAACTTGTAGCTATCAACGGTGACTTGGCTGCCAAGACGTAGGTACGCCGATTCTTTCTTTGATGACAGCAGATACTTCGTCTTGTCCTCGTTCACCGCAAGACTCCCTGTTTTCCCTTCCTTATCCAACCCAGAGAAAGCAGCGCTTACGGCGCGGCTGTTAAGGCCAATGATATCAATATCATCGGCATACGCCAGCAATTGCATGCTCTTGTAAAAGATTGTGCCATTGCGGTTTAGCTCTGCTGCTCGAATTATCTTCTCCAGCATCAGGTTAAAGAAATCGCACGAAAGGGAGTCGCCCTGTCTTGGTCTCAAATGGCTCAGAGAGGTCATTCTCGATTTTGACGGAGCTGTTGGTTTTGCTCAACGTCATTTGGCAAAGCCGTATAAGCTTTGCAGGGAAGTCAAATTCAGACATGGCGGCATACAGGCAACTCCTTTTTGCGCTGTCAAAAGCGGCTTTAAAATCGACAAAGAGATGGTGAGTGTGGATTCTTTTATCATGGGTCTTCTCCAGGATTTGGCGTATCGTAAAAATCTGGTCGATGGTAGACTTATCAGATATAAAGCCATACTGATAAGGTCCAATCAGTTTGTCTACGATGGGCTTCAGTCTTTCACACAATACGCTAGAAAGAACCTTATATGCGATATTAAGAATACTGATTCCGCGATAGTTGGTGGGGTTAACGGGATCGCCTTTCTTGTGGATTGGGCAGAGCACACTTAAATTCCAATCTGGAAGCATGCACTCATCTGACCATATTCTGCATCAGAGCTGATGCATGCTTTTTACCAGCTGTGCATTTATATCTATGATATCGTTTTTCTTGGAAAAGCCCGTTTTTATAACTAAAATAAAAATAACGTATTTACTTCCCGGGCATACCATGTTGCCTGTTGATTTGGTACATAGTACCATAGAGCGCTTTATTAAAAAGAGATCAGTTTGGTCGCCTTCAGAGTGGGAACCATTAATACGGAATTCGCGAACGAGTCGGAGTAATTACTTCACAAGATGCATTGAACTCTCTGAGTTTCGAGATTGGAAATCGTTCTACGAATCGTTTCTGCCTGATGATGTGAAAATGAAATTGAGCACTTTAAGATGTGTTCAATTCGAAAAGGGAAGTCCATTCATAAAGCTTTATTTCTGGTATTCCGAAAATAGTGAAACACAGACAATAAAAGCTTTTTCACAACGAACACTACGAAACCAGAGAGTAAAACAAGAGAAACAAGATCCAAAACAACTTTGCTATGGAAAATTGCCGCTCTCTGAAGCTAAGCTTAAGGACTTAAATAACCTCTGTATAAAAAGTATAAGATATGAGCTGTTGCAGAAACGTAAAAGACACATTGGCAGAGACAGACAATGAAGATGAAAATGATTTAGTTTAATAGCCACTAAATATTATTATTGCTCGGATTATTACAGCAACACATATTGTTTGGGAGCGTATGTATAAATGCTTAAGATCTTATTAAATAAAGTTGGATAAAAAAACGTGTTTATTTTTGTAGTATAATCATAAAAATTTAAGTTTGACCATTGAAATTATTAGTAAGACGACGCGTCGCGACGGTGGTGGAATTAAGAAGGAAAGCCTTTCGAATACTTCTAAGGCGGTATAGCTATTTAAAACTTTTATACTAGTAAAACCTAAGCCGATAATTTAACCCTCCGATGAGTGAGAAGGTCCCTAGGGACCTTTTTGCCTTTTCAAACTGATATTACTCCTACTTCGGCCACTACATGAAAGAAACCAGGACCAACAGGAAATATACACGACCTCTATACAATAATGCGTTCAATCGTGAGGAAATAATACACTTAGTGCTACGTGAAACAAATCGTAGAGGCAGGGAGGTTACAGCTGCATGGAATGAGACGAATCCCACGAAGAAAAATGAATGGAGGCCAGTGACAGTGAAAGAGTTTGACGCCTTTGTAGCTATTCTTTTTTGTATGTTGGACTCACAAGATCAAACCAGCTATGGAATTATGGGGCGCGACGCGTTGCCCAATATACAAAGCTGCGGGGTCGTGCGATCGCTTCATGTGTATAAAGCCATTTATTCGATTCGACAATGGAAATACTCGACAAAAGCGAGTCATCAACAGCAAATGTTGCAACATAACTTGGCAGCAGCTTACACCCCTCATGAAGCACTAACAGTTGATGAGCAGTTGTTCCCTTACAGAGGCCGCACCCGCTTCACACAATATATTCCGTCAAAGCTAAGTATGGTTTGAAAGTATGGTGGTTATGCGACTCACAGAGTTGTTATCCTGTGAAGGGAATGTTATATTCTGGAAAACTGCCAAACAAACAACGGGAGATAAACCAAGGGCAGAACGTAGTGCAGGATCTTGTGGAAAAATATATACTCTTGACTTGACGCGTATTTTGATGAGGAGGAAGACCGCATATGTTGGTACAGTACGCTACAATACATTATTTGGGTTCAACGAAGGGGATATAACGTTATGCTCATACGTGCCGAAAAAAAAATAAAGTGGTGAACGTGCTCTCCAAAATGCACTACACCTGCCGCGTTGACGAGCAAACCGAGAAGCGGAAGCCCTATTCCATATTATATTACAACGCCAACAAACGCGGCGTTGATACCATGGATCAAATGCTAAGCACTTACAGCTGCAAAAGAGCAACACAACGATGGCCGTTGGCCATGTTTTATAACGAAATGAAGCCTATAAAAACGAGTGACAGACGGCGGTCGTTCTTGTTACTGATAACGAAACAATAATATCGAAGAACGTGCCCTGAACAACCATATAACCTCATATCCAAGGATACGCAATGCGATGGAAGCATTCGATGTCAGGGTAGGAAAAACATATTCAAATTCAAGAATAGAATATATATTTATTTGTTTTTTATTTTTATATTCATTTCAGGTATTACCAAGACCGTAGCTTGCGGCTACGTCAAGTAGACCGTCAAGTCGCCTTTGCCGTTCTGAGTACGGGCGGCAGTGGAAAACGCGGGCATACTGCTTCGGCTGCGGCAACGCTGTTTGCGGAGAACATAGCACACTTTTACGTTGCTGCAAAACTTGCGCACAGGGCGGGGGATAAAAAGTACACGCTGAACAACAATAATTTTTAAACTTTTTTATAATAGTCTTAAGAAAATTCAAGCAAAAAAAAATTGTAAAAATTGAAAAAATTATTTTTGTATGTAGAATTTAGTTATAAAAAATAAAAACAAAAAAAATTGTATATGAAAAAACATGATTTACAAAAAAAGGTCCGTAGGGACCTTTTCACACGGCCGTGAAATTCAGAACTCTCACTCATCGGAGGGTTTACCAAGAACTTTGTGTCACGCTTGGTTTTCCCCAGTTATGCGCGATTTTGATATAGTGGTACATGAGTGGGACTCCACTCCCGGAGATTTTAGCATGTAAATCTAGCAGTGTCAAACCTATAATATGGCAGCGTGTCATTTACATAACATTAGCTTAGAAAATATCTATATAACGCAACGTATACAAAAAGTATTGTAAGCGCCTAAACTTTTTTCTATCGTATCGTAAGTGCCATCATACCTTTAAAAACTAAGAAAGTAAGGCAAATTTGTAAGTCTTAAGAAAAGTAGCAATTAAATATTATGTTCTGTGTTTAAATTTTAGCCAAACATTGAAAGGTTAAAGAAAAAAAATTAAAAAAAAACCGCCTGCTGTAAAATTTGCTTTTTGGTTGTTACGATATAATCGTAAAAATGACTCGATATGTAAATAAAAAAAGATGGGTTTTGAATTTTTCCTTGACTTGTTTAGCAAATATTTGCTTTAAATCCCAATTTTCAATACCGTAAGTTTATATTTTGCACACATACACTCAAATATCAGTCTTCTATTTCAAGCATGGCATAGATCCAATATAACCCAGCATCGCTGGACAACGGGTAGTTCGTAAGTATTACAATTGATTTACTCGACCAAGAAAATGCCTAAATTCTTTGGAAACTTTTAAGTTTAAAAAAAAATTCTAGTTGTTTGCGCTTACAGAAATAACACAAGAATTTTTAATAGCATTTGCAATTTGACATGTAATTCAGTTTATTCAAGAATAAAAATACGCAAAGTTATACTGTGAAAATTATGCAACTCGAAAAGATGAATTTTACAAAGTCTTATTAATATTAGATATAGAGAAAAAGCTTTAAAACAATTCGTGTTCACGCGCAGTTTCTAATACCATGTGGCGCAATTTTTCTGACAGTTCTTTGCTTTAATAGTATATGTGAACACAAGTATATAGAAATATAAAGAATATGTATGTATAACATATGGAATATCAGAAGGAAATAGCAAATGAAATTAATAGTAATATGTATTAAGGGCTGCCAGATTACTTCAATTGACGGCGGTAACAATTCCCTCCACCGTAAGCGAGTCCTGATTGTCGAGGTTGCTTTCTGCCACCACAGTATCAATTACTTTCCCTTTAGGCCAACAGTTTCTGGGAAGGTCGGGGTCTGCTATAACCACTATGTCTCCCACCCGTATAGCCGGTTGGGGTGAGAACCATTTGCTTCGTCTTGAAATTATTGGCACGTACTCTTTTAACCACCTTGCCCAGAATTGGTTCGCGAATTTTTGGGTTTGGTGCCAACGTTGTCGCAAGTTGTTGTTGTCGTTGCCGAAAGGCTTGTAGCCGTGGGAGGAGCCGATCAATAAATGATTAGGAGTTATAGTTTCGTCGTCGTCACTTTCCAGGGAAACGAACGTAAGCGGGCGGGAATTTATTATAAATTCTATTTCCCATAAGGCACTTCTAAGGCTTTCGTCGTTGAACTGCATAGACGGGCATATCGCGGAAAGCGTAGATTTGACCGACCTTATCAACCTCTCCCAGATCCCGCCCATGTGTGGCGCTCCGGGAGGGTTGAACCTCTCTTGGTGTACCACGCCTAGCCATAAAATTTCGAAAACACATTATGCACGAACTCGTGTCAAGACTGTGTGCCACCTCGATGTGAATTGCTCTAATGGTAAGGCAAGTAAACACTACACCCCATCGCTTTTCACGCCTACGTCCAACGGATACATGGAGTGGCCCAAAGTAATCGACGCCGACGAATGTAAATGGTCTTTGAAAAGTTGCTAGCCGAGCAGCTGGCAGCGCAGCCATTTGTGGAGGCCGAGGCATCGCAGTCAGATTTTTGCAGTGTTGGCATAAACGGCGTACCTTTTTATAGAGCCTACGCAGCTGTGGTATGAAGTATCGACCTTTAATCGCGTTGATTGCAGTCTCATGCGATTGGTGATGTAAGCTTTCTTGAAACGAACGAACGATGAGAAATGTTATGTGACTTCCGCTGAGCAGCACGATAGTGTCTTCATGGTTGTTAAGAAACTGTTCCCTTCCTCTGCTTCTAATAACGTCATTGTCATCTAAGTAGATGTTTAGGCTAATCAGCTTGCTTTTAGTCCCTATAGGCATACCACTTTTTAAGTTTTTTATTTCTTGCTCATATGCGGTTCGTTGGGCGTATCGTATAAGGAAAACCTTTGCAGTTTGTACCATCGTAGAATCTATTGATTGCGGGCTTACGGTAGATTTAGAAGCGGCCTTGAGTTTTGTTATATATAGAATAAAAGTAGCCACAGCACGGTACAAGCGCTTCCAGTCGGTAAAATATTCCACGTTCGGCGCGCAAGTGAGTAGGTTGAGTTTGTCTATCAACAATATCGGACGTTTAAGCTCCGTCTCTTCCAACTGATAGAACTCGTCGCAACTGGGCCAATACGTCATATCTACTTTTAAGAAATCCGGTCTATTGAACCACATATCTGTATCGACTTTGTTGTAAGTTTTTGTCGCCAAATCTGCTGGATTCATTCATGTTGGAACCCATCTCCACTGTGAAACATTTGAGGACTCAAGGATCTCGCCAACCCGATGCATGACAAACTGTTGAAAGTTTTTTGGATCGATGCGTAGCCACTGCAGAACCGTCTTAGAGTCAGTCCACCAAAATTGGGCTTCTACACATATACCCTAAGGATGTTGTTGGCAAGTCTTACTCCAGACACAGCGGCTTGCAGTTCCAGCCTAGGGATCGAGATTGGCTTCAGCGGAGCTACTTTGGATTTCGCCGCAATGAAAGCGATTTCGACGTCATCATTTTTTTTGAATGCGTAGATAACTAACAGCAGCAAATGCAGTAGCGCTGGCATCAACGAAAGTGTGAAGCTGGACGCTATTCGCACTGTAGAGAATAGTGGAGTAGCAGCGAGGTACCCTTACATCCATTATGTCAGGTATCGTTGATTTCCACTTACACCATTTATCATACAATGCGTCTCTGAGAGACTCGTCCCAGTCAATACCAGCACGCCAAATTTCCTGGAGCAGTACTTTCAAACCGATGGTATTGGCGGTGAGAAATCCCAAAGGATCGAAAATGGACATCAGGATTTGAAGGCATTCACGCTTTGTTGGAACGATCGCTTCGTTTAACACATTACGACGCAGCCTTGCAAATCTGCAATTAAATCTAAAAACATCATTAGTAGGTTCCCAATACATACCTAGTATCTTGGTAGTAGGAGTGTAATGGGGTGTGGTTGCTGAGTGACCGCGCTCAATCTCGACTCTTGTGTCCTCGTTCGTGCACTCTGGGCAACGTTGAGCTACCTAGGCTCGCGGCAGAAAGAGAGGGAGCCCCGGGGGGGCCACTCTGACATACTTGGTTTAAGGGCTCACCGGGGTCTTTTTCGCAGCGTCTGTACACCAAGAGGTGCGGCTGTAAGCGGGCGTCTGTCTTGAAGCAAGCGGCTCGCTATATAAATGTGCAAAACTTTTCCCTCCCAATCCAGGGTGTTATGCGATACCGTGCCCATTGGACGTTTGCAGCCGGGAGGCAAATCGTGGCTGTAGTCGAACGGAGCCTCACTGATACCGGGCCGCCTCAGGGAGTAACTATGGTCTTACCGCGGTATGGGGCTCTGCCGCGGCGGACGACACACTTCCCCTTACACTACCCTTGACCCTAAGCTGGCCTTGTCCGGCGATGGGTCGTACGAACAAGATGAAGAACACACAAAATACAAAGCAATTAACGACTTCGTTTACTCCGCAGCAGAGAAGAACTATGCTGGAGCAAGCTAAAACACAACGCCGGAGGACAAACTCCGCCTCAAAGTTAACTGGGAGGCCGACAACGATGGAAACTACGGGTCAGTCATCCCCCAAACTGCTATCAAGTAAGAGTGACTTGATGGGAGCAAGCAACAGTGCGGCTGCCTACGCAGTCAAGCAGAAAACGGCGGAAGCTAAGCTTCCATCAAGCGCTGGTACGAAACCCAATCTCTTCACATCTGGGGCAATGGTCTCACGACCTGGTTTCAGAGTTTCGAAAGAGAAGGACGACGCCGTGAAGGGAGAGACCGCGATGGCAACTACGAGTCTGAATCCCCCCAAAGAGGCATCTCCCCGACGCTTTGCGTACTGGGATAAAAGAAAGGCCGCAAGGATCCTTAAAAAATATGAGGGAGCATCGCAGGAGAAGCTGTCGCCGGAAGAAAGGAAGATGGTGGAGGAAGCGAAAGCTCTGATACCAAATTTCCAGAGGCCCTATGTACCTAAGAGGGTGAACGGTAATCCCTTCAAACGCCAGAGATCGGACGGAGAGGTAGACCCCCATCCGAAGCGGCATCAGGTCAACCCCGTAGTGGGAAAACTCAGCTTTGCTGAAGTAACCAAGGACAGAATCCTTATAGGTTTCATTGACCGAGGTAACGACCGTTGGTCCATCCCCAAAGACCAGTGGCTGTATGTCCGGAATGAAATGGGCAGGGCCCTCCTCCACTTAATGCGTGAGTCTCCGGGTAGTCCGCCGCGAGGTACTGACGCGGGCTGGCACCAAGGTCAGATCAAAATATTCGCGTGCGAGGATGCAAGAACTGTCGCACTGTATAAGGCAGCAGTTGCAAGACTGGGTGAAGTCTATCCAGGGGCAAGACTAGATGTCGTCGACTGGAAGGACATTCCTGCTCGGCCAAGGGCAAGGGCATGGATTCCTGCCGTCCCTGCAGAACCCGAGAATATTCTTGAGATGCTGCAGGTCTGGAATCCGTCTCTCCCGACGCAGGATTGGGGCGTCAATCTGGTCGATGATGTGGTTGGGCCCAATAGACAGGTGGTTATCACTCTGAATAAGGAGGCGCTCGAGCCCCTTAAACGGAGCAACGGACGAGTGCATTACGGCTTGGGTCAGATCGTGATCCACGTATACCGTGGCGATGCACAGCGCGCTGCTATTCCGGACGCTCCGGAGGACTCGGAGATCGAGGCAGAAAGTATGTTATCCGCCACGTCAAATTGCGATGGTGCTGCGAACAACTCGGCGATAGAAGAAAGCCTGCTTGACGAAGAAGGCCTCGACGTCACGATCGTGGCTAAACCTGAGCACACTAACGTTGATGCTGCTTCAGACAGCAGGGTTCCCGCCACGCCAAATCGTGCAGGTGCTCTGAACAACTCCTCGTTGAGAGACAGCCCCCGGAACAGGCCAGACCTCGACGACACGCTGGCGGCAGGGATGTCTGAGCTCTCTCATGTTGGTGGTGCTTCAGATAAATCTGCACAAATCTAAAGCAGCCTCGGCTGTTTTAAGCAGTCGTCTTTCTAAAGGCGACGTAGACGTGGTCCTTATCCAAGAGCCCTGGGTCAATAGCTCTAGGATCTGTGGATTGGGGACTAAGGGGTACAAGCTCATCCAAGCCAATGATGAGGGCAAGGTCAGAACCTGTATTTTGGTAAAGTCTGAGCTAAACACCTTTCTATTACCCAACTACTCAAATGGTGACGTTACAGCTGCCAGCTTAACAGTCGGCAGCACCAGCCTAACGATGGCGTCGGTCTATATGCCCTATGACGCCGAAGAACCTCCTCCACAAAAGGAGGTGAAAGATCTGGTGGATAATTTCTGTACGGGCCATCTTATTATTGGAGCTGACGCTAATGCTCATCACGTCCAGTGGGGAAGCTCCGATATTAACGCTAGGGGCGAGTCTCTGTTTGACTACCTACTAACAACTAACCTGGTGGTTTGTAACGTGGGTAACGAGCCTACTTTTATAACTAAAGCTCGTAGGGAGGTTATAGACCTCACTGTTTGTAGCGAAGGCGCTTATGAGTGGGTCAGAAAATGGCGTGTTCTTGATGAGCATTCATTTTCTGACCATCGGTACATAGAAATTGTGTTAGACTTTATTGTTGAGCAGCCAGTTATGAAACGAAATCCACGCAACACTAACTGGCAGCTACATAACCAAATATTAGCTAGGGACCTACCAGTATTACCTCCACAAGCCCCCTCATCAGTGGGAGAACTGGATGATCTGGTAACGACCTTTACAACGGCGCTCTCAAATGCCCTAGAGCAGGCTTGTCCAGTACCAAAACCACGCGGCAAACATAGACCCCACTGGTGGTCTTACGACCTGGATTCGTTCCGTATATCATGCAGGAAGCAATTTAACAAGGCCAAGAGCATCGGTACGGAGCCTGAATGGCTCGAATATAAAGCTAAACTGAGGGCCTATAAAAAGGCTCTAAGGCAAGCGAAGAGAACTTCGTAGAGAAATTTCTGCACCGGGGTCGAAAAAGTCGATGATACAGCGAGACTTAGACGAGTGCTATCAAAAACTCAAACAGCCATTAGCTATTTACGGAAGCCTGACGGATCTTGGACCAGCACGGAAGGGGAAACCCTGGAGCTGCTCCTGAACACACACTTTCCGGGGAACTTGTATGATGCACCTGTAGCATCTGCAACAAACCTGGCGGTAAACATACCCATTACGGAGGAAAGGGTAAGGTGGGCAATCAAAAGCTTTGAGCCGTTCAAGGCAGCCGGGCCAGACGGGATTTTCCCCGCACAACTTATAAACACGCTGGAAATATCAGCTAAATGGCTGGTAGTTCTCTATTCAGCCTGCCTGGCTCTTAATTACATTCCGTGCTCCTGGAGAAGCGCCACGGTAGTCTTTATTGCAAAGGCTGGGAAGGCCTCACACTATGAGCCTAAAGACTACAGACCGATCAGTCTCTCGTCTTTTGCACTTAAAACCTTCGAGAGGATAATTAGCGATTATCTCTCCTCTACTATTGATAGCAACCTTATTTCTAGCTATCAACATGCATACACCAAAGGTAAATCAACGGAAACTGCGCTCCACAGCCTAGTCTCTATTGTTGAAAAATCATTGCACGAAAAGGAGTACTGTCTCGTGGCCTTTCTGGACATCGAAGGGGCTTTCAACAATATAAGGCCGGAGGCTATTAACACTGCTTTAACAAACCTGGGCATAAATAGGTCTCTTATTGGACTAATTGATCAACTACTAAAGGGAAGGAAAATAGTTTCTTCACTGGGAACAGTTGATCTTTCACGCTATGTCACAAGAGGAACGCCTCAGGGTGGTGTTCTCTCCCCGCTCCTATGGAACCTCACCGTAAACTCGCTGCTACGAGACACAAGGTGGGGGGGCGGGAAGATAGTGGCATATGCAGACGATTTAGCTATTGCATATAGGGGCAAATTCCCACAAACCCTGTGTGACTTGATGCAAGTAGCACTGCGAGAAGTTTCTTCATGGTCCTCTCGCTGCGGACTTAGCATCAACCCGGGAAAGGTGGAGCTTGTCCTTTATACCAGGCGGTACAAGATACCACCGCTGAACCTACCAGAACTAGATGGCGTGCGCCTGAACTTAGCTGATAAAGCCAAATTCCTAGGCACAGTTCTAGATAGAAAGCTTAACTGGAAGGAGAATGTCATCCAGCGCCAGAGGAAAGCGTGCATTGCACTTTACACGTGTAAAAGAGCCATTGGCAAAAAATGGGGGCTCAGCCCCAAAATTTGCAGATGGATCTACACTGCGATAATCCAGCCAATTATGCTGTATGGAGTCGTGGTATGGTGGCCTGCGCTAGGAAAGGCAACAAACCTAAATCTGTTAGGAAAAGTCCACAGATCGAGCATGATCTGTATAAGCGGGGCGTTAAGAACAACGCCCAATGAAGCTCTCCAGGCCATTCTTGGCTTTTTGTCACTCGATCTGGAAGGGTACCGGGCAGCAGCGGCATCGGCTCTGCGTCTAATGGAAACGTACGTCTGGGGCGCAAGCACTATTGGACACTCCTGTATTCTAAGATCTTACAGCTTTCTCCCTCTGAGCACAGATCGGTGTGCGACCACAACAGTCGGAGATTGTTGTTTTAGAATAAACATTCCCAGCAGGGAAGACTGGGAGAACATAGATCGGTGTCCCGCTACTAATGGCGGCACTTTTATATACACCGACGGCTCGAAGTTAGACGGCAGAGTCGGAGGAGGGGTTTACTCAAGGGATTTGGACCTAGAACTCTCCTTTAGACTACCTGATCACTGCAGCGTCTTCCAGGCTGAAGTTTCTGCAATCATGGACGCCGTGACTTGGATAGGTAAACGCACCATCGGACAGGATATCTTTATTTTCAGCGACAGCCAAGCGGCCATCAAATCCCTTGGCTCTTACTCGTTCAACTCTGAACTGACGCTCAACTGTCGTCGATCTCTTCAAGAGATGGCCCAACAGAACCGCGTGAACCTCACATGGGTCCCGGGACACAGGGACATTGAGGGAAACTGTAGGGCAGACGAACTTGCAAGGCAGGGCACGACCAAGCAGATTCTTCAAGATAAAGAGCGCATAGGTATGCCGTTTGCCACGTGCAAGCTAATGCTGAAGGAGCATACACTCCGCGAAGCCAACGAAAGATGGCTACAAGCCCCAGGGTGCCGGATATCCAAGCAAACCTGGCCAAAATGCGATCTTAAAAGATCTAGACACATATACGCCCTAAAAAGGAAGGAAATCTCCATATTAATAGGTGTTTTAACCGGGCACTGCCTTATTGGTAGGCACGCAGCAAGGCTAGGCGTTCCCTACCGACGATGCTGCAGGAGTTGCTAAGATGATGAGGAAGAGGAAACGGTGGAGCACCTCATCTGCAACTGCCCGGCCTTAAGCGGAGCGAGAAGGCGCTCTCTGGGAGTTCCCTTCCTGGTTAGCTTAAGCCAGGTCGCGGAGCTAGACATAAAGGACTTGATGGCCTTCATCAAGTTATCAAAATGGTTCGAGGAGGGGTAGCGGTGTCGGTTAGGAGTGTCAGTCCCGGGTTTCGGCTATATGGAGAGTCCCAACAGCACTGGGATTTTCCATATGGCCGGGCCCCGGGACTGACTTTCCTAGTGTTTGGTGGTATCACAACGGGCCTTTTATTACTGGCCTAGGTGTGCCTTTGCGGCAGCCACTTCTACCTACCTACCATCTTGGTAGTAGATCCCCATTCTTTTGAACCAGAATCAGTTGAACCGTTGTTTTCTAGTTGCTGGAGAACCTTTGGAGAATTGGAAGCCCAGTTCCTTACTTCGAACCCAGCACTCGCATTGATCTGTTTTACTTGTCTTGCTAACAAAAGAGCAGATTCTTCATCGTTTTCACTGCGATAAAGTCGTCAACGTAATGAAAACGCTGCACTGCTTCGACCGCTCTTGGGAACTCGTGTCGGTATTGCTCAGCGTTTTTGTCTCGTACAAAATGCGCGATGCATGGAGCGCAGTTCAAGCCGAACGATAGCGCACGCATTACGTAGACATTCGGTCGCTTAGTGCCTTCATCACACCATAAGAATCTATGAGCATGCATATCGCTCTCAGTGACGTTGATTTGGTGAAACATTTCGGCTATGTCACCGCACACAGCTACTCGCCCAACTCGAAACGATAGCAAAACTTCCACCAACGAATTCAACAGGTCAGGCCCAGGAAACAAAAAATCGTTGAGACAAACGCCGTTTGATTTTGCAGCAGCATCCCACACTAGTCGGATTTTCCCTGGCTTGTTTGGGTTTGTGACGGTAAATATAGGGAGATACCACGTCTTGCTGATTTGAATAGCTGCCTCAGAGGGTGACACCCTCTTCGCATACCCTTTTAAAATTAAGTTATCTATCTGTCTTTGAATTGTAGACCTTAGTTGCGGATCTTTGGAAAATTTATTTTCGAGACACATCAAACGTTTGTAGGCAGTTGTGTAGCTATCAGGTAGAGTAATATCTTTGTTGCGCCAAAGTAATCCAACTTCAAAACGATCGTTCACCTTTTTACAAGTTGCGTTGAGAATAGCTAGCGCTCTGTTATCGTCGGCAGATAGAAGCTGCATTGGCTTTGAATCCTCCAAACTAAAATAGTTCTTTACAGCGTCGTGAAGCTCGCTAAGACTTTTCTCGCACTCACATACGTGAACATTCACCATAAAATCATGCGATGGATTTGTATGACAACCTTGAAGAGCCCATCCAAGTCTAGTTTTTGACGCAATGGGTTGATACCATGAGCCCTCTCGAATCTTTAGTGGAATAGCCAGTCTACAGTTATCCGATCCAATCAAAATGGTTGGTCTCGCATTTGTGTAAGACTGAATTGGTAACCCAGCTAAATATGGATACCTTTTTATCATTCCTTCAACATCGATCGTCTGAGCAGGTAGACTTAAATTTTCTACGGTACGTGCATTGAGAAGCTTAAATTTGCGATCGTTCATAGCGCCCGAAATTTCCACATTTGTTCTGAAAGAATCATACTCGGTGCGTGTAGTGTCGCCGGTCCATCGTAGGCATAACGGCTCCTGCACACCTTTCAGTTCTAGCTTCTCGAACATACTTTTTTCTATTAACGTGACAGCTGAACCTTCATCCAAAAACGCAAAGGTTTCAATGAACTTACCCTTCGAGTGTAATTGAACTGGAATTATTCGAAAGAATGGACCCTTTTCCTTAGCGCTGCTACTATGTGCAATCATTTGCCCGGCAGCGTTACCACATGGCTTATCGTTGTTGTGGGGTGGTTGCGTTATGCTTCGATGTAATAATTTATGATGCTTGTACTTACAACCTTCGATACCACATTCTTGATTTATGTAACATTTACGGCGATGGGAACCAAGACATTGTCTGCAAACATTATGCTCCTTGACTACTTCCCACTTGCGTTTGAGGGGTAAGCTCTTAAAAGCTTCGCATTGTGACAGATTATGGTCATGTACTTTACATACTGAACATTTTTTTACATGGACGCTTGATTCGCCTTTGTTATTGGGTAGGACTTCGGCCTGAGTGTGCGTGTTCACATTCGCACTTGATTTGTACCCGATTGGCGAAACAACCGTGCTCGCTGCCTCGGCAATTTTACGTAGCCAGTCACTAAAACTCTTTACTATTGGTATACGTTCGTCTTTTGCATACATAGCCCAGTTGAGCTTGTAATTGTTTGGTAGCTTATCCACCAGTTCCTTTACTAGTAGGGGATTCATCAAGTGTGTGTCTAAATTACAACTCTCCATCGTAGGGCAGATGTTCTGCACACATAAGGAAAACTCAATTAATGGTTCTAGCTTGTCTTTTAAGGGCGGCATATTTTTAGCTTTGGCAATTGCTCGCTCCAAAATATATTCAGGTCGGCCACAACACATACGCAACGTCTCAATAATGTCAGGTAGCATGGCAGGTAACAACAGCTTGTTCTTTACTAAATCGCGTGCTTTGTCTTTCAAGCAAGCCTGTAGTCTCATCAGATTTTCTGCATTTGAATAACCTGCCACGGCCGTGCTGTTCTCAAACTGGCTTATGAATAGAGGCCACTCTTCTGGGTCACCATTGAATGTAGGTAACTGTTTTGGGATAGCATGTCTAGCCGCAAGCTGTGCTGGCGTAGGACCCGGGTTAAGCATTGATGTTCGATCACTTGAAGTGTTCAAGTCACCAAACTGCGTTAATATTTTGTATTTGCTGTCTAAATACTGTTGTTGGATGCGCATTTCCTCTTCTAAGCGTTCCAACTGCAGTGCTCGCATTCGCTCGGATGTATCTAATCTCTGGCTGTTCGTTGCTAGATTTGTTGCATTAGCATTATTTTCGTTGGTTGTCAGAGAAGGAGTCATCCCAATTGAGCGCGTTGGCAAGTCTTGTTGCATAGGGAAGTTCATGAGTGAATTATTATTTATTTGCTGAACCAGCTGATAATTCGTTGCAGTCGATATAGCAGGTACATTTGTTGTACCGTACGGCTGCTGAAAACGATTTTGATTATGTAGGGGCACATCCGCATATGTCGGTGTGTTTGACGTTGTCACGTACGTAGACACACTCGCCGGTGCTATCGAAAGCCTTGGCACTGTGTATATTGAAGAGTACATCAACGTTGGCCGAATCGCTAGTGATGCTGGAGCTTCAGAAAGAATATGTTGGTTTTGACTTGTCAGTTCAGGAGATGATGCTGATGTTGGTGGAGCAATAGAAAACGAAACCAATTTGTTTGACTTTTCTGATTCCTTAGTAACTGCTGCCATTGGGTCCGATATATGTTCGCATGATTGGCAGTTCCAGCTTATATCGGCCACACGGCTATCCAAATTGACGCAGCTAAAATGAAACCATTGGTCGCAGGAGTCGCACTGCACCATACGCTCGTCATCTGCACCCTCACAGCGTTGACAATTATGTTCAACATCTGTACCTTTCGCTCCAGGCATGTCGAAGTATAGCAATTAATTATCGTAGAAAAATTAGAATTGTTTTAAAGAATTGTTGGCGCTTACAGAAATAACACACGAATTTTTAATAGCATTTGCAATTTGACATGTAATTCAGTTTATTCAAGAATAAAAATACGCAAAGTTATACTGTGAAAATTATGCAACTCGAAAAGATGAATTTTACAAAGTCTTATTAATATTAGATATAGAGAAAAAGCTTTAAAACAATTCGTGTTCACGCGCAATTTCTAATACCATGTGGCGCAATTTTTCTGACAGTTCTTTGCTTTAATAGTATATGTGAACACAAGTATATAGAAATATAAAGAATATGTATGTATAACATATGGAATATCAGAAGGAAATAGCAAATGAAATTAATAGTAATATGTATTAAGGGCTGCCAGATTACTTCAATTGACGGCGGTAACACAAGTATTCTAACTTTAACCCTCTAACCGGCAGGACTAAAGGCGGGGTTAAGTTAAACAGCTAAAACTTATATATCTCTTATTTGCTTTTACAATTTTTTATGGTTTTACAATAGAAGGTGATATCAGAGTACCGTTATTTTCATTCGCGTTGAAAAGTTTGCGTGCATTGATTAAAAAAATATTTTTGCAAGAATTGGTTTTTTTAACTGAATAAAAAGTGATAGCAAGTGTTACGATCGTGAAAAAAAATATTGGTAAGTGTTTCAGTGTTTTAAGATTGGAAAATGTGAACAAAATGTTGGCTAATAAGAAAGTGTACAGAATTATTGCCAAAAACGTGTGCCTCTTCCGCTGTATTATTTTATAGTGAAAGCAAAACTAACTATACGTTTGTTCTTTATACTAAGTATATTAGTCTAGCTCATATTATTGAAATGGGTTACTCTAGTTAAAAGGCTCAAATTGTCTCAGTTGACTGATGAATAGATCGAAAAATTTATGGAAGGTCTGGGTGACGACGATCTCTTTGAAGATGAAGTAAGCGACGACGAGAGTGAAGTTGAAGAATTAGATACATCAGATGGAGATTTTGACCAATTGGATGATTTCGTGCAGGAACTAGAATGCGATTCTACCGACGACCTTCCCTCAACAGGTAGGTACCTGGGTGTAGTTCAGAAGGCAACTTCTACAAGTTTACTTCGCCTAAAAATAAAAGTTATATAATGTTTCATTTTAGAAACGCTATCAACAAGCTCATCTACCGCGCCATCAACAGTTCCCAACTGCCAATAATACACAAAAATGTAAACCAAATTGTCCAAAAAGAAACCGTTCACCTTTGCCAGAGCAAGAAGAAGGCTCAGACTTTTACTTGCCCAACGCTGGTGGGTTCAATGGAACCATAAAGGACCTCAATCCGCAGTCCACCGAGTTCGTATTAGTTCGCATTACGTGGAGAAAGAAACATTTGGAACTAAACCGAATGTAAATGATGTAAATGCATACCTACTCTATCGACGAATCGACGCAAGTTCTAGTTACGTGAAGATGCCAGATTTTCGAGTTGAAGTAGCTGATGCGATGTGCAATTCCCACAAACTTCAAAAGAGACCTGTGGGACGACCATCTAATTGTTCCCTAAGTCCCCAATGGAAGCCAATTAAAAAAACTTATTTACCACCGGCTGACATTCGTTACAATCATATACCTGATTTCTTGGACCGAAGCAATAAACGGATGTGTAATATGCCTGGGTGTAGATCGGAAACACAAATGTCTTGCACCAAATGTAACTATAACTTGACGACAATGGTTCTGAACAGACGTGCGCTCTAAGTTTTTCCTAAACTTGTGCTTTTATATAATGTCGCTTAACAATTAAAATTACAACAACAGCAGTCAACTGCAGTGCAAATGCATGACTCACAAACTGCTAATGACAATTTTGCTGAGTTGAAAATATTTAACTCTAAACTTCTCTTTGCTATGTCAGCTTTGCAAAAAGATAATGAGTGCCTACGGCAACAAACAGACTCTCTTCAAGCTGAGGTTCATGATTTGAGTTGTAAGCTTACCGACAACAATGCTATGCTATCTCGTTTGCTCACACAATTCGAGAAAGTATACAGAGGAAAGCAAAACAACATTTCCTTATTAATGCAGCCAGCTTCGCCGTGCGTCCCAATGGGTGCTACTGGCTTTGCGACGTCGCTGCTAATGCCGATAAAACATCAGCTGGTTCAACTGCTCATACACCGGTCTGGCGTGGATTCCAAAACTCTGCGGTATATTAATTTTAAGTTGGGTATTGAAGCCAGCTTGCTTCCAAAGCTACTCCTGCCAGAGTTATGGCCCACGAATATAGCTGTACGTCTATTCAATTTTGGTTCAAAAAACGAAGGGGGCTAACCGATTTCCAACGGCAATCGGTTGGGTCAGATGGAATGATGAACCGTTTAAAAATTTATATGCAAAACATGGCTGGCATCAGAACAAAATCTCAGCTCATACGGTTATTTAGTTGTCATCAGGACAATGACGTCTTCGTTATTGTCGAGACGTGGTTGAATGAAAATTTTCACGGTGCGGAGTACTTCGACTCCAAGTTATATAACGTCTTTCGAAAAGATAGAAATGCCAATCTTACTGGATGTGCTAGAGGTAGTGGAGTTCTCATCGCAGTGCATTGTAAACATCACGCCTCCGAGGTTGCACTCGATAATAATAATGAGCTACTTGACCAACTGTGCGTTTATATCCAAGGTTCATCAGACTAAATTTTTCTTTGTGCCTCGTATATTCCGCCCAACAGTAGCCATAACCTATACTCAGCGAACGTTGACAACATAGTCTCATAGGCTCTAAACAGAACTGATGGTGATCATCTCTGCGTGCTGGGCGATTTCAACCTTCCTAATTTAAATTGCTCTAAAAATACTTCCAATTCCTCATTTATTGCAAGTAATGTTACTAGCCTTAATGAAATATATGTAATAGATAGCTTTCTAAGCATAGATTTAAGGCAAATTAACGGTTACCCAAATCGACTAGGTCGTACCTTAGATTTAGTTTTTTAAGTGATAATCTCAACTTCACAGTACGTAATTGCGATTCTCCTATCACACAGTCTGATATGCATCATGTTCCGATAGAAATAACGCTTGAATTTTATATATTTGCCAAAGCTGGAAATCAGTGTTACCGTTGGGGACCCAAAAGGGTCAATTTGACCCTTTTTCAGAGCCAGGACCCCGGACCCTACTTTTTCAAAAAGTACCATTTTTGACCCTTTATTTGTGATCTTTTTTGACCCCTTTTCACTTTCAAATTGCATTGAAATGCATTTTTGTCGTATTTATTGTTAAAAACCAAAAAAATCTCCTTATTTTTTTTTTACTCTTACATCGGGAACTCTTGCCGATTTCCAAATGTCTGCAGACTGAAGTCTTACTACTGGCAACGTTGTATCATGTGACAACTCCGTCATATGTATGTATGTATACATTAGGGTGATTAAAAAAAAAGTTAAGTTTTTTGGGTCTTACCTACAAAGTTAGTAAATGATGAGTAAATAAGCCTTGCAAAAGTTAGCTCTGAAACTTAACCCTTACCTACTTAAAATAGCTTTTAACCGCCTAGGCAATTTTGGACTTTCCTTAGGGGTCGCTTTTTCGACATTTTCCATAATTTGTTTACGGGAAAAAATGGAATTATTTTCAAAGTGAGTTTTCTTATCATTTTCGAAACCTTTTGCAAAAACATATCCTTAAAGTGGAGGTTTTAAGATTAAAAAACTTTTTACATTATGCGACTATCATTACTATTGAACTAACTAAACCATTCAAAAATGTTTATATTTTGTATGTGTTACTTGCAATAGTACAAAACTCAGTCATTCAACATCAAAAAAAATGGTAAATGTGTTCCTATCTAAAAAAATAGGGGACCTTTTTTCTTTGAAAATTTTCAGCGGCAACACTGCTGGAAATTATACGACTATTCTTCCTTTTAATTTCAAGCGATGTGATTTCTCAGACTTGAACCATCTATTTCTTGAAATAATTTGGGATAACTTGTTTGACAAATTCTTGAATAGAAATTACATACTTAGTTTTGAAGAAAACTTAAAATCTAATCCTAAATCGTTTTGGAATTTTGTCAAGGCAAAAAAATCTGTGTCAAATATTCCGTCCTATCTCTTCCTTGGCGAGTTATTTAGAACTATTGTTGTGGATCTTTGTAGACGGTCTATTTCTTTGATTTCGAATAAAAAGTATAAAGTTCCCAGGCATAACGCAGCCTTGATGAGAATTCGTAATTTGAGAAATAAATATTTTCGTAAGTTTAAAAAGAGCAATAATTTGGTGTTCTTTGATAAGTATAAAGAGTGCTAAAGGAAGTTCACATATCTGGACAAATTCTTGAATAGAAATTACATACTTAGTTTTGAAGAAAACTTAAAATCTAATCCTAAATCGTTTTGGAATTTTGTCAAGGCAAAAAAATCTGTGTCAAATATTCCGTCCTATCTCTTCCTTGGCGACAAGCAGTTCATTCTCCTGCTGATGCGGCAAATCTGTTCGCTGAATACTTCATGGCCAACTTCGCGTCTGACCCTGACAATATTGATGACACTCGCTTCAACATACAACCCTCCATTGACTTTGGAAGTCTTGTACTATCTCTCGATGATGTCTTTAGTGGCATCTCTCGTCTTAAACAGTCATGTAGTACCGATATTGATGGTTTGTCTACAATCTTATTTAAGAGGTGTGAAGCTCTCGCTTATCCTCTCTTATTAATTTTTAATAGTTCCCTATCTTCGGGCACTTTTATTGACGCGTGGAAACTGGCTTTCATTTCTCCCATTTTCAAGAGTGGCAATAAAAATGATGTGAGCAATTGCAGGCCTATTTCAAAACTCTCTGCCACGTTAAATGCATCATCCAAGAAAAATTATTATTTTTCGTAAAGAATATTGCGTGTAAAGAGCAAAATGGATTTCTTCCGGGACGCTCAACTGTGACTAACCTAGCAATTTTCTCTGATGACTGCATCGCAGCGTTTCAGTCTGGATGTCAGGTTGACACAGTTTATACGGACATTTTTAAAGCATTTGATCGGGTTTCCCATTCAGTCTTGGTTAAGAAGCTCGCCTGTATGGGCTTCCATTCGGTTTTTCTAAGTTGGATTGAAACCTACCTACAAAATCGCAGCTGTAGAGTTGTTATCGATAATGTCAGGTCGTCGCCTTTCGTTGCCTGCTCTGGCGTTCCCCAAGGAAGCATCTTAGGACCCCTCTTTTTTATTCTTTTCATTAATGACATTTGCTCTTGCTTTTCTGCAGTAAGGTTTTTACTTTATGCGGATGATCTAAAAATTTACCCTCCCATTTACAGTCAGCGTGACTCTGAACTGATGCAACTAGATCTCGATAAATTGAGTTCCTGGTGTGATAATAATCGGTTAACCTTAAACTTAAAAAAATGTTTTCATATAACTTTCTCAAACTTTCTCACTCGTCCCTGTCCGAGTTAGTGAAATGAAAGACCTGGGAGTAAATTTTGACTCCAAATTTACTTTGGCAAGTCACATTAATCTTTGTATTTCGAAATCGTACGCCATACTCGCACTTGTTAGGCGTCATAGCGCGGAGTTCTCTGACCCATATACGCTGAAACTCCAATTTACAGCATTTGTTCGTTCCAAACTTGAATACGCCTGCTTCATTTGGTCGCCGTACTATCAGTGTCATACAACAAACGTTCCTGCTAGAGCCCTAAGGAGCTCAAAATTCTTTAATGTTCGCCTTTTTAAAGCTCTTTATGCAATCAATGCACCAATTACTAGATCTTTGATTGAGTTTAACAAAATTGCTAACTACTTGGAAATAGATTTTTCTTGCCCTAAAGATCGATTTTAAGTACCCTAAATTCTTTTTATAAGTAAGCTTGTTAATACCTATCGTTACTATATATTTCTACTTAGCCTATAAGATTTTGTATTCTAATTGGCTCAATAAATAAATACTAAATACTAAATCTATGTTTATCGCAAAAAAATTAATGTTTTCAGCTGTTCCATAAACAATAACCCCATAAACGTTTAAAGTTTTGCATTAATTAAATACATAGAAAATACAATTTTTCTTTCTTTTAAGTACCGCTTAACAGGCAAGTGGGGTGGGGTTTTTCGAGCCTGGGAGGAAAACTATGCATTTTTTTGGTAATCTGATCGCAAATTCGAGTTTAAAACGCTAGAATGAATATGTATGAATTTTTTATTGAAAACAAAAATTGGCCGGTTAGAGGGTTAAAGCTAGGCAACCCCAATCCTTGGCCGGATTTTGGTTTTTTGCTCAATTACTCGTAGCATTGTCACTTAAAGAAGAAATGCAATTTAACAAAGTAAAATCCCAAACAACTACAAAAACAAGAGCAGGAGAATCATATTTTTTATTTATTGCTGTGCCAATTTTAGCCGCTAAATCACCTCAAACTATAACAGACACCTATCAATATAAATATGCAAACTTGTTCATAAGAAATATGGCTTGAAAGAACTACTAAACATTTTTTCCAAATATCAATAAAAAAAATTATTGCACTTTTAAGGAATGTATCGCTAAATTTTTAGGTTATTTTTCAGTATTTTCCAAGTGCTGTAGTAACAGCGGAACACAACATATGGTCCCAAAAAATTGGGTTTAAGCTCATGGGAATGTCCTCTGTCGAATGCAAAAAAATTCCCGGTTATCTCAAATGTAAAGTAAATGTACTAGGGTATTAAAATTTTCCAAAAAAAAATTAATTTTGAATGCACTCATTTTAAAGCTAGGCAACCCTAATCAGATTGACCAGAATTTGGAAGGCAACCCTATTCCATCGGATTGGCAATGAAATTTCCTTTACTATGATATACATTTCATTCTCTTACTCGTTCGGTGAAGGTGACCTAAAAAATGCACTTTTCAAAAGTTAATTAAAAATACCCTTGCCAGGATGTTTTAGGCAGCCCATGCACAAAGTATTTTATACTTTGCGAACTACCATATAAAGTGCATTTAATTTTCTTACTCGTTCGGGAAGGTCGCCCCTTTTTCGGCTCTGTCCAAATATGCAGACACCGGCATATTTGTTTGCATGGAATTCTAGAACAAGCAAAAGCGCGTCATTTCAACGTTCACGGCCCTCAGTAAGTGTCCCTTCGCCGGCGTCAGCATTGCGATCGCTGGTGTCAGTAGTTGCAACAGCTGGCGACTTATTACGGTAGTCAGCAGGTTTACTTACTAACGACCTAGAACGATAGACTGCTGACTATTGACCTAGTATTGCCAAAGTCAAGACCAATGCACTAGTCAGCGTAAATTTAAGATCCAATTAGTATAAAACTTTAAAACTTAGAAAAAAGATTCGAGAAATGCATGAACAACACCCTGGTGTTTAAAACTCATTTATCCAGGAAAATTAGGTTCCAAGTGACTTTATTTTCGTCCTATCCGTCTTGGTGTTACTGCCTCGACGTACTTTACCATACCTATCCAAATCTTGGTGTGATCACCTCGATTTCTCAATACACGTGAATTGGAACGTGAGCCTCTCCTCCTGATTCCTCCATCAGGACGGCAAACCAGCCGAACCCAAACATTTGATGACCCTCAATTTACAATAGTTGACGCAAAGCCATATGAAATAATAATTTAGGAGACCGTGAACGCGGCCGAGTTTTTAGTAAAGCTTAATTGGTGGTTGCTCAAAAACTAAAACTTTATTCGTAATTCACTCTTATTTATAAGATTACAATCATTGCTTACATTCTAATTTCACCATATTGTGAAATACCTTGGCCTTGAAATATTTTGCCCTTGAAATGGCTTGGCCTTGAAATGAAGATATCAATATCTTATTGCTGGAAAATTCCATCAAGACTTCAATTAAACTGTCTCTATTCAGATGCAGCTGAATAAACAAATAAGGACTATTTGCCATTATAAGACTGCAACGCGGGCTTGCAGTATGAGTCATGATACTATTTTTAGTATCTAAGATGAATCGTCCCCGATTCAATTTTATTTTTTGCCAAATTATGAACTTGGGCCAAAATTTCGTTATATGAAATTTGCTGCAATTCAGAATTTTCATTCTGTTTTTTATCTTTATTTGATTTAAGCAACTTCCTGCATAAGTAAATTTTCACGATCTTGCAGAAAGTAATAAAACCATAAAAAATGAAAGTACGTCTTTTGATATCTCCACTTCTTTTACCCAAGAAATTTATATTTTCTAATTTTTTACTTGATTCGATATATTCCAAAATTTCAAAGTTATTTACATAATTATGTGTCAAATAGTTCCAAATCTTTGTTTCAATATTCACATAAGTTACATTATTTATTACTGTTTGATTTTCAAATGTTACTAAATATGTTCCTGTTAAATTTTGGTTTTGTACAATATTTTCGCCTGAAATTAAAATAGCTCCTTGCTTAATCAATTCAATGTTATTGTTTCTCTCTTTAATTTTTTTACATTTTGCCGGTTTTTTATTCAAAAGTTCCGATAAACATGTTTCCTCTTAATTCAATTCGCAATAATTACTCGTTATTTCCGTTTTACAATTTCGGACATACAAAAATTCATTGTTACAACTAATTATGTTCTTGTCAATTATCAACTTACCATCTATCTGTGCTATAGCTCCAGTTTCATAATATTTACAAGTAAATTTTATTTTTGGGTATTAAATATATATAATAATAACATTATTTTTTTGAGCAATTTTAAATTCTGGTATATCCATTAAATATGTAACTGACATTAAACCATTTTGGTGGTCTGTAATATTTTTTAATTCATCCAAATGCAAAATTACTGGGTTTAAAGTTCCTACTTTTGCAAGAGTAATTGTATTTATTAAATTTTGAAGTTCATGTTTCATATACTGATTTCGTTTTCTTTTTAATGTTTGAGCAAATTTATCCCTTTTAATGCTATTAACTGTATTTGTTAATTCCGTAATTACCTTAAAAATTTCCGAATTTGTAGTAAATTGCTTATTATTATTTTCAACTAGTTCATCTAATTTTTCGTTAATTTTTACAAAATCATCATGATCAGGGGTTCCCGCTTTCCATTTCCAAAGTGTTCCCAATTCATTTATTCCCCTCTTTTTTCTGAAAGAATTTTGTTTTAACTGTCCCAAGAGAGCTTCAATTATCAAAATATCAGATCCATCATCCAAACTATCAATCGTTAATTTATCATGATTACTTGTTATATATGAAAATGATGAGTTAAATAAATTTTGCTTTTCTTCGTTTACTAAATTTTCTAAATATGTTAAATTTGTGATATGGAAAATATCCCCATATTCCTCATATATAGATACATATCCATTTTCAATTAATACATAATTTTGTTTGGTGTAATCCACAATGTCAGTAGTTATCAGGCCGAACAGGGATGCAAATATTAATAATATCATGTTTGAAATATGTGAAAAGTTAAGATTTAATGTTATCTTTATGTATAACTCGATCTCTGTTATTAATTATTATTTTATTTTCTAAATTTTCTTTAACTTGTTGTTTCTTATATCTTGGTTTCAGTTTATTCCTTTCTCCTATGACCTTTTCGTAAATAATTTGGCCGGGACAATATTGTTTTCCTATTCTATTTTTATTATGGGTCGTAAGCATCTTTTCTTGTGCTTGCTTTAATATTATTGGTAAATTATCGTGTTTTACTTTATTATAAAGGATGAAGTCCTTTGTTTAAGATTTGTTAAGTTTAAGATTTTTAACTGAATGTATTGTTACATTATATTGTTGGGCTGCTCTAAGGACTGTTTCCAAATCACTAACTATATTGTATTCATCCTTTATACATCTAGCTATTACAATTATTGTTGAATGGACCCTCTCTTTTTGCCCATTTGTTGTGCTATGTCTTGGGTCGCAAAAATATATTTCGACATTTAGTCTTTGCATTAGGGTTTTAAATGTTGGTGTTGTGAAGCTTGGTTCATTATCCAAGGTAATCTGTTTTACATCCTTGAAGGTCTGAAGCACTTCCAAACCTTTTTCTTCAATATTTGACTTATCTTCTACATGTTTTATTATTAAAAATTTTGAATAAGATTCTACACATGTGATAAATTTTAATTTTTGTGCGTAGAAAATATCTAAATGTAACTGTTCCCCTTCTCTATCTGGGATGGGAGCTTTTCCTATTGGGATGTCGATCATATTTATTTTTGTTGCATATTATGCAATTACGAATATATTCTTTCATTTTCTATCTCATTTCTGGCCAATAGTACATTTTCTCTATTTGTTTCACATTTTCATTAAAGCTACGATGGGCCCTATTATGGGTTTGTTCAATTATTCCGGACTGACCTTCCCTATTAGTTACATCCATTGAAAAAAGGCTTGTATAAGCAAATTTATTTTGAAAGGTTCGTTTTAGGGGTTCTTGGATCTCATATAAATCCTCAATAGTGCAGAATAAATTCTTTTAAGATGGTTAGCAAATTTTCCACCGTGTCATATTCTATTAAATGCCTTTTATTTCCGATATTTTCAATTAATTCATGAGTTGTGAATCTATTTTTACACAAAATTATTTGTTGTTTAAACTGCTTTACAGGTTTTTTTGTTTCCTGTATTCAAATACTTTCGCTACTTTGTGCAGAATGTTGCGATTCGTTACTTTCTGAATCTGATAAAGCATCCGCCACAACATTGGTTTTACCAGGTTGATATACAAATTTTGGAGCAAACTCTTCTATAAAAGCATGCCATCTTTTCATTTTTGGATAACCCCAATCATCAATCGGGGTGACAAAGCAAATGTCAAAGGTTGATGATCCGTATGAATCTCCAAGTTGGTAACACCATATAAATAATTTAAATAATTTAAAAAAATAGATTTTTTAATGCCCAAACAATGGCAAATAATTCTTTTTCATTAGTTGCATAATTTCTCTCTGTTTTATTAAGAGTTTTTGAAATGAAGGTAATTGGTTTACCCTCTTGTGAAAGCACAGCACCAATTGCTACGTTAGATGCGTCGGTTGTTAATATTGTGACGAATTCGATTATTCCTTGATTATTTTCCCTGAGTTCGATCACTGTACGTTAAATAAAACACTCCGATTCTGCTTAATAAGTAGTACGCTTTATTCAGTACTAAAAACCGTAGTACAATATCGCGGGTTAATTCACTGTTCAGTACTTCACTGTACAACACTTCAAAATAAACTGATTGATGTGCGTTGTCTTTGCGCGGTTTATATAGCGTAGCAAACAGCAGCTTCACAACCTAGAAATGTCTACACCTTTCTGGTTTATTCGTGCAATAGTGTTCTCGAAGCGTTTATCTATCGTCATCTCCTCTTTGTGCCACATTCGCAAACACGCGAGCTGCCTCTCCCTCTGTCGCTCTCACGTCATGTATCTAAAAAGCTGTAGTTGTGGTAGTGACGCTGGTGATAGAAATACGCTAGAGTTGGGAGATGAGCGATTCTTGAGAACATTCGCCACACTGCCCTCCACCTAAGTCTGATCGTCCCGGTCAGACACATTTCCCGATCCAAACGTTGCTAGCCTCTCCAGGTGAACCACCTTCATTTTAGTTTCGTGGTCTACCAACAGCCTGTATGCGGTAGACAACATCATTTATCCGCTTTATTACTTTATATGGGCCTTCCCAGTTACATTGCAGTTTTGGGGACAAACCTTTCTTTCGTTGTGGGTTGTATAACAGCACTAAATCTCCTTCTTTAAAACCTTCCGAGTTGATGGCTTTGTCGTATCTGGCTTTCATCTTATCACTCACGATCTTCGTCCGCTGTCTTACAAGATCGTGTATTTCTCTCATTTCTTCTTCCAAGATGCTAGTGGACTTCCTGGCATTTATTCCTTCATCAGCATTTATCCCAAACTTCAAGTCAGCTGGCAACCGCAGATCATTCCCAAAAATTACTTTTGCCGGAGTTTGACCCGTAGTTTCATGTATTGCCGAGCGATATGCCATCAGAAACAAGGAGATGTGCGTATCCCAATCTTTCTGGAACTTATCCACTACTTTCCTCATGTGCTCTTCCAAGGTTCGATTGAAACGTTCAACCATGCCATCTGACTGAGGATGCAATGCAGTTGTTCGAGTTTTCCGAATATTCAATATCTTGCACATTTCTTGGAATACGACTGATTCGAAATTCCTGCCTTGGTCAGAATGTAACTCCATCGGCACACCAAACCTCGCTATCCAATTGTTAGTGAACACCTCTGCAATGGTTTCTGCCTCTTGATTTGGAATCGGGTAAACTTCTGGCCATTTGCTGAAATAGTCCATAACAACTAATACGTACTTGTTCCCGAGTTTGCTAGTAGGAAATGGGCCAGCTACATCCATGGCAATCCTCTCAAACGGTGCACCTGTGTTGTACTGCTTCATCTGTCCATGTCTTCTCGACTTCGGACCCTTTGCTTTGATGCACACCTCACAGTTGGCAATCCACTCCGCGATCGACTGCCGGCAACCAACCCAATAGAATCTCTGCTTGACTTTCTCCAACGTTTTCGTGACTCCGAGATGACCTCCACTTGGGCCATTATGTAGCTCATTCAAAACATCAGAGATTTTCTTCCTTGGGACAACTACCAGCTTCCGAGCGCATTGACCATCTTCGCTTTCCCATACTCTATGTAAGCAACCGGATACCAATTTCAGACTGTTCCACTGTGCCCAATATGACTTGGCAACAGGACTCTCTTCTGACATCTCCTCTCTTGTTGGTCGTTCGTTTTGCTCGATTCCTTGCATCACACGTACCAGATCTGGGTCCTCTAGCTGATAATTCCTTAGTTGATCCATGTTCCATTCGTCCGTAGATGTTATAGTCATTAGCCGCACATCTATAACATCTTCCTTGGCCTCAGCTTTCGAACAATGCTTGCATTCTAGGTTACATGGTCGCCGGGACATTGCATCAGCATTGCCGTGGTTACTGCCTTTGCGATGCTCTATGGAAAAGTCATAACTTTGTAGTCGCTCTATCCACCGTGCCAATTGACCTTCTGGATTACGGAACTGCAAGAGCCATTTCAAGGCTGCATGGTCTGTCCTGACGTGAAATCGCTGTCCATAGAGATACTTGTGGAAATGCTTGATGCACTCCACCAATGCCAGTAGTTCTCTCCGTGTTACACAATAGTTCCTTTCGGGCTTCCCAATTGTGCGGCTATAGTACGCCACTACCTTCTCCTGCCCATCGACAATCTGTGACAAAACCCCTCCAATCGCGTAACCGCTCGCGTCTGTATCCAAAATAAATGTTGAGCCTGGGATTGGATACGCTAACATTGGGGCAGTGCACAGCCGTTCCTTCAAGGTTTGGAAAGCTACTTCATGTTCCTTCTTCCAATCAAATGACATATTCTTCCTGGTCAACTCATGAAGGCTACTGGCTACGCTGGCGAAATTCGGTACAAATCGACGATAATACGTGCACAGTCCGAGGAAACTTCGTAGCTCATGTAAATTTTTCGGTCTTGGCCAATCCTTTACTGCTTCGATCTTCTCTTTAGCAGTGCAAATTCCCTCCGTAGTAACCTTGTGACCTAAGTAACTTACTTCCTTCTTGAACAATGCACACTTTTTGGGACTTAATTTCAGACCGGCGCCAGCTATCCTTTGGAAAACTTCCTCCAAGTTCTTAAGGTGTTCCTCAAAGCTTTTTCCCAGCACGATGATGTCATCCAGGTACACCAAACATGTTTTCCAATGCAGTCCTTTCAATACTTGATCCATGAGTCTCTCAAAAGTAGCTGGAGCGTTACATAGTCCAAAGGGCATTACCGTAAATTGCCACAGCCCCTCTCCAATGCTGAAGGCTGTCTTTTCCTTATCCTCATCTTTCACCTCTACTTGCCAATAGCCGCTTTTCAAGTCCAGTGTTGAGAACCATTTCGTACCAGATAGAGAGTCCAGAGTATCGTCAATTCTGGGTAATGGATAGCTGTCCTTTTTCGTTACGTCGTTCAACTTCCGGTAGTCCACACAGAACCGAATTTTTCCATCCTTTTTCTTCACTAGCACTACCGGTGAGCTCCATGGACTAGCTGATGGTTCGATCACGCCGCTGTCACTCATTTCTTGAATAATTTCTCTTACCACTTGGCGTTTGGCCAATGGAACACTTCGAGGAGCTTGGCGGATTGGTCTCGCGTCACCGGTATCAATGTGATGCTTCACTACATTGGTCCGACCTGGTTTGGAGCCATCCTTGTCAAATATGGTAGAGTACTTTAGTAGAAGTTGGTTTGCCTTACTCTGGTGGTCTTCTTCGAGCTCTTGCGTCCACGCCGTGATATTATCTGATATATTACTGTTGCTGGTA
Organism: Campiglossa producta; assembly: GCA_964058755.1. NCBI lineage: Eukaryota > Metazoa > Arthropoda > Insecta > Diptera > Tephritidae > Campiglossa > Campiglossa producta. Next base: position 18,850,587 of record CAXKVI010000006.1, on the reverse strand, counting down.
GAGACATTTCCCTGGAGCTGTTCACAGTTTATAATCACCTCCACCTCCTGACATTGTCCCAATATAGCTCCTTTGGAAAGCTTGATCGGCGATCGGAACTCATTTAGTACTCTTACCGGTATACGTCCATCTTGCTTTGTCATAGCCAGTGTTTTTCCTACTAGTATATCCGTCTTTGAATTGTTTGCTGCCTCGACAACCCACAATTTGTTTGTCCCATAATCTCCATCAATCCTTGCCCAAACGACTGCCTCCGACTTCGGTGGAATTTGTTGACTATCTTCCACGAGTACCCGCTTACTGATGTACTTGTTCTCGTAACCAAATTTGAGTGGCACATCCATGTTCTTATAGCTCATGGTCCTGTTTTGCATGTCGATCTTGATGCCTTGGTTGCTTAAGAAATCCACACCAACTATGATCTCGTCAACAATATCTGCCACTATAAAATTGTGCAGTACGGTGACATTTCCAATTCCGATTTCACATGTTATTTCTCCTTGGACTTGAGTGTCCTCACCAGTCGCCGTACGCAATTTTGCTCCATGTAATGGCCTCACTTCTTTGTTGACTAAATCAGATCGAATGATGGAATGAGATGCGCCTGTATCAATAGTCAGTAAACGCTCTTTTCCGTCCACGAGTCCTCCAACAGTAACATTACTTGACTTCCTTCCGATCTGTGAGACAGAGATTATGGGGCATCCAATTGCGGGAGCCAGCCTACGCCCCTTGCGGCTGACTCTCTTTAGTTTAACGGTTGGTTGGATTGGGAGACTTGCTCATCTCCTTCAGCCTTGCGCTTACGTCCGCTTGCATTACTGGAATTATTGGAGCTAGATCCACAATAACGTGCAATATGACCAGATTTTCCGCACTTAAAGCACTTAATGGAGCCATCGCTTTTCTTCTGTACCCCATTCAATGCTTCCAAAATTTTGTCGATTTTGTTGACCAAGTCTGGCGTCTCCACTTCCACACGATGAGCTTTGTACAATGGTTTGCTCAAAAGAGATGCGGTTTCTTGAGTTAGAGCATGTGATACCGTCTCCGCAAATGATCTCTTTGGATTGGCATAGGTGGCCCGCTTCGTCTCCACGTCACGTATTCCATTTATGAAACTTTGGATTTTCACCCTCTCGATGTATTCCACTGGTGCGTCTGCGTTTGCTAGATGAGCCAACCTCTCGATGTCCGATGCAAACTCCTGCAATGTTTCGTTAGCCTTCTGGAAGCGATTCTGTAGCTCTATTTGATGTATCTGCCTTCTATGCTCGCTGCCGTAACGTCTTTCAACGGCTCCCATCAACGCTTCATAGTTGTTTCTTTCAGCGTCCGGAATAGTCTGTAAGATTTCGGCTGCAGGTCCTTTCAATGACACAAATAAAGCAGCGACTTTGTCCTCAGCGCCCCAGTTGTTCACAGCTGCTGTCTTCTCAAATTGTAGCTTAAATATCTGGAAAGGAACAGAACCGTCAAAGGATGGGGTTTTTACCTTGGGCGTGCTTGTGGAAACACTTGGACGATTCAGCTGCAATTCCTGGATACGAGATTTTAACGCATCCACCTCGGCTTCGATCTTATCCTGTCGTCCACTGACAACTTCTAGCTGCGATGAGACTCTTTGCTCTTGTGCCTCTAGTTTTAACGTTATGCGTGTTTCCTGTTCCATCAACTCTTCCTTGATCTGTGACGCCATGTATGCCTTCTGTTCTTCTAACTGAGATGCCATGCTTGATGTTATGTTGTTTGACATTTGAGCCAAGGCAGCCAATAAAGAGTTTGTGTCCACATTTGCCACTGAACCCGGAGTATCCTTTTGCTCTTCTATTTTCGTCGCTCCCTCTTCCGAAAGCTGAAAAACATGATCGTCAACATTGATTTCCTCTGCTTCCATAGCCTCTCGCAACCGTGATTGTAGCTCTGCTTTATTGCCTGTTGTTGACAATCCACGTCGTTCCAACTCGTTTTTGAGTTGCTGGATCTTCAACTCATTCAACTTTGCCATGTCCTTGTTATCCTTAAAATGTCCTTGTTATCCTTTTCAATGTCCTTGTTATCCTTTTCAATGTCCTTGTTATCCTTTTCAATGTCCTTGTTATCCTTTTCAATGTCCTTGTTATCCTTTTCAATGTCCTTGTTATCCTTTTCAATGTCCTTGAATTTATTTAACAATACCGCTTCTGACACCAATTGTGACGAATTCGATTATTCCTTGATTATTTTCCCTGAGTTCGATCACTGTACGTTAAATAAAACACTCCGATTCTGCTTAATAAGTAGTACGCTTTATTCAGTACTAAAAACCGTAGTACAATATCGCGGGTTAATTCACTGTTCAGTACTTCACTGTACAACACTTCAAAATAAACTGATTGATGTGCGTTGTCTTTGCGCGGTTTATATAGCCTAGCAAACAGCAGCTTCACAACCTAGAAATGTCTACACCTTTCTGGTTTATTCGTGCAATAGTGTTCTCGAAGCGTTTATCTATCGTCATCTCCTCTTTGTGCCACATTCGCAAACACGCGAGCTGCCTCTCCCTCTGTCGCTCTCACGTCATGTATCTAAAAAGCTGTAGTTGTGGTAGTGACGCTGGTGATAGAAATACGCTAGAGTTGGGAGATGAGCGATTCTTGAGAACATTCGCCACAATATAAATATTTTTGAATAATCTGGTTGCGTCAACTCCATTTCTGACGCTAAATTTTTCTTTAATTTATTAAATGCAGAAATACCATCTATATCAATTTTAAATTTTTTTGACATATTTTTAGAAATCCTTCCATTTTCTCCCGAAAGATATTTATTTAGAGGCTTTGCAATTAAAGCATAGTCTTTAACGAATTTTCGATAATAACCCGCAATTCCCAAAAATCCCCTTAATTCCCGTAGATTTTCAGGTATCGAGAAATTCAGAATTAATTTTATTTTATTGGGATCTGTTTTGATAACATTTTGGATTACTATACCCTAAAAGCTCTATTTCTTTTTGAAAAAGAAAAAAAAATGATTTCTCAAACGAAATCTTCATATTAGCTTTCTTTAGTATTTCCGTAATGGTTTCCAAATCCCGCAAATGTTGGGTTAAATTTTTTGAAAAAATAATTATGTCATCCATATAAACATGACAAATTTTTCCTATATGTTCACGCAATATATCATCCATTGCTCTTTGAAAAATTCTGGGCGCGTTCTTCCAACCGAATGGCATTCGTAAAAATTCATACTTACCGTTATTAACGGAAAACGCCGTTTTTTCTATGTCATTTTCTGACATTATTGACATTTGACGAAAGCCTGACTCTAGGTCAATGCTTGAAAAATACTTTGATTCGCCCAAATTAGACAAAATTACATTGGTATCCGGAATCGGATACCGATCAGAAACGGTATGCTCATTCAACTTTTTATAATCGATGACCATTCTAAGTTTTGGTGAGCCATCTTCATTTAATCCCTTTTTAGGTACCACCCAAATTGGTGAATTATAAGGACTCTTACTGGGTCTTATTATATTTTCATTTAACATTTTAGCAATCTCCTTATTTACGAAGGAATTTACTGATAAAGGATATGGGTATTGCCTACTCCAGAAAATTGTTCTTCTGGATCTGCATTCTGATCTCTTTGAGCATTCAGCGCTCGCGCAACGCTGCGAGTAATTGGAGGAGATGTGAACATCACGTTGAGCAAAGGAAAACGGAGATTAAGTAATTAAAAGTTGATGACAATTCCCTTAAGGATCTTTGAATTGGCGAGGAAAGTTGTGTAGTTGGATAAAGCGTTCGGGGTCACCAATTATAGTGTGAATTATAATATGCGTATATTTTGAAGTTTAAAATCCAACTAATTTTATTTTCACAATTTGATATTACAAACAAAAAGTAATTTGATCAAATTATAAAATTATTAAAAAATAATAACAAAGTTAATAAACAACAAGTATCGCTACAGGCTCAACATTTTTTGTTCTTATTTCCGCTCTTACGTTAGTCATAAACGGAAAGCTGGTATTTATGTTTGAATGGGTTTTATAAATTCTTTCTTTAATATACCTTTTAAAATTTAATAGTTCCTTATCTTTATTTTCATTTTCGAGGTTTTCAGAAGTTTTTTCTGAATTTTCATCCCCACTATTTTTATTTATTTTATTCTTTACATATTATAATTTGACAATTATTCATTGTCACTCACCCTATTATCATAATCATTTATCTCTGAACCATTTTCGTTCAGCATGGAATAATTCTCATTAAAATTATTTATGTCATCACTCAAATTTTCAAGATTATTTGGTCCGCTTTTTTGGGACATGAAATATTTTTTTAATATAATATTGCCGGTAAAATCTTACTTTTTCTACAGACTTATTTTCATTCGCCTTTGGAACTTTTTGTCCCAAGGGGTTTAAATTTTCTTTCGTAATAAGCACTTTCTTATTTTTTGAATTTTTATTTTTAAATTTATTTTTCGTGTTGCCGGTATTACCGTCGGCGGACGCCTTAGGAACTGCATGTCCCAAGGGGTTTAAATTTTCACTTAATTTAGGCCTTTTTGCCTTATTTATGTTTTTAACATTTGAATTTAATTTGCCGGTATTTTCATCGGCGGGCGCCTTAGGACGCGCAAGTCCCAAGGGGTTTAAATTTTCTTCACTTTCATCATGAAAGTTTATATTTATACTTTTTTCAATTACATCTTCACCATTTTTCACTTTATAAACAACTAGTATATACCCGCGGCCTTGTCCGCCCCTGCGAAGTGCCCTTTCAACATTTGAAGTAAAAACTCGGTCGTCGAAGTCAAATAAAAAACTGTTGGAAGATCAATTATTTGTCTATGTTCCTAGAGTTTTGAAAAAATAGTATGTATTGAAAAACGGGGTTCAAAAATTTTATTTAATATACATATCCTTGAAATCGATTTAAAGTGAGGTTTCTAAAGTTAAATATTGCTTTGGCTTTAAGTATGGATATAAATGTCTCAGAAAGCATTCTAAAGCATCTAAACTTCAAATTTTGATATTTATATAATATTATTGAATACTGAAGCATTTACCAAGGGTATTTAAATTTTCAAAAATCCCATCAATGGGGAAAGTTAGATTGATTAAATAATTTGATGTTTTTGGGCGATCACGTTTTGACCGATAACTCAGTTATCGATAAATATATGGAAATACATATATCGAAGTCCAAATGAAACCTGGGGCAATCCCTTTTCGTTTGATACCCATATTGTTGGCCAATTTTAAGGCTTTTGAGCCATCTCGTTTTCACCGATAACGCAATTATCGATAAATTTATCAAAATATATTGAAGTCCAAATGAAAACTGGGGCCATCCACTTTTGTTTGATACACTGAGGGAAATGCTTTGAATGTTGTGACAATATCGCTATTGATAGCGACGAGTTTGATGCAATATTCATTCAGAATGAGCGAGTTATCAAATATTATTTGCTCCCCATAAAAAGTAAAATGACATGTCAACCATTTCGAAGTTATGTACTATTTTCTATTATTATGGATAGAATGCTAATTTATTTGAACCCTCAATATATATAGTCGTGATATGAATTTCTATTGTCGGTATATCCATATCCATATTTACTGCATAGTAATAATGGTAGAGACAGCGCATTAATATATATTGGTGAAATGTAAATTTTTCTGGGACGCATAATCATAATAGTTCAACAATGTTTACTATGGATATTCTAACAATATTACAACTTGTTGGAGCGTTTTTTTTTTAATTCAAAATTTTTTTGAATTACTTATGATTGAACATTTTTCTAAAAATTTTATAAAATGCCGTAGCCGAATGGTAGAATACTGGGCTAACGTGCCAGAGGAGCAGGGTTCGAATCTTACTGAAACCAGATGTTAAATTATATAAAATTTTGTTTTTTTTAAACTATTTAGAATTTATCAATAGTTTATATGGATACCATTTAAATAGTGATTTATCAAAAAAGCATTGATGAAACATCCATATTCATTGATGGGACAGAATTATCAATTTTTATTTAATGTGATATCAATAATTATGGATGTTCCATCCATATATTTCCCTCCGTGTACCCATATTTTAGGGCAATTTTAAGGATTTTTCACCGATAACTCAGTTATCAATAAACTTATCGAAATATATTGAAATCCAAATGAAAACTGGTGCCATCCCCTTCCGTTTGATACCCATATTGTAGGGCAATTTTAAGGTTTTTGGGCAATTACATTTTCACCGATAACTTAGTTATCGATAAATTTATCGAAATATATCGAAGTCCAAATGAAACCTGCAGCCTTTCCTTTTCGTTTGTTACACATATTGTAGGAAAATTTTAAGGTTTTTGTTCAGTAACATTTTCACCGATAACTCGGTTAACGATAAATTTATCGAAATATATCGAAGTTCAAATTAAACCTGGTGTCATCCCCTTTCGTTTGATACCCATATTGTAGGGAAAAATTAAAGTTTTTGAGCAACCACATTATCACCGATAACTCAGTTATCGATTAATTTATCGAAATATATTGAGGTCCAAATGAAACCTGGGGCCATTCCCTTTCGTTTGATACCCATATTGTAAGGTAATTTTTAGGTTTTTGTTCAATAACATTTTCACCGATAACTCGGTTATCGATAAATTTATCGAAATATATCGAAGTTCAAATTAAACCTGGTGTCATCCCCTTTCGTTTGATACCCATATTGTAGGGAAAAATTAAAGTTTTTGAGCAACCACATTTTCACCGATAACTCGGTTATCGATAAATTTATCGAAATATATCGAAGTTGAAATGAAACCTGGAGTCATCCCCTTTCGTTTGTTACCCATATTGTAGGGAAAAATTAAAGTTTTTGAGCAACCACATTTTCACCGATAACTCAGTTATCGATTAATTTATCGAAATATATTGAGGTCCAAATGAAACCTGGGGCCATTTCCTTTCGTTTGATACCCATATTGTAAGGTAATTTTAAGGTTTTTGTTCAATAACATTTTCACCGATAACTCGGTTATCGATAAATTTATCGAAATATATCGAAGTCCAAATGAAACCTGGGGTTATCCCCTTTCGTTTCATACCCATCTTGTAGGGAAAATGTAAGGTTTCTGGGCAATCTCATTTCGACTGATAACTCAGTTATCGATAAATTTATCGAAATATATCGAACTCTAAATGAGACCTGGCACCTTCCAGTTTCGTTTGATACCCATATTGTTCGAAGTTTCTACGCCTGTATTCGAAATATCATAAGTTTAGGTCAAATGTACTCAGAGTTATATGGAAAAACAAAAAAATCGAAAAGTATCGGTCCCTAGCATGGCCGGACCCCCCAAAATTAAACAAAAAAATAGCCTATACCTCCTTCCAGACTATTAGCTGTATGCCTACCAAATTTCAACAAAATCCGTCTTGCCATTCTCACGTTATTGAGGAACAGAAGTAAACGTCTGGACATCCAAACATCCAAATATCCAAACATCGCTACATTCACATTTATAATATTAGTAAGATTTTACCACAGCGCATGCCCCAGAGACCTTTCTTTTATTTAACTTTCAAATATCTTAGTTTCCAAATTGAACTTTTACGGCCGTAACGACTACAAGTTGACCTTTTTTTAATCGCATGCGATTTTGGGCGCTAGAAATAAAACTTGGAAGTACTTACCTTTTGTCAGCAAACAGTTTTGCCAACCTTTTCCAATGGCAGCCGATCATTTTGTCGGTCTATGCCTTCGTTCAAAAACGAAAAGACTTCCTTTCTTTTTGATGTCTTCGATCATACCCACCTATATCATCATTATATGGCAAACAATAGGACCAAAAAGGCGAGAATTTTCCTCCCACGCCAATGCTCTCTCAACCCCCAAACCAGCATGATGGATATTCAGTCACCAGGCAACTTTAACCAAGGAAACGTCGTGATGTGATACGTGTGCTATTGTGCGTGGTGTCGTGGCAGTGAAGAACAACAAACATTTTTAAAAAAAAAACAGAAAAAATATTGAATTTGAATTCAAAATTTGTAAATCTAATTATTAAAAAACAAAATCTATAAAAAACCAAAAAGGGAAGAAAAAAAAGTAGTGCAAGTGGTTTTTGCCTTGCCTAGGGAAATTTCCATACCGCTAAATGTTTCAACTTTTAAAATAATATTTTTTTAAGTTTCAAAGTACTAAGTTTAACAAAAAAAAAATATAGGAAATTTAGTGCAAGACAAAAAAATTATAAAATTTAAAAACAGAAAAGTTACAAAAGTTACAAAAAAAAGAGAAAGCTACAAATTTTTGAAATATTTGAAAAAAAAACAGGATCTATATATATATATTATAGGTATGGTTTAGATGCCTAAAGGTACATATATATATCGTAAAACATAAATTCCAAAACAAAAAAAAAATAAAAAAATTTTGCAATTAGCCAGTGTTACATTTATTGCCATATGGTATAGACGTACATAAAAATATACATACCATACAGAATATATAAAGTGAAAACAAAAAAAATCAGAAATAAATGGAAATAAAACAAACCCAAAATAAAACCCAACTAGTTACCTAAAAAAAAAAACAAATACACATGATCGCGAAAATGTTATCATACTATGATCACGTAGTCGAGTAAAAGCAACATAAAAAAAAAAAAAAATCATTAAAACTTTGCAGCAGCTGTACCCGCTCTACAACGACCAGCGAAAGGCCTTTCAACGTGTTGCTGTGGATCGGTAAGTGCTCTCCTTTCTTTACGTTTTATGTTGCTTTATCGTTATCTGTACTGAGTTATCATTTGATACGTAAGCGAGAGTATTCGCATTGTTTTTTTTTTGCGAATCGGGGTGATCTCTCATCCCGCTCAAATGACAAACTCAGAAAATCAGATGTAAACATAACAATTTCTTGCATTACGTTTGTATCTACCTTATTATATTGCGAGTTATAATTTAGGTCGCATGACATTTTTTAAGGCGTAAGCATATTTCTTTGGGTAATCAGCTAAAGTAAATACGTCAAAACATATAATTTAATAAAAATATAATACGGCCGGGTGAATTAGTTACGATTAACCCTTTCCTCCGAACATTTTTTTTTTCACTTAGTTTTCTGAAAAAACATCATATTTCTTAAAAAAAAAAAAAAATCTAAGATTTCAAAAAAAAAAAATTGTACTAACACAAATTTGTTATTGAATTTTTTTTTATTAAATTATATAGTCACATAAATGTAAAACTATTTTTAAAGTTCACCATTTTTGCATTAAAGATATTTTATGAAATCGGTTTGGCTTATTTTATGGAAAGGCATAATGAGTGAGTAGGCGCTACTGATATAGTTTCCTCGGGCTAAGGTGAGTTAAATAAACGATGTGATGCTGTATTCTTTTGGGGTTTTCCACAAACAATATTCGGCTAAGGAAAACCATGGATGGGGGGGTTATGAACCACTAAATCAGATTCCACCTTGATTTAGATTTCTTATTTCAGGCTTTGTTGAAACCTTCAAGTCTAGAGTCCTAGTGTTCTATCTTGTTCTTTTTCTTGGTTCCGGTTTTAATTGAGTTGTATTGAGATTAAAGTTAGTTTTTTTTGGTTGTCAGGGACTCTATAAAAAATGTAGTCGTGGGGATAGTGTGTAGATTGGCCAAGAACCTCCCCAGCCGATGAAGCCTAGCCTTGATCAATGGGTCCCGACTGGCTTTTCTGCTCGCTACAAACTATTAACTTTATTTTCATAACCTTCCCCACGGGGTAGAGAAGAGCTTTGTCTGTTTTAATTCCTTTTTTTGGAGTTAGAATGGCAATGTTAGTCTTTACCAACCCTATTCATGAGTGGTTACATTTTTGGCGCCCAACGTGGGGCTAAGCAAGATGGTTGTCTACACTTAACGTTTGATTACTTATTAAAAATAATTTAAAAAAAAAAAAAATTAACAAAATTTCAGCTTGACAATTACTTGTTTTTTTGTTGCCCAGTCTATTTCCGTTCGACCATTCCAGCGGCTTTATATTGATATCTTAGGCCCCTATCCCCGCAGCAAAAAGGGATATATTGGATTATTAATAGTGTTAGACCATTTTAGTAAATTTCATTGGTTATGCCCCTTGAAAAAGTTTACCTCCATCACTATTCAAGAATTTCTGCTTAGGGAAATATTTCATTCTTTCGGTGTACCTGAAACTCTAATAAGTGATAATGGGACTCAGTTTAAGTCTAACGACTTTAATGCTTTTTTAACCTCGTACGGAATAAATCATGTTTATACCGCATTGTATTCTCCCCAAAGCAATGCATCCGAACGCGTTAATCGTTCGTTGATTGCGGGAATACGTGCATACATTAAGAACGACCACAAAATGTGGGACGAACATTTAAGCAGCATTTCCTGTGCTCTTAGAAACTGAGTTCATGAATCAACACACCGAACCCCCTATGAAACTTTATTTGGATTTCACATGGTAACACACGCGTCCCAATATGGCTTATTACGAGGCTTAGGTCGCTTAACTCTCCTATGGCTTCGACGGACAAAAAGGTGCTTTTAAGAAGTGATATACAAGTTAGCATGAAAAAAGCTTATGAAAGGAATGCTAAGCAATATAATACATCAAGACAGGTGACATTTCAACCAGGGCAAGAAGTATTTCGGCGAAATTTTGCTCAAAGCGATTTTTCGAAAAACATCAATTCGAAGTTCAGCCAAAAATTTTTGAAAGCCCGAGTGACGGAGAAGTTAGAGAACCATTATTATAAACTTGAGGATTGCAAGGACGCCCCGTTGGAACCTTCCATGCAAAAGACATACGGCAATAAATTTCGAAATTCCATCCAACCTCCTGTAATAGAGATTATCCCAAGGTTGTCCGGTTTTGTAGCATGCCCCAGAGACCTTTCTTTTATTTAACTTTCAAATATCTTAGTTTCCAAATTGAACTCTTACGGCCGTAACGACTACAAGTTGACCTTTTTTTTCTCGCATGCGATTTTGGGCGTTAGAAATAAAACTTAGATGTACTTACCTTTTGTCAGCAAACAGTTTTGCCAACCTTTTCCAATGGCAGCCGATCATTTTGTCGGTCTATGCCTTCGTTCAAAAACGAAAAGACTTCCTTTCTTTTTGAACCACGGACCTGACCGGATGTCTGACCGGAAGGCGAGAATTTTCCTCCCACGCCAATGCTCTCTCAACCCCCAAACCAGCATGATGCATATTCAGTCACCAGGCAACTTTAACCAAGGAAACGTCGTGATGTGATACGTGTGCTATTGTGCGTGGTGTCGTGGCAGTGAAAAACAACAAACATTTAAAAAAAAAAGAAAAAATATTGAATTTGAATTCAAAATTTGTAAATCTAATTATTAAAAAACAAAATCTATAAAAAACCAAAAAGGGAAGAAAAAAAAGTAGTGCAAGTGGGTTTTGCCTTGCCTAGGGAAATTTCCATACCGCTAAATGTTTCAACTTTTAAAATAATATTTTTTTAAGTTTCAAAGTACTAAGTTTAACAAAAAAAAATATAGGAAATTTAGTGCAAGACAAAAAAATTATAAAATTTAAAAAGAGAAAAGTTACAAAAGTTACAAAAAAAAAGAGAAAACTACAAATTTTTGAAATATTTGAAAAAAAAACAGGATCTATATATATATATTATAGGTATGGTTTAGATGCCTAAAGGTACATATATATATCGTAAAACATAAATTCCAAAACAAAAAAAATAAAAAAATTTTGCAATTAGCCAGTGTTACATTTATTGCCATATGGTATAGACGTACATAAAAATATACATACCATACAGAATATATAAAGTGAAAACAAAAAAAATCAGAAATAAATGGCAATAAAACAAACCCAAAATAAAACCCAACTAGTTACCTAAAAAAAAAACACATACACATGATCGCGAAAATGTTATCATACTATGATAACGTAGTCGAGTAAAAGCAACATAAAAAAAAAAACCATCATTAAAACTTTGCAGCAGCTGTACCCGCTCTACAACGACCAGCGAAAGGCCTTTCAACGTGTTGCTGTGGATCGGTAAGTGCTCTCCTTTCTTTACGTTTTATGTTGCTTTATCGTTATCTGTACTGAGTTATCATTTGATACGTAAGCGAGAGTATTCGCATTGTTTTTTTTTGCGAATCGGGGTGATCTCTCATCCCGCTCAAATGAAAACTCAGAAAATCAGATGTAAACATAACAATTTCTTACATTACGTTTGTATCTACCTTATTATGTTGCGAGTTATAATTTAGGTCGCATGACATTTTTTAATGCGTAAGCATATTTCTTTGGGTAATCAGCTAAAGTAAATACGTCAAAACATATAATTTCAATCATATTTCTTTAAAAAAAAAAAAAAATCTAAGATTTCAAAAAAAAAAAAAAATTGTACAAACACAAATTTGTTATTGAATTTTTTTTTATAAAATTATATAGTCACATAAAGTGGTTATGAACCACTAAATCAGATTCCACCTTGATTTAGATTTCTTATTTCAGGCTTTGTTGAGACCTTCAAGTCTAGAGTCCTAGTGTTCTATCTTGTTCTTTTTCTTGGTTCCGGTTTTAATTGAGTTGCATTGAGATTAAAGTTAGTTTTTTTTTGGTTGTCAGGGACTTTATAAAAAATGTAGTCGTGGGGAGAGTGTGTAGATTGGCGAAGAACCTCCCCAGCCGCTGAAGCCTAGCCTTGATCAATGGGTCCCGACTGGCTTTTCTGCTCGCTACAAACTATTAACTTTATTTTCATAACCTTCCCCACGGGGTAGAGAAGAGCTTTGTCTGTTTTAATTTCTTTTTTTTTTTGGAGTTAGAATGGCAATGTTAGTCTTTACCAACCCTATTCATGAGTGGTTACAATTTTCTTCAAAAAGTTATATCCTAGGAGAAAATCAGACTCTAAGTTATCTATTTCATAGAAAACCTGTCTTACTCCAAACCCTTTTGTAAATGGCCAGTTCCCTTTTATTTTCAAATAATTTATAGTCGCAGATTGTGATGTAGGGGAGGCTATCCCCTCTTCTGCTAAAAAATAATTTTCATTCAAATTATTTATTCTTTGGATTTTTTCTTGTGACCTAAAGCTGTTATTGCTTTCTCTTGGCCGCTTCACTCCCTGTGAATTTTGCGCTTGCTGGCTATTCACATGAGTGTTTGAATTATTTATAGCAGGCCTCGTGTTTTGGTTAAGATATTTTGTGTTTTGCTGCCTTCTGGCATTATAATTCCTGTCAAACATTCTTGACATAGACAAAGAGAATATATCAACAACAGCCGTCACTCGTTATAAATGCAAGGAAAAAGATGGATGCCGTTTTCTTTCGGGGTTTCGGTAATTTTGTTTTCCTCAGTTTTGTAAATTCGACAGCTGGTAAATTTTTTTTTCGACTCTTGTGTTATTTGAGTTCTCGTCTATTTTCTTTTCCACATTTTGTTTTGATTTGACAATAACATATTTATATCGATATTACCAAAACCCTGAAAGAAAACGTCATCCATCTTGTTCTTTGCTTTCATAACGAGTGGTGGCTCTTGTTGATATATTCTCTTTGACATAGATCGATCTACGTCCATCGGTTCAGGACCTTTGTATTTATTTTGTTGATTACCCACTTGGCTTTTTGGGAAATTATTGGGCTGAGTTCCTCTTTGAGGAAATCGCAAATTTTTATTCGGAAAGGCTTGTTTAGCCTTAGCAGTTTCGTTTGCAAAACTGCGCAAACCGAATGCGTTGATTATTGGACTCCAATTCCTGAGCCTTAGCCAAAGCATCGGGTAAGTCCTGTGGGCTTAAAGAGAATATAATATCTCTCAATGGCAAATTCAAACCAGTTATAAAAATCCTGAGGGCATGATCCCTTTTCTTCTTATTTAACTTTTTGGTAATTTCCGCTGTATTACCATGAGTCATTATTGTTTTATTTATTAAGAGAGTCAACTTCTTGTTGACCAGATTATAATATTCTACTACCGTTATTGAGCCCTGTCGCAGGACACTCAATTCTTGTTCGATAATGTGAATTGGACGTTTGTCCGAATAGGCAAAATCTAAAGTGCGATTATCGCATCAAAATTCAAAACAGTGCCATGATTAGTCAGGACATCATTGGCATCACTGGTTACCTTATTCCTAAGTATTGTTAGTGCAGTGAAATATTTTCTGCTTTTCCTAACATACAAGCTCATAGCATTATGAGCTGCTTCACGACAACTTAGGTAGGTAGGTAGGTTCAAGTGGCTGCCGCAGAGGCACACTTAGGCCAGTTTTGAAGGCCCGTTGTGATACCCCCAACACAAGGAAAGTCAGCCCCGGGACCCAGCCATATGGAAAATCCCTGAGTTGTTGGGATTTTCCACATAGCAGAATCCCGGGACTGACACTCCCAAACCGACACCGTTACTCCTCCTCGAACCACTTAGATGACTTTATGAAGCCCATCAAGTCCTTTATGTCCAGTTCCGCGATCTGGCTTAGACTATCTAGGAACGGAACTCCCAAAAAGCGCGTTCTCACGCCGCTTAAAGCCGGACAGTTGCAGTTGAGGTGCTCCACCGTTTCCTCCTCCTCATCATCGTCGGTAGGGCACACTTAGCCTTTCTGCATGCCTACCAATGAGGCAGTGACCGGTTAATACCCCTATCAATATGCAGATTTCCCTCCTAGTTAGGGCATAAATGCGTCTAGACCTTTTAAGATCCCATTTTGGCCAGATTTGTTTCGATATCCGACACCCTGGGGATTGCAGCCATCTTTCGTTGGCTTGACGGAGTGTGTGCTCCTTCAGCATTAGTTTGCATGTGGCAGACGGCATACCTAAGCGCTCTTTATCCCGAAGAACCTGCTTGGTCGTGCCCTGCCTGGCAAGCTCGTCTGCCTTACAGTTTCCCTCAATGTCCCTATGTCCCGGGACCCATATGAGGTTTACGCGGTTCTGTTGGGCCATCTCCTGAAGAGATCGACGACAGCTGAGCGTCAGTTCAGAGTTGAACGTGTATGAGCCAAGGGATTTGATTGCCGCCTGGCTATCGCTGAAAATAGTGATATCTCCTCCGATAACACGTTTGCTTAACCAGGCCGCGGCGTCCCGGATTGCCGAGACTTCCGCCTGGAAGACGCTACAATGATCAGGTAGTCTGAAGGAGAGTTCAAGGTCCAAATCCCTTGAATAAACCCCTCCTCCAACTCTCCGTCCAACTTCGAGCCGTCGGTGTATATGGAAGTGCCACCATTTGTTTCGGGACACCAATCCGTCCTCTCCCAGTCTTCTCTGCTGGGAATGTTTATTTTGAAGCAGCTATCCCCGACTGTAGTGGTCGCACAACGATCTGTGCTTAGAGGGAGAAAGCTGTAAGATTCCAGAATACTGGAGTGTCCAATAGTACCCGCACCCCAACTGGAGGTTTCTCTTAGGCGCAGAGCTGATGCCGCCGCTGACCGAAACCCTTCCAGATCAAGTGGCAAAATGCCCAGAATGGCCTGGAGGGCTTCGTTGGGCGTTGTCCTTAGCGCACCGCTTATACAGATCATATTGGATCTATGGACTTTCCGCAACAGATTCAGGTATGTTGTCTTGCTCAGTGCCGGCCACCATACGACGACTCCATACAGCATGATTGGGCGAATGATGGCCGTGTAGATCCAACTGCATACTCTAGGGCTGAGCCCCCATTTTTTGCCAATGGCTCTTTTGCATGTGTAAAGAGCGATGCAAGCTTTCTTCTGGCGCTGCAGAACATTCTCCTTCCAATTCAGTTTCCTGTCCAGAACTATGCCTAGAAACTTGGCCTTATCCGACAAGCCCAGGCGCGTGCCATCTAGTTCTGGTAGGCTTAGTGGCGGTATTTTGTACCGGTTGGTGAAGAGGACAAGTTCCACTTTCCCCGGGTTGATACTAAGTCCGCAGCGAGAGGACCACCTCGAAACCTCTCGCAGTGCTACTTGCATTAGGTCACACAGAGTTTGTGGGAACTTGCCTCTGAATGCAATAGCTAAATCGTCTGCGTATGCCACTATCTTCCCGCCCCCCCAGCTTGTGTCACGTAGCAACGAGTTGACTGTGAGGTTCCATAAAAGCGGGGAAAGAACACCACCCTGGGGCGTTCCCCTTGTGACATAGCGTGATAACTCGACCGTACCAAGTGAAGAAGCTATTTTCCTTCCTCTTAGAAGTTGGTCAATTAAACCAGTTAGAGGTCTATCTACGCCCAGATTAGTTAGAGCGGAGTTGATCGCCTCCGGGCTTATATTGTTGAAAGCCCCCTCAATGTCTAAGAAGGCCACGAGACAGTAGTCCTTTTCACACAGCGATTTCTCAATGACAGATACTAGGCTGTGCAGAGCAGTTTCTGTTGATTTACTCTTGGTGTATGCATGCTGATAGCTAGAGATAAGGTTGCTATCAATAGTCGTTGAAAGGTATTCGCTTAGTATCCTCTCAAAGGTTTTGAGTACAAAGGACGAGAGACTGATCGGTCTGTAATCTTTTGGCTCGTAGTGGGATGCCTTCCCAGCCTTAGGGATAAACACTACCGTGACGCTTCTCCAGGAGCCCGGAATGTGGTTGAGAGCCAGGCAGGCTGTGAAGAGAAATACCAGCCATTTAGCTGATGTCTCCAACGTGTTTATAAGTTGCGCGGGGATAATCCCGTCCGGCCCGGCAGCCTTATACGGTTCAAAGCTCTTAACTGCCCACCTTACCCTTTCCTCAGTGATGGGTATATTTACTGCCAGGTTTGTTGCAGATGCTAGTGGTGCGTCATGCAGATTCCCCGGAAAATGTGTATCCAAGAGCAGCTCAAGGGTTTCCTCTTCCGTGCTGGTCCAGGATCCGTCAGGTTTTCGCAAATAGCTGATGGCTGTTTGACTTTTCGAGAGAACTCGTCTAAGTCTCGCTGTATCGTCGACCTTTTCGACGCCAGTGCAGAAATTTCTCCACGAGGTCCTCTTCGCCTGTCTCAGAGCTTTTTTATAGGCCCTTAGTTTAGATTTATATTCGTGCCAGTGAGGCTCAGAGCCGAGGGTCTTGGACTTGTTAAATTGTTTCCGGCATGATTTGCGGAGCGAGTCCAAATCGTAGGACCACCAATGTGGCCTGTGTTTACCGCGTGGTTTTGGCACTGGACAAGCCTGTCCTAGAGCATTTGAGAGCGCCGATGTAAATGTAGTAACAAGATCCTCCAGCTCCTCTACTGATGAGGGGGCCTGTGAGGGCAGTACTGGCAGGTCTCTGTCTAATATTTCATTGTGTAACTGCCAATTAGTGTTACGTGGATTGCGCTTCATAATAGGTTGTTCTACAATAAAGTCTAGAACCATTTCTATGTAACGGTGGTCGGAGAATGAATGTTCTTCCAGAACCCGCCATTTTCTGACCCACTCATAAGCGCCTTCACTACAGATAGTGAGGTCTATGACCTCCCTGCGGGTCTTAGTGATAAAAGTAGGCTCATTACCCACGTTGCAAATTACCAGGTTAGTTGTTAAGAGGTAATCAAACAGAGACTCGCCCCTGGCATTGATATCGGAGCTCCCCCATTGGACATGGTGAGCATTAGCGTCCGCTCCAATAATAAGATTACCTGTGCAGAAATTTGACACCAGGTCTTTCACCTCCGTTTGTGGTGGGGGTTCTTCGGCGTCGTAGGGCATATAGACCGACGCCACCGTCAGGCGGGTGCTGTCGACCGTTAGACTGATAGCGGTAATATCACCATTGGTGTAGTTAGGTAGGAGAAAGGAGTTCAACTCAGACTTGACCAAAATACACGTTCTGACTTTGCTCTCCTCGCTGGCTCGAATGAGCTTGAAGCCCTTAGTCCCCAATCCGCAGATTCTCGAGCTATTGACCCAGGGTTCTTGGATGAGGACCACATCCACGTCGCCTTTAGAAAGACGACTACTTAAAGCAGCCGAAGCCACTTTAGATTTGTGCAAATTAATCTGAAGCACCACCAACATGAGAGCGCACAGACTTCCCTGCCGTCCCCATATCGTCGAGGTTTGCTCCATCCCGGAGGTTGCCTATCAACGACGAGTTGTTCCGATTAACTGCCCGATGTGGCGTTGCAGGAGTCCTACTGCCTGTAGCGTTAGATGTTAGTCGCTCAGCGTTGGCTGCTACCACCGTGACGTCGAGGACTTCCTCGTCCTGTAGGCTGTCCTCCATTTCCGAGTTGTTCACAGCACTATCGCCAAGGGACGTGGCGGATAACATGCTTTCCGCATCGGAATCCTCCGCTTCCTCTTCTGGTAATAAGTTTTCCGGTTCCCCCGGAGCAGCCGAGAAGGCAGCGCGCTGAGCATCACCACGATATACGTGGATAACGATCTGGCCTACGCTGTAGTGTACTAGGCCATTGCACCTTTTGAGGGGCTCGATTGACTCTTTATTCATGGTGAACACCACCTGTCTGTCGGGCCCTACCGCATCCCCGACCAGATTGACACTCCAGTCATGCGTTGGAAGGGACGGATTCATTAGCCGTAGCATCCCGAGTATTCTCTCGGGTTCGTCAGGGATGGCCGGAATCCACGCCCTTGCCCTTGGACGAGCTGGAATGTCCTTCCAGTCGACGACCTCTATCTTTGCGCCCTGGTAGACTTCACCCAGTTTAGCAGCTGCTGCCTTGTACAGTGCTACGGTTTTTGCATCCTCGCATGCGAGTAATTTAATTTGACCCTGGTGCCAACCCGCATCCGTTACTCGTGCCGAACTACCCGGAAACTCCGGAGCAACGTTGAGAAGAATGTTGCCGAGTTCATTTCGCACGTAACGCCACCGGTCCTTGGGGATGGCCAGACGGTCATTGCCTCGGTCAAGGACGCCTATAAGGATCCTGTCCTTGGTTACCTCAGCAAAGCTTAGTTTGCCCGCTCCAGAGGTATTCTGATGCCGCTTGGGAGGGGGAATAAACTCCAGATCCGATCTCTGGCGCTTGAAAGGGTTAACTTTTAACCTCTTTGGCATGTAAGAATTTTGGAAATCCGGTATCACAGCTTTCGCTAGCTCTACAGATTTACTGGAATTCGGCGACAGTGATTCCTGCGGTACCCCTTCATACCTCTTCAGGATCTTTGCAGCCAATCTTTTCTCGTGGTATGTGAAGCGGCGGGGAGATGTCTCCCTGGAGTGCGGACCCGTAGTTGCCATCGCGGTCGCTCTCCTTGCCGACATCTCAGTTGCAGCTTCCTTCTCCTTCGAAACTCCGAGGCCAGGTCGTGAGACCGCTGCCACAGACGTAAAGATACTGGTTTTCATATCAGCGGTTGATGGGAGTTTAGCATCCGCCGTTGTCCGCTTAGCTGCGTTGGCAACCGCACTGGTGCTAGCTCCCATCAAGTCAATCTTATTCGATAGAGGGTTGGTTGACCGACTCGTAGTTGCCATCGCTGTCGATCCCCCCCTTGATTGTGGAACGGAGGTTGTCCTCCGGCGTTGTTGTTGCTTCCTCGCCTGCTCCTCCATAGCTCTCCTTTGCTGAGGAGTGAAATTTGGCGTTGTTTGTTTTTTAAATTTTTCGTTTTTATTCAGGTTATTCGAGTTCATCTTGTTCGTACGACCCATCGCCGGACAAGGCCAGCTTAGGGTCAAGGGAAGAGTAGGGGAAAATGTGTCGTCCGCCGCGGCAGAGCCCCGTACCGCGGTAAGGCCATGCTTACTCTCTGAGGCGACCCGGTGTCAGAGAGGCTCCGTTCAGATACAGCCACGATTTGCCTCCCGGCTGCAAACGTCCAATGGGCACGGTTTCGCATAACACCCTGGATTGGGAGGGGGAAGATCTTTGTCGTCGCGCCAGAGAGGCTAGGCTGCTCTCGTGATGAAGTGCCGTACGGAGCTATGATCACAAGGGCAGCGTAGCCCTGTGGCTATCGACTTAAGCCCTCGTACCGCGGCAAGGTATCCACCCTTCACGAGGGAACGACAACTTACATACGCGTTAAATTTTCCAGAAAATTCTGGCAAAGATTTAATAATATCAAGAGATTCTTGACATTGAATATTTTCGTCTATTGTTTCAGCTACATAATCTGTAGCGCCATTGGAATTAGTATCCAATTCGGACCTTAGTCGGTCAATTTCCTGCCTTAATTCGATATTGCTATCGGCGATCAATCTAGTGATCAAATCAACAGTTAAAGCTTCCGCCATATTATTATTTTTTTTTTTTAATTTTTTCTTTATTTATTTTTTATTTAATTATCTTATTTTCTTCTTTTTGAAGTTCAACCAAAACTTCATTCAACTCATCAAGATCAACAAAGTATATCCCTTTTTTAAGATGCAATTTAGATCCAATATTTTTCATTTGCTCCACTCTTTTTTATCCAACAAGGGACACCTTAAAACATCGCGATCCCCTCCACAATATTCACAATAATATAGCCTTATATATTTGGGCTTAGTTGGGATATTACCCATTTATTATCAAATATTTAATAATTTATAAATAAAACAAGTAAGGAAGTCTAAGTTCGGGTGAAACCGAACATTACATACCCAGCTGTGCACATAAAGTGGGCGTGATCGTTCACCGATTTTTCTTATTTTCTGTGGTAGTACTCTACATAAACATAACATGCCTGGTACCTAGTTTCGTAAATCTATCTCACACCGTTCTGAAGTTGTTAGCAGTCGAATTTAAAAATTGCTTGACTCATAAGTGGGCGGTGCCACGCCCACTTTCCAAAATTTTGAAAAAATTATGTAAAGAATATGAAAGTTGATGTATGTACCAAATTATATTATTATAGCGAAATCAGTTAATTAGATATGGACTTTTCAATATTTCCACCTCCTTTCAATATAACTTTTATGAAAAAGTAGGCGTGGTCGCGAAGCGATTTCGTTTATTTTCTATAGCTGAATTTACCACAACAATAGTATGTCCTCTACGAAATTTCGTTATACTAGCATAAACTGTTCTGAAGTTATTAAGAGTCAAAATTTTAAAATTTCTTCAAATATACGTGGGCGGTACCACGCCCCCTTTTCAAAATTTTTTATAAAATCGGCCTTAGAACATCTAAATCAATACATATTGCAAATTTTATCATTGTAGCTGCTTTTAATATTGAATTAACCCATTTTATACGTTTTTCGAAATTTTCGATATCGAAAAAGGGCGTGGTTATGGTCCGATTTTACCCATTTTCAATAGCAATCTATTCTGAACCCAAATAAGTACGCATGCCAAATTTGGTGAAGATATCTCATTATTTGCTCAAGTTATCGTGTTAACGGACAGACGGACGGACGGACGGACGGACGGACGGACGGACGGACATGGCTCAATCAAATTTTTTTTCGATCCTGATCATATTGATATATGGAAGTCTATATCTATCTCGATTCCTTTATACCTGTACAACCAACCGTTATCCTAACAAAGTTATAATACCCTGTGTACAAGTACAGCTGGGTATAAAAAGCATGATATTTAAAGATTTTCCATCTTACTTTAGCTGTTTCAGAAGTTTATATTTCGTCTTCCATCTTCGGTGTGGATGTTACCATTACCATAAGTTCTGTTCTGGTTCATTTATCATTTGGTTAAAGATGATTTGTTACCTCTTTTGAGTAATTTTTGTTTTGTTTTCTTTTTATTATCTTTTCTTTGGTTCTTGTTCATTTATCATTTGGTTAAAGATGATTTGTTATCTCTTTTCGGTAATTTTTGTTTTTATTTCCCCTTAATTTTCGGGGTCACTTTGTTCTTCAGATTCACTATGTCCATTTTGCACATTTACAACCGGTGCCGGCACTAAAGGCGGCATCGGAAAACAAATGTATCGATGTCGATGCCAATCCATTTGTTGGCATGTGACGGAGCAATAATAGTCTCCGCACCTTTCACATACCCTTGATGTGGGTATTCTGCATAAAACACAGACAAGAGAATCCATTTTTTTTAAACTGGGATTATTTTCATTTCATTCTCTTTTTATGTTTTTTTTTTTTCGAAACAATCGATCTATTTTTTATTTTTATTTTTTTGTGAGTTCTTCCACTTGGATCCAGGTTTTTTAGTTATCCCTTTTTTTTATCCTTTATTTTTTTCGAAACACGCGAACTAGGGTACTTGTACTTTTCCCCTTTATTTCGTACCGCGCGAATCGTGCCACTTAGTTGGGCGCCAATTAAGGTTAGCCTCAGTGACTCAACCTTTTTAAAAAGTTATTTAGGAGACCGTGAACGCGGCCGAGTTTTTAGTAAAGCTTGTTGTTGTTGTTGTTATTAACAGCAAAATACCCCCCGAAGGTTTTGGGGAGTGATGCCGAAGTTGACAGTCCTTGGCCGGATATGACCCCTGTACGCTGCGGTACTGCCCGACTGTCGTGGTAGCGATTTGGTATGACCAGTGGAACCTTCTAGGTCATGTCATCCCTCCATCCGTGAAGAAGGAGAAGATGGGTAATGAGAGGCGTTATATCCGTAGATCAACCATCGAGTTAGCACGTCGTTACCTATGTGCATATTAGTCGCTTCTTACGATCGGTATGCCTACCTCGGTCATACTTTGAACCCCTAACCCGTAGGGACAAGACATTCAACCTCATGAAATTAAGTTTGTGTGGGAGGTGCCACGCCCCCTTTTCACATAACCCCTACTCACGGTTTTAATATCCTATAGCTCTATAGCGACTTCCAGGTCCTTACCTTAGACCCTTTCAAAGGTATTCTGCTTGAAAAATTTAGTTTGTATGGGAGGAGCCACGCCCCCTTTTCTGATAACCCTCCTTTTTTGTGTGAGAATGCTTTTGATATCATATAGGTCTATACCAGTTTTCAGGTCCCTACCTTGAACCCTTTCACAGATATTCTGCTTGAAAAATTTAGTTTGTATGGGAGATGCCACGCCCCCTTTTCTGATAACCCCCCTTTTAATATGTGAGAATGCTTTTGATATCATATAGGTTTATACCAGTTTTCAGGTCGCTACCTTGAACTCTTTCACAGATATTCTGCTTGAAAACTCTAGTTTGTATGGGAGGTGCCACGCCCTCCTTTCTGATAACCCCCCTTTTTATGTGTGAGAATGCTTTTGATATCCTATAGGTCTATACCAATTTTCAGGTCCCTACCTTGAACCCTTTCTCAGATATTCTGCTTGAAAAATTTAGTTTGTATGGGAGGTGCCACGCCCCCTTTTCTGATAATCCCCCTTTTTTGTGTGAGAATGCTTTTTATTTATTTATTTATTTTTATGATGAATGATGAATGCTTTTGATATCATATAGGTCTATACTAGGGATGTCAATTTTTCGGGTTTTGGCCGTCCCGGGATTTTCGGGATATGCTTTTACAAATCCCGGGATCCCGGGATTAGTCCCGGGATTAGGGATTCGTTATTTCTAACAGGTTTGCTTCAAAAAGACTGGAGAAAATGTTTGTGAAACTGTCAATTTTTAAATAAATAACAAATAAAATTAATTAAATTTATTTATCCCTTATATTTTTTATTTACTTTTAATGTATTTCATTTGAATAAAAAAAAATAACACACTTCAATAGAAAGTTATAAAATATAAATAACTTATTATGTTTAAGTATAAATGCACTTAAACATTTTGATATACGTACATACAAACATTATCACATACAAATATGATAAGGTGCATCAGCCTATCTACACACATAAATATGTAAAACTATAACTATAAATAATCAGTATGCTATTTTAATAAACTAGTTCGTCTTACAAACGCACTCAAATAAGTTGATTTTAATTCAACAAGCTGAACCACTTCCCCCCACCAGTGGGAAGAGGTTGTCAGTTAATAATATTAACATATTAAGTATTCTTTTTTTTTGTAGTTGAACTCCTACATTAATATAAATGTATTAAACAGTTTAATAATGGTAAGTATTAATTAAAAAGTAAAAAAAAATTTGGTACATTCAGCGCGCCTCTTCCCAGCCAGCAAGATACCTTACATTTTACGAACATTGCGTTTTACGAGCTATTCTCGAATCAGCAACAACTAAAAACACAAGCTTTTTTTATTTTGTCAAAAAAAATAAAAATTTAAATTTCAAATTCAATATTTTGAAAATACGAAGTACGTTTATGATCAAAAAACGGACGTATAGAGATTCATAACAGCCTAACCTAATATAAACGCACGGACTGAGTTTTCTGTCAAAAATGTCTCATGCACATACAACTTGTATGGGAGTAGCCGAATTTGAACGCACTGCCTAAAAAAACCTAACTCAATTTTCAATTTTTGTTTTGCGTGACATTTCGATTTGACGTAAACTCTCAGAGCGCACGTCGTTGACATGTAATTCTTCAATTTGATTGCACAGCTGTGACAACCAGCTACTCACGCACGCACATTTGTTTCGGTTAGCAGCAAAAACGTCGTGCATGTTCGTGCGACAAATTCAGTCCGTGCGTTTATATTAGGTTAGGCTGTAAGCGAGTGCTTCTTCGATACATTTACGAAGCCTCGAGGGCAAAAAACATTTTAAAGCGAAACAGTATTCGTATGCGAATCGAAAAAGTATTCGTAAGCGATATTTTATTAGAGTTTTCTTCGAAAAAACATCCATTTACGAACTCGTTTACGATAATTTTGCTGGCTGGGTTCTTCCTCTAATTTTTAAACATTGCTTTTAAAAAATGATCTTAAAACTATTAAAGCGTTTAATGTTTTGTCTGCGAGTCTTGACCTGAACTTATTGCAAATGTAGCCCGCCGTTGAAAAGCATCTTTCCGCCTCAACACTTGTGGGCTGAATTGCAGACAAATATTTATAAGCTTTTTTCAAAAACATGCCTTTCTCTCCCCCATTAGAGAACAAGTCTATTTCTTTAGATAATTGTAAAGCCATACCATATTTTTTTTATTGGGACAAGTTTGTGTACTTTTCATTAAAAGGTTATTTAATTTTGCTTTTAAATCTGTGGGCTCGCTTATAATTATTTCTTCCGTTTCATTATTTTCGACATCGGTGGAAGCTTGACTTAGTAAAAGTATTTGCTTTAACTCCTCTTTTACAGTGCCCATAGATAAGCTTTCACCGAATCTGTTTGACACAGATGTCCATTCGTCAAAAACTACGCAAAATTTTTCACCTTCTTTTACGAGCTTTTCAATTTCATGTAAAAATCCTACTCTAATATTTTCGTAATAGTTGAGTACAATACTTTGTATAGTGTTTCTGGATTTTGGTAAATCGAAGCCATTACCTCGCATTACATCGCGTAGATCTTGTGATTTGGTGAAAGCTGAAAAAGCAAAACCATCAACAGCCGTCATCCTAGCTAAAACAGCTTCCATACTCCTCTCCGTTTTATTACTAAAAAATTTATGCAACTTTTGCTGTTTACAAGGTACAGGATTGGCTTCTGGAGCTTTTGTTTTACGGCACACAACAATATTATGTTTTTTCAAATGCGTGTGCAGCCCTTTTGTTGAGCCACCTTTCGTTAATAATATTTGACTGCATTTTTTGCACTGAGCTGACTCGTCGTTGTCGCGCGCAACTAAAAAATAGAACCACACGGAAGACTCCTCTTCCGCCTTTGTTTTATGTGCAACAAAACCTGTACGAAATAAATTTCAATTTCATTACAGTGATTCTTTATTTAATGAAAATGTAATACTTCGTATAAAAATGGATGAGTGCGAGGTATTCCACTTCACCGAAGTTATAAATATATCTATATTTACCTGAAGTGGACGGCTTTTCAGTCATATTTAATTATTCTTATTATTCATCAATCAATTATGCGCGCAAAAATAACAATGAAACCAGCTGATTTCTACGTCAACAGTGTTGTAAACGCTAACCCAAATTTCAGTGTGGTTTCTTTGCTATACAAGAGGGATTTTTCTCACATCCCGAAAATCCCGGGATTGCTGGAACACAATCCCGGGATTTTCGGGAGCTTAAAAAGGGTCGGGATCCCGGGATTTCGGGATCCCGGGATCCCGGGATGACATCCCTAGTCTATACCTATTTTAAGGTCCCTACCTTGAACCCTTTCACAGATATACTTACTTACTTACTTAAAATAGCCTTTAACCGCCTAGGCGATTTTGGCCGTCCAACATATGGTGGTCCCTTATATGGTGGTCCTATGGGGCTTTGCTTTTAATTTTACGGGAGATCTCTCATATTATAAAGGCCGGAGAGATTCAGCCGATCACATAGGCTATCCCGAAAGACAGCCGAAAAGGAGAAATAAAAATGGAAGATAACTTTTGGGTTTCACTCCAAGATTCATTCTGATCTTTATCTTCAAATCTTACTCTATTTTATACAAATCAAATCACAGAAAGTGATTTGCTTGACTCCTCCTCTTTCTCGACTTCTATGTAGCTGAATTAGAATTCAGCTTGGCAATTTCTTACATTAGCCAATAGAAGTGCTTAGCATGAGGCCAAGCAGAGCTCTAGAATAAACGCTGGCTCAGCTGTAGCATTGACATACTTCTAGCTACGCTATTGGCCGAAGGTGTCAAAATGCATTTTTCAAATGCGTTCATACAAACAGACATGCATGTGGGTCGTGGCTATTGCACGTTATGTATATATGTTTGTATGACTACACTACACCCTTACCGCAAGAGAGAAAAAATTTATTTCGTTTAATTTAAGAAATGAAATAAATTTTTGTGTGGAGTTATGCAAATACCTTTCATGTGAATATACATACTTACGTCTATAGGTATGGTTTGCTTAATGTAGTTTCTTATATTTATTGTTTACATATGTAAGTTTTTCGCTTATCCTATTTCTTAGTAATTTCTTGGGTGTTATTGGCTTACATGTAATTTTCTAAAATATTGAATATAATTATGGATATAATTATTTACAGATGTCGGTGGGTTTGTTTTATCTTATCTCTAAGTGTTTCCTTACATGTAATTTCATTTATGTCTATGTAATTTCTAACATAAGTCGGCTTGTTTGCCTTAGGTTAACTCTAAGTATTTCTTTAAAATATTATTGTGCAGTTCTTTGTGTCTGCCATTAATGTCTATTACGGAATTTACTCCGTTTCGGTTTACAATTTTGTATGGGCCATGATATGGGCTTTGGCTCTTCTTTTTATTTTCTAGCTTTACATATACTAGGTCTCCTATTTCCAACTCAACCTTGTTTATATTGCTGTCATATTTTGATTTTCGTTTTTCTTTTACAGTTTTAATAATGTTCCTGGCATTGAGTATTGACCTTTGGAGTCTCAGTTTCAATTCATTGGCATAGTCATCAATGTCGTAAATTTTTGTTTGTTTGTTTATGTTATCGCTTGGTGGCGCGGGTAATTTACCGAAAACTAACTCATACGGTGAATACAGTGTATCTACGTGTGGGATCGTGTTGTAAGCGAAAGTGTAATATGGGACCCATTTATCCCACTCATAATCGTCTGCAAAGGAAAGTAAAAATTCGTTAAGTGTTCTATGGTTTTTCTCAAGTGAGCCCATAGTTTCGTGATGGTATGGTGTAGAAAATATTTGTTTAGTGTTAAGTATGTTGCACACATGTTTCATTAACTCATTCACGAATTACGAACCCCTATCCGATTTCAATGTTTTTATGAAACCGTACTTGAGAATTAATTTTTCAACCAAAGTGGTTGCAATTGTTTTTGCGTCTTTTGACTCAATGGGGTGTGCTATGACGAATTTGGATAGATCACATTGCATTGTCAATGTATCTGTAACCGTTTGATATGCGAAGCGGACCGACTGTGTCAATCGCGATGGTATCAAATGTAGATGCCGGGGTGTCTGTCACCACAAGCGGCTCTTTTGTGTGTCTAACAATTTTGTTTTGAGTGCATTTTCTACAACTGTTTACAAATTCTTTGACCATTTGTCTCATATTTTTCCAAATGTATCTTTGTTTTAGTTTTAAATTAGTTTTTCGCATTCCTAGGTGGCCTGCGATATTTGAGCAGTGAAATTCGTCTATCAGTTGGTATTTTGTTATCATGCTGTTTATTTCCCTTGGAGCTTTGTATATTAGTATTTGTATCGGCGCGCGTTTATTCATTTCTAACTCATTGTATTTCTTCTTGAATACATTTATGTCAATATTTTTATATATATAGTCTTTTTCACAAAGGGCTAGCTCCTTTATATGTGAATTCCTTAGCAAACTATGTAGTTTCTCCAACATTGAATCTAGATTCAAAGGGTCATCGCTACTAGTTATGTGCACTTCATTATCAATTAATTCAATTGTGGTACCACTTTCTTTTCCAATATTCAATTTCAATTTCTTCATCTTCTTTACGTCATTAAAAGATGTGCATTCCCAGATGTGGAGTTGATCAGGCTTCTTATGAGATATGCTGTCCTTAATGCATTTACCGGTTTCCTTATTTTCATTTATCTTTATTTCTTTCTCTTTCATTTCTTTTAAATTCGCGGCCTTGCTCCTTGTTACTACATTGATTTTATTATCTCCTTTTTCATTTTTATTAGTGGGAATCATTGATTTAAGTATGTCACTATCTAATTTAATTCGTGATAGTGCATCAGCATTTGTGTTAATTTTACCTTGTTTGTATACGATTTCGAAATCGTATTCTGATAGATCTATTCTAATCCTCGTCATTTTCGATGACGGGTTTCTATGTGAAAATAGCGATACCAGGGGTCTGTGGTCGGTGGCGACAATAAATTTTCGACCATACAGATATGTCCTGAAATAGTTTATTCCGCATTATTTAACCTAAGCTCATTCAAAATTTATTTATTTTCTGGTTCCTTTATATATTACTTCGCTTAGAAATTTCACATTCCATGGTATTATATTCCTTATTTATGTGTTTTACAAGTTGTATGCTCTGGCTTACTTTATATTTAGTAGTTCGTTTTTATTATTAGTTCTAGTTTTTCTATTTCTAGCGTGTTGATTATGTTTACACTAACTCTAGCTTTCCATTGGGGCTTCTTTGAGTTGTCTAATAAGCAAAACATCGCAACTACTGTGGATCTTCGACTGATATGTCAGACAACTGGATGTTGGTATTAGCTCTATGTTCTGGTTTCCATTCCGTGGTGATCACATCCAAGATCATGGATTGATATTGTGGAAGAGTTTTAGCATGATATTTAGTCATAATGAGTGTTGAATTTGACGAGAATGCCATGACCCTGGAAAATAGCTTGTCGAGATCCTGGGAGGATTAGTTTCGAAAGATTGCTATACACTGGGGATTGATCTACTAGGATCATAATGATCCCGGAAGGGTCAGGCCATGATTCTGGGGGATTCAATGACCTGGCAGGATCACCATATGGTGGTCCTATGGGGCTTTGCTTTTAATTTTACGGGAGATCTCTCATATTATAAAGGCCGGAGAGATTCAGCCGATCACATAGGCTATCCCGAAAGACAGCCGAAAAGGAGAAATAAAAATGGAAGATAACTTTTGGGTTTCACTCCAAGATTCATTCTGATCTTTATTTTCAAATCTTACTCTATTTTATACAAATCAAATCACAGAAAGTGATTTGCTTGACTCCTCCTCTTTCTCGACTTCTATGTAGCTGAATTTGAATTCAGCTTGGCAATTTCTTACATTAGCCAATAGAAGTGCTTAGCATGAGGCCAAGCAGAGCTCTAGAATAAACGCTGGCTCAGCTGTAGCATTGACATACTTCTAGCTACGCTATTGGCCGAAGGTGTCAAAATGCATTTTTCAAATGCGTTCATACAAACAGACATGCATGTGGGTCGTGGCTATTGCACGTTATGTATATATGTTTGTAGGAGTACACTACACTTACTATCTCAAAATTATGGCTGCCAACAGTGGCGTGATTGCCAAGGCGCGAATGCACTGACTCTTCGCTTGATGCCAGCAGGTACTTCGTTTTACCTTCGTTCACCACCAAACCCATTTTTTTTCCTTATCTAATTTGGAGTACGCAGAAGTTACGGCGCGGTTGTTGAGGACAATGATGTCGATGTCGTCGGCATATGCCAACAGTTGTACGCTCTTGTAATATACTGTTCCAGCGCGGTTAAGTTCTGCAGCTTGTATTATTTGCTCCAGCATCAAATTAAAGAAATCGCACGTTAGGGGTCGCCCTGCCTGAAACCTTTAGTTTCGAACGGCTCGGAGAGGTCCTTCCCGATTCTGACCGAGCTGGTAGTGTTGTTCAGCGTCATTTTGCACAGCCGTATAAGTTTTGCTGGGAAACCAAAATCAGAAGGAAGGGAGTAATGTGTCGCTCAATCTTTGATTTGTAGTTCAAAAAAAATTTGTTTTTCATACATGAAAAGATGTACGAATTTTGATGTTAGAAAAGATCATACCAAAAGCAAGGAAGGGAGTAATGTGTAGCTCTATTTTTATTTGTAGTTTGAAAACTTCAAAAAAAAAAAAAAATAAAAAAATACACAACTTTCAAACATAAAAAAATACAATTTAAATTCATTTTAAATTGCTGCTCGTTACTTACATCTTCATCGCTTTTTCTGCTGCTGTGAGGCTTTTCAGAAGTCGAGAGTCGACTGGACTGTTTGTTCCTGGTGCCGGTGCCTTTTTGGTTTTGGTTTTTTTTTATTATTTTTTTTTGGGATCTTGGTCGTAGCCCATGACGAGCTCGTCATTCAAACATTTAAAATAAGACCTTAACTCTTCCCCCGCTGTAGAGCCTCACTGTGTCTTAATGTCCTTGTTACTCCACAAGGAAATTTATAAAATGTTATGCAAAATTAAATATGTCCCTTGTAAAGCATCTTTTCATTCAAGAAAGCCAATGCAAGATATAATGTATCCCTTGTAGTGCATATTTTCATTCTTGAAAGGTAATGCATCTTTTCATTTATAAAAAGTAATATAAAAAGTAATGTAAACATGTATCTTTAGTTTTGTGCGTCGATCCTTTTCTCACGGGTTTTTCTTTTTCAAGATTTGGCGTATTGTAAAAATCTGGTCGATGGTAGATTTACCAGGTCTGAAGCCACAATGATAAGGTCCAATCAGCCGGTTTACGTCAGGCTTCAGTCTTTCGCACAATACGCTTGATAGGACCTTATATGCGGTACTCAAAAGGCTGATTCCACGATAGTTGACGCAGCTTGCGGGATCACCCTTCCTATGGATTGGACAGAGAACACTTAGATTCCAATCTTCAGGCATGCATTCATCCGACCATATTCTGCACAAGAGCTGGTGAATGCACCTTACCAGCTCCTCGCCGCCGCATTTGAATAGCTCAGCGGGCGGGCCATCAGCACCCGCCGTTTTATTGTTTTTTAGTCGTGATATAGCTATTCGCACCTCGTTATAGACGGGTTGTGGAACTTCAATTCCATCGTCTTCGATTGTGGGGTCGGGTTCATCCTCTTCTCTGGATTGTTGCTCTGTTCCTCCGTTTAGAATGGTAGACAAGTGATTCCTCAATAACCCTAGTACTCTCTGAACATCTGTCACCAGGTCGCCGTTGTCATTTTTACAGGAGTTTGCCCCGGGGTTAAAACCATCCGTCATTCGTCGAATTCTTTGATAAAATATCCGGGCGTTGCTTCTGCTGGCTAGCATTTCAAGCTCTTAGATTTCACGCTTTTCCGCTTCCCTTTTCTTCGCCCGGAAAAGCCGTCTCGCTTCCCCTTTCATCTCGCGGTAGTGTTCACACACAATCCTCGTTGCATTCGCTTTTAACGTTGCCTTATAGGCGTCGTCCTTTCTTTTCATTGCGTCTTTGCACTCTATCATCGTACCAGCTATTTTTTCACATTTGCCGGAATCCAATTACTTCTTCGGCTGCGGTACGAAGAGATCCGGAGATATGAATGGTGCTCTCAGAGAGCAGGTGCGCGAGTCATTCCGCAAAATTATTGGCTGTCTGTTGTGACTGCAGCTTTTCGACGGCCAGCTTTCCTTGCGTTTTTTGTGGTGCCTCTTTCGTTGTACTTAGGCGAGTACGAATCTTGGCTGGTACCAAGTAGTGATCGAAGTCGATGTTTGGACCCCGCATCGTACGTACGTCCATAACGCTGGAAGCATGCCGTTCGTCTATCACAAAGTGATCGATCAGATTGCGTGTTTTCCGATCTGACGATAACCATGTTGCTTGATAGATCTTTTTATGCTTGAACCTGGGGCTGGCTACGACCATATTTCGTGCACCGGCGAAGTCGATCAACTTGTATCCATTTGGCGAAGTCTCTTCATGGAGGCTGAACTTTCCGACAGTGTGGCCAAATACACAATCCTAGCCCACCCTGGCGTTAAAGTCGCCAAGCACGACTTTGATATCATGACGGGGGCAGCGCTCATAAGCGTCTTCTAATTTCGCGTAGAATGCATCTTTTTCCACGTCGTCCTTGTCCTCAGTCGGTGCGTGCGGACAGATAAACTATATGGTGAAAAATCGTAGTTTTATTCGGATTGTGGCGAGACGCTCGTTCATGGCTGTGAAAGACACTACGTGTTTGACAAGCCTCTTTCCCACCACAAAAACCACGCCGAATCTGCGCTCATTAGTGTGGCCGCTCCAGTAGACATTGCAGGTTTGGATGGTCTTATAACCTTGCCCCGTCCATCGCATTTCTTGTATAGCGGTGATGTCAGCTTTTGCCTGTTTGAGGAATCCAACTAGGCGTCACCTGCTAAGGGTTCGGACATTCCAAGAACATGCCCTGATTTCCTTAATCATATTCCTAGTTCGTTTGCAGTGGTCGTTATCTAAAGAGTGAGTTATCATATACGAGGCCTGAATATTGGATCTCATTGGAAGTTTGTTTTTATGTGGTGGGTCCCAAACCCTACGCACAACCCGTTTCTCGGGGGGTTGGATTTAAATTACACATTTATATAGCAATTCAAGACAGACGCCCGCTTGCAGCCGCACCTCATGGTGACAGACGCTGCTGATGAAGTCCCCTGGCAAGCCCTTAAACCGATTATGTCGGAGTGGCCTTGTCAGGTTGTCGCCTTCTCACATTAGTTCACCACCGAGCGGGTGTTCAGTGGCTATCCAGAGGATACGTGGGCTTTCCCGGACGTAGTGAGCTGATTGGACCGCACATAGAAGAATTGCTCTGGCCATTCCCAGTTGAATGGCGATCAGAAACTTTCTACACACGGCCCCACCTCCTGATATTCTGCAGATATTCTGTATGAAAAATTTAGTTTGTATGGAAGGTGCCACGCCCCCTTTTCTGATAACCCCCCTTTTTATACCTTTCATGAACATGAAATGGTATTATAACTTTGGTCCGATGTTTGTAAGTATGAGAAGAAGAAGAGATAGACCCACTAATAAGTATACCGTTATGATCAGGACGATGAGTTGATTCGATTTAGCCATGTCCGTCTGTCCGTCCGTCCGTCTGTCCGTCCTTCTGTCCGTCTGTTTGTACGCAAACTAGTCCCTCAATTCTAGAGATATCTCGATGAAATTTGGTATGGAGGCGTTATTTTATATGAGAATAATCATTCGTCGGAACCAGCAAGATCGGACCAAAACTACTCATAGCTCCCATACAATCGATTGTTCCAATAAACGGATTTCGGGCTATAACTTCTGTAATTAAAGAGCTAGTAACGTGAAATTTTGTAAGTATTTCTGTTTTTATATGTAAAATATCGATGTTGAAAATTATTGAGATGGGATAAATATTTCATGTAGCTCCCATACAATCGATTGTTCCGATAAACGGATTTTGGGCTATAACTCCTGTAATTATAAAGCTAGGAACGTGAAATTTTGTAAGTATTGCTATTTTTATATGTGAAATATCGATGTTGAAAATACTTGAGATGAGATAAATATTTCACACAGCCCCCATACAATCGAGTATTCCGATAAATGGATTTTGGGCTATAACTCCTGTAATTATATAGGTAGGGTCGTAAAATTTCGTAACTATTGCTCTGTTGTTGGCGGCCGCCGTGGTGTAGCGGTTAAGTGTTCGGCCTTCTACATCAAGTCGTGGCGGTTCGATGCCCGGCAAAAGTAACATCAAAAATTATTTAGAAAAAGGATTTTTCTAAACGGGGTCGCCCCTCGGCAGTAGTTTGGCAAACTCTCCGGGTGTATTTCTGCCATGAGAAGCTTCTCAGCAAAAAATTCATTTGCTTTGCAAGTGCCGTTCGGAGTCGGCAAAAAACTGTAGGTCCCGCCAACTTGTAGGAAAAACTCAAAAAGCAACACACCACAAGTTGGAAAGAGAAGCTCGGCTAAAATGACGTTAGAGGTTATGATAACCTGTTGGTATATCGCCGCCATTAGTTTTTTGCTCTGTTAGAATGTGAAATGTCGATTTTAAAAATCAATGAGATTGGACCAATAAAACACATCGCCCTCATACAATCGATAGTTCTGATAATTTCGGTATGAGCTAAAGTTAAATTCACACAGGCTGTACTGGGGATCGAACAGTGAAAATCGTGACGGTTATTCGTGAAAGGTATTATGCCTTCGGCATAGCCGAAGACAGCTTTCCTTACTTGTTATATGTGAGAATGCTTTTGATATCATATAGGTCTATACCAGTTTGCAGGTCCCTAACTTTAACCCTTTCACAGATATTCTGCTTGAAAAATTTAGTTTGTGTGGGGAGTGCCACGCCCCCTTTTCTGATAACCCTCCTTTTTATGTGTGAGAATGCTTTTGATATCACATAGATCTATACCTATTTTAAGGTCCCTACCTTGAACCCTTTCACAGATATTCTGCTTGAAAAGTTTAGTTTGTATGGAAGGTGCCACGCCCCCTTTTCTGATAACCCCCCTTTTAATGTGTGACAATGCTTTTGATATCATATAGGTTTGTACCAATTTTCAGGTCCCTACTTTGAACCCTTTCACAGATATTCTGCTTGAAAAATTTAATTTGTATGGGGAGTGCCACGCCCCCTTTTCTGATAACCCCTCTTTTTATATGTGAAAATGCTTTTGATATCATATAGGTCTATACCTATTTTAAGGTCCCTACCTTGAACCCTTTCACGTCCCCATATATATATAAGTCCCCATATATATAAGTGACCCCAGTGTGCGACGTTTGTTGTTGTGTTGTATTATCTTTTATTTCTTTCCCCAATGTTTTTATTTCGGCGGCCGCCGTGTTGTAGTGGTTAAGTGTTCGGCCTTCTACACCAAGTCGTGGCGGTTCGATGCCCGACAAAAGTAACATCAAAAATTATTTAGAAAAATAATTTTTCTAAACGGGGTCGCCCCTCGGCATAGTTTGGAAAACTCTCTGGGTGTATTTCTGCCATGAGAAGCTTCTCAGCAAAAAATTCATTTGCTTTGCAAGTGCCGTTCGGAGTCGGCAAAAAACTGTAGGTCCCGCCAACTTGTAGGAAAACTCAAAAGCAACACACCACAAGTTGGAAAGAGAAGCTCGCCTAAAATCTCGTTATTATTATTATTATTATTATTATTATGATTTATTAACATAATTAAATAAATTAACTAGTTAAATAGACTAGTGAGCACTAGCTGCCAGGGCTATCGGTTAACCAGCCACTGTGTAATCGGCCCATAAAGTAAAAAAAAAAACAATTAGGGAACTCCAAATTTGGGTGAAATCCAATTTATCTGCAGATTTAAAATAGTACTAATAAGTAAATAATGGTATACTGTTTTTGTGTGGGGTGTCCAATGCATATTTTCATAATACATACATAAAAATTATCAAGTTACTAATAAAAATTCAAAATTTGCTAAAAAGAAGGTCTGAATGGTCCAATTTTTGATGATATTTATGAGATCGAAGTTGCGAAATTTTTTCAAACATAGTAGTCTATTTATCGGACTTCGGCAGATTACTTCTATAAATTTTAGTGATTTCTACCGTTTGAGACAAAGTTGCTGATAGACTCCCTATTTAAAATATATCGACAACATATTTAATATGTACTTAAATTTTGAACTAAACCAAGTGGTTAGCGGTCGTCTTAAATTTTACTGAAGGCAACAACTAATTTCTATTCATAAGTATATATGTAATAATTTTTAAAAGGGCAGATTTACAACCCGAACCCCCATTAAGTCCACACTAAATTCAATAGATTTTTTTTTAAATCAATTTATAAATTTTTTTTTAAATCAAACAAAAAATCAATATAAAGTTTCTTTTAAATATTGCGAAGTTATGATCAAGGAAAACAGGTGGAAACCCCCTTATAATGGATCCGTGTTGGATCCCAGGTTCGGAGGGGGCACCATCTTCCGTTTAAATTAAAAGTCATAAACTATTTTTATATTTCTTAACAGAGTTATATTTTTTATTTAAATGTATTTTAAAAAAAACGTTCACAATTATATTTTATTATTTTACTTGCACGCACAACCTGTCACTTAGATATCTCACACTAAACTAACTCTTTCGCAGTCGCTGCAACTTATCTAAAGTGCATTCTCTGCCCAGTCAACTTATCTATATCAATTATCTTTAAGTTGGCTGCGGTTGTGCTGCTGAATAACTATTGTCCTAGATCAACAGTTTGAAAGCTTAGGTACAAAGTAAAAGTCTTATGATACATTTACACTTTATGTTTTCGCATTACAATACATTTACACTTTATGTTTTCGCATTACATCATCCCCCTTGGGAAAAGAACAGTTTGCCAAGGTGATCAATCTTGACTAACTCTTTTTACCCAGATGATGCAAGTTGTTTTGAATGAACGAATTTTTATGAAATTCAACCCCCGTTTTCATTCATTCAAAAAAACTTGAGAAAACATTTTTTTTTTTTTCTAGGTAAAGGTTTACATCTTAAAAAAACTTAAAAATGTAATTTTTGAGTTACGACAAAGTATTTACAACCTAATTTTTCGAATAGTAAAAATAAATAGTAATTTATTATTTAATTTCTTATAAATTAAGTATTTAATACTAATATATTAAAAATAAAAAAATAGGAAATTTTTTTTTTTTTTTGTTATTTATATTTTAATATTTATAATGATTATTCCAGTTTCGTATTTAGGAAGTAGATAAAGGTATATTGAATTATTTGGTATTTATTTATATATATATTTTTTTTTGTATATAGTTCTATTTTCTTATTTTACTTTTATTTTCAAGAAAATAATTAAGTTATAAAAGACTATTAGTTAACAAAAAAATTTTATATTATTTTTTTTTTAATTTTTTTAATTCTATTTTTATGAACTGTTTTTTCTTTCTGTTTAGTTTCATCAAAAAATGTGACGTTAACGCCGTCAACTTTTGTTACGGCCAAGTTTCGGTATTCGGCCTATTCGGCTAGTATTTTTTATTCGGTTACGGCTTCGACCTTCGGCTGAAAAGGCCGTATAATCGAGGCCGAATAATAGATGTGTTTAATAAAAAAAAAATTGACTGAATTTTACGAGTTTCTGATTTTTTATAAGCGACAGAAAATCGCAACTTCCAGTAAAATTTGTGTGTTATTGAACAGGCCTAAGATATCGAACGATAATTTACGCGAAATTATTCAATATCGCCACCTTAATTATACAAAATTCGTTTAAAGTGTCATCACCTTCGATTACTTGAGTTCAGACTGTGGTCAGCTGTTTTTTCTTAGTGCATCTCTATATCTTTTATACATTGTTAAAATGCTATTAATATAAAGAATAACCCCCTTATTCATAAAAAATATAAAAGGTTTATTGAGCTCTTATAATTCAAAATATGTATGGAAATGTCATTTTTAAAAGCACTATAAACCAAATTTATTTTTTATGAATAGGTATGGGCGTCAACTTTTTTATTTTGGTTTACAACTATGTATTTATTTTTGTAACGTTTTTTAGTTATTAAAGAAACAAAAAGAATGAATTGTTATGAAATAAAAAAAATATCTTTTCTTATTTTGGTATTCGGCTTCGGCTTCGGTTTTCGGCCGAATATAGGACTAGGTATGCCGAATATTCGGCTACGGCTTCGGCCTAAAATTCCAGTTTCGGTCGGACACTAGTAAATTCGCATTTTTACCGAATATTAATTCATACGGTGTTAGCTTATTATCGAATACAGTGTTTGTTGTTGTATTGTGCAAAAAAATGAAATAACGCATATAAACGTCCCAATCATCAAAATTGTCGTTTAAATAAGCTCCCAAATATTCGTTAAAAACTCCGTGGTTTCGTTCAACAGTACCCACTGTTTCATGGTGTTAAGGTGTTGAAAAATTATGTGAAATGTTCAAAAATTTTGTAAGTTCTGAAAAAATTTCGTTTTTAAATTCTGTGCCAAGGTCGGTTTTTATCGCTTTTGGAGTGCCATATATTAAAATGAAACATTCGAAAATAGCAGAAGCGATTGTTTTGGCGTTTTTATTGGGTATGGCTACTGTTACTAAATATTTGGTTAAGTCACATATAATGGTAACTGCGAACCCATTACCATTTATTGACTGTGGTAAAGGTCCTATTGTGTCTATAACTACGATATCGAATGGCTTACAGGGTGTTGGCGTAAGTACCATTTCTTCTTTGTTTTTTGGTTTCACTTTGTTTACCAAACATTTTTCGCAATTTTTGACAAATTTAGCAAAATCACGTGTCATATTCTTCCAATAGTATTTCGTACGTAATTTTGCGTATAGTTTTTTGCTTCCAAAATGTCCACCTGATATCGGATCGTTATGGTAAATAGTCATCAATTTAAGCTTTTTATCGGTGTCAGTCACGGTTTCGACAGGGTCCGTTAATATAATTTCTAAGTGTTTTAAAATTTTGTTACCGGTAACTTTGAAATTTGATATCGAAAAATATTTAAACAAATTATCGTCTTTTTGCCATTCTATTTTATTAATATTTCGTTTACCAGCTTCTTTTTCAAGCTTCAAAAGTAATTCATCGAGATGAATTATTTTGTTAGTAGGCGAGATATCAATCAACTCGAGTTTTTTGTGTTTAAGATGCGCATATATATTTAAATTTGTAATTTTATTGTTATTGTCATGACTTATTTGGCTTTTTATCTTTGGGATTTTTTTCGAAAAGTTGTATGAAAATTTATCGTACACCTGTAATTTGATTTCTTCTTCTTTTTCTGTGTGTTTTTGTTGTTCTTGTTTGTTTTGTTTCGTCATTGATCTAGTCTGCACTGCTAAAATTTGATTTGTGGAATTTTTAATATCTTCAATTGAGATTCGAGAAAGTGCATCTGCACCAACATTAGATTAGAGAATGGCACCGCAACCCATTTTAGACGCATCAAAAGTAATAGTAAATTCTTTTTTAAAATCCGGATATTGGAGAATTTGAGGAGAAATTCATGATTTACGTAATCTTTCAAAAGCATTTTCACATGCGTTGTCCCATTTAAACTCTACTTTCTTTCGACTCAATCTGTTCAAAGGTGCTGCAATTGATGCAAAATTTGGTATGAATCTTCTGTAGTAGTTGGCAAATGCAACAAATCGTCGTACCGCGTCTTTATCAGACGGCTTTGGGTATTTTTTAATTGCCACTATTTTGGAATCATCAGGTAACAGACCTTTGGCTGAGCATTTATGCCCTAGAAATGTAACTTCGGACCGCATGAAATTGCATTTTTTCGGATTTAAGCGTAAATTGAATTTTTGACACGTTTGAAATACTTTTTCTAAATTATTGAGATGGTGAGTCGCACTACACCCAATGACTATTACGTCATCTACATATAAAAAGGCTTCGCTTGGAGAAATACCGGAGAAAGCAATGGACATCATTCTAGAAAAAGAATTAGGTGCGACATTCAACCCGAATGGTAAAACCTTCCATCGGAAAGCACCACGATCAGTGCTGAAAGATGTGATGTCTCTTGAGTCCTTGTGTAACGGAATCTGATGAAAACCAGAGTATAAATCTAACGTAGAAAAATATTTCGCACGACCAAGGTTATCTTATATGTCATCTACACGTGCTCTTGGGAATTTGTCAGCAATTAATTTTTTGTTAACTGCTCGGAAATCAACACACATTCGGTACTTCTTCTTTTGTCCGCTTGGGTCTTTTTTCGGTACTAATATAAGCGGGCTGTTATAGTTTGAGTAGCTGTGCTCGATTAGATCATTTTGCAGTAAATTGTCTACTTGTCTGTTAATTTCTGTACGTTGCGAATAAGGTAACCTATAGTTTTTTATATATACAGGTGTCTTGTCGGAAAGTCTGAGTTTTTGCTCATAGAAGTTATTTAAGGTCATTAAGTCTGTTTCAAGAGCGAATACATCAGGATACTTTAGGCACAAATCAATTAGCTGATCACTTGCATACGTGGGCATCTGTTTTATCAAAATTGATTTTAATTCTTCTAGCCGTTCAGGATTATTTGAAGCTTTATTTATTTTATAGATGTTAAAATTACTAATATTTTCAGTTTTAATGTTGAAATTTTTTACATATTTTACTTCGTCTGTAGTGTTGATAATTTTCAAAATTGGATTATTTGTATTAACTATGCATTTGGCTGTAAAAACGCCATCAGATTTTTCGTGTGAATCTACAAAAACTGGATTTTTGGAACTATCCAAACTAAAAATTCGAAAAACTTCACATCTTGGTGGAATCGCTAAACTATTACTGGATGTACTATGTAAAATTGAAACTTTAAGCTTTTTTGCCCCGCGATAAATTTGAATTGTGTCATTAGCGTAATTGATTATGCATTTGTTTGTTTTAAGGAAGTCTTTCCCTAGTATACCGTCGGAAGGTATATTGAAATGGTCATCAACAACGTGAAGAGTGTGTGGAATTAAGGTGTTCGCTACTATTAAATCTGTCTCTACTGTACCCAAAGTTGTAATTGTATCGGAAGTTACACCCGTGATATTGATAATGTTGTTGTAATTTATAATTGCTTTGCTTGTTAAACCGGAGATTTTAATGACTGATATGTCTGCTTGGGAATCGACTAAAAATGTGCATGTT
The DNA here is from genome assembly GCA_964058755.1 of Campiglossa producta. NCBI lineage: Eukaryota > Metazoa > Arthropoda > Insecta > Diptera > Tephritidae > Campiglossa > Campiglossa producta. The sequence goes on along the minus strand of CAXKVI010000006.1, from coordinate 18,809,730 downwards.
TTATCGGAGTCTGAACAGTTGACCTCGATAAAATCTGAATAGTTTAAGTTTAGACAGTAAATTGATTGTGTTATAGAATTGCTTACTTCTGCTCCCTCAGTGTTCGCGCCTGAGGGGCCTCGGCGTTTAAATTACGGACATTAGCAGTATTTCTATTGTTTGAACTCGGACCATTGTTATTTCTATTAGTTGTATTTGATCTATTATTGTTACTAGACCTGTTGCCATAATTGTTACCTCTTCTATTGTAATTGTTGTTTCCTCTATTGTAATTGTTATTTCCTCTATAATGTGAACTACTACCTTGCCTATTTGTGTTACCGTATCGAAAATTATTATTATTGTATCTGTAAGTGTTACCGGAAAATTTCCTCTGAAATTGTTTGCTCTTATTGGTCGAGAACGAAACGCTAAAACTTGTCTTTCTTTGACCTCATTTGCCTTTCGATTACCATTTTCGCGACAACGTCTTTCGAATCGGTGAAGGTAGATGAAGCTAGTATGGATTTTACCATGTCTGATCTGCTATTTAGTCTACAAACTTTGATTGTTTGCTCCACGGCCATTTCGTGTGCTTTAGCTTGCGTCATACCTTCGATTATAAGAGAACGCTGTAACGAATCTGATAATTCTTCGACTTGTTTCGTAAATTCCGTATAATTATTATTTTATCGGTGTCAGTCACGGTTTCGACAGGGTCCGTTAATATAATTTCTAAGTGTTTTAAAGTTTTGTTACCGGTAACTTTGAAATTTGATGTCGAAAAATATTTAAACAAATTATCGTCTTTTTGCCATTCTATTTTATTAATATTTCGTTTACCAGCTTCTTTTTCAAGCTTCAAAAGTAATTCATCGAGATGAATTATTTTGATAGTAGGCGAGATATCAATCAACTCGAGTTTTTTGTGTTTAAGATGCGCATATATATTTAAATTTGTAATTTTATTGTTATTGTCATGACTTATTTGGCTTTTTATCTTTGGGATTTTTTTCGAAAAGTTGTATGAAAATTTATCGTACACCTGTAATTTGATTTCTTCTTCTTTTTCTGTGTGTTTTTGTTGTTCTTGTTTGTTTTGTTTCGTCATTGATCTAGTCTGCACTGCTAAAATTTGATTTGTTGAATTTTTAATATCTTCAATTGAGATTCGAGAAAGTGCATCTGCACCAACATTAGATTTACCTTTTATGTATTCAATAGTAAAGTTATATTCTGACAATTCAAGCCGTATGCGTGAAAGTTTAGAAGAAGGATCTTTCATGTTGAATAAAAGAACTAAAGGACGATGATCTGACTTTACTGTAAAATGTGTTCCATAAATATATGGTCGGAATTGCTTAATAGCAAAATAAATAGCTAAAAGCTCTAATTCAATAATTGCTTTGTTTTGCTCTGTCTTGTTAAATGATTTCAATGCGAAACAAACCGGTAAATCGTTTCCATTCTGATTTTGGCTCAAAATGGCACCGCAACCCATTTTAGACGCATCAACCGTAATAGTAAATTCTTTTTTAAAATCCGGATATTGGAGAATTTGAGGAGAAATTAATGATTTACGTAATCTTTCAAAAGCATTTTCACATGCGTTGTCCCATTTAAACTCTACTTTCTTTCGACTCAATCTGTTCAAAGGTGCTGCAATTGATGCAAAATTTGGTATGAATCTTCTGTAGTAGTTGGCAAATGCAACAAATCGTCGTACCGCGTCTTTATCAGACGGCTTTGGGTATTTTTTAATTGCCACTATTTTGGAATCATCAGGTAACAGACCTTTGGCTGAGCATTTATGCCCTAGAAATGTAACTTCGGACCGCATGAAATTGCATTTTTTCGGATTTAAGCGTAAATTGAATTTTTGACACGTTTGAAATACTTTTTCTAAATTATTGAGATGGTGAGTCGCACTACACCCAATGACTATTACGTCATCTACATATAAAAAGGCTTCGCTTGGAGAAATACCGGAGAAAGCAATGGACATCATTCTAGAAAAAGAATTAGGTGCGACATTCAATCCGAATGGTAAAACCTTCCATCGGAAAGCACCACGATCAGTGCTGAAAGATGTGATGTCTCTTGAGTCCTTGTGTAACGGAATCTGATGAAAACCAGAGTATAAATCTAACGTAGAAAAATATTTCGCACGACCAAGGTTATCTAATATGTCATCTACACGTGCTCTTGGGAATTTGTCAGCAATTAATTTTTTGTTAACTGCTCGGAAATCAACACACATTCGGTACTTCTTTTGTCCGCTTGGGTCTTTTTTTGGTACTAATATAAGCGGGCTGTTATAGTTTGAGTAGCTGTGCTCGATTAGATCATTTTGCAGTAAATTGTCTACTTGTCTGTTAATTTCTGTACGTTGCGAATAAGGTAACCTATAGTTTTTTATACCCAGTGTACTAATACTAGTACAAGGGTATATTAATTTTGTTCACATAACGGTAGTACGTAACGGCACAAAATAATCGAGATAGATATAGAGTTCCATATATGAAAGTTCTTAGGTTGAAAAGAGGAGTCCATTAAGACATGTCCGTCCGTCTGTCCGTCCGTCCGTCCGTTTGTGTACACGATAACTTGAGTAAAAATTGAGATATTTGCATGAAATTTTGTACACAGGTTACTTTCTGGCCAAGGTAGGTTGCTATTGAAAATGAGCGAAATCGGATTATAACCACGCCCCCTTTTTCGATATCGAAAATTTCGAAAATCACACAAATTGACTTATCTCGGTAGCTGAAATGGCTAAAATGATATAATTTTATAGGTGAATCCCCCTGGTCATTCTCTTATGATTTTTCCATAAATTTTTTATAGTGGGCGTGGCACCGCGTTTTTGAAAATTTGACTGGTCGTAACTCTTAAACAGATTACGATAGAACGATGGAATTTGGCACAAAGCATACTAGTATCGTTGGGAGTATACCTGATAAAAGTGGATAAAATCGCCCTTCAACCACGCCCACTTTCGATATCGAAAATTTCGAAAATCACAAAAATTGACATATCTCGGCAGCTGAAATGGCTAAAATGATATAATTTTATAGGTGAATCCCCCTGGTCATTCTCTTATGATTTTTTCATAAATTTTTTATAGTGGGCGTGGCACCGCCCACTTTTAAGGGGGGTGTTTTTGAAAATTTGACTGGTCGTAACTCTTAAACAGATTACGATAGAACGATGGAATTTGGCACAAAGCATACTAGTATCGTTGGGAGTATACCTGATGAAAGCGAATAAAATCGCCCTTCAACCACGCCCACTTTCGATATCGAAAATTTCGAAAATCACATAAATTGACATATCTCGGTAGCTGAAATGGCTAAAATGATATAATTTTATAGGTGAATCCCCCTGGTCATTCTCTTATGATTTTTTCATAAATTTTTTATAGTGGGCTTGGCACCGCCCACTTTTAAGGGAGGCGTTTTGAAAATTTGACTGGTCGTAACTCTTAAACAGATTACGATAGAACGATGGAATTTGGCACAAAGCATACTAGTATCGTTAGGAGTATATCTGATGAAAGTGGATGAAATCGCCCTTCAACCACGCCCACTTTCGATATCGAAAATTTCGAAAATCACACAAATTGACTTATCTCGGCAGCTGAAATGGCTAAAATGATATAATTTTATAGGTGAATCCCCTTGGTCATTCTCTTATGATTTTTCCATAAATTTTTTATAGTGGGCGTGGCACCGCCCACTTTTAAGGGAGGCGTTTTTGAAAATTTGACTGGTCGTAACTCTTACACAGATTACGATAGAACGATGGAATTTGGTACAAAACATACTAGTATCGTTGGGAGTATACCTGATGAAAGTGGATAAAATCACATAAATTGACATATCTCGGTAGCTGAAATGGCTAAAATGATATAATTTTATAGGTGAATCCCCCTGGTAATTCTCTTATGATTTTTCCATAAATTTTTTATAGGGGGCGTGGCACCGCCCACTTTTAAGGAAGGCATTTTTGAAAATTTGACTGGTCGTAACGTTTAAACTGATTACGATAGAACGATGGAATTTGGCAAAAAGCATACTAGTATCGTTGGGAGTATACCTGATGAAAATGGATAAAATCGCCCTCCAACCATGCCCACTTTCGATATCGAAAATTTCTAAAATCACATAAATTGGCATAATTCGCTAACGGAAATGGGTAAAATTATATAATTTTATAGGTGAATCCCCATGGTCATTATATAATGACTTTTTCATAAATTTTCTAAAGTGGGCTTGGCCCCGCCCACTTTTAAGGGAGGCATTTTTATACCAAACGTACTAGTACAGGGGTATTATAATTTTGTCCACATAACTGTACTATGTACCGGTGCAAAATAATCAAGATCCATGTATGAAAGTTCTTAGGTTGAAAAGAGGAGTCTATTCAGGCATGTCCGTCCGTCTGTCTGTCCGTCCGTCCGTCTTTGTAAACGATAACTTGAATAAAAATTAAGATATTTGCATGAAATTTTATATACAGGTTACTTTTGGCCCAGGTAGGTTACCATTGAAAATGGGCGAAATCGGATGATAACCACGCCCCCTTTTTCGAGATCGTAAATTTCGAAAATCATACAAATTAACATAACTTGAGTAAAAATTGAGGAATTTGCATGAAATTTGGTATACAGATTACTCGGATTATAACCACGTCCCTTTTGTCGGTATCGAAAATTTCGAAAATCACATAAACTGACATATATCGGTAGCTGAAATTGATAAAATGATATAATTTCATAGGTGAATCTCTCTTATTATTCTATTATGATTTTCTGTTAAATTTTTGAGGGAGGCATTTTTGAATATTCGACTGGTCGTAACTTTTAAAAAATTATGGTAGAACGATGAAATTTGGCACAAATCATACTAGTACTGTTGGGAGTATACGTGATGAAATTGGATAAAATGCCGAACAATAGATCTGTTCCATAACGGAAAAATTTACTCGATTTTACGAATTTTTGGTTTTTTATAAGGGAGGTGACAGAAAAACGTAACTTCCAGTAATATTTTAGGTTGCAGTGGCAGCTAGCAAAAGAACTAGCACACATAGGCCACGGAGATCCCGTTGTGATAGCACATGGATCTAAAAGTAGAAACAATCGCCGTTTTCGCCAACGCCACGCCACAACGCCAATCAGATGAACCAACCAAACCTACGGAAATCGGATAAAAAATAGGAGCCGAATAGGGGGAATACCGAAGATTGACCGAACCTTCGATCGGACACTAGTATCTAGCTTTTGCAATCAACATTTAAAGTGATAATAAATTGTATTTATTTTATTTTTTCTAGAAAAAAGTACCAAATTTTTTAAAGATTACTTTGTAGAATTGAATAATTTACTATTGCGAGATGCATTTTCAACATTATAGAGGTAGCTCTGCAATTAGACGTGCCCAAAATGGACTTAGCATCCGAGAGGACTCATCCCAACAATAATTCGGTTGGAGGCAGATTAGAGAACTTACCCCATTCTCCAATCCTTAACGTTAGATGTCGACTCGAGATACACTGGAGGAACATAGAGTTCTCAAACAAAATGGAACATATTTCTCAAAACCATAGTTCTCTAGTCGAAGATTTTTCCAACGTTAGAGACAGTGTTTGCTGGGATGAAATCTGTTTTCTACTATTAACGAGTCCTAAAAGATGAGTTAATTTTGTTAAGTGAGCCACCTATAATTTTTTCGACGGCCATGTATTTTATTGAAAGTGGGTCAGAACGATTAAACAAAAATACGTATACAATTTTTCAAAATTCGAATTATTTTGAAAGTTATATCTATCAACAGTTTTCGAAATTCCTCACTTTTTGATGATTTTCTCACGATTGGTCAAACCGATTTTGCTAATTTTTTAAATATATATAAAAGATGGTATCTTCTACAAAAGGACATTTCCAATTTTTGCAAAAAAAGTTTTTTTACAAACATTATTCGCAATTTTTAACTTCTCCATCGTGGCGAGATGGCGCTTTTGTATGATGTTGTTGGGCATTGCATTAGTAACTATTAGCAAAAAAAAATTGTTTTGGCACTTTAAGGGAGCGAAAGTTATTTACATCAAAAAGTAAGGAATTTCGAAAAGTGGTGATAGCTATAACTTTGAAAATAATTTGAATTTCGAAAAACTGGCCCAAACGTATTTTTTTTTTCAATTTAAAACTTTGTCACAAATTGGGCGTAAGTATATTAGAAGTAAGAAATGTATTCAACTATAAGTAATATTTTGAGGGCACACGAACAATGTACATATATGTCATACCGTAGCATAAATAAATATTAATTTTATAAACTAACTAATAAATTTATTGAGTTCGTTTTTCCCAAATTATAATATATATAGAAAATATATAACTTATAGGTACTACTATAGTTTCCATACACTGGGTATTTAATGTTCGGCTTACCCGAACTTAGACTTCCTTACTTGTTATATATGCAGGTGTCTTGTCGGAAAGTCTGAGTTTTTGCTCATAGAAGTTATTTAAGGTCATTAAGTCTGTTTCAAGAGCGAATACATCAGGATACTTTAGGCACAAATCAATAAGCTGATCACTTGCATACACAGTAAAAATAAAAGTCCAACTTTAATACCTTTTTGGTGTTTATATATAACAACGCCGAAAAAGTATTAAATTAATACCATGTTCGGTCTGATTTCTCGTGAGAGAGGAATTCAGTCGAAGATTCTCTCAGGCAAAAAAAAAAAAAAAAATTACAATTTTATTATATTGCTTTCACCGAGAGTCGAACTCACAATTTATTGAATGCTCAACGGAGATGTCTACTATCAAGCCATCGAGTACTTATGTTTGTCAGCGTCTAATTGCACTGTTGTTCTTTATGTAGTATCGCAATAGCGACGAACCGCGTGCTCTGAGCAAACAAACCACCGGACTTAATTTAATGCTAAAAAGTAATTAATTTAATACTTTTCCGGCTTTGTTTTAAAACAAATAGTACCTAAAACATTAAAATGAGAGAAAGCGCTAGGGAGAGAGCGCTTTAGTATTATTTTGGTATTGTTTTAAACCTATTTGGAATTAAAAAAAATTCAGAGTCTTAAATTAATACTATTTAGTATTAAAACTCAAATTTAATTCCAAAAAGGCTTAATTTCAATACCGACTGGTATTAAAAGTAAACTTTCATTTTTTACTGTGTACGTGGGCATCTGTTTTATCAAAATTGATTTTTATTCTTCTAGCCGTTCAGGATTATTTGAAGCTTTATTTATTTTATAGATGTTAAAATTACTAATATCTTCAGTTTTAATGTTGAAATTTTTTACATATTTTACTTCGTCTGTAGTGTTGATAATTTTCAAAATTGGATTATTTGTATTAACTATGCATTTGGCTGTAAAAACGCCATCAGATTTTTCGTGTGAATCTACAAAAACTGGATTTTTGGAACTACCCAAACTAAAAATTCGAAAAACTTCACATCTTGGTGGAATCGCTAAACTATTACTGGATGTACTATGTAAAATTGAAACTTTAAGCTTTTTTGCCCCGCGATAAATTTGAATTGTGTCATTAGCGTAATTGATTATGCATTTGTTTGTTTTAAGGAAGTCTTTCCCTAGTATACCGTCTGAAGGTATATTGAAATGGTCATCAACAACGTGAAGAGTGTGTGGAATTAAGGTGTTCGCTACTATTAAATCTGTCTCTACTGTACCCAAAGTTGTAATTGTATCGGAAGTTACACCCGTGATATTGATAATGTTGTTGTAATTTATAATTGCTTTGCTTGTTAAACCGGAGATTTTAATGACTGATATGTCTGCTTGGGAATCGACTAAAAATGTGCATGTTTTATCGGAGTCTGAACAGTTGACCTCGATAAAATCTGAATAGTTTAAGTTTAGACAGTAAATTGATTGTGTTATAGAATTGCTTACTTCTGCTCCCTCAGTGTTCGCGCCTGAGGGGCCTCGGCGTTTAAATTACGGACATTAGCAGTATTTCTATTGTTTGAACTCGGACCATTGTTATTTCTATTAGTTGTATTTGATCTATTATTGTTACTAGACCTGTTGCCATAATTGTTACCTCTTCTATTGTAATTGTTGTTTCCTCTATTGTAATTGTTATTTCCTCTATAATGTGAACTACTACCTTGCCTATTTGTGTTACCGTATCGAAAATTATTATTATTGTATCTGTAAGCGTTACCGGAAAATTTCCTCTGAAATTGTTTGCTCTTATTGGTCGAGAACGAAACGCTAAAACTTGTCTTTCTTTGACCTCATTTGCCTTTCTATTACCATTTTCGCGACAACGTCTTTCGAATCGGTGAGGGTAGATGAAGCTAGTATGGATTTTACCATGTCTGATCTGCTATTTAGTCTACAAACTTTGATTGTTTGCTCCACGGCCATTTCGTGTGCTTTAGCTTGCGTCATACCTTCGATTATAAGAGAACGCTGTAACGAATCTGATAATTCTTCGACTTGTTTTGTAAATTCCGTATAATTATTATTTTATCGGTGTCAGTCACGGTTTCGACAGGGTCCGTTAATATAATGTCTAAGTGTTTTAAAATTTTGTTACCGGTAACCTTGAAATTTGATATCGAAAAATATTTAAACAAATTATCGTCTTTTTGCCATTCTATTTTATTAATATTTCGTTTACCAGCTTCTTTTTCAAGCTTCAAAAGTAATTCATCGAGGTTAATTATTTTGTAAGTAGGCGAGATATCAATCAACTCGAGTTTTTTGTATTTAAGATGCGCATATATATTTAAATTTGTAATTTTATTGTTATTGTCATGACTTATTTGGCTTTTTATCTTTGGGATTTTTTTCGAAAAGTTGTATGAAAATTTATCGTACACCTGTAATTTGATTTCTTCTTCTTTTTCTGTGTGTTTTTGTTGTTCTTGTTTGTTTTGTTTCGTCATTGATCTAGTGTGCACTGCTAAAATTTGATTTGTTGAATTTTTAATATCTTCAATTGAGATTCGAGAAAGTGCATCTGCACCAACATTAGATTTACCTTTTATGTATTCAACTAGCTGACCCGGCAGACGTTGTCCTGCCACAAATTTATTTCCCTGTCTGTTTCACTAACCCGAGCCCTATATCTATTTTAAACCATATCCCTATCTCCTTCATATAGGAGAAACCACGCCCCCTTTTTCCTTATCCCCAGTTTTTTTGGAGGTGTTCGGGATTGATCTTATATAACTCCTCACAAAATTTCAGTGGTCTAACCTAAATACTTCTAGAGATATGGACTATGAAGTATTTTATTCGTATGGGAGATGCCACGCCCCCTTTATCGTTAACTCGAGTTTTTTGGGAGGTATTAGGGATCGATCACATATAAACCCTCACCAAATTTCAGTGGTCTAACATAAATACTTGCAGAGATATGGGCTATGAAATGTTTCCTTCGTATGGGAGGTGCCACGCCCCCTTTTTCTTTATCTCCAGTTTTTTTGGAGATGATGAGATTAATCTTATTTAACTCCTCAAGAAATTTCAGTGGTCTAACCTAAACAATTCCCGAGATATGGACTATGAAGTATTTCATTCGTATGGGAGGTGCCACGCCCCCTTTTTCGTTACCCTAGTTTTTTTTTGGAGGTGGTAGGGGTCGACCTCATCTAACCTCTAACCACGTTTCAGTGGTCTAACATAAGTACTTTCAGAGATATGGACTATGAAGTATTTCATTCGTATGAGATGTGCCACGCCCCCTTTTTCGTTATCCCCAGTTTTTTTTGGAGGTAGCAGGGATCGATCTCATATAACCCCTTACCAAATTTCAGTGGTCTAACATGAATACTTCCAGAGATATCGACTATGAAATATTTCATTTGTATGGGAGGTGCCACGCCCCCGTTTTCGTTATCCCCAGCTTTTTTGGAGGTGGTAGGGGTCGATCTCATATAATCCCTTACCAAATTTCAGTGGTCTAACATGAATACTACCAGAGATATCGACTATGAAGTATTTCATTCGTATGGGAGGTGCCACGCCCCCTTTTTGGTTAACCTCCAGTTTTATGGGTGAGAATGGTGTTGTTATCCTATAGGTCTGTACCGATTTCCAGGTCCCTACCTTAAACCCATTTAGAGATATTCACCTTGAAGAAAAATGTTTGTATGGGAGGTGCCACGCCCCCCTAATATTTTGTTCTGATTTTATAACATGACCTACGCGTGGTAATAACAAACAAACCCCCTAAAGGAAGTATATGATTTGGTTCAGCCGTTTTCGAGTTTTAGCGTAACGACTGAACAGCATTTCATTTTTATATATATAGATGTATGGGAGGTACCACGCCCCCTTTTTCGATAACCCCAAGTTTTATGGGTGAGAATGGTGTTGTTATCCTATAGCTCTATACCAATTTTCATGTTCCTACCTTAAACACTTTTGAAGATATTCACCTTGAAAAATTCAGTTTGTATGGGAGGTGCCACGCCCCCTTCTCCGATTACCCCTTATTTTATGTGTAAGAAGGCTTTTGATACCATATAGGTCTATACCAATTTTCAGGTCCCTACTTTGAACCCTTTCACAGATATTCTGCTTAAAAAATTTAGTTTGTATGGGAGGTACCACGCCCCCTTATAGGATAATCCCCGGTTTTATAGGTGAGAGAGGTGCTGTTATCCTGTAGCTCTGTACCAATTTTCATGTTCATGGGAGGTGCCACGCCCCCTTAATATTTTGCTCTGATTTTAAGACATGACCTGCGCGTGGTAATAACAAACAAATCCCCCAAAGGAAGTATTTAATTTGGTTCAGCCGTTTTCGAGTTTTAGCGTTACAATTATACACCATTTCATTTTTATATATATAGATAGTAAAGTTATATTCTGACAATTCAAGCCGTATGCGTGAAAGTTTAGAAGAAGGATCTTTCATGTTGAATAAAAAAACTAAAGGACGATGATCTGACTTTACTGTAAAATGTGTTCCATAAATATATGGTCGGAATTGCTTAATAGCAAAATAAATAGCTAAAAGCTCTAATTCAATAATTGCTTTGTTTTGCTCTGCCTTGTTAAATGATTTCGATGCGAAACAAACCGGTAAATCGTTTCCATTCTGATTTTGGCTCAAAATGGCACCGCAACCCATTTTAGACGCATCAACCGTAATAATAAATTCTTTTTTAAAATCCGGAAATTGGAGAATTTGAGGAGAAATTAATGATTTACGTAATCTTTCAAAAGCATTTTCACATGCGTTGTCCCATTTAAACTCTACTTTCTTTCGACTCAATCTGTTCAAAGGTGCTGCAATTGATGCAAAACTTGGTATGAATCTTCTGTAGTAGTTGGCAAATGCAACAAATCGTCGTACCGCGTCTTTATCAGACGGCTTTGGGAATTTTTTAATTGCCACTATTTTGGAATCATCAGGTAACAGACCTTTGGCTGAGCATTTATGCCCTAGAAATGTAACTTCGGACCGCATGAAATTGCATTTTTTCGGATTTAAGCGTAAATTGAATTTTTGACACGTTTGAAATACTTTTTCTAAATTATTGAGATGGTGAGTCGCACTACACCCAATGACTATTACGTCATCTACATATAAAAAGGCTTCGCTTGGAGAAATACCGGAGAAAGCAATGGACATCATTCTAGAAAAAGAATTAGGTGCGACATTCAATCCGAATGGTAAAACCTTCCATCGGAAAGCACCACGATCAGTGCTGAAAGATGTGATGTCTCTTGAGTCCTTGTGTAACGGAATCTGATGAAAACCAGGGTATAAATCTAACGTAGAAAAATATTTCGCACGACCAAGGTTATCTAATATGTCATCTACACGTGCTCTTGGGAATTTGTCAGCAATTAATTTTTTGTTAACTGCTCGGAAATCAACACACATTCGGTACTTCTTTTGTCCGCTTGGGTCTTTTTTTGGTACTAATATAAGCGGGCTGTTATAGTTTGAGTAGCTGTGCTCGATTAGATCATTTTGCAGTAAATTGTCTACTTGTCTGTTAATTTCTGTACGTTGCGAATAAGGTAACCTATAGTTTTTTATATATACAGGTGTCTTGTCGGAAAGTCTGAGTTTTTGCTCATAGAAGTTTTTTAAGGTCATTAAGTCTGTTTCAAGAGCGAATACATCAGGATACTTTAGGCACAAATCAATTAGCTGATCACTTGCATACGTGGGCATCTGTTTTATCAAAATTGATTTTAATTCTTCTAGCCGTTCAGGATTATTTGAAGCTTTATTTATTTTATAGATGTTAAAATTACTAATATCTTCAGTTTTAATGTTGAAATTTTTTACATATTTTACTTCGTCTGTAGTGTTGATAATTTTCAAAATTGGATTATTTGTATTAACTATGCATTTCGCTGTAAAAACGCCATCAGATTTTTCGTGTGAATCTACAAAAACTGGATTTTTGGAACTACCCAAACTAAAAATTCGAAAAACTTCACATCTTGGTGGAATCGCTAAACTATTACTGGATGTACTATGTAAAATTGAAACTTTAAGCTTTTTTGCCCCGCGATAAATTTGAATTGTGTCATTAGCGTAATTGATTATGCATTTGTTTGTTTTAAGGAAGTCTTTCCCTAGTATACCGTCTGAAGGTATATTGAAATGGTCATCAACAACGTGAAGAGTGTGTGGAATTAAGGTGCTACTATTAAATCTGTCTCTACTGTACCCAAAGTTGTAATTGTATCGGAAGTTACACCCGTGATATTGATAATGTTGTTGTAATTTATAATTGCTTTGCTTGTTAAACCGGAGATTTTAATGGCTGATATGTCTGCTTGGGAATCGACTAAAAATGTGCATGTTTTATCGGAGTCTGAACAGTTGACCTCGATAAAATCTGAATAGTTTTAGTTTAGACAGTAAATTGATTGTTTTATAGAATTGCTTACTTCTGCTCCCTCAGTGTTCGCGCCTGAGGGGCCTCGGCGTTTAAATTACGGACATTAGCAGTATTTCTATTGTTTGAACTCGGACCATTGTTATTTCTATTAGTTGTATTTGATCTATTATTGTTACTAGACCTGTTGCCATAATTGTTACCTCTTCTATTGTAATTGTTATTTCCTATATAATGTGAACTACTACCTTGCCTATTTGTGTTACCGTATCGAAAATTATTATTATTGTATCTGTAAGTGTTACCGGAAAATTTCCTCTGAAATTGTTTGCTCTTATTGGTCGAGAACGAAACGCTAAAACTTGTCTTTCTTTGACCTCATTTGCCTTTCTATTACCATTTTCGCGACAACGTCTTTCGAATCGATGAAGGTAGATGAAGCTAGTATGGATTTTACCATATCTGATCTGCTATTTAGTCTACAAACTTTGATTGTTTGCTCCACGGCCATTTCGTGTGCTTTAGCTTGCGTCATACCTTCGATTATAAGAGAACGCTGTAACGAATCTGATAATTCTTCGACTTGTTTTGTAAATTCCGTATAATTATTATTTGTAATTTTTAATGCCACGATTTTACCAGCGACGACTTTCGAATTATCGGGTTTTATTTTGCTAATTAACGCGTCTTTTATTTGACGAACTGTATTAACTTCTGTTGGTAATGACTCTCGCGCCTTGCCTTCAAGTTTCGATTTAAGAAAAGCTATCAGTGTTTGAATCAACGGGTCGTCTGTAAGATCTTCGATTAAATTTATTTTGTCGATAAAAGACGGAAGTGACAATGGACTCCGCTGTAATTTTCGCGCATAATCGAAGCCCAGATGCTAATAGCTGATCTTTTTTGCTCAGGTGTAGCCATGTTTATATCATTAACGTTTAGATTAGAAATTGTATCGGTACTACTTACACTAATAACACTGGTTTACAGCCAAAATGCACCAGAGACGCCATAGTGAAATTCCTATGTAAAATCACCTCCTAATTCCGAAAATCAAGGTTATTTTTACTTGAATGGTACCGTTTTTGAGATATTTACGATTTACCGTTATTTCAAAAAACAAAAAAGATGGCTCCACTTAATCGTGTATATCTCAAGAACAAACTGAGCTCTTCCAAAACGGTTTGAAAAATTTGAAAGCTAATAAAATTTACTATAATCAGTACATACAACACTTTTTGCTAGGTCCTGCAGATTCAAACATATTGAACAATCATTACGGATTTTTTAAATTTTTTTTGTAAAAATATAAAAAAATTTGTACTTTGCGAGGAAGCATCTCGAAAAGTTTTTGTTTTTTAGCAGATATTTCCCGCCCCCCCCCCCCCCCTAAGCTCTGTTTTTTTACAAAAAAAAAACAAGCTATCAGTGAACAAAATCGATGAACTAATACAAAAGTTATAAGCATTCAAGTAAATATATCCATTTAATGCTTAAGTACCCTACTGGTACATATGTGTTAGTATTCGTATATCAGTTAGTTAGCAGGTAGATTTTCGAAAAGTTATTAGATACAAAAAGCTGTTAGTGTCGTTTTCTCAAACCTAGGTACATTTTAAACAAGAGCATATTTTTGAGGCAGGTAGTGTTTTCTTTGTAGAACTAGGGAACCTTTTTGTTTAGGTAGGCTTGAATTTTTACTGGATCTAAGTATAAATAAGAGTACATGCGCCTTGTTCCTTCATAATATCTGCAAGGCTCGCCGGATACTGTTCAGTTTATAATTGCAGTTTATAACCCGTCATTTACTTAAAAATAAAAAATGAATAAAAGGGCGCGAGAGTTTGAGTGTACAAATGATCCAGATATGTTCTGTTTCATCTGCGGTCAATTTATTGTTAAAAGTATGAGACGTATGTTTTCAAATCCTTTGAAAGTTACATACTATAAGTGTTTTGGAATTGAGCCTAAAAACCATGGACACCGAACACTGTGTGCACCACATGCCGAGTCGAATTGATTTCTTCGGAAACCGGAACAAAAAGGTACGTTGTAAAAATTAGGAATTTGTTCCCTTTTAATGCATAGCTGACTAATTTCTGAAACTATCTATTTAGGCGACGTGTGAAATTTATTACACCAATGAAGTGGAGGGAACCAACTTGCCATTCAACGGACTGCTATATTTGTACTACAAAAGTACTTGGGGTTGGAAAGTCCAGAAAAGTAACCTATGCGAGCGTATCTACAGTGTCATTACCAGAACTAATTTCAACAGAAGCGACATTGCCAGAATCAAATTTAACTTTAGTTCCGGCTCCAGTTTCATTGTCAACAGTAGTATCTGATTACGCGGCATCATGTTGTACTGAATTTCAAACGGAAAGCGAAAGAAATTCTTTGTAACAAGCACAACTCAATGATTGGATAAGGGATTTGGAATTGTCAAAGGAAAAGGCCGAACTACACGCCTCTCGAATGCAACAATTTAAATTTGTTTCATCCGATGTTAAGGTAATATATTATAGAACTCGTCACGAAGAATTATCCAAGTACTATACGAAGGAGGACAGTGTTTGTTACTGCAAAGACATTGCTGGTCTATTCAAACAATTTGGTGAACCATATGATTCAAAAGAGTGGCGATTGTTCATAGACGGCAATAAATTAAGTTTAAAGGCCGTATTATTGCATATTGGCAACCAAAAGCCATCTATCCCGATCGCGCATGAAGTAAATACGAAGGAAACATATGAGATAATGCAAAAATTGCTCATGTTAATCAAATACGAAGAACATGATTGGAAAATATGTGCCGATCTTAATGTCGTTGGAATGCTATGTGGTCTACAAAGTGGATACACAAAATACTGTTGCTTTCTATGCAAATGGGATAGCCGAGCTCGTCAAGACCACTACATCATAAAGGATTGGCCAGAACGAATCGAGTTTCAAGTTGGGGTAGATAACATAAAATACTCTCCACTTATAAAGAAGGAAAAATTTCAAAGAACTATTGTCACCAGTGGAGGCAGCAGCGTGGGATTCTTTTGAAAAGGTCGTTACTTCTTTTTTAGGCAAACACAAAAGTCCTAACTACGAGATGATAGTGAACGACTTAATCAAAAACTATGCGGAAATGGGTAAGTAAAAAACCATATTATAATAAATTATATATTACATAAATTTATATGAGAATATATAGCCATAAATCTGAATTCATCGTCCAGTTCCGAACAAACAAGAACGGGAAAAATATAAACAAAAAATTTGTTCTGAATTGAAAGATAAATCCAGCCTAAGAAAATTATATACTAATGTGTCACTTATGTATTTATCTAATTTACTTTTTTATTTTCTTTCAGGAGTAAATATGTCTTTAAAAATTCATTTCTTACACTCCCACTTAAATTTTTTCCCGCAAAATCTTGGCGACGAAAGTGGCGAGCATGGCGAAAGGTTTCACCAGCAAATGAAAGTGATTGAAAGTCGGTATCAAGGATTCTGGGATGTCGCTATGATGGGCGACTACTGTTGGTTTCTCATAAGAGAAACCGATCCTAATCTAAATAAGCGTCAAAACAAGACACATAACTTTTTCAATTATAAAATAAGATCATAGAGTTAAGACAGAACCATATGTACATATGCTATTATTTGTAGGGTACTTAATATCTGCTAAAAAACAAAAAGTTTTCGAGATGCTTCCTCGCAAAGTACAAATTTTTTTATATTTTTACAAAAAAAAATTTAAAAAATCCGTAATGATTGTTCACTATGTTTGAATCTGCAGGACCTAGCAAAAAGTGTTGTATGTACTGATTATAGTAAGTTTTATAAGCTTTTTCAAACCGTTTTCGAATAGCTCAATTTGTTCTTGAGATATACACTATTAAGTGGAACCATCTTTTTTGTTTTTTGAAATAACGGTAAATCGTAAATATCTCAAAAACGGTACCATTCAAGTAAAAATAACTTTGATTTTCGAAATTAGGAGGTGATTTTACATAGGAATTTCACTATGGCGTCTCTGGTGCAGAAAAAAAATTGGAATTTGTGATCCAGTGTAACCGTACTACTATCGTCTGATGAGCTAGATTCGCTGTTAAACCCTAGAAAATCTTCATTTTTGCGTGGAGAACTATCGTGAAATGATAGTTCCTCTGAGCTCGCGTCTTGAAAATCTTTTTCAGAATCTGACATCTATGGCAACACTCCAAAATAAATTATTTAAGGCTTGTTCGACAGTAAAAATTTTTCAAAAAATATTTTCTCATTAGGTAGAAAAATAAAGAGGCAATAAGTTGTTTTGGTAACAGGCACTGTAAAAGTAATAATTTTGTTAAAAAAAAATTTTTCGGAAAAAAAAATGGTTTTAATACCGTAGCAGGCACTGTAGCGCAGATGACTTGTGATAATATTGTAGCAGTATAAGAACGCTTAAACAATCGTGGTTGTGAAATAAAGAAAATTTAAATTGTAAAAAAAATTTGAATAAAAATATTTGAAAATAACTTCAAGTTACATTGAAGCGTTAAAAGCGAGAAAAACTGTTGGCAGTATTTGTAGAAAAAATTATTTGAAATCTTGTTAGGATTTGTAAACTAACGAGTTTTGATCGAAATTATTGGTAGGCACTGTATTTCCTTATTAACTCGGAAAGATTTGCGAAAAATAAATTGTTTTTACCGACGGCAAACGCACTTGAAATTTAAAATTGATTATGTTTATTTTATAAGTAAGGAAATTCGAGTAAAATGTTTTTGTAACACTAAGGGTTCCAATTAAGAGAAAACAGTACATAAAAGTATGTTCCAAATTATTATTATTTACATGATGTTTATATACATATACAATGTGTTTGTTGGTATATCAAAATTTACAAAAGGTTTTGGTTTTTTTTTCAAAAAGTTTTTAGAAAAGTTTGAATTTTTTTTTTTTTTTAAGATAATAAAGTTTTTTTTTTTTGAAAGTGTTAGAAGACATGAAATTTTCAAAATAATTCAAAAAAAATTTCAAAGGAATAATTTTAGTTTTAAAAAGCAAGTTCATTAAGTACTTATAAAAATGTATTTGTGTTAAAGGCCTTATGTACAAAAATTGGAAAAGTTAATGTAATGTGCAAGTTTGATTCTTGTAGGAAAAATAGAGAAAACATAGCAAAGTAGTAATGGAAATGTAAATGTATATATACAAAGGTATTTAAAATGAAAAAGTAAATGAAATTATACATATTTTATACATAGTTACTGAATCGTTGTACTGTTACTGCTGCTGCTGCTGCTGGCTCTGCCGGGTCCTCGGCTTCGGCTGTCTCGTCTTTGATTGGTGATGGAGTTAAAGATGATTAGAGCGTTTTTTTTCGCTTATTTTTCTTTTGCACTTTTTTTTCATTGTATTCATACATATATGTATGTGCATATAGTGCGTAGGTGACGTAGTTTTCTATGACCGCTATTATTTTAACTGTATTGTTTCTAAGGCGGTTTTTTTCACCTTTATGTCCTCTGGCTATTCTTTATACGTTTTTGCCTTTTTTTTTGTGCAAACTGTACTATTTTTCTTCTTGCCTTATTTTTTCCACTCACGCCACCAGCACTTTAATAATTTTGCAATAATTTCAACTGTATTTGGTTCAATTGATTCAAAAATGTCTATATATATGTTTTTCCGCTAGTTAGCACAGCAGTTTTTGGCAGACTTTTTTTGGAAAATTTTGTAAAGTTTTTATTTTATTTTTTTTTTTTGTTCATTTTTATGCAACACATTTTACACTTTTACATATTTTTGTATAATTACGATTTTGAAAGTTTTTTTTTTATAATTTTGTAATTTTAAAGTCAAATTTTTATGTTTTGAAACTAATAATTTTTTGTAGATTTTGATGATTTTACATTTTTTTGTAGATTTTGGTAATTTTTTTAAGAAAAAAAAATTTTTTTTTTTTTGAAACTTTTCAAAGTTTTTTTGCATTTTTTTTTGCAGTAATTTTCGCATAAATTTATAAATTTTTTTTTTTTGAACTTTTATATTTTTTTGTAAGTTTTTAATTTTTACTTTTTTTTTTGAAAATTTTGGCAATTTGGTGTTTTTTTAGATTTTGTTTTCAACGTTTTTAATTCACATTTCAAAAGTATGTATGTTTATTAATTTAAGTTTTTGGTTTTACTCATTTTGAGTAAAAAGTTTTATTTTAAAGTTTTAATTTGAAAAGAATTTGTTTTTTTTTGTGTAGTTTTAGAAAAGAAAATTTTGTTTGAATTTTTGAACTTTTGAACTTTTTATTTTGAAGATTTTTATTCTCCTTTTTAATTAAATTTTTTTTTATTTTAATTTTTTTTTGTTGTTTTTCTTTAAATTGTTGAAAATTTTTTTTTTTTTCGTGTGTATTTCAAATTGTAGTGCTAATGGCCCAACGGCATTGAAAAAATTAGATGATGGGAATTCATTTCCTCTTTTTTTTTGCTTGTTACATTTTAGGTAACTTTTTTTTTCTTTCTTTTATAAGTTTTTAATTCATTTTATTTGTTAATTTTTAATTAACTTAGTTATGCATTATTGCATATACACGTGTCGTAGCTATGGAGCTACACGCAAGCCTCGTGGCTTTTGGTATAGTAGCAGGTTGCCGGCTGTCCGGTCGCCATATAATGGATCCGTGTTGGATCCCAGGTTCGGAGGGGGCACCATCTTCCGTTTAAATGAAAAGTCATAAACTATTTTTATATTTCTTAACAGAGTTATATTTTTTATTTAAATGTATTTAAAAAAAAACGTTCACAATTATATTTTATTATTTTACTTGCACGCACAACCTGTCACTTAGATATCTCACACTAAACTAACTCTTTCGCAGTCGCTGCAACTTATCTAAAGTGCATTCTCTGCCCAGTCAACTTATCTATATCAATTATCTTTAAGTTGAATATCTATTGTCCTATATCAACAGTTTGAAAGCTTAGGTACAAAGTAAAAGTCTTATGATACATTTACACTTTATGTTTTCGCATTACAATACATTTACACTTTATGTTTTCGCATTACACCCTCAAGCTGTTTTTGCAAAAGGCTAGATTTTACCCTAACCAGAATTTGTAATAAGTCACTTATCGTACCCGTCCTGCTATATGGTGCAGAAGCATGGACACTGGCAGCATCTGATGAGGCGGCTCTGGGAGTATTCGAGAGAAAAATTCTTCGAAAGATTTATGGACCCCTAAAAGTTGGCGACGGCGAGTACCGAAGCAGATATAATGAAGAGCTGTATGAGCTTTACGCAGACGTGGACATAGGTCAGCGAATTAAAACCCAGCGGCTCCGCTGGCTAGGACACGTGGTGCGAATGAACGAGGACGCTCCGGCCCGGAAGGTATTTTTATCCGCAACCGCCGGTGGAAGTAGAGGAATAGGGAGACCACCACTTCGATGGCAGGACCAAGTAGAGACAGACCTGCGAGCACGCGGTGTCTCTAATTGGCGCCAGTTGGCTCAACAAAGAACCGACTGGCGTAACATGTTGGACGGCCAAAATCGCCTAGGC
This sequence comes from Campiglossa producta, assembly GCA_964058755.1. Taxonomy (NCBI): domain Eukaryota; kingdom Metazoa; phylum Arthropoda; class Insecta; order Diptera; family Tephritidae; genus Campiglossa; species Campiglossa producta. The sequence goes on along the minus strand of CAXKVI010000006.1, from coordinate 18,789,328 downwards.
GGTTAAAGGCTATTTTAAGTAAGTAAGTAAGTAAGTAAGAATTTGTAATTTACCAACACTAAAAAGATTTAAAAAAAGCCATGGATTTGTAGATAAAGTGGTAGAGCAGTGGTTAGCGCATCGGATAGCGAGCGAGTGGATGGAGGTTCGAGAACAGCTCCGGGCAACAATTTTTTTTTTTCATTGAAAATAGTTTTTTTCTTTTTTTAAAACATCATAAATATACATACATACCACCCATTAGAGAAATGGGTTTTTTGGTAAGTTTTTCCAGAAATTAAGATTTATATAGATAGGTCTAAATGCTCTAATTTTTTATGATATAAGCTGCGGATTTTTCAAAAGTCGAAATGAAATGTCTTTTTAAATATTTCTTAGTTATGGTTAAGGAAAAAAGATAGAAAAACCTTTAACTGTTTTTGCAAAAGACTAGATTTTGCCCGATTTGGCCCCTTTTGAATACATTTTTTTTTAATCAATATACCTACATTTTTTCCAAAAATCTAATCAAAAATATTTCTAAGTTATGGTTACGGAAAAAAGCCAGAAACCCCTCAAAATGTTTTTGGAAAAGGCTAGATTTTTCCCGGTTTAACCACTTTTGAATAACTTTTTTTTTTTAAATCTAGGAATATTGATTTTTTTTTTTTCAAAAACCAAATCAAAACGCAATATAAAATGTCTTTTTAAATATTGCTAAGTTATGGTTAAGGAAAAAGCTAGAAAAACCTTTAACTGTTTTTGCAAAAGACTAGATTTTTCCCTAACCAGAATTTGTAATTTACCAACACTAAAAAGATGAAAAAAGCCATGTATAATAAATTTCTATAAATAGAACTCATATTTCTACAAAATGAATTTCATTCTTTCACTCACTAAGCCCCTCCTATTATTAGCAGTGGCGTGCCTACGAGTATCAACCGAGGCAAGCCCCAGTCTTTATAACCCCAACGAAAGCACTTACTGCTGCCAGAGAACATTTCAGACAAAGAAGAGTTCAGGATATTTATCGACTTTTGCAGACGGGGAAAATTTTAAACTTTTAGGTTCCGCTAATAGGCACGTATTTGTTTGCAGATTTTGTAAGCTTTTCCAATCCAAGGGAAACGTTTTATTCGCACTATTTCCCATTTAGGTACATTGCAGAAGCTAAGAAATCTTAAATATATTTTTTAAGTTTTATAGTGCCTAGCAAATAAAAAAAAATTACAGCACCTACCACTATTGAATTCTTTTTTTTCTACTTTAAAATATGCGCCAATAATTTTTGAGTAGCGCCTTTAAAATTGTAGATACATACATAAACAAATCTCATTTTCGTTTTATCGTAAGCATTTATAGCGTACGGTAACACCAGCCAGAAGCCAGCTTCAAAGTTTCATATAAAATTAATACCAAATTCAAAAAAAACGATTGCTTCAGTACGCAGTTTCGTACTGGTTTTGAAAGCCCCGTAAAAGCCAATAAGAAAAAGCGAGATAGCCGTCTTTGCCTAGGAGGTTAAAGGCTGTTTAAGTAAGTAAGTATGAGATGGCCATCACGCACTGAAATAATTTTATGTAAATGAGCTATCAGCCGGCAGGTGGCAGGAAAAGCTGTAGGTATGTTTCCATGCTATTAACAGCTATTTGGTAGTAGGTGGCAGGCAGGGAAATAAAAACCGGATATCCTTTTAAGAAGCCAAATGAACATACATATTGTAGCTCATAGGGGATTAGCTAAGCAAGCCGGGCTTTTCGGCTTATATGGAAGGCACGCCACTGATTATTAGAGGAATTATTTTCACTCCCTCGCTCATTGAGTACTTGGGTCCATTATCTATTATATTAATAGTCTAACTTTGTTGTTGATATATTGTTAATTTTGAAAATTCTGATTCTCATAAAGCCTAATTACAGAATTTTATAGCTGCTTTGTGCATAAGGTAATGGCGCGGCGATTAGCGTATGGAACACGGTGTGCACAGGTGCAAGACCCGGTTGCGGAATATTCTTTTTATATCCAGTGTACTAGTACTAGTACAAGGGTATATTAATTTTGTTCACATAATCCCCCTGGTAATTCTCTTATGATTTTTCCATTAATTTTTTATAGGGGGCGTGGCACCGCCCACTTTTAAGGGAGGCATTTTTGACTGGTCGTAACTTTTAATCTGATTACGACAGAACGATGGAATTTGGCAAAAAGCATACTAGTATCGTTGGGAGTATACCTGATGAAAATGGATAAAATCGCCCTCCAACCATGCCCACTTTCGATATCGAAAATTTCTAAAATCACCTAAATTGACATAATTCGCTAACGGAAATGGGTAAAATTAGATAATTTTATATGTGAATACCCATGGTCATTATATAATGATTTTTTGATAAATTTTCTAAAGTGGGCGTGGCCCCGCCCACTTTTAAGGGAGGCATTTTTATACCCAGCGTACTAGTTCAGGGGTATTATAATTTTGTCCACATAACGGTACTACCTACCGGCCCAAAATAATCAAAATCCATGTATGAAAGTTCTTAGGTTGAAAAGAGGAGTCTATTCAGGCATGTCCGTCGGTCTGTCCGTCCGTCTTTGTACACGATAACTTGAGTAAAAATTAAGATATTTGCATGAAATTTTATATACAGGTTACTTTTTGGCCAAGGTAGGTTGCTGTTGAAAATGGGCGAAATCGGATGATAACCACGCCCCCTTTTTCGATATCGAAAATTTCGAAAATCATACAAATTAACATAACTTGAGTAAAAACTGAGGAATTTGCATGAAATTTGGTATACAGATTACTTTATGGCCAAGGTAGCTTGCTAGAGAAAATGGGCGAAATCGGACTATAACCACGTCCCTTTTGTCGGTATCGACAATTTCGAAAATCACATATACTGACATAACTTGACCTTACTTTCTGACCAAGGTAGGTTGCTATTAAAAATGGGCGAAATCGGATGATAACAATGCCCCCTTTTTCAATATCGAAAATTTCGAAGTTCACATAAACTGACATATATCGGTAGCTGAAATTGATAAAATGATATAATTTCAAATGATATAATTTCTTATCATTCTATTATGATTTTCTGTTAAATTTTAAAAAGTGGGCGGTACGCCCACTTTCAAGGGAGGCATTTTTGAAAATTCGACTGGTCGTAACTTTTAACCTTTATGTGTACACCCGTGGTACCCGGGTAACCAAATGGGTTTATTTTACGTTTTTCAGATATAAAACACTGGAAGACAAACTTTATATTCATAATATGCCTTAAGCTGGGTATTTTGGGTAGAAAACAAAAAGAAAAAGAAATTATTATTTTTTCCTTCCTAGCTTTTTTCTACACTTTTGATTTTTCACCGCTAAGTGTACACCCGTGGTACCCGGGTACCTCTATATATATTATGGCAACTTAAAGTAAAATGTGGGTTGTTTTTGTGAAAAGTAATTAAAGAATGCTTATTTTAAGTAAGAATATTTAGTAAATATTATGTGTTTATTTATTTATTAAGTTTTAAATACATTTTGATTGTTAATTGGCGCAATTGTTACAATTTGAAACGGTTACAGTATGGGCATTGCAAATCGGGCGGTTGCATTCAGAACATTGCTTTCTAGTCTAACGGCTTTTTTAGTTGGGGAAATAAGTAGGGCTCTTGATTCTAATCGATTACTCGACTAGTCGAATAGTCCAACTTTTGTGCTGTTTGAAAATCGAATAGCAGATATTCGATTTCAGCTAGGCGACTAGCTGTCAATAATCGAATACTAACGATTAAATCGGGTTCCCAGTTTTTACCCGGGTTAGGTTAGGTTAGGTTCAAGTGGCTGCCGCAGAGGCACACCTAGGCCAGTATTAAAAGGCCCGTTGTGATACCACCAACACTAGGAAAGTGAGTTCCGGGACCCTGCCATATGGAAAATCCCGATATTATCAGAATTCTCCACATAGCAGAATCCCGGCACTGACGTTCCTATACCGACACCGTTACTCCTCCTCGAACCATTTAGATGACTTGATGAAGGCCATCAGGTCCTTTATGTCCAGCTCGTGACCTGCGTAGGCTAACCAGGAAGGGAACTTCCAAAAAGCGCATTCTCGCGCCACTTAAAGCCGGGCAGTTGCAGGTGAGGTGCTCCACCGTTTCCTCCTCCTCATCATGCTTACAACTCCTACAGCATCGTCGGTAGAGCACACCTAGTCTTTCTGCATGCCTACCAATGAGGCAGTGCGCAGTTAATACGCCTATTAATATAGAGATTTCTCTTCTCCTTAGGGCATAAATTTGCCTTGATCTTTTATGATCCCATTTCGGCCAGGTTTCTTTGGATATCCGGCATCCTGGAGATTGCAGCCATCTTTCGTTGGCTTGGTGGAATGTGTACTCCTTCAGCATAAGCTTGCATGTGGCAAACGGCATACCTAAGCGCTCTTTATCCCGAAGAACCTGCTTGGTCGTGCCCTGCCTCGCAATTGCGTCTGCCCTACAATTTCCCTATGCCCCGGGACCCATGTGAGGTTCACGCGATTCTGTTGGGCCATCTCTTTTAGAGATCGACGACAGCTTTGCGGCAGTTCAGAGTTGAACGAGTAAGAGCCAAGGGATTTGACGGCCGCCTGGCTGTCTCTGAATATAAAAATGTCCTGCTGATAGTGTGCTGGCCTATCCAAGCCGCGGCGTCCATGATTGCTGAAACTTCAGGCTGGAAGACACTGCAGTGATCAGGTAGTCTGGAGGAGAGCTCAAGGTTCAGATCCTTTGAATAAACCCCTCCTCCAACTCTGACGTCTAACTTCGAGCTATCAGTATAAATGGAAGTGCCGCCATGAGTGGCGGGATTCCGATCCTATTCTTCCCTGCTGGGAATGTTGATTTTAAAACCGCTATCTCCGACTGTTGTGGTCGCACAACGATCTGTGCTCAGCGGAAGAAAGCTATAGAATCCCAAAATACTGGCGTGTCCAGTAGTGCTTGCGCCCCAGCCGGACGTTTCCCTTAGACGGAGAGCCGATGCTGCTGCTACCCGGTGCCCTTCCAGATCGAGTGGCACAATGCCAAGAATGGCCTGGAGTGCTTCATTGGTCGTTGTTCATAACCGCTTATACACTATATATGTTGTATAATTCAAGTCGATATGTACCGAGGTACCCGGGTACCACGGGTGTACACTAGTGTAAGTTTTTTTCTGTGAACACACAACGGTTAAACAAATTATGGTAGAACGATGAAATTTGGCACAAATCATGCTAGTACCTCCCCCCCCCTCCCCCCGTCCAACCACGGCTACTCTCGATATCGAAAATCACCTAAAAGACTGATCGTAAGTTTTAAACTGATTACGGTAGAATCGTGAAATTCGGCACAAGGTATACTAGAGTTATACGAGGTATACCTGTTGAAATTAAACGAAATCGCTTCCAAATCACGTCCACTTTCAATATGGAAAATTTCGAAGGTAAATAACTAAAATAGTATAATTATAGTATAATTTGATAGTTAAATTTGTAAGGAAATGTCTACTATTAACGAGTCTTAAAAGATGAGTTAATTTTGTTAAGTGAGCCACCTATAATTTTTTCGACTGCCATGTATTTTATTGAAAGTTGGTAGTATGGCTCAGAACGATTAAACAAAAATACGTATACAATTTTTCGAAATTCGAATTATTTTGAAAGTTATAGCTATCAACAGTTTTCGAAATTCCTCACTTTTTGATGATTTTCTCATGATTGGTCAAACCGCCTTTGTTAATTTTTTAAATATATATAAAAGATGGTATCTTCTACAAAAGGACATTTCCAATTTTTGCAAAAAATTTTTTTTTGCCAACATTATTCGCAATTTTTAACTTCTCCATCGTGGCGAGATGGCGCTTTTGTATGATGTTGTTGGGCATTGCATTAGTAACTGTTAGCAAAAAAAATTGTTTGCCACTTTAAGGTAGCGGAAGTACGTAGAGAAAAACAAAATTTCATAAAAAATTTACTAGTCTGTAAAAAAATGTAAATAACTCCCGCCCCCTTAAAGTGCCAAAAAAATTTTTTTTTTGCCAATAGTTACTAATGGAATGCCCAACAACATCATACAAAAGCGCCATCTGACCACGATGGAGAAGTCAAAAATTGCGAATAATGTGGAAAAATTTTTTTTTTGCAAAAGTTAGAATCGTCGTTTGGTAGAAGATACCATCGGTTTGACCAATCGTGAGAAAATCATCAAAAAGTAAGGAATTTCGAAAAGTTGTGATAGCTATCACTTTGAAAATAATTCGAAATTCGAAAAACTGGCCCAAACGTATTTTTTTCAATTTAAAACTTTGTCACACATTGGGCGTAAGTATATTAGAAGTAAGAAATGTATTCAACTATAAGTAAGATTTTGAGGGCACACGAACAATGTACATATATGTTATACCGTAGCATAAATAAATATTAATTTTATAAAATTATAATATTGTATATAGAAAATATGTACCTTATAGGTACTACTATTGTTTCCATACACTGGGTATTTAATGTTCGGCTTATCCGAACTTAGACTTCCTTACTTGTTTTCTTAAATTATGTTCTTTTATTATATAAAAACCTTTAATCTTAACTTTTACAATTTATCTAATTTTCAACCTAATATTCTTTTGCTCTTGACCTGCTCAAAACGTATCGCATAAATTAGTGGCTATTTGTTAAGCATAATCTCATCATTCGGCTATTCAAGTGCAATGGCATTTGCAACATAGAATCTCGAAAACCGAATACCTATTTGAGTGGCATTCGCTATAAATAATTTTGAGGTGAGTGTTTAAGGTATACATTTAACTTGGTCTAGTTTCGGCCACAAGCCTAAAGGCAGCTATTGACAAAAATATAATCAGATGTTTGAATAAGTTCAACTATTTTAAGTTGGTCGAATTTCGACCACTGGATATACTAGTTAATATTATTAGGTAACATAGAACTTGTATCTACATACATATGCAAAAATTAAAAATATGAGATAGTAAAGATGTATGAATAAATAAATAGTACAATTTTAAACAAGCTAAATAAATAAGTAAATATAAATATAAACATAATGACATCAAAATTATGTTACAATTTTCACAGTTATAAAATATTTAGAGGTTAAACGCCAGACTGAGTAAAACCAGATTGAAAACAAAAATTTGATCACTAAAATAGTCAAATATAAGATTTTTAAAATTAATTAATTAATTAATTAACGGATGGAGTTCCATAGCCTGACTTCGTTAATAAAGAAAAGCCTGGAAGAGGTTAAGTAATTGAACTTTGGCAGAATAAAATTAGAGGAGCGTGCGCTTTTGGAAAACCTAAGCTTTTCGTACATATAACCCGGCTTTTTGTTGAGCCAACTGGCGCCAATTGGAGACACCGCGTGTTCTCAGATCTGCCTCCACTTGGTCCTGCCATCGTAGTTGTGGCCTCCCTCTTCCTCTACTTCCACTGGCGGGTGCCGATAAGAACAATGCCTAATAAAATAGAACAAAAGTCATATGATATCTCTATAGATTTTCTTCAAGAAGAAGTTCTTTTTAAATTTGAAGAGAATATCTTATTAATGTTTACAAAGGGAAATCTTGCAAAAAACAAAGCGATTCCTTAGGGTTCCTAACAAGAAGATTTGACTTATTAACTGATTTACGCATAATTGTATGTATTAATAAGATGATCTTAGGGTTCCTAACAAGAAGATTTGACTTATTAATGTTTTCATAGGGAAATCTTGCAGAAAACGTATTGATTTCTTAGGGTTCCTAACAAGAAGATTTGACTTATTAATGTTTTCAAAGACAAATCTTGCAGAAAACGAATTGATTTCTTAGGGTTCCTAACAAGAAGATTCGACTTATTAATGTTTTCAAAATGAAATCACATATTATTGAGAAGATGTTCTTTTTAATATTTCAAATTAAAAAAAATAAAAATTATATTTCAGAGTTCTTATATTGTCTTCGAGAACTTCAGATTATCAGTTACGATTCTGTTTTAGATTTCTCTTGTATTGCCTTTACCTTCTTATGTTGCCTTTTTATATTTCCTTCAAGCCATCTCACCGCACTCTTCCTTACATTGCCTTCCACACTTGCCATATTGCCTCCACCGCGAATCGAACTAACCACATATTGAATGCTGAACACAGGTGCTTACCATCGAGCCATCGGGTACTTCTGCTTCCCAGCGTATAATTGTTCTACATGATGTCTGCTGATGATGATGCAAGATTTCCCTTTGAAAATATTAATAAGTCAAATCTTCTTGTTACGAACCCTAAGATCGTCTTATTAACACATACAATTATGCGGAAATCAGTTAATAAGTCATATCTTCTTGTTAGGAACCCTAAGATCATCTTATTAATAAGAGCCCTAAGAAATCTTTTCGTTTTCGGCAAGATTTCCCTTTGAAAACATTAATAAGTCAAATCTTCTTGTTAGAAACCCTAAGATAATCTTATTAGCACATATAATTATGCGGAAATCAGTTAATAAGTCATATCTTCTTGTTAGGAACCCTAAGATCATCTTATTAATAAGAACCCTAAGAAATCATTTCGTTTTCTGCACGATTTCCCTTTGAAAACATTAATAAGTCAAATCTTCTTGTTAGGAACCCTAAGATCATCTTATTAACACATACAATTATGCGGAAATCAGTTAATAAGTCATATCTTCTTGTTAGGAACCCTAAGATCATCTTATTAATAAGAACCCTAAGAAATCATTTCGTTTTCTGCAAGATTTCCATTTGAAAACATTAATAAGTCAAATCTTCTTGTTAGGAACCCTAAGATCATCTTATTAAAATAAGAAGTTTTTTCTTTTTCATCTTTTTTTCATATTTTTAAGGAAATCACATATAAAAAGAAATCTTTTTTTTTCCTATTTTTTAATATCTAATTATTATACTTAAGTAAATTGATATAAAACTGTATGAAACTGTATGATTTCCACACTATTATTTATTGTATAAAATATGATGTGCTTAAAAGGCTTTAGTCTTATGCACAGCCAACATGAATTAATTAATAATAATAATAATAATAATAATAATAATAATAATAATAATAATAATAATAATAATAATAATAATAATAATAAATAAGAAGAAATTGCACTTAATAATATCAATAAGAATTTCCTCATTAAACCAAATAGATTTGCGTATAGTTTTTTTTTTCGTTTCCGTCGTTTCGACTAACCCTCAGCCCAAAACCCGCTCATGAAGACAATCTTATTAATTTTATTAGGCATTTTTGGCTCTGTGTACCTTCTGGGCCAGAGCGTCTTCGTTCATTCGCACCACGTGTCTTAGCCAGCGAAGCCGCTGGGTTTTAATTCGCTGAACTATGTCGACGTCTGCATAAAGCTCATACAGCTTATCATTATATCTTCTTCGGTACTCGCCCTCGCCAACTTTTAGGGGTCCATAAATCTTTCGAAGAATATTTCTCTCGAATACTCCCAAGGCGCCTCGTCTGATGTTGTCAGTGTCCATGCTTCTGAACCATATAGCAGGACGGGTACGATAAGTGACTTATAGAGTGTTGTTTTTGTTCGTCGAGAGAGGACTTTACTTCTCAATTGCCTACTCAGCCCAAAGTAGCATTTGTTTGCAAGAGTTATCCTTCTATGGATTTCCAGGCTTACATTGTTGTTGGTATTAATGCTGCTTCCGAGGTATACAAAGTCCCTTACTATCTCGAACTTATTGCTGCCAACAGTGGCGTGGTTGCCAAAACGCGAATGCGCTGACTCTTTGCTTGATGCCAGCAGGTACTTCGTTTTAACTTCATTCACCACCAAACCCATTTTTTCTGCTTCTTTTTCTAGTTGGGAGTACGCAGAAGTTACGGCGCGATTGTTGAGGCCAATGATGTCGATGTCGTCGGCATACGCCAACAGTTGTATGCTCTTGTAATCTATTGTTCCAGCGCGATTAAGTTCTGCAGCTTGTATTATTTTCTCCAACATCAAATTAAAGAAATCGCACGATCGGGGGTCGCCCTGCCTGAAACCTCGCTTAGTTTCGAACGGCTCGGAGAGGTTCTTCCCAATTCTGACCGAGCTGGTGGTGTTGTTCAGCGTCATTTTGCACAGCCGTATAAGTTTTGCTGGGAAACCAAAATCAGACAAAGCGGCATATAGGCAACTCCTTTTCGTGCTGTCGAAGGCGGCTTTAAAGTCAACATAGCGATGGTGTGTGTCGATCTTTTTCTCACGGGTTTTTTTCCCAAGATTTGGCGTATTGTAAAAACTGGTCGATGGTAGATTTACCTGGTCTGAAGCCACACTGATAAGTTGCAATCAGTCGGTTTACGTCAGGCTTCAGTCTTTCGCACAATACGCTTGATAGGACTTTATGTGCGATAGTCAAAAGGCTGATTCCACGATAGTTGGCGCAGTTTACGGGATCACCCTTCTTATGGATTGGGCAGAGAACACTTAGATTCCTTACCAGCTTCTCGCCGCCGCATTGGAATAGATCAGCGGCATCAGCACTCGCCGCTTTATTGTTTTTTAGCCGTGATACAGCTATTCGCACCTCGTTATATATATATATTTATTGAGATGTTCTGCGAATGAGACGTGTTTTGCTGCGCCCCTGAGTTTTCTCACTAAAAAAATCGGTTTTTCCTGCTCAAAAATTACCACCAGTGTCATATCAACGTGCGTGAAACAGTCTCAAATAGTATTCACTACTTGAGTTATTCACTACTTGAATTATTTATTATTTAATCATCTATTTAACCTACGCCAACCTTGTCAGCAACCCGTAGAAGCCCATTGCGCAAAGCTGCAACGTCACCAACAACCAGTGTTGCCGGCTAGATCGAGAAAAAACGGCTAAAAAAATTATTTCGACGAAAAAAAATTTTAAACGGCTAAAAATTTTTAATGAAATTTTCACTCGTTTTATTTTATAAATATTTTATAATATAAAGGAGCGTTTTCTTATCTAGCCTTAAATATTAAAGTTCACGCTAAACAAAAATTTTGTATGAAAAAATTAAGAATTAAACGGCACAAATTTCATAACAACAAGAAAGTTTCGTATACAGATGCTTTGCATCCGAATATACAGAGCTATAATAAACATAAATAAAGCTAGCATTTATATTTGTTATATCCAGCCGCGTATTCAGGGACACCCCGAAATGCGCAAGTTTATGCAATTTTTTTGTATGTGACTGTAAAAAATAAAATTTGGTATATGAGTCCCAAACACATGGGATAATATTTTTTGATTTCCGGTCAAATTAGGTAAAGAAAGAATACTTCAAAAGTACCCATTAATATCATGTGTGGTAAAAAAGTTATTTGGGGGCAAATGTGAACATTTAGGGTTTTACGAATTTTTCTCGTAAACGCTAATTTTTTCGAAATACTACTTCGACCAAGCTGTACACCTGAAAATTCACTATAAAAATCGTCCTAGCATTTTTCTAAATTAAGCTGTCCCGGCAGACGTTGTATCTCCATCCCGATCCCTATCGCTGTCTACATATGGGGTAAAATTCCTCAAGCGGACCACCGAAAAATTCGATTTAAATGAAATTTGGTGAAAGTGTTCTGCCATGTAAGGAAAAAATATCTCCAAAGTTCGCGTAAAAATATTGGATGGTTACCGATATATACGGGTTTGAATTCGCAATTTTTTGTGTGTAAGCCTTTTTTCTTTATATTATAAGACATGTTTAAATTATAAGACATGTTTTCTAAAATATTTTTTCCGTTCTTTTCGAATATAACTTTAAAAAAAAATTTATTAAAAAAAATTTAGTAAAAATTTTATTAAAAAAGAATTTTATCAATTTTTATAAATTTTGGACATTTTTAATTAAGCTTGATCTTTTTCCTTTAAAATATCTTTTTTTATTGTAATGGGCCTCGAAAATTTTTTAACTTTCTTTTAAAAGACAATTTATTTATTTTTTGTTGTTTTTCTCTAGGCTTTGATAAATTTGGTTCGCGTCTGCACTAGTAACAAAATTAAACTTTAGCTAAAGCTACGTTTTTTAAGTTTTTTCGATACCGTTCATCCGCAGATTGAATTTGATCACCAAATTAGGTCAAATTAAATTAAATTCATCTAATTTGGCAAACAAATTCATTCTGCGGACAAACATTCTCGAAATAACTTCGCCAAATGCGACGCATTTGGTGCAGTGTAAATGTATCATAAGTCATTTCCATTTTCCATTCAAAATGGTTATTATGAAAAAAATTGGATCCACCCCTAGATTCAAATTTTTCCGGCTAAATGACAATAAAACGGCTGGATCTAGCCGGAAAACGGCTAAAATGACAACACTGCCAACAACACCACAAACTGCTTCATCAGCTATTCCCAAGGCGGCTAAAACAACAGAAACAACAGAAACAACAGAAGAAAAGAGAGTAACTATAATCGAAGAGCTGACCGCTGTCATAAAGAGTTCAGAGGATAGAGTAATGGAAAAAATTGGTGAGTTAGGCGGAGAAATGGCAAATATAAGACTTTCCATAACTGCGATTACAGCCGGAGATACCGCAGTCGAGAAATCTTGCTTTGAGGCTAATAACCTACGCGGTGAGCTTGCTAACGTGCGTGCTCAACTCACCGAACTTCAAAGCAGCGCAGCAGAAAATTGAGATTTATATTTAGCACATTTATTGTTTTCTATTTTTTAAGCACTTTTTTGTTCTTATGTTTTTGATACCTCTACACTCTTATTTTTTTCGTTCCTCCCGGTTATCTTGCTTTAAATTAGGAGCTACTCGAGGCAGATGTAGATGACATATTATGGGAGTCGGTTTATAGCTTGCCCTCCGCCAATGACCAAATAAATTTCCTACAAAATAAAATTTCTTTTCGAAAAACACGTTCCGATTGTGACAAAACCTTGTAAATGCCAAAAGCGGCCTTGGTTTAATAACCACATCAAGGGCCTTATTCAAAAACGCAATAAAGCATTCCGCAAATGGAAAAGATATAAATGTGCAGAAACCTATAATGTTTTCAGGACTCAGAGAAGAGAGGTCAACAAAGCTATTAAAACTCAGAAACTCAAATACTATGAATATCGATTTGTTACGGCTATAGGGTGTAATAAGAGATGGAAATACATTCGTGATATTGGCATTGGTGTTAAGAGTAATGGTATCGCTGAAAACATAAATCTAAATGAGCTGAATGAAAAATTTGTTCAGTCGTCTAGCTGTGACACAAACATATGTTGTGAAAGATATAGCGAACGTATGTATGGTACAATTCCTGGTTTTTATTTTTCGACCGTTGATGACTTTGCTGTTGTTAAGTCTGTCCTTAGTATCAAGTCTAATGCCACCGGCCTAGATGATATGCACCCAAAATTGTTAAAATGCTTTCTCCCCAAAATCTTACCATACGTTACCTTTGCCCTAAATACTATTTTGCCCACGTCCACGTTCCCTTATTGTTGGAAGGTGTCAAAGATAATTCCAGTTAAAAAATTCAACGCAATATTGCCATTTTTATCTAAGGACCTTGAACGTATCATGTACATATGTCGAAATAAACACATTTTTAAGCAGTAACTCGTTGTTAAATAGAATCCAATCTGGCTTTAGAGCCAACCGAAGCTGTACTACTGTTTTAATCAAGGTATCGAACGATATTAGGCTAAACATTAACAACAACTTTATTACTTTTTTAACGCTTTTTGATTATTCGAAAGCCTTTGATACTGTTAACCATGACATTCTCACCATGAAACTCAAAACCCTTTTCAATTTTTCATTGCCATCTTTACGTTTGCTACTTTCCTACCTTAGCGACCGGTCGCAAGTTGTTTGCGCCGGCAACATTATGTCCAATTATTTATCGACAAGCAAGGGTGTTCCTCAAGGTTCGACTCTTGGTCCACTGCTTTTTGTGTTATACATCAATGACCTTGAAAGTGTGTTAAACTACTGTAATATTCATATTTATGCGGACGATGTTCAATTATTTGTCAGTTGCCCCATTGGATCTGTCAATAACTGTATTAGAAATATCAATACCGACCTAGAAAACGTAAACAAGTGGGCGTGTTGTTGTTGTTATTGTAACGAGGTGTAGTCCTGCCCAACGCGTATTTTTCCTTAACCTAAATTGTCATCAATATCTTCTAACGGGAGTCCAAGGAAACTAGCAGTTTCAATAGGGTTGGACCAAAGAGAGATGGGTGTTAGAAGAGTGGGCTCAGAAGGGCAAGAAAATAAGTGATTGGTATTGTGGGGGGACGAGCCGCATGCCGGACATACATTCGGTACATCAGGGTTCAGTCTGGATATGTAGGAGTTTAACCTGCTACAATATCCAGAGCGTAATTGAGCCAGAGTGACCCTTGTCTCTCGAGGAAGATGACGCTCCTCTTCAGAAATGCCTGGTGTTGCGGCATGTAAGACATTGTTTAGCGGACAGAGCGCAGAGTAATGGCCAACTGACGTTTATGGATATGCCCCAAGGCCTGCTTATGCACCTGTAGATCAAACGGCGTTGTTTTATAATGCCGGATCTCATCAAAATGTTTACGTAAATGAGGAATGAGTTCAAGCAGTTGTCTACTGGGATGCTGTGGTTTACAGCAATTCAGTAGGTACTGCTTGTTTAGCATTTCATTATGCTCCCTAACTGAAAGCATTTCCACCTCATTGTCACAAAAGCTTGACTCAAATCGAGTGCAACTAGAACCGTCCTGTCTTTAGGTCTGCTTTGATTTAGACCGTCAGTTATCTGAGTGTTTATGACATTTAGAGCAGATGTTGTGCTCCTACCTTTCCTGAAACCATGTTGGTGCTCGGCTAACTTCAAGTGTGATGTGTAGAGCGGGAGTAAGACCGCCTCAAGTGTCTTTACTACGGGCGAGAGGAGTGATATCGGACGATATGACTCCCCAACGTTGGCTGGCTTGCCAGGCTTTAGTAGTGGGATCACAGTTGCCTGCTTCCATTTGTCGGGTATGACAGCTGTGATCAAAGACAGATTGAAGACGGCAGTTAGGTATTTAACTCCTACTGCGCCGATGTGTTTGAGGTGCACCATGGCTATGCCATCAGGACCGATGGCTTTGGAATTTTTGGCCTTCCGGATGGCCTCTTGTCTTGTCTTGCGCAGGATGAGGGACATACTGTCGACAGAAAGCCTGCGCACATTTCCTGGGGTCATTTAATGTCTTGTCACCAAAGGTGATGTCGACATTTTTTGGTGGACCCGAAGGATTCGACAAGGACTTGACGGTGGACCATAATTTCCCAACACCGGTAGAGAGGTTACAAGACCTAAGGTGTTCCTCCCATTTGGTTTGTTTGTGTACGTTAACGAGCCGTCTGATTTCCACGTTGAGATCACCGATCTGTGGGTCTGAGGGATCGATGTTGTGTATGAGGTCACGTTCGTTGGCCAAGACTACGGCCTCAGCTGGGAAGTTTGGCCTAATATTTTATATTCTACCAGCTGGTATAAAACGGGCTGTAGCCTGTAGTGGGAATGGGAAGATCACCAAAGGAGCTCTCCGTGAATTCCAAAAACCCGACCCAGTTAGCCCTTTTGAAATTCACGTATGTTCCTTTCTCCGAAGTAATGAAGTCCGTGGCACGGTCGACGGACAGGATGATAGGCAGGTGGTCGGATGACAAGGCCACCATAGGTTGCCAATTTATGCTGTTAATTAACCCCGGGCTAACAATAGTTAGGTCCAGGGAGATACTACAGTTAACAGCCATCCTTGTAGGGGTGTTTCCGTTCACAGTGCAGAAAGAGGAAGCGTCAATTTGCTCGGCTAATTCCCGTCCTTTGCTGTCCACAGAAAGGTGTGAATGCCACATATCATGGTGATACGGTTATCGCCACAAAGAAACGCCGTAGGGGCAGCAGGTGACGGGAGGAATGTGTATATTGATTAGCTCGGGATCAACACCTCCAGCTTGTATAACTATACCCTGACACTCTAAGGGTAAGTCTCTTTGGTCGGTGTTGATATCAAATTCCCTATACTGCACTGTATGGTGAACAAGGAACGCGAGACCGCCCCCGCCGGCCGAGCGGGCATGCCGGAGAACGTGGTAGCCGAGTGGGGGCCAAGTTTTGTCTCCTCGATTGCAGCAATTTTAATTTTATGTAGCTGCATAAATGTGGTTATCTCCGCTATCTTGCCGGTCAAGCCGTTGAAGTTAAATTGCAACAATTTAAATTGAGAAGGGGAGGCAATGGCCACTCTGGGAGTTAGAGACTGATGTGTAAGCCTAGATGGTGGTAGGCTAGGTCGCGATCTTGATCTCCGACGCAGTCCTGAAGCCGGCGGATTTCGTTCATTATAAGATGAGTGTACATCCGTCGGCGTTGAGGGCTGCGCAACTCGACAGCAAGGCGCGACGAACACATCAGTCCAGAGATTTCTATTTGCGAGCCCAGAACATATGCGTAGGTGACATCGGCCTAGGCAGGAGTTGCACTTGACCGATGCCACAGACGCATATATCCTATGCCGTCATACAGTGCACGAAGAGTGAGGGACCAGAAGTTGATGGACTTGACTTACATTCGTGCTAGTGCCAGAAGAAGTAAGTAGAGGGTTCAGAGACGGGTGGATGATTGAGATGTTGGCGCACTAGGATGCGAGCTAAAGCCGGGAACACACATGTTCTGCTGAGCAATATATGTATTGCAGGTCGTGGAGACTTGATTTGTGGAAGGCGATAATGCAACATTTGAGCGTCGCTTGCCTCGGGACGTCCTAGGACGTGAGCATCAGGGCGCCACAAAACTTTTGTAGAAACTAGTGGGCCGGTGTGTTTTAGGATCTAGTCCGGAGCACCTAGATTTATGCAACCAACCTGTGCTAGACGCACACTGGACTGAGTGTGATCGTCTTGTGTATATTTTCTTCCGGCAAACGCAGCAGAACCATTCTCTTGGGCCAGGATTTGGCTCAATGCCAGCCCGGATCAAGAGAATGAGGAGCAGCCGTGCTGCAAGGGGAAGTTCCGGAATGACAATAGATGGGGGAATCGTGACGCGTTAGACAGGGTTACTTCGAAGTGTATTGCTCTTGGCCGAGTCATTATAAAAAGAAAAATAACCCGGGTCGTTTCGGTACGAAGGGTAATGTACAAGTACAAATACCGTTCTCGCAGAACCGGCAATACGTGAAATGCGTGTGATAATGGACTATTTCTAAACCCCAGCAAATCGCAGTGCATATTAATTTATAAGAAGTCCCTGCCAATTGATGACTTCGATGATGTTACGTAACTGCCTGGTGCGGGAGAGGAGGAGTGGCGGGTCGGCATGGTTGTAGCCCGGCTGAGGCTCGTCGGCATTGGGGCGCAGTTCTTGCCACTTCTCCTTTCCCAGCAGTTGCGAAGCAAAATTAGAGTTCATTCCTGGGGAAAGAATATAAATAGTGATATAGAAAAAACGGGAGAAAACCTGTCCGAGTCAGGTGGAGCCTTCCCACCCCTCCTGTTCACGAGATGTGAACAGCCTTTGGACTCTACTATGGCTCCGCTTCCCGAGTAGAGTCCCCTTAATCCTGACTAAAGTCCGTCTTTAAGTACTTACGTTATTTCATTATTTTCTCAACTACTCCAACTTACCATCAGTTACCACAAGGGCAACACCTGCACCAACAAATTTATGTCCTTACCCAGACATGTTATGCACTCAATTAACTAAAGCAAAGAAAATCTTCAACCCATAAACTTCAAAGGAAATTTTCTTTTGAATTTACAATATTCAATCGTTTACAACCCTTATTCAAAAATATTCAAAGATAGAAATAAACCCCCTACGCTAATTGAAAATTTATTCTTAATACAAAAATTACTATTAATTATTTCTTATCCTAACGCTTAAAAGATATTCAAAATTTTATTGGCTACTGACAACTTCAAAAAAAATCTTAGAATTCAACCATTCTAGTTATTTGTGCACAGGCACACCTATAAATATAATTAAATATGTATGGAAGTATGTGCGCTCCCTCTCTAAAATTTGTAAACAAACTATATATATATATGTGTATGAGGTCTCACTCAGATAAATTGGTAACTACATTTATGTGAGTATGAGCATTCTCGCTCTGAGTTAAAAAAATCTACCTATATATATATATGAAAGTATGTGTATGTGTGTATGTGTATTTTTTTTTTTTTTTTGCAAAAAACACTCACCTCGCTTTACAGTCCACGTTGGTACCAAAGTGACGTTGGCGAGCTGAAAAGAAATGAGAAAAAAACAAACAACATACACAGGGCTATATTAAAGACAGTTGTTCAGTTATAGGTCTTTGACCGCTTGACCGTGGTCAAGGCTAATTTTTAAGAACAATTGTCTTTTGGGTTTTAGTTTTACAAAGCGGTTCGGTGCATATGCATTATTTTGTGCATATGCTAAAAAAAATTACGTATATGAAAAAAAAATCTCGCAGCGCATCAATTAATTAGTTAAGTAAAAAAAATAAAATCGCGGAATCGAATTAAAAAGTGATTAAAACATTAAAAGTGATTAAAGTGGTGAGTGACGATAAAATCTGATAAAAAAACATTTTTTTTTTTTTTGAATAATGTAGATTGGAAATGAAAATTAAAAAAAAAGATTAAAAAACGACCAAAGGGGTCAAAAAAATAAAATGCAAAAATGAAAAGTGAAAAGTGAAAGTGAGATACAAAAGAAATTTTCACACGAAAATTTGACAACAATGTCTCGAAAATAAAACAAACTGGAATTCAGTTGAGATCTAGGCGAGATCAAAAAAAAAAAAGCGCACAACAAAAAAAGAATAAAAGTTATAATAAAAAAGGTTTTATAAAATTAAAACAATGCAAAATAAATTTTTTTTTTTTAAATAGATAGAAAAATTCAAATTTTAAAAGTGGCAGCGTGCATACAAGTGTTTACGCATATGCCTTAGCCGGAGTCGGCACAATAAAAAAAAATTGTATAAAAAAAAACCAAGAAACTAAAGGTAAGAAAAATTCAAAATGCAATCGAACTTCTACTCACTAACTTATAAAACTAGTAAAATAAATATGTAAATAAATTCATAAATGTAAAAATTTAACAATTCAAAATTCCAAAGTTTGAAAGTTTTTTCAAAAAAGTTAGTTGGGTAATGCACCCTTTTAAATGTACCAAAGTGTGTGTGATGGTGGTGGTAGTAAAACTTCAAAGTTGGTGAGCACGCTGTCGCTGAGCCGAGCTTAGTTACTCTCTCTCTCTCCTCTCTGCGGTGTTTCTGTGTTAGTGTTATGTTTTGTGTCGCCGTGTATATGTGTGGTGAGTGAATGTTTCTGAGTAGATGTTGCCAAGTAGATATTATGTTGCTGAAGCGTGGTTGATTGCGCCACCTAATGATTTCCAACACTTTGAGTGCTGCTGTGGCAATTAGTAATGTTGCTAAGGTTGACACTGTGTTGTAATGTAAAAATGTTGTGTTCTACCCTGTTGTGTAGTGTTTGACGTGCCGGTATGATGTTAAATGTTGGTCTGATGTCGATTCCCTGTGTTTTGTATGAGTGAGTGTGTGTGCGTCTCAATATAATTTTTGGCCTGGTTTCCAAAATTGGTTTTTGACCCAAATTCTGCCTTTTGGCCAAGTAAAAATTCCCCCAAATATTTTTAGTGCTATATATGTGAACGTTGTTTTCCGTGTTTTTCTATGTGTGGTTTCATGTATTTTGTTGGCGAGTGTTTATGTACTTAAAACTTATAAAATTTTTTCTTCTCAAAAAAAATTGCCCAAAAATCCACATCAATCATTTCAAAACAAAATTCTTCTTCTTCTTCTCTGTTTGCATACGTGCTCGTGTATATATGTACAAACATATGTATATACATGTAAGTGTACTTGTGCATATTTTAATATTTTTGAATTTTCAGAATTACATTAAATTTTATCTAAATTAAAATTCAAGTAAAATCCAAAAGGTAAAAAAATGGGATTTTGGGTCAAAAATTATAATTCGTGATTTAAAATTTTATGGTTTTGACAAAAGTGCAAAGAAATTATTTACAACAACAACCCAACCTATTTGTTTGCGTTCATTCTCGTGTATATATCTACATACATATGTACACGTAAGTGCATTTACGCAGTTTTTAATCTTTTAGGAATTTTTCGAATAAAATTTTAGAGAACAAAAAAATAAAAAAAATTTGAGAAACGGTTTTGTGGTTCAAAATTATAATTTAATTTTCAGGAATATTTTAGTGGATGCCGATGCAATTAAATAAACGGTAATTTTTAGAGCCACAAAATTTCTAAAAAAAGAGATCAAAAATTACGAAGCATCATTTTAGGTATAAACAAATAAAAAAATGTGTACACATGGATTTATTAAAAAAAATATTTCAAACCCTTGCCAGAAAACCACAATCTAAATTAACAAAAATAAATTTTAATCGAGGATTTACACCGGAATTAAAAAATCTCCAAATTCACCAAAAAAAATTTTAGAATTCACGGAAACTATTCTTACTAAACTTTCAAAAAAAAGGAAAAGGTTTTTCAAAAATTGAAAAATTTCACAAAGTGACTTACCGATGACTCTGCAGATTGCTTGAAGGGATTTTCTCGCCCTGGGGCGGCGGCTTTCCTGGCGCTGGTCAGATACCTAGGGAAGAT
This sequence comes from Campiglossa producta, assembly GCA_964058755.1. Taxonomy (NCBI): domain Eukaryota; kingdom Metazoa; phylum Arthropoda; class Insecta; order Diptera; family Tephritidae; genus Campiglossa; species Campiglossa producta. Next base: position 18,768,697 of record CAXKVI010000006.1, on the reverse strand, counting down.
TCCCTGGTACCAGTGATCCACTAATTTATTTTACGCTCGCGTATACTTTTGGCGTGAAACCGCACTTTAAATAAATACTTAATTTTTTTTTACACGCGCACCTACACTTTAAGGTGAACAAGAACGCACTTTAAAAATTAAACTTTTTTTCACACTTTGGCACTTGATAAGACCGCGACTTTTTTAAATTTGATCTGTCTATCAGCGGAACCCATTTTTATACCCCATTGTCCTTGCGGCATTTCGGACACCGTACGGCACGAATTGCCTGCCTGCTTTGGTCAAACCAATCCGCGTTCGACACTTAAGCGGCATATATACAAGCAACATTTTAACTCACTCACGCCATTAACCATCCGCTATGCAAATATCGTAAAAACGAATAAGGGAGTTCGGTTAGCGGCTGCCCATACATTTTCTCATATACCCGCTTGCGCGTAGTCAGAGAAATCTTCAAAGGCTGTCGTTACAACTCGGTTATAAAATATGTGAACACTGCTAAAAATCTAGGAGTAATTTTCCACAGAACTTTAACTTGGAATAACCAATATGTTTATGTTGCCATACGCAGGGTCTATGGAATGCTTCGTTCTCTTTGAACGACTCAGCACTTTACCCCAGTGAAAATTCGGCTGCTTCTAGCTAAAACGTTTTTGCTACCAACCCTTCTTTATGGTTGTGAAGTATATGCCACTTCCCTGCAGCGAAAGCAACTAGTTGAAAACTACTTTACAACTAGTTGGTGCACCGGGCCCAACTAGTCAGTGTTCTGTCTTTTTTCCATATAAGCAACTGGTATTTTTTACGTGTTGATGTCCTACGAGATGTCAATTGTCAGATTTCGACCAGAATATACCAGTTATCTACTAGTCAGGAAATACCAGTTTCATACTAGTTATAAAATACTAGTTCAACCTGGACTAGTATAATTTCCATATATATATAAAATATACTAGTCCCATACCAGACCAAAAAGCATTCAACCTGGACTAGTATGATTTCAACCAGAATTTTCCTGGCTTACCCTTTATTTTATCCCTCGACTGTGTTTTCATGTTTATTCTTAAGAAAGCAGCGGCTATTTGTATTTACCCTATCACGAAAAAGCATCTATGAATTATAAGAGAAAACGAAACGAATGAATTTTGTATTTTTCAACTGGTATAATTTCATCCAGAAAAATCTAGTTATATACTAGTATGGAATGTATATTTCCTGACTAGTATGAGTTCTACCAGAAAATTCTAGTTGTATACTGGTATGAAATGGATATTTCCTGACTAGTATGAGTTCTACCAGGAAATTCTAGTTGTATACTGGTATGAAATGGATATTTCCTGACTAGTATGAGTTCTACCAGAAAATTCTAGTTGTATACTAGCATTTTTCTGACTAGTTTGAGGTTTCGCTGCAGGGTTGTGACAGTGTGGGCCGTAGCAAGCTTAATGTCCTATACAATTACATTGCACGATATATGTATGGTTTTAAACAACGTGAACACATATCCGCTTTTTCTAAACAATTATCCTCTGTAAGCTTTGATAATCTACTCAAGATAAAATGGTTAACACTTCTACATAAGGTCATAGCAACACAAGAACCCGAATACCTTAAGGAACGCCTTCAATTTACCAGATCGCCTCGTTTGTTGAACCTGGTTAATATGAAGTATTGCAACTTAATAACTGAACGCCAGTTCTTCGGTTTTGCTCTTTGCCTGAGAAGCTTAAATCAATACATAATCCGCTGCGCTCAAAACCAAGCTGCTACAACATTTTTCCTAATTAATCGTGCATAAGGTCCTTTCGTTAAATTTTCTTATTTTCTTCCAGCTTTCCCTTATTCCTTTCTTTTTCCTTTTGGAATCTCTTACCACCTCTACATGAATTAATGTTATAGTTAAGATTTCCAACGTAATTAAGTTAAATTCTGTTTAATTTAATATAATATAAGCTCAAACTCTGTAAAGTAACCTAAGGTTGTGTGTTTCTTAATAATAAATTGAAATTGAAATTAAAGTTGGGTTGTGGAACTTCGATTCCATCGTCTTCGATTGTCGGGTTCGTCCTCTTCTCTGGATTGTTGCTCTGTTCCTCCGTTTAGAAGGGCAGAGAAGTGATCCCTCCATAACCTTGGTACTCTCTGAACATCTGCCACCAGGTCGCCGTTGTCATTTTTACACGAGCTTGCCCCAGGTTTAAAACCTTCGTTCATTCGTCGAATTTTTTGATAAAATTTTCGGACGTTGCTTGTGCTGGCTAGCATTTCAAGCTCTTCGATTTCACGCTTTTCCGCTTCCCTTTTCTTCGTCCGGAAAAACGGTCTCGCTTCCCTCTTCATCCCACGGTAGTGTTCACACACGCTCCTCGTTGCCTTATAGGCGTCTTCCTCTCTTTTGACTACTGCTTTGCACTCTCTATCATCGTACCAGCTGTTTTTTGCACTTGCCGGAATCCAATTACTTCTTCGGCTGCGGTACGAAGTGCTCCGGAGATATGTTCCCACTGCTCATGCACTCCGTTGGGTTGAATTGTGCTCTCAGAGAGCAGGTGTGCGAATCGTTCTGCGAAATCATTGGCTGCCTATTGCGACTGTAGTTTGTTATAGCTATAATAGGGTTAGCCTAAAAGTTACGGTTTTCAAACTTTGAGTGGCTACTTAAAACAGTGAAGACGCCAGAGCCAGCAAAAATTGACAAAAACAGGACAAAAATTTCGTATTTTCAGTACCAGGTTTTTAATTCTAGATACTCTCTATAAGATTTCCTATTTTTCTTTAAGCAAACTCCTATATTTTACCTTTAAAAATGCATATCTAATGTAAGGATGTCTCTAATAGAAACATTTTTAAAACTATAATAGGGTAAGCCTAAAAATGACGCCAGAGCCAGCTAAAATTGACAAAAATGGATAAAAGTTACGTATTTTCAGTACCAGGTTTTTAATTGCACGCGGTTTTTTTTGTTGGAAAGTTGTTGGCTTCAGCTTTCAGACTATATAAAGGTTGTTTGAAAAAAGTCTCAAAAATTTTACGAAAATTTACTTTGAAAAAAAAAAAAAAATCTAATGGTTTGGGAGATCCCTCAGAAAAGACGCTTAGTATGAAAATAACAAAACGAAATGTTGAGGTATTTGAAGCCAAAGGTCAGGACTAGAGTCCATGAGAAATTCGTATTTTTATCTCTTGATAAACATGTCCGTTTACGAGCCTGAAAACCATGATTTTTGAAAATTAACAAATTTCGAGATAATAATTTTTCTATAAGGAGTGGGTTTTTTAGCCGATGGATGGGTTAATTTCTTCCGGCTAAAGTTGACGAAAATCGATAAAAAAAATACGTATTTTCAGTACCGGGTGTTTAATACCAGGTAATCGCTATATGATTTAATATTTATATTTAAACAAACTACTATATTTTCGCTTTAAAACGCTATATCGAGTATAAAGATATCTCTAATGGAAATATTTTTACAGCTAAAATAGGGTAGGCCTAAAAATGACGTTTTCCAAACTTTGAAACTTGACCAGTCCGAAACCAGTGGTTATAAAAGATAAATGTGTGTCGATATGTTCCTTTAGGACCCTAAAGAAGTGTCCCTCAAAATTTCAGCGAAATCCGAGACTAGTCATCAACTATTTTTGCTAATATTAGAGTTTTTCATATGGATTGACTCATATAATTTTAAACAAACTATTTTCTTTTACCTTTAAACATATATATATATATATAATACTTCTATATTGCTAGTACAATATACTCGCAATGAGTTTTCAGCTCACCATCAAAGGGAGACAGAGCATATAATTTTAGTGATTGTAGTAGTATACGTGTGAATCAAAAAATATTTTCATAAAATTAAATGTCATATTTTCACAGGGACGGTTCAAGATGTTTGTTCAAATTTAGGAACGCATTTTAGCTGATACTGAATTTCACAAGCACAAGACAGAATGCTTGAATAGCGGACATATTTTTCGGCTTGTTAAATCTGATTCTGACGTCCATTAAAAACTTTTTCAAAATTTTTGTATCTAAATTGGGGGCTATCCATAAATTACGCCACACGAATTTTAGGACTCTTGTACCCCGTCCTTATCACAGGTTGTCATTGAAAAATAGCTCTAGCCATTCCCAGTTGAATGGCGTTCAGAAACTTTCGCCACTTGCGTGGACTTCTACACATGACCCCACTCTGTGCGAATATGCGGTGAGTTACGCCAGTTGGCTGTACAAAGAAACTACTTGCGAAATACATATGTTGGACAGCCAAAATCACCAAGGCGGTTGATGGCTCGTTTAAGTTTAAGTAAGTGTAAAGCTAGATATGAAAAATGTCTTTGTTTTGACTTACCCAAGAAGCTACATGACTTAATTTTTTTTCAAATGCAGAAACGTCGTACCATTTTTTATTTTCCACAAATTTTAAGTTCTGTTTTTCTTCTATTCTATTATTTTCAATAAATACTTTTCAAACCGTTCCTGTTTTTTGACTGCTCAAAAATTAGATTTTAACATTTTATTTTTTTCTGTGGGACTATTATGAAAAATTTTATATTTTGGGTACATAAACTCAATATATCTGTACTGTGATGTTGGTGCGTGTACCCTTTGTTTACTAGCAATATAGAAGTATTAAATATATGCCTTTAAAACGCCATATCGAATGTAAGGATATCTCTAATAGAAACATTTTTACAGCTATAATAGGGTAGGCCTAAAAATCACGTTTTTCAAACTTTGAAATTCGACCAGTCGGAAACTAGTTGTTTTAAAATTTAAATGTGTGTAAATTTGATCTTTTAGGACTCTAAAGAAGAATCGTTTCCCTGTCAACCATCTTCGGATAATTTCCTGGGAAATTATCACGTCGCGTTTCCCAAAAAATTTTGTTCAGCGAGGAGCCTTTTCTATCCATGTTGAGGCTGCTAGTTAGAGTTGGAAATTATGGAACTATTAAGTTTATCGAATTATGCGTTGGTATTTCGATGCCTACTTTTCCCCACTCTCATTTTTGGTATTGAACAGCACTAATTTGTGATTTTGTTTTCACCTTGGCTAGGGCTGCTTGGCAGGGTTAAAGTTTGAGCGAAATCAGAGACTATCCAGCTTTTATAATTAGACGTTTTCATATGGAATGCCTCAGATATTCAGTTATTTTAGTTTATTGCACATACCTTTAAATCATTGCTTTGTATAAGTATACCATCAGCTGGCAACAAATCACCATATTTTATTTGTGCGATATCACCAACTACTATATCACCGACAGATATCTGGCACACTTCTCCATTCCGTATAACTGAGAATTTGTGCTCGCCTTCTATGCGATTTTGCAAACCTCGAAACTGTCGTTCTTTCGAATAATCATTGAATGCTGTTACAAAAACCACAACAATAACCGAAATTAGTATGGCTAGTCCTTCTATCCAGCCATGGTGGTCCTCTTCTTCTTGCAAAACGGCTTCAATTTTCAAAAAAAAAATTGCAGTTAGCTATGTACATATTTTTATTTATATAAAAAGTTCTTAATATATAATATAAAGTATATATGTAAGAAATACTTACGGGCATCTTCATCAGCGGGTTTGTAAAAAGATAAACCGAGTGAAACTAGAGCGGCCACTTCCAATATAATAAGAGTAACATCCTGTAACGCCTCCCAGACTAAGGTTAAAAATGTTTTGGGAGCCTTCGGTGGTATAACGTTAGAACCAAACGTGTCTCGTCTATGTTCAATATCAGCTACTGAACCTCTTAAGCCTTAATCAATTCGAAATAAAGATTTATATGTATTAGAGCGGGTCGATTTTTTGCATCAAGGGCCATGGCGATTATGGTTATTTGGATCATTTCATGCATTTTTGCCCAAGGAACTATAGGTCTAACATGAATTTCGAGCTAGCAGTTTTTTCTATCAAGTTTTTTCGCCAGAGGGCGCTTTCGGTTTTTTTTTAGGGTTCCAAATATTTTTTTTTTCGAAAATGGACCATATGTTCCAGAAATTTATGAAATTTTGGGTTTCTTTAAAAGCAATTACAGTTACTAAATAGCTCAGCGTTAAAAATTAAGGGATCGGGAGGTGCATTCAACCAAAACTTGTATCGATATTATATCGTTTATGAAATTTTCTTTTATTTTAATTTGTTTTATGATTTTTACAAAACAAATTTTATTCATGCAAATTCAAATTCATTCTTTATGTGCATCTGAGGGTTTTTGGGGTTGAGGAATCCATTTCTGGTATTTTTCTTTTGACGTCCGCCAGAGGGCGCTTCCGTCCATTTATTGGATTTTAACACCTTTTTTCCGAAAATCAACAACAATGTTCCGAAAATCTATGAAATTTTACTTTCCTATAATGCAATTTCTTTTTTTAAGTAGATTAACACCCTGATTATGCGTTATTGATGAATTATCAATATTGATAAAATATCAAGAAAAATATGCTTGTACCCAAAAAAGGTGTCGGACTCCCGCCTAACACGCCTTTGTCTTCCAGTAGGCCTTCTGGCGGCCATGCTGACATCTAGTTGATAACAGTCAACCCCATAAATGTGGAAATCGATCCTGCACCGAGTAACCGAGTTTTTTTTTGTTTTTTGAAAGTCTTTTTTGTTTTCCAGTACAAATAGTCGGTGATACTGCAATACGTGCCATATAAAAAAAAAAGCAATTTTTGTTTTATTCCTTATTATGACATTTTACCTGTCCCTACACACTCCTACAAACCAGTATTACTGATTTGCCAATCAGAAGACAGAAAAATTATGAAAAGCAATATGTAACTGTTCTATGCAGTAACCATGCTGGATAGAGCAATAAGCAAAGTCAAAGTTTAATTGTTATCACGTGGTTCTATTGAAAAAGTTGATGTGCAAATAAAGAAATATAATTGTAAAATCTTACGAATCGTTAGATTATTTAGGTAACAACACAATAAATTGCAAATTTTTGTAAAAATTAAACTTCTATTTTATAACTATGAAAAAAATTACCTCGAAAAAATAAAATAACAATTATTGCATTCTTTAGCAGTTTTCTGTCCGTATTGAAACATGTACTCAGGTTCGATAGTACCTACGCTAAAATAGTACATATTTTACTTTTTTTCCTTTGTAAAAGTTGTGCCTTATGAGTTAAAGTTTGAAATATACAAGAAATATTTTATGTTTAACAAAGTGTTTTATTTAACAAATCCCGCAGATATTTCTCTTGACAATTGTGGTATGTCCTAACTCGTAGCAGGGAAAAAGTCCATTCACTTACTACTTATAGTCTAGGCTTTGCTTTCTGTGTGACACTAAAAGAATTTAACGTGCGTTGTAAAAAAAAAAAAGATTTTATTAAGTTTGGTTTTGGTGACACAGAACGTATTGCAGAATCGCCGACGATATCCTTTATCAAACCAGGAAGGAATAACAAAAATGGTAAGCAAAAAAGAATTTTCCATACCCTAAAGTCCGCAATGTTTTTTATGTGGAAATGTGTGGCTGATAGTTCTCAAGGCATATAGTCTCCAGTAACGGGTGGGTGGAGAATAAAAAATAGAATAAAAAAATATTTTTAAAACCTTTATATTAAGTTGCTTTCTTGTTTGCACCACCTTTTTCATACGATTTTGTGGAATCTTTCAAAGTGTTTTTAGGTACCTTCCCGCTGACCTAGAGACTTGAAACTTGGAACATAGTTCAGAGCTGCGTGACAATGCAATGTGAACGAAAAAAGCGTCCACTAGGTGGCGCATGGATCGAGATATTTCGAAAATTCGTTTTAAATTGAGATTCTTGCGATCGACTTTTGACTAACTTCCCGGCAACATAGAAACTTGAAATTTAGCACGAAGTTGCGTGAAAGGTCACAACACAATTCTCAAAAATAGAAATTTCGATAGGTGGCGAGCTGGTCGATATAATTGAAAATCTCTAAAACACACGGGAAATCTTGCAATCGACTTTTGAGTAACTTCTCGGTAATCTATAGACTTGAAACTTGACACATTTATCAGAACCCGGTGACAATGCAATCCGTCATCAAAAAACTTCCAGTAGGTGGAGCACGGATCGAGATATTTGGAAAATTAGATTTCAATCAGAAATTTTGCGATCGACTTTTAACTAACTTACTGGCAACCTAGGGAGTTGAAATTTAGCACGTAGTTGCGGGCACGGTGACAATACAATTTGAAAAAAATTAAAATTCCGAAAGGAGACGCTCTGGTCGATATAATTGAAAATCTCTGAAACACACGAGAAATCTTGCGATCGGCTTTTGAGTTACTTCCCAGTAAGCTATAGACTTGAAACTTGACACACTTATCAGAACCCGGTGACAATGCAATCCCTCATCAAAAAATTTCCTGTAGGTGGCGCACGGATAGAGATATTTGGAAAATTAGATTTCAATCAGAAATCTTGCGATCGACTTTTAACTCACTTACTGGCAACCTAGGGAGTTGAAATTTAGCACGTAATTGCGGGCACGGTGACAATACAATTCAAAAATATTAAAATTCCGAAAGGTGGCGCACTGGTCGAAATAATTGAAAATCTCTGAAACACACGGGAAATCTTGCGATCGATTTTTCAGTAACTTCCCGGTAAGCTATAGACTTGAAACTTAACACATTTATCAGAACCCGGTGACAATGCAATCCGTCATCAAAAAACTTCCAGTAGGTGGAGCACGGATCGAGATATTTGGAAAATTAGATTTCAATCAGAAATTTTGCGATCGACTTTTTACTAACTTACTGGCAACCTAGGGAGTTGAAATTTAGCAAGTAGTTGCGGGCACGGTGACAATACAATTTGAAAAAATTAAAATTCCGAAAGGTGGCGCGCTGGTCGAAATAATTGAAAATCTCTGAAACACACGGGAAATCTTGCGATCGATATTTGAGTAACTTCCCGGTAAGCTATAGACTTGAAACTTAACACATTTATCAGAACCCGGTAACAATACAATCCCTCATCAAAAAATTTCCAGTAGGTGGCGCACGGATCGAGATATTTGGAAAATTTAATTTCAATCAGAAATGTTGCTGGTCGAAATAATTGAAAATCTCTGAAACACACGGGAAATCTTGCGATCGATTTTTGAGTAACTTCCCGGTAAGCTATAGACTTGAAACTTGACACATTTATCAGAACCCGGTGACAATGCAATTCCTCATCAAAAAATTGTTTGTAGGTGGCGCACTGATCGAGATATTTGGAAATCTTGCGATCGAATTTTAACTAGCTGAGGGGTAGTCGAAACGACGGAAACGAAAAAAAAACTATACGCAAATCTATTTGGTTTAATGAGGAAATTCTTATTGATATTATTAAGTGCAATTTCTTCTTATTTCTTTTCGATTTCTTTTTATATGTGTTATTAATAAGAAAATCTTTTCAAGATTTCCTTAAAAATATGAAAAAATTATGAAAAAGGAAAAACTTTTTATTTTAATAAGATGATCTTAGGGTTCCTAACAAGAAGATTTGACTTATTAATGTTTTCAAATGGAAATCTTGCAGAAAACGAAATGATTTCTTAGGGTTCTTTTTAATAAGATGATCTTAGGGTTCCTAACAAGAAGATTTGACTTATTAACTGATTTGCGCATAATTGTATGTGTTAATAAGATGATTTTAGGGTTCCTAACAAGAAGATTTGACTTATTAATGTTTTCAAAGGGAAATTTTGCAGAAAACTAAATGATTTCTTAGGGTTCTTTTTAATAAGATGATCTTAGGGTTCCTAACAAGAAGATATGACTTATTAACTGATTTCCGCATAATTGTATGTGTTAATAAGATGATCTTAGGGTTCCTAAAAAGAAGATTTGACTTATTAATGTTTTCAAAGTGAAATCTTGCAGAAACGAAATTATTTCTTAGGGTTCTTTTAAAAAAGATGATCTTAGGGTTCCTAACAAGAAGATATGACTTACTAACTCATTTCCGCATAATTGTATGTCTTAATAAGATGATCTTAGGGTTCCTAACAAGAAGATTTGACTTATTAATGTTTTCAAAGGGAAATCTTGCCGAAAACGAAATGATTTCTTAGGGTTCTTTTTAATAAGATGATCTTAGGGTTCCTAACAAGAAGATATGACTTATTAACTGATTTCCGCATAATTGTATGTGTTAATAAGATGATCTTAGGGTTCCTAACAAGAAGACTTGACTTATTAATATTTTCAAAGGGAAATCTTGCATCATCATCAGCAGACATCATGTAGAACAATTATACGCTGAGAAGCAGAAGTACCCGATGGCTCGATGGTAAGCACCTGTGTTCAGCATTTAATATGTGGTTAGTTCGATTCGCGGTGGAGGCAATATGGCAAGTGTGGAAGCAATGTAAGGAAGAGTGCGGTGAGATGGTTTGAAGGAAATATAAAAAGGCAACATAAGAAGGTAAAGGCAATACAAGAGAAATCTAAAACTGAATCGTAACTGATAATCTGAAGTTCTCGAAGACAATATCTTCTCAATAATATGTGATTTCATTTTGAAAACATTAATAAGTCGAATCTTCTTGTTAGGAACCCTAAGAAATCAATTCATTTTCTGCAAGATTTCCCTTTGAAAACATTAATAAGTCAAATCTTCTTGTGAGGAACCCTAAGATCATCTTATTAACACATACAATTATGCGGAAATCAGTTAATAAGTCATATCTTCTTGTTAGGAACCCTAAGATCATCTTATTAAAAATAACCCTAAGAAATCAATTCATTTTCTGCAAGATTTCTCTTTGAAAACATTAATAAGTCAAATCTTCTTGTTAGGAACCCTAAGAAATCAATTCGTTTGCTGCAAGATTTCTCTTTGAAAACATTAATAAGTCAAATCTTCTTGTTAGGAACCCTAAGATCATCTTATTAATACATACAATTATGCGGAAATCAGTTAATAAGTCAAATCTTCTTGTTAGGAACCCTAAGAAATCGGTTTGTTTTTTGCAAGATTTCCCTTTGTAAACATTAATAAGATTTTCTCTTCAAATTTAAAAAGAACTTCTTCTTGAAGAAAATCTATAGAGATATCATATGACTTTTGTTCTATTTTATTAGGCATTGTTGGCTCTGTGTAACTTACTGGCAACCTAGGGATTTGAAATTTAGCACGTAGTTGCGGGCACGATGGCAATGCAATTTGAAAAAAATTAAAATTCCGAAAGGTGGCGCTCTGGTCGATATAATTGAAAATCTCTCGGGAAATCTTGCAATCGACTTTTGAGTAACTTCTCGGTAATCTATAGACTTGAAACTTGACACATTTATCAGAACCCGGTTACAATGCAATCCCTCATCAAAAAATTTCCTGTAGGTGGCGCACTGATCGAGATATTTGGAAAATTCGATTTCAATCAGAAATCTTGCGATCGAATTTTAACTAACTTACTGGCAACCTAGTGAGTTGAAATTTAGCACGTAGTTGCGGGCACGGTGACAATACAATTTGAAAAAACTAAAATTCCGAAAGGTGGCGCTCTGGTCGATATAATTGAAAATCTCTGAAACACACGGGAAATCTTGCGATCGGCTTTTGAGTTACTTCCCGGTAAGCTATAGACTTGAAACTTGACACACTTATCAGAACCCGGTGACAATGCAATCCCTCATCAAAAACTTTCCAGTGGTGGCGCACTGATCGAGATATTTGGAAAATTCGATTTCAATCAGAAATCTTGCGATCGAATTTTAACTAACTTACTGGCAACCTAGGGAGTTGAAACTTAGCATGTAGTTGCGGGCACGGTGACAATACAATTTGAAAAAATTTAATTTCCGAAAGGTGGCGCACTGGTCGAAATAATTGAAAATCTCTGAAACACACGGGAAATCTTGCGATCGATTTTTGAGTTACTTCCAGGTAAGCTATAGGCTTGAAACTTGACACACTTATCAGAACCCGGTGACAATGCAATCCCTCATCAAAAACTTTCCTGTGGTGGCGCACTGATCGAGATATTTGGAAAATTCGATTTCAATCAGAAATCTTGCGATCGAATTTTAACTAACTTCGCTGGTCGAAATAATTGAAAATCTCTGAAACACACGGGAAATCTTGCGATCGATTTTTGAGTTACTTCCAGGTAAGCTATAGGCTTGAAACTTGACACATAATTAAAAACCCTTACCAAGTTTATTCGCCTACATAAAACGCTTTAAGTCAATTCGCGTCACTTCAAAACACATTTACCTATAAACGAATTACTTCAAAGGGATTTTGAAATGTGTCGAAAAAAATTTTCTTTTGAAATATTTCAGTTTCAAGTTCATATAATCTACGCATGTTTTACTCGCCTCCACTAATTTGCGCGAATTGATATTTTTTTAAATTATCAAAGGAGAGTTTAGTGAAGTGACCTAGAAAAGTGAAGTGAAATAATAAAGCACGAATCGTTTGAAATAAAGAATGTCAAAGAATATCAGTATTTAAAAAAATGGTAAAATAAAAAGATGATAAAAAAAATTTTAAAGAAAACCTTTATATGAATGCTGTCAAAAAGCAGCAGCAAATTTCTCGTTAAACAAAGACATGGTGTCGGTGTCTTTGGTTTTGAAATTTTAGTCATACCAATTGTAATAAATTTTTGAAATTTGAAAATATAAAGGTGGAGTGCATGTTTGCAAACTAAGGCAAACAATTTCTTATATTACGTTCACGTTCAGCCACAAACTCGAGTTTATTGACAACAACAATATGAATTAACTCAATTCACCACGTAAAGCTCATCTGGAACATATGTGAGTGGGAATTCTTATAGGTATTAAATAGTGCTTGGAGATGTATAAAAACATTTGGCGCTTGCTATATCGTGAAAAGATTTTTTTTTTTTTTTTTAGAAAAGCTCATATCGGTAATAAGATTGTTAGAAATTAATGTGAACCATCTTTAGCGTGTGCAAACGTGTTACGTCATCTTTTCTTCTAAATGGAGCTAGGCACAAAGCTCATTCGCATACTATAAAATAGTGTTTAACTGCAGTATGAAACTATAAGAGTATTACTTTCATAGCGAACAAATACAAAAACTTATACAGGTTTTTCGCCCCTGAAAAGTTTGGTTTTCCTGATATAACACGTATTGCAGTATCACAAACGAAATATAACACAACTCTGAAATTTTTGAAATTACAATTTCAAGATGCTATAAATTTCTTGTTTGTCTTCCGAATTTAATTTTCTTTTCTTTCTTTGAATGATATTTGTGTTGCCTTTCAAACTAGCAAACTGGTTGTAAATCGGCCGCAGAATGACCAAGTAATGGTCTTTTGTTCCGAAAAAAAAGTTATTTTTTTTAGACAGTTTCGATTTCTCCACTATTTTTTGGATTATAACGTCGGATATTTAATCTATATAACGAGCCATGTAAAATCTCCTATCTAAAACAAGAAAGTAAATTAAAATCGACTTAAAATTAGCTTAGTAATGCTTGGTACAAGCATATTTTTCTCGATATTTTATCAATCTACTAGTAATACCCGGCGTGCGTTGCTACGCCAAAGGAAATCACCTGAATAAGATTTTACCATTTTTACCATTTCTCGGAAGATACATTATCTCATATTTTATTAAGGTGAAACGCCAGCTACCCGCTAAATATCAAGCTCATCGAGTCATAAATATGATTGTTTAGAATATATCGGGCCCTCTTAAACTTTCTGGAAGAAAACTTATCCCACACTTTAACCTAAGCATAACGCTACCTACATACCAAATTTCAAGTTAATCCAACCATCTATACGATACTTTAGAATAAGTCAGTCCTGGGTCCACTTTCCGGAAGAAAATTTATCCTATATATTAATCTAAGCATATAGTTACCTACACACCAAGATTCAGTAAAATTGCGCCATAGATACGATTGTTTAGAATAGATCAGTCCCTGGTCCACTTCCCGGAAGAAAAATCATACCATACTTTAACCTAGGCATAACGCTACCTACATACCAAATTTCAAGTAAGTCCAACCATTTATATGATACTTGAGAAAAGGTCAGTCCTGGGTCCACTTTCCGGAAGAAAATTTATCCTATATATTAATCTAAGCATATAGCTACCTACACACCAAGATTCAGTAAAATTGCGCCATAGATACGATTGTTTAGAATAGATCAGTCCCTGGTCCACTTCCCGGAAGAAAACTCATACCATACTTTAACCTAAGCAAAACGTTACCTACATACCAAATTTCAAGTAAATGCAACCATTTTTACGATAGTTTAGAATAAGTCAGCCTTGGTCCACTTTCCGGAAGAAAATTTATTCCATATATTAATCTTAGCATATAGCTACCTACATACCAAGTTTCAAGCAATTCGAGCCATAAATACGATTGTTTAGAACAGATCGGTCCCTGGCCCACTTCCCGGGAGAAAAATCATCCTATACTTAACCTAAGCATAACGCTACTTACATACCCAATTTCAAGTAAATCCAGCCATTTATACGATATTTTCGAATTGGGCGGTCCCGGGTCCACTTCCCATAAAAAAAATTTACAGAAACACTCTCCAGGCTCCTACTAATCTATCCCCAAAATTTCAACAAAATCGGCTGAGTAGTTTTGGAGTCCATAAGCCACCTATATAAATACATCCAATTTTATATATATAGAAGATTATATTAAAAGGCTAACAAATTGTTCATATAAATAATTGCCAAGCTTAAACCCATACTAAATATGCATAAATTTTTATAAAATGTATATGGATTTGTTGGTATTCCTCTAAAGAAGTGCATAAGCATTTAAATTTTAACCAATACTGCTTCATTTATCTGTAATAAGCGAATGAAAATTTCTCATGACACTTGAATTGGTTATCTGACAATCAATTTGTACATAAAGCCATAGCCCAGTGGGAAGCGTCGGGGGTAGTGGTCGAGCGGTTAATGCAAAGAGGGTAGAAATAAGCAAATTCACCTCCATAAGAAATACACTAAAGCAACTTTTCTTACCACGCGGTGAATTCCTTACCCGCGACTAGCTGAATTGCGTTGGTTCCTCTTATTATTTCTACCCTCTTTGTTAATGGTTCAAGTACAGGGGGGTCACTCTGTATTGCGATCCGAAATTCAATGCGATTCGAAAGTGAAATGCGTTGTGATAAGCAAATGGTACTCTGTATTGCTATAGCATTGCTAACAGTGTTGCTTTCTGCGGCCTTTGGTTATTTTCTTGTTTGGGTTGGCATCACTGTTGTAAAACTAACCAGAAGTTGACAATTTTCAATGCATACTTCAAGTGGAGGCTTGTCCTATGCTTTTACCCATACCATTACTTTTAATTTTCGCTATGCTGCAAATTTTTTTTGCGAAATAAGTGCCAAAATAAACATGTTTTTCGATAAGAAAGGTATGTATATTAATAGCTCTACAATAATTTACAAGAATATGTTTAAAAATTTAAATTTACTCAAAATTTTTTAGCGGTGCGATAGCGGTTCGACTGCGTTTTGTTTTAGGAAGACAAATCCGAATGTACAAAGCAATTGACATTTCACTTTCGATACAGAGTGTACGCAATTCGAGAGGGAAAAAATGAATGCGAAAAGGGAAAAAGCAAATCCGAAAATGTCAATTTCCCTTGCGAGAGTTGAGTTACAGAGTGTCGCTAAGGCAAATGCGAACAAATTTTCTTTCGCATCGCAATACAAAGTGACCCCTCAGCTATCAGCTTTTTTTTTTTATTTTTTGTCATTAAAAATTGTCTTTATTTTTTCAATATATATATATATACTTTTTTAAAATTTTTATGTTTGTAATCTCTATTTTCGAGAAAAAAATTGCTGCGAATATTTTTAGTTGACGGAAAGCCATATGAAATAATAATTATAGGTCATAAATATGCATACATACCACCCATTATAGAAATGCGATAACCGCTTATTCAATTTGGGTTTTTTGGTCTAATTTTTGATGATATAAGATCGAAGTTGCAAAATTTTTTCAAACACAGTAGTCTATTTATCGGACTTCGGTAGATTACTTCTATAAATTTTAGTGGTTTCTACCGTTTTAGACAAAGTTGCTGATAGACTCCCTATTTAAAATATAAAAATCGGCAATATATTTAATATGTACTTAAATTTTGAACTAAATCAAGTGGTTAGCGGTCGTCTTAAATTTTACTGAAGGCAATAACTGATTTCTACTCATATGTACATATATATTAACTTATAAAGGGGCAGATTTGCAACCCGAGCCCCAAACAAGTCTAGGCCAAATTGAATAGAAAAATCAATATATATTTTTTCTTTAAATCAAATAAAAAATCCATATAAAGTGTCTTAAATATTGCTAAGTTATGGTTAAAGAAAAAAGCTAGAAAATCCTCAAATTTTTTTGATCTAACCAGAATTTGTAATTTAACCCCACTAAAAAGATTTAAAAAGACGCCATGTACATTTCTATAAATAGAACTCATATTTATGCAAAATGAACCTTTCAATCTTTCACTCAACAAGCTCCTCCTTTTATTAGAGAAACTATTTTCATTCTCTCGCTCATTGCCCATACAGCATGAATTGGTGATTTGACAATGACTTCGTAGATAAAGTAGTAGAGCAGTGATTAGCGCATCGGATAGCGAGCGAACTGTTGTTGGTTCGAGAACAGCTCCGGGCTAAAATTTTTTTTTTCATTGAAAATAGTTTTTTCTTTTTTAAAACATCCTTAGGTATATGAGTATTTCTAATCTTGATTTTTTATAAGCTCATTAAATTTTCATAAGACATATTTTTATATTTGTGATACTTTTTTCGGAAAAAAAATTTACTGCGAATATTTTTAGATAACGGACAGCCAATGAAATAATAATTTTAGGTCATATATATATGTAGCGGTTACCTTATTCACGGTGCAAATATTAAATAACCATCTACTTATTGTTTTGATCTTTATTAAATAATAAATATATCACACGAAAATAATAAAACTAATTTACAATTTACAAACTGTGTGTAGTCTCGACGAACGTGTAAATCCAAAGAAAGGTCGAACATAAGAGAAAAAGAAAAATGACCTAACGGGCTACTGATGTTCGTACTTGACTACATATTGGTAGTTGCCATATGAGAAGTAGTTAGAAAATATATAGTTACAGATTGTTAGGGATGGTAGTCACTACACTACTCCCCCTTCTTTGAAAAAAAACTGTTTCACAGTAATATTCTTAATTAGCAAATTTAAACAAATGATAATTTTATAAGTTATTTGTATTGAATTTAACTGCAGCTGTCTCATGCGTTGACGTTGAAGTTTCCGAATGATGCTCTGGCCGCTTGTGAAATCGTTAGCAGTGTAAACAGGTTTTAATCTGTCTATGGAGATGGCGGTGTGTTTTCCTCTGTAGTCCACAATGAAATATTTGTCATGACGTGTTATTACTTGGTACGGACCCTCGTAAGGCGATGAAAAAGATATTTCGATGTGGTCGTTTCTTACAAATACGTGTGAACAAGTGTTTAAATTTTTGAAGTAGAAAACAGATTTCTTACCATGTCGTGACATTTCAGTTGGTGCCAAATTTTTGAAGTGATTCTTCAAAGTAGCTAATACGTCTGAAGCTGTTATTTGTTTATCCGAGGGGGATACGAATTCACCTGGTAGACGTATCTGTTCCCCATAAACAAGTTCGGCTGGGGTGGCGCCCATGTCTTCCTTCCAAGCTGATCGTAAACCAAGCAATACGACTGGTAATGCATCGACCCACGTCTCATTGTGGCACAGTAGAGCAGATTTTAGTTGTCGGTGTAGACGTTCAACCAACCCATTTGATTGTGGGTGGTATGGCGATGTCCGAAGATGCTTAATACCAAGGATTTGTGACAGCATATTAAAAAGTCGCGATTCGAACTGTCGGCCCTGGTCAGACGTGATACGTCTGGGTACCCCATACCTTGCTATCCAATTTGCAATCAGCGCGCGTGCCACAGTTTCAGCTGTACCATTCTCCAGAGGTATTGCTTCGGGGAATCTGGTAAAACGATCCATGATTGTTAGGCATTGATTAAAGCCTCTAGATGAAGGTAGAGATACCAAATCAATATGCACATGTTCGAATCGCTGAGACGGTGGCTGAAAAGTTGCTACAGGCGTTGATACATGACGCTGAATTTTATTACGCTGGCAATCTAAACAGGATTTTGCCCATTCTCTGCAGTCTTTATTAATTGATGGCCACACATAACGCTGACTCACCAATTTTTGTGATGCTTTGATTCCGGGATGTGCTAGTGAGTGGAGAGACGCGAAGATTATTTTGCGAAGAGGCGCAGGAACATACGGTCGTATCACACCTCCTGCAACGTCACAATATATTGCTGTTTGGTTGTCTTCGATTTGTATTCTCTGAAGTTTCAGTGAAGTGGAGTGTTCTCTCATCAGTTGTTGCAGCTCTACGTCATTTTGTTGTGCTGTAGCCAGATCTGCAACTGGTACGGCTGCGGAAATTGCTTCTATACGTGATAGCGTGTCAGCGACGATATTTAGGTCACCAGAAACGTGTCGTATGTCAGAACTAAATTGACTTATATAATCTAAACGGCGGAACTGCCACGGCGAGGCTCGCTCGGTACGCTGCTGGAAAGCATGCTGTAGTGGTTTATGATCCGTATATATAACCACATGACGACCTTCAAATATATGACGAAAATGTCTCACAGCTTCGTAGATCGCTTGCAGCTCCCGATCATACGTCGACAACTTCCGAATAGCGGGTGGCAGCTTTTTGCTATAGAATGCCAAAGGCTGCCATTCGCCTTTGACGCGTTGCTGAAGTACTGCGCCTATGCCGTAATCGGATGCGTCCGTAAAAATTGCACATTGTGCATTTGTATTTGGATGAGCCAAAAGTGTGCTTCATGCAAGTGCATCTTTCGCGTTGCTAAATGCGGTTTCGAGTTCTCTTGACCAATTAACTTTTTGTGAGTTTCTTACATTAGACCCTTCTAGTAAAGCGTTGAGGGGCGCAAGGATTTCAGCCGCGTTTTTGACGAACTTCCTGTAAAAATTAAAAGTGCCAAGAAATCTTCGCAGACTTTTAATAGTGGTAGGAGGGTCAATATTAAGTATAGCTTTAACTTTGTCAGTCAAAGGGGTGATACCCTCTTTATTTACGGAGTGGCCTAAAAATGTCACTTCGGCCTGGCCAAGATTTGATTTTGTAGGATTTATTACTATGCCGTAACTTTGAAGTCGCTGGAATAGTAACTCAAGGTGCTTATAATGTTCGCTCTCGTTGGCAGATGCGACTAATATATCGTCGATATATACGAATAAAAAAGGCAGATCACGCGTCACCTCATCGATGAGTCGCTGAAATGTCTGTGCAGCGTTGCGCAACCCAAAAGTCATATAGGGAAACTCGAACAGACCGAAGGGCGTTATTATGGCTGTTTTGCATATATCTTCTGGGGCTACCGGAATCTGGTGGAAGGCACGAACCAGATCTATCGTTGAAAAAATTTGTTTCCCATGAAGCGTTGCGTTAAAATCTTCCAGATAACGGACCGGGTATTTGTCGGGTATCGTGCGTGCATTCAGGCCGCGGTAGTCACCGCACGGTCGCCAACCCCCCGAGCTTTTCGGAGTTAGATGAAGGGGCGATGACCAAGGGCTGTTCGAAGGTCTTGCGATGCCCAGTTTTATCATCAAATCAAATTCGTCGCGTGCAGCCTTGAGCTTATCCGGTGGCAATCGTCGAGCTTTATTCGCCACAGGCGGACCGTCCGATGTACGGATGTGATGAAATGTTGCATGTTTCTTCGCTTTTGCTACGCCGTCTGGGTGTGATATATCGGGATACTTACGTAGAAGCTGGTGGTAGACGGTGTCGTCTTTTATAGCCTTAATTGATATTATGTCGGCCGAGTGAGCTAGCAATCCTGATGATGTCAAACCCGTTTGCCCATCTCGCAGGCATCTCCGTTTGAGGTCGACTAGTAAATCAAATTGACTGAAAAAGTCGGCGCCAATAATTGGTTTTGTAACGTCGGCGATAATAAATTGCCAAACAAACTCGCGACGTAGACCCAAGTTTAGTGATAACAATGTTTTACCGTATGTTTGGATGGTAGAACCGTTTGCTGCTTGCAGCTGATAGCCAACAGGTGTTGGTTTGCTTCTCGACCGCGAGCATGGGAACACTGAGAGATCAGAGCCAGTATCGACGAGGAATTGGTTACCAGAGGTTCGATCTCGTATATAAAGGCGGTGAGAACTAGAAATAGAATCACTGCCCGCCGCTAGTGATTCCCATCGCCGTTTCCCGAGTACTTGCAGCCGTCCTTACAACGTCTTGCCTTTTTGCCAAATTTGGAGTGATAATAACAAAAACCATCTGATTTCGACTCTCGAGATTTATGTTGACTACGGGACCTAGATCTAGCATGTTGGCGTGACGTATTCCTAGACTCACGCAGAATTTCGTGCAGCTTGTCTGCGCTGACGCCGAGGTTTTCTAAAGAGGCATTTGCTTGCAGTGCTAGCATAGCCCGAGTGTCTTTTGGAAGAGCTGATAACCATTTTGCCTTCAGTAAGTCGTCACCGACGCCTGGTACCAAAGACTTGAGGTGGCGCAAAAACTGCGAAGGAGTACGGTCACCAATTTCTTCGCCCTCAAGAAGCTGTTGAAGTTTAGCCTCTTTTGATTTCGAGAAACGTGCTATTAGTGTAGTTTTAAGAGTTGCAAATGGGGTCGTAGCAGGCGGATCAATGATAATGTCTTCTATTTCAACTGCGTAACGCGCTTCGAGGACGGAAACAGCATGGTAAAATTTGTCGTAATCATTTACTACCTTCAAAACTCTAAATTGAGCTTCAATTTGCGCGATCCATAGTGATGGCTTATCCGGATTAAATGGTATCGGCCGGATAACGCTAGATGTGGTATGAAAAGGCTTAATCTCGGAAGTACCTGCATCCGGATTCTTATCGTTTGTCATTATGTGAAATTGCAAAAATATTTTATGTGTGATTTGTTGTTTTAGAAGCAATTAAGTCGTAGCGTAACACGTTCAAATTTCAGTGGATAATTAAATCGTAAATTATTTGCGCGATCGGGGTCACCAATGTAGCGGTTACCTTATTCACGGTGCAAATATTAAATAACCATCTACTTATTGTTTTGATCTTTATTAAATAATAAATATATCACACGAAAATAATAAAACTAATTTACAATTTACAAACTGTGTGTAGTCTCGACGAACGTGTAAATCCAAAGAAAGGTCGAACATAAGAGAAAAAGAAAAATTACCTAACGGGCTACTGATGTTCGTACTTGACTACATATTGGTAGTTGCCATATGAGAAGTAGTTAGAAAATATATAGTTACAGATTGTTAGGGATGGTAGTCACTACATATACATACATACCACCCATTATAGAAATGAGATAACCGCTTATACAATTAAGGTTTTTTGGTAAGTTTTCCCGAAAATTAAAATTTTTTTAAACATACCCTCATATTCATAAAAAATAAAATTGGTTTATAAAGCTTTTTAAAATGACATTGCAATACAAATCTAATATCTTTAAACGAGTTAATCTTGTATATTTGTATGTTCGGACTATCTCGAGAACCGCTTGACCGATTGGGATGAAATTTGGCACAAAGATAGTATGATTGATTCTAAGACTACCCACTTTAGGGTTGCCACTTGGGGCGGTTTACAGGGTTGCCACCTATCCCATTTTTCTTTAATTATGGAGCAAGATATGCCAATATGGGTATCATATGAAAGGTATTTTCGGCGAGATACCAACTAAAATATTTTCAAGTAGAGTTGCCACCTAGGGTTGCCACCTTACCACAATATATTTGTATATCCGGTACTATCTCGAGAATCGCTTGACCGAATTGGCTGAAATTTGGCATGGTGATAGTATGATCGATTTTAAGACTACCCACTTTAGGGTTGCCACTTGGGGCGGTTTACAGGGTTGCCACCTATCCCTTTTTTTAATTATGGAGCAAAATATGCCAATATGGGTATCATATGAAAGGTATTTTCGGCGAGATACCAACTAAAATATTTTCAGGTAGGGTTGCCACCTAGGGTTGCCACCTTACCACAATATATTTGTATATCCGTTACTATCTCGAGAATCGCTTGACCGAATTGGCTGAAATTTGGAATGGTGATAGTATGATCGATTTTAAGACTATGCACTTTAGGGTTGCCACTTGAGGCGGTTTACAGGGTTGCCACCTATCCCATTTTTTTTCAATTATGGAGCAAGATATGCCAATATGGGTATCATATGAAAGGTATTTTCGGCGAGATACCAACTTAAGTATTTTCAAGTAGGGTTGCGACCTAGGGTTGCCACCTTACCGCAGTACTATCTCGAGATCCGGTTGACCGATTTGGATGAAATTTGGTATGGTGACAGTATGAAGGATTCCAAGGCTATCTACTTTAGGGTTGACATTTCGAGTAGTTTACAGGGTTGCCACCTATCCCATTTTTTTAATTATGGAGCAAGATATGGAAAATTCAGTCTCCACGATATAACATCCCCCAACAGCACTAGGTTGATCGCCGCTGCTCGCAATATGGTCATCAGTAGTACCAGGTTCCAGCATAAGCGCATACACCAAGCCACATGGCTGTCCCCTGATCAAAGAACTAGAAACCAGATTGATGATGTCTTGATTGACGGCAGACATAGCTCCACCGTTCTGGACGTGCGTACACTGCGTGGTCCCAATATTGACTCTGACCATTATCTTGTCGCAGCCAAGATACGCACACGCCTCTGTGCAACGAAGAAAGTGCGCACAGTAACGGAAGGAAAGTTTGACGTCGAGAAGCTGCGCATGACACAGACAGCTGATAATTTCACAACTCGACTCTCACACCTGCTAGCAGAGGGCAATCCTCGACCTAACGATGTAACCGAGCAATGGAAGCATATCTCTCACTCATTGCGTACCGCCGCTGAGGCCACTATAGGGTTCCAGCGAGCCCGCAAGAACAACTGGTACGATGAGGAATGCAAAACTGCCTCGAAAAAAAAGGACGCTGCCTACAAGGAGACGTTGCGAACGGGTGCAACCCGCAGTGTATGGCAACAATATCGTGAGGCAAAGAAGGAAGAGAGACGCCTTTTCAGAAAAAAGAAAAGTGAGGCCGAAAGGCGTGAGTATGAGGAGCTTGAGATGCTGGCTGGCAGGAATGATGCCCGAAAATTCTATGAAAAGATCCGGCGGATGACGGAAGGTTTTCAGACCGGGGCAAGCTCCTGTAAGGACAATAATGGCGACCTGGTAACCGACGTACAAAGTGTACTTAAATTATGGAGGGAGCACTTCTCCTCACTGCTAAATTGCGAGGGAGACGTCGAACCCGATACCCCAATCCCTGACGATGAAAAAGTCGTCCCACCACCTGACTATGATGAAGTGAGGATAGCTATATCCCGGCTCAAAAACAACAAAGCGCCTGGAAAAGACGGACTACCCGCCGAGCTGTTCAAACGCGGAGGCGAAGAGCTGGTGAAAAGCATGCATCAGCTCTTATGCAGAATATGGTCAGACGAATGCATGCCTCCGGATTGGAATTTAAGTGTGCTTTGCCCAATCCACAAGAAAGGCGATCCCGCTAACCGCACCAACTACCGCGGAATTAGTCTTCTTAATATCGCATATAAGGTTCTTTCTAGCGTGTTGTGTGAAAGGCTGAAGCCCATCGTAGACAAACTGATTGGACCTTATCAGTGTGGCT
The DNA here is from genome assembly GCA_964058755.1 of Campiglossa producta. Taxonomy (NCBI): domain Eukaryota; kingdom Metazoa; phylum Arthropoda; class Insecta; order Diptera; family Tephritidae; genus Campiglossa; species Campiglossa producta. The sequence continues at coordinate 18,744,962 of CAXKVI010000006.1, read as the reverse complement.
TTAGACCTGGTAAGTCTACCATCGACCAGATTTTCACGATACGCCAAATCCTGGAGAAGACCCATGATAAGAGAATCGACACTCACCATCTCTTTGTCGATTTTAAAGCCGCTTTTGACAGCGTAAAAAGGAGTTGCCTGTATGCCGCCATGTCTGAATTTGACTTCCCTGCAAAGCTTATACGGCTTTGTCAAATGACGTTGAGCAATACCAACAGCTCCGTCAGAATCGGGAAGGACCTCTCTGAGCCATTTGAAACCAAACGAGGCTTCAGACAGGGCGACTCCCTTTCGTGCGATTTCTTCAATCTGATGCTGGAGAAGATAATTCGAGCAGCAGAGCTAAACCGCAATGGTACAATCTTTTACAAGAGCGTGCAATTGCTGGCGTATGCCGATGATATTGATATCATTGGCCTCAACAACCGCGCCGTAAGCGCTGCCTTCTCTGGACTGGATAAGGAAGCGAAAAAAGTGGGTCTTGCCGTGAACGAGGACAAGACGAAGTATTTGCTGTCATCAAAGAAAGAATCGGCGCACCTGCGCCTTGGCAGCCATGTCACTGTTGATAGTTACAAATTTGAAACTGTGAGGGACTTCGACTATTTGGGAACCAGTATCAACACCGAAAATAATATCAGTCTAGAAATCCAGCGGAGAATCACTCTTGCCAACAAGTGCTACTTTGGACTGAGTAGGCAATTGAGAAGTAAAGTCCTCTCTCGAAGAACAAAGATCACGCTCTATAAGTCCCTCATCATACCTGTCCTGATGTATGGCTCAGATTCATGGACAATGTCAAGAGAAGATGAGATGGCCCTTGGAGTATTTGAGAGAAAAGTTCTCCGGAAGATTTATGGTCCTTCCCGTGATGCCAACGGCGAGTATAGAAGGAAATTTAACGATGAGCTGTACGAGCTCTACGCAGATCTGACCATAGTCCAGCGAATTAAAGCCCAAAGACTCCGCTGGCTGGGCCATGTTATGCGAATGGACAAAGAAGCTCCAGCACAGAAGGTTTTCCTATCGTCGCCTGAATTCGGCAGCAGAGGAAGGGGGAGGCCTCGACTGAGATGGAAACAACAGGTGGAGGATGACTTGAACTCCCTTGGGGTTTCCAATTGGCGTCCGTTATCGCTAAAAAGGAATGACTGGCGTGCTTTGATACGAAACGGCGAAAATCGCTTAGGCGGTTAAGCGCCAATAAATGATGATGATGAAGATATGACAATATGGGTATCATATGATAGGTATTTTCGGCGACATATCAACTAAAATACTTCCAAGTAGGTTTGTCACCTAGGGCTGCCCGCACTATATTTCTATATCCGGTACTATCTCGAGAACCGCTTGACCGATTTGGATGAAATTTGTCACAGTGATAGCATGCCTGATTCTAAGACTATCCACTTAGGTGTTGCCACTTGGAGGGCTTTTAAGGGTGGCAACCTATCACATTTTTTTTTTAAATATTGAGTAAAATATGCGAATATCGGTATCAAATTAGAGGTATTTCCGGCGACATATCAACTAAAATATTTCTAAGTACAGTTGCCATCTAGGGTTGTCACCTTATCGCAGTATATTTGTATTACAGGGTTGCCACCTATTTAATTTTTTTATTTATGGAGCTAGATATGCCAATATGGGTATCAAATGAAAGGTATTTTTGCTGACATACCAACTAAAATATTTTCAAGTAGGGTCGTCCGCAAAAAGTCCATTACGGCTACGAAAATTACAAAATTTTAATAATTTGCCCACATATAAAGGACAGTGTAACACATCCTCACAAGTTTGGTAAGTAAAGTTAGCACTAAATTGATAGCACCGAGCAAGCTCGGTCACCCAGGTACTTTTGAATAATAAGAGCTTAATAAACCTTTTATATTTTTTATGAATAAGGGGGATAGTGTTCTGTTTATCAGACTTCGGTAGATTATTTCTATAAATTTTGGAATATAATAATCGATAATTTTTTCACAGGTCCTTAAATTTTGTACTAAACGAATTGGTTAGAGGCAACTAAAATATTACTAAAGACAACAACTCATTTCTATTCATCCAGATTTACAACCCGAACACCAAACAAGTCTAGACAAAATTTGACCACTTTTGAATAAAATTAAAAAAAAAATCAATATAAAATGTCTTTTTAAATATTTCTAAATTATCTATGGTTAATGAAAAAAGGTAGAAAACCCTCAAACTGTTTTTGCAAAAGGGTACATTTTGCCCGGTTTTACCACTTTTGAATTATTTTTTTTTTTTTAAATCAACATACCCACATTTTTTTTCAAAAATCAAAAATCGATATGAAATGTCTTTTTAAATATTTCTAAGTTAGGGCTAAGGAAAAAAGGTAGAAAATCCTCAAAGCCTACATTTTGCCCGGTTTCACCACTTTTGAATAACTTTTTTTTTTAATCAATATACCTACAATTTTTGTTTTTTTTAATCAAATCAAAAATCAATATAAAATGTCTTTTTAAATATTTCTAAGTTATGGTTGAGGAAAAAAGCTTAAAAACCCTCAAACTGTTTTTGCATAAGGCTAGATTTTGCCCGGTTTAACCACTTTTGAATAACTTTTTTTTAAATCAACATACCCAAATTTTTTTAAAAAATCATATCAAAAATCGATATGAAATGTCTTTTTAAATGTTTTTAAGTTATCGCTAAGGAAAAAGGCTAGAAAATCCTCAAACTATTTTTGCAAAAGGCTACATTTTGCCCGCTTTCACCACTTTTGAATATTTTTTTTTTAATCAATATACGTAGTATTTTTTCAAATGTCTTTTAAAATATTTTTAAGTTATGGTTAAGGAAAAAAGATGGAAAAACCTTTAACAGTTTTTGCAAAAGACTAGATTTTGGCTTATTTCACCACTTTGATTACATTTTTTTTTTAAATCAATATACCTACATTTTTTTTTAAATCAAATCAAAAATCAATTTAAAATGTCTTCTGAATTGCTAAGTTATGGATAAAGAAAAAAGCTGAAAAAACCTTTAACTGTTTTTGCAAAAGCCTAGATTTGCCCTAACCAGCATTTTTAATTTACCAACACTAAAAAGATGAAAAGAAGCCATGTATAATAAATTTCTATAAATAGAACTCATATTTCTACAAAATGAATTTCATTCTTTCACTCAATAAGCTCCTCCTATTATTAGAGAAATTATTTTCACTTCCTCGCTCATTGAGTACTTGGGTCCATTATTTATATTAATAGTCTAACTTTGTTGTTGGTATATTGTTAATTTTTAAAATTCTGATTCTCATAAAGCCTAATTGCAGAATTTGATAACTGCTTTGTGCATAAGGTAATGGCGCGGCGGTGAGCGTATGGAATACGGTGTGCACAGGTGCAAGACCCGGTTGCGGAATATTCCTTTTTTTTTCATAGATTATGTTTTTTTTTATATTAAACAAGTAAGGAAAGCTGTCTTCGGCTGTGCCGAAGGCTAAATACCTTTCATGAATAAGCGTCACGATTTTCACTGTTTGATCCCCAGTACAGCCTGTGTGAATTTAACTTTAGCTCATACCGAAACTTTAGCTCATACGGTCCAATCTCATTGATTTTTAACATCGACATTCCACATTCTAAAATAGCAACATTTACGAAATTTCACGTTCCTACCGATATAATTACAGGAGTTATCTACCAAAATCCGTTTATCGGAACAATCGATTGTATGGGGGCTATGTGAAATATTTATTCCATTTCAATGATTTTCAACATCGATATTTTACATATAAAAATAGCGATGCTTCCAAAATTTCGCGTTCCTATGTGTTTAATTACAGGACTTATAGCCCAAAATCCGCTTATCGGAATAATCGATTGTATGGGAGCTATGTGAAATATTTATGCCATCTCAATGATTTTCAACATCGATATTTCGCATATAAAAATAGCGATACTTCCAAAATTTCACGTTCCTACCTATATAATTACAGGAGTTATCTACCATAATCCGTTTATCGGAACAATCGATTGTATGGGGGCTATGTGAAATATTTATCCAATCTCGATAATTTTCAACATCGATATTTCACATATAAAAATAGCAATACGTCCAAAATTTCACGTTCCTACGTGTTTAATTACAGGAGTTATAGCCCAAAATCCGTTTATCGGAATAATCGATTGTATGGGAGCTATATGAAATATTTATCCCATCTCTATGAGTTTCAACATCGATATTTCACATATAAAAATAGCAATACTTACAAAATTTCACGTTCCTAATCCGTTTATCGGAATAATCGATTGTATGGGAGCTATGTGAAATATTTATCCCATCTCTATGATTTTCAGCATCGATATTTCACATATAAAAATAGCAACACTTATAAAATTTCAAGTTCCTTCGTGTTTAATTACAGGAGTTATAGCCCAAAATCCGTTTATCGGAATAATCGGTTGTATGGGAGCTATATGTTATATTGGTCCGATCTTACTGGTTCCGACAAATGATTCCTATATTGGAAAATGGTGGCCGCATACCAAATTTCAGCCAAATATCTCAAAAACTGAGGGACTAGTTTGCGTTCAAACAGACAGACAGACAGACAGACAGACAGACAGACGGACAGACGGACAGACGGACAGACGGACATGGCTAAATCAACTCATCTCGTCATCCTGATCATTTCGGTATACTTATTGATGGGTCTATCTCTTCTTCTTCTCATATTTACAAACATCGGACCAAAGTTATAATACCATTTCATGTTCATGAAAGGTATAAAAATCCTTTAATCTTAACTATTACAATTTACTTAATTTTCAACCTAATATGTTTTTGTTCTTCACCTGCTCAAAACGATCGCATAAATTAGTGGCTATTTGTTAAGCACAATCTCATCATCCGATTATTCAAGTGCAACATAAAATCTCGAAATCCGAATATTTGCATGGCATTTGCCATAAATAATTTTGGAAAGGGCTGCTGTAATTTAATATTTTTATTATATAATAACAGCCAGGTGCAAGACCCGGTTGCGGAATATTCCTTTTTTTTTCTTAAATTATGTTTTTTTTTTATATTAAAAAACCTTTAATCTTAACTATTACAATGATAAATCAAAAAAATGGACGGAAGCGCCCTCTGGCGGACTTCAGAAGTAAAAAGCAATATCAGAGAGGATTCCTCAGATGCACATAAAGAATGAAATTTGAATTTGAATGAATAAAATTTGTTTTGTAAAATTCATAAACCAAAAATTAAAATAAAAGAAATTTTCATAAACGATATAATATCGATACAAGTTTTACTTGAATGCACCTCGCCTTCCCTTAGTTGCAACCCTGAACTGTTTAGTAACTGTAATTGCTTGTAAAGAAAGTCAAATTTCATAAATTTCTGGAACATATGGTCGATTTTTGAAAAAAAGGATTTAGAACTCAAAAAAAGAGCGAAAGCGCCCTGTGGCGGACGTCGAAATAAAAAAATTGTACCGGAAATGGATTCCTCGACCCCAAAAACCCCCAGATGCAGATATTTTTCTTGAAGGGATTGCACGATTTGTCAACTGATTTCAATTGTTTAAAGCTGTTTGTGGGAAACATCGAAGAACGAGTAGCGAAAGTTGAGATTCAGTGTGCAGAAGTACAACAATTCCGCGCTGACGTAGAAACAATAAAAACGCAGCTGCATGACCAATCTAAAAATGCACTGATACAACGACTTGTTTCTGAGGTAAAAACACTACGCTCGCATCTGGATGACTGTCAAAGAACTCTTTTGTCGGCAGATGTTATCATAAGAGGTATCCCCCAAACAACTCAAGAGAACTTAGGCGAGACATTATCTAAACTGCGCCTTGCAGTAAATATAAATCCCCTACCAGTACGTGCTGCTTTTCGTATACCGAGCAAAGACACAAGCGAACCGGCAGCGATCGTAATTAAGATGATGTCAGCACACGACCGCTCAATATTGTTTGCAGCGGCTGCTCGTTTTCGTAAGTCAGCCAAAAAATCAGTCTCTCTTAAAGACATTGGTTACAACGTAGATGGAAGGGTGGTCATTTATGAGAGCCTCACAAAACAGGGCCGAGAAGTCTTTCAATTCGCGATGGAGCTTAAGCAGCAATATAAATTATCAACTGCATATTCATTGCGAAGCCAAATATATGTATGTGCGTGTGAACCCCACCTGCAAAGCAATAAAAGTATTCGTGAGATTAAATGTTATTATCCCTTTGTAAACATGTACTTATGTAGATTCAATGTGCGCCAACCTACATAAATGTTAAGCGATGGTGTAATGCTCTTAACCAAGCTTTCCCTTTTTCACTTCTTTCTTCACCTTTCGCATTCTTGACAGATTTCACATTTGTATACATGTTTACATTTTACATACGCGCACAGTTTTCTTCAAAAGCAATGCCAGATCTTTTCGTTTGATTGTTTTTGATGCATCTTAATAGTTATGTTTGTTCAAAAGACAGTTCACGCAGTATGGTCCGCATTTTCAGTAAGCAAAAGCAAGGTTTAAAAATTTGCCACCTTTGCGCATGCTTATCAAAAATAAAATTAAAGAAAAAAAACTTTTTTAAAAATAAGCTTTTATTATTGGTTTATAAAATTAACTAAAAAGTAAAAAATAAATTGACTGTAAAGGAATATAGCACTTTATAAGTTCATTGTAACCTTTAAAGATAATTTGGCTTCTTCGTCTGCCACAAAATAATTCCATATTGTACATAATTATATATTTCTAACATTAAAACTGTACACCTAAATTATTAAATCTTCCAGTATATATCACATTCCTAATTTTATTAATAATAAAAGCGTGTTAAATTTTGATGGTATAATTAAGAACATTTAGGACCTTCTTTTCTATTTGATGAAGCCAAATTATCTTTAAAGGTTACAATGAACTTATAAAGTGTTATATTCCTTTACAGTCAATTTATTTTTTACTTTTTAGTTAATTTTATAAACCAATAAAAAAAGCTTATTTTTAAAAAAGTTTTTTTTTCTTTAATTTTATTTTTTACTTTTTAGTTCGGTTTATCAACAAGAAATATACCTATAATCTTGTGCTTAGAACATCTTTTTTCTTGAATTTATTTTAAATATAAAATTTTTTTCAAAAAACACATTTTCATACAATCCCGAAAATTGCTTGTAAATACCGTCGGTATTTACAGCAATAGACTACAAAGCAACAAAGAGTTTAAATGTTATAAATGGAAAAATATTCGTGCTTAATTAAGCATAGAAAATTCTTTCATAGGTTTCACACCAAGTCCTAAAAATTCGCAAATCTTTCATATAAGTTAGCATTGAAATTAAAGAAATGTTCTATATGGAAGTATAAATATATGCATAAATGGACACTGAGAAGGGTTTACCTTCAAGCTGGGTAGTGGCCTAAGGTGCTAGACCTTCTACCATACAAGTCACTACAGTGTTGTGAGTTCGACTCTCACAATGCCGGGAAGAAAAGTCCTTGAAGAGATGTAACTCCAGTATCATCGAACCATATGTCGGCTTGTCTGGTTCCTGCAGCGCGTAGGTAAATTTTTCTCAAAAAACACATTTTCATACAATCCCGAAAATTGCTTGTAAATACCGTCGGTATTTACAGCAATAGACTACAAGTCAAAAAAGCAACAAAGAGTTTAAATGTTATAAATGGAAAAATATTCGTGCTTAATTAAGCATAGAAAATTCTTTCATAGGTTTTACACCAAGTCCTAAAAGTCAAAAGTCAAAAAAGCAACAAAGAATAAAATATTGTTTAAATTAGTTATGCAATCTTTACTTAGTTATTTTAACATTCCTCATCCGATCCATTTCTTTTGCGTATTTGGGCCTTATTGCGGCAACAGAGAACGTAGAAAATATTTTCTATAAGTAAATTTTGACGAATGGAAAAAGCACGTGCAAAAGGAAATATTCTGTGAATAAATATTCAGTTGACGTGGTTTTCAGCATTTATATTGCTTTATTTTGGTGTTCTCTTATAGCGGCGTCACAATCAATGTTTGCCGCAGCATTATGTATTGACAGATTAGTTGAACGTGGGTATATAGGTAGAGAACGACACATCGCGCATCACGAGCGACATCTGACATGCAAAAGTTGCCAATTTTCAACTTTGTATGCATGAAAAGCATAAGAAGAAGCATTTTACACTTGGCTCTCATATAGTTGATTGTGTCGCTGTTGATGTGACGCATAAGTTTGCGTTAAATGCATGTACATGCGAAACTTGGTTGTCACGCGGCTATTATATTTAAGTGTTTAATAAAGCGTGTGCGCATAAATTCTTGGCGGCAATTTTCTATGTTCTCTGGCGACAGTAATAGCCGCGTGACAACCAAGCTTCGTATGTACATGCATTTAACGCAAACTTATGCGTCACAGCAACAGCGGCACAATCAACTATATGAGAGCCAAGTGTAAAATGCTTCTTCTTATGCTTTTCATGCATACAAAGTTGAAAGTTGGCAACTTTTGCATGTTAGATGTCGCTCGTGATGCGCAATGTGTCGTTCTCTACCTATATACCCACGTTCAACTCATCTGTCAATACATAATGCTGCGGCAAACATTGATTGTGACGCCGCTATAAAGCCGCGCGGCAAAGAGGCAATAATGTCGCATCGACATCAATCGGCTGCTAGCAGCAACAGAAAACATAGAACCTTCTTCTAAACTTATGCGTCACAGCAACAGCGGCACAATCAACTATATGAGAGCCAAGTGTAAAATGCTTCTTCTTATGCTTTTCATGCATACAAAGTTGAAAGTTGGCAACTTTTGCATGTCAGATGTCGCTCGTGATGCGCAATGTGGCGTTCTCTACCTAAATACACACGTTCAACTCATCTGTCAATACATAATGCTGCGGCAAACATTGATTGTGACGCCGCTATAAAGTCGTGCGGCAAAGAGGCAATAATGTCGCAGCGACATCAATCGGCTGCTAGCAGCAATAGAAAACATAGAATCTTTTACAATAAAGCCGCGTGGTTAATAAAGTTACTTTTGGGATATTGGAATAAAGACTAAACTAAACGATAAATGGGATTTTTAAATTAAGCTAATTTTTTTATTTACTGTTAGCGAAGCCTGAACGATGATGAAAATTTGCAAAATCCCATCTTAACTGCAAGTTAGTACAATATCAAAAGCAAAATTTCCTGGAATGAAAACTTTCGAATATCTCTACTCGTGCGCCACCTATCGGAACTATTTTTTTGTTATTTTGCGTGAAGGCAGAAAACTAAACGATGATGAAAATTTCAAGATCCTACCTCAACGGGAAGTTCGTTGAAAAACGAATTAATCGACACTGAAAACAGACCTTCGTAATTCTCAAATAAAGCGACTCACGCGCCACCTAGCGGGTCCAATTTTTTTTAACATTTAGAAATTAATTAAGTAACACACACGTAAAATATCAGCCAAATCGGTCCATAATTACGATTTTGAGTTTTTATTACCGCTATCTCAGCCCCACCTAGCGGAATTTTTTTTTACAAAAATATTTCTTTTCATGGTAGTAATACATGTTACGAATTTCAGCTAAATCGGACCATAAATGCGAATTTTGAAAATATAGCGACCCACGCGCTACCTATTTTTTTAATAATATTGCATTGTCATCGGGGTTATACATGGGTGCAGAATTTCAGATCAATCGGACACCAGGAAGTGTATCAAATTTAGCTTGCAAGATTTGTTTACAGACAGCCTTCAGGTGAAACTAAATAAAAGCTTATAAAAATGGACGAGTTCAGGTTTGTTATGGTTTGCCTTCGATTAATTCATTGTGGTTTAGGGTGATTAGGCATTACTCGCGGGTTTTAGTTGACAGTTTAGATTCACGCTCCGGTTCGACTTTTATCGATTGTTTTCTTGAGTTGGTATGGTTGTGCACAGCTGGCAGCACCAAATATTCCCATGGAATGGAAAGTTACCAATAACGGAACTTTTAATTTCCATGAAAATAAGTATGTGGTGTGTTCCTGGAGTGGCCGGGGTAAACTGCGGGCGAAATTATGGATACTTGCGGGCGCCCGTGAATGTGTCAGCAAAGGGGGAATAGACCTATTGGTGTTATCATTTTGTGATTGAATTTAGTTAAGTATGCGCAAAATGTAGTGGGCAGGGTGTGATTGACAGTTGAATACGATTCTCTTGTGAGGGACTAGTAGGTCAAACAAATGTAAACAAATTAATTAACCCCTATGGCATGCCACATGTTCATTGGTTACCATTTTATTTCTTCAATATTAACAATAAATTAACCCTATAGCATCCGCAATTTAGAAAAAAAAAATGTTTGTTCGGCTACCGTTTTCTTATCTCAGCCTACGAAACAGCTGAATTCCAATCGTTCTCCACTGGTACCGAAATTTACTTACTATCAATAAAACGCTTTAAATGCTACAAATTTGCTACCGAATTAACTATCATTTTGTCTGGTCATTGAATTAGAGATAAAATACAAATAGTGAAAATTTAAAACAAAAGTCGGTTAAAGATTTTTCAATTGGACATTATCTTCTGCTTTCGAATGAGAGTCACGTCATTTTCAATCATACCTTGTTTGGCAAAATTCATCCCATTAGCATTGAAGTGACCAATCGGATTTGGAGTATAAAATGTTTGCAATTCCCCAATCCAGCAGTTTCGGGTTACCCGGGGCACCCAGGGAACACACCATCCACATGACCCGGACAGCAAAAATTTTGCGCGCGCAAACAGGTGCGTGCCTCAGGACTCGAATCCTAATACGATAGCAGTAAATTTTACCTTACTACGCTTTACCCAAAATCTACTACTTTTCTGTCTTCTTAAGGAAATACTGCGTCCAAAAACAGGGCAGAACATAGGACACAGCGGGCTTATCAAGTTGGCAATAGACCTTTATTTCTTCTTTTGGGACAAAACTCTTGAAGAAATAGAATTTATCCAATTAATCTCACAAGAATTAAAATTCCCAACAAAAAGGTAGTAAATAATTTTCACTACTAGATTCAACTGCGTTATTTTCATTTTGCTTTAATATAGCAACAACAACAAAAGTTTCTTATCAATTCCCTTTTCTATCGAATTCAAGATCAATAAAATTATTAATCATTTTCCGGTAATAATCAAGTTTCCTTCTTCATATAATCCATTTTTTTTTTTAATTTTACTACATTTTTACAAAAATTGGTACTTTTAAGAAAAATTGTAGTTTCGAGTCCTGATGGTAATAACCGTTTGCATCGCGCAACATGGCAACCCAGAAATTACATCATATCACAGCGAACGGAAGATTTCCAAACTTATAGTGCCGTTAGTGGAAAGATATTGGAATCTTCTTGGCACTGTTGAGATTTTGCACGTATACCGGCAAATCAAAAAGTGTCTAGCGCGAGACAGCGACGAACGTGCCCCTCTAAAAGTGAAAAAAAATAAGTAAGTGCAAAGAAAAAAAAAATGTGCTAAACTATTAATGAAAAAAAAGGAAAAAATACAATTTGCGAAAGGCAAAAGAAAGAAAAGTATACTTAAAGCGTAAAGTTTTAAAATGTGCTCGATGCATATAAACAGAAAAAAAAAACGCAAGATTAGGCTTGAATAAAAATTAAATAAAAATAGAGTTGAGGGTCGTCGATCCAATTGCTGCACCGCTCATTGCCGTTGCTAACACCGCCGCGCAGTACCAGCGACAAAACAGCCGCCAACAGCTCCAACAACAACCACAGAGCGCCACAGAATCGCGCAACCCCCGGAATAAGATTTATATTTGACACCACACCAGTGAGGCCCCCTCCATACAAGCGCTGTACCAGGCGCTAGCAAGCGCTAGTAACAAGTGCCGTAAACGCGCTAATAAGCGCAGCCAACACGACAACAAGGCGCATATAAGCGCCAACAAAAACAACAGCGCGTAGCAAGCGCCAACACAACAACAACAATTACCAGTGGGGTCGCCTGGCCAAAGGCCCACTGCATCGGTAACAACAACAATAAACTAGGCACATATAAGCGCCAACAACGATAACAAGGCGCATATAAGCGCCAACATAAACAGCAGCGCGCAGTCAGCGCCAACAACAATAACCAAGCGCAGCCAGCGCCAACAGTAACAACAGCGCGGCCAACAACAACAGCGCGTAGCCAGCGCCAACCACAACAAGGCGCATATAAGCGCCAATAACAACAACCTAGCCAACAACAACAGCGCATATAAGCGCCAATAACCACAACCTGTCCAACAAAAACGCGCATATAAGCGCCAACGACAACCAGCTTTAACAACAGTGAGGCCGCCTCATAAAGACCCACTGCATCGGCAACGACAATAACAACGGGCAAATAAGCGCCAACAACAAGCGCTAACAACAACAACAGCGCGTAGCCAGCGCCAATAACAACAGCGCGGCCAACAACAGCGCAGCCAGCGCTAACAAGAACAACAGCGCGTAGCCAGCGCCAACAACAACAGCGCGTAGCAAACACCAATAACAACAAGGCGCATATAAGCGCCAATAACAACAACCTGTCCAACAAAAACGCGCATATAAGCGCCAACGACAACCAGCTTTAACAACAGTGAGGCCGCCTCATATAGGCCCACTGCATCGGCAACAACAACAATAAACAAGGCGCATATAAGCGCCAAAAACGACAACAAGGCGCATATAAGCGCCAACAAAAACAACAGCGCGTAGCAAGCGCCAACACAACAACAACAATTATCAGTGGGGTCGCCTGGCCAAAGGCCCACTGCATCGGCAACAACAACAATAAACAAGGCGCATATAAGCGCCAACAAAAACAACAGCGCGTAGCAAGCGCCAACACAACAATTATCAGTGGGGTCGCCTGGTCAAAGGCCCACTGCAACGCGCAACAGCCACAACTACCAGCCACAACAATTAGAAGCGCCAACAGCAGCGCGCAGTCAGCGCCAACTGCAACAACACCAACAGCATTACCAACCACAGTGGAGTCGCCTTACAAAAGTCCCACTGCAACAACAACAACAGTGAGGCCGCCACATATAGGCCCACTGCACCAGCAACGACAGCAACATAAGCGCGCAGCCAACGCGCAACATCAACAATTACCAGCATCAGCAACCACAGTGAGGCCGCCTTAATATAGGCCCACTGCAACAACAACCGCGCGCAGCCAACGCGCATATACAACAACACCGGCTAGAACAACAACAGGGGTGCCACGTATAGGCCCCTGCACCATAGTAACAACAGCAAAAAGCGCAACTAAGCGCTAGAGACAACACACCGCAGCTCAAGAACAACCAATACAACACCACCATTGGCAACCAAGGTCTAATATAGGCCCGCTGCACCATTAGCAACCAACAACAACTATTCCGACCAACTACGTCTCGGTGAGTCCGTGCCAATTGGCACGTTAAATTAGAATTAGTTTTACTTTTTTTTAATTAAATAAAAGATAATAAAGTAGACATAAGAGGGAATTTCAACGTAACGTAAATAATAAGAACAAATAATGTTTTGAAGTAAAGGAAAGAAAATTAAATTAGATTTTGAATTAGTTAAGTAAAATAATTATATGGTAGGAAAAAGAAAATTTAACTTAAACACTTTAGGTACACCTAATTGAAATAAATAGAACAAAAGGGTTAAAACTAAATGGAAATGTAACTTAAGCATAAGGGAGTTAATGATAAAACCAGAATAGACGTAAGGGGAAAATAAGGTTTTGAAACCAGGTTACGAAAGTAAACTGTACAAAATACATTTCATTTGCTCATCGAGTAGCATGTCATTTAAGTTTTGTACAGCTTATTACTTTGGAAACGTTTGCGTTTTGTTTGTGACAATTCCAACGAAAAAAAATTTATAAATACAAACGTTTCAAATGATTGAAGAAAAATATTAATGTTTGAATGTATGTTCATAGGAAACAAAATGTTTTTTTTGTTTTGCTTTCCATTTTGGATGTAAATTAAAAAAAAATGTATTCTACAGTTTTCAAAGGGAACTTAGCTTTTGGATTTTGTTTTTGTATTGAACCATGGAAGTAATTCCGTACAATAAAGTTTATTTTCGTACACTGTTTGAAACTTAGGGAAGTAAAATTAATAGTGATAATAATAAAAAGCAAAATAATAAATAAGTAAAATAGGAAAAAGAAAAAAAAAGAGAAATTTCTTTTTTTTAACGGACTAAATGGTTAAACTAAATAAACATAACTAAATAAAAGGCCACTATAATAAATAAATAAAATAAACTAAAATAACCATAAATCAAAAACTAAATAAATATTTTAAACAAATATTTAAATTATTCTTCTTCTTGCCGGCTTGAGGTCAGGGTTTTTTTCCATACCAAAAAGAAAACTAAAACTTTCTTCTTTGGTTATTACCAATATATTTCGGTCACCAACGGTAACCGTCCTCAGGGTACACTATACAAAAATATATAAAACATAAATCATAATTACAATCACAATAAAAATTTTTTTTTTTGCAAACATCAAAAACATTGAAAACAATAAGAACATTAAAAAACATTCAAACATTTATAGCATACATTATTACACGTCTTTCCTGCTTAACGTGGAGTTGATTACTGTCTTTTGTTTGTCAACAGATGTTGGTACAAGTGGGAAGTATTTTCGTAATCTGTTTTGTAGTTCATTCTTGTATTAGTCGGAGTGTTTGTTATGTGAAGCATTTCCAGCGTGAGTCTCTTATTATAGTGTTGTTCTTGCTGTAGTATCGTTGCCCCGTCAAAATTCGGTGAGTGATTATGTCTTACACAGTGGCTCATTAATGCTGTTTTTTGATAGTTAGTTTCGCGGCAATATTTAAAATCGGACTTATGCTGAGCGAGTCTAGTTTTTAATTTAGATTTGGTTGTTCCGACGTATACGTTATTACAAGACTCGTTTTCATTTCCATTACAAGGGATTTTATAGACAACGTTACTTTTGTCGGTTGTCGGTATTTTTGATTTAATGTTGTTAAATATAGTTTTTAGGGTGTTAACTGGTCTGTGTGCTATTTTAACTTCTTCTCTATTGTAACAGTCTGATTTCGCTAGGCGTTCAGAAAGTTTAGGTACATAAGATACTGATTTGTAGTAGATTTTAGGTGTTTTTTGGGATAAGTTTTTACTAGATTGCGCAGAATAATTTTTTATAAGTGTTTTAATAATATTTTCGGGAACATCATTGTTTCTTAATAAATCTCTTATCTCCTTTTTTATTTCTGTGTGGTAAGTGTCATCGGATATTTGTAGCATTCTTCGTATACAGCCCATTGCTGTATTCATTATCATCGTCTTAGGGTGTTTCGAGTAGTAATTGATGATTCGTCCTGTAGATGTTGGTTTCTTATACCACTTTAACTTCAATATATTTCCTTGTCGAATTATTATTGAGTCAAGATAAGGTAGTTTTCCGTCGTCCTCTAGCTCTATTGTGAATTTTATGTTTTTGTCAAAAGAATTTAGCGCGTCAAGTGTGTTTTGTACCTCGTTCTCCTTAATAATCGCAAATAGGTCGTCGACGTATTTGGTTAGTACCCTTGGTGTTCGTGTTAATTTTTTAACTGTGGCTCCTAATAGCTCCTCCATAACAATATCCGCTATTACTGGTGATGTCGGTGATCCCATTGGTAATCCTTTCAGCTGTGTGTATATTAAATTATTAAATTTGAAATATCGGTTTTCCTCGATACAAAACTTTAAAACTTCCATAAATATTTTCTTTGGGATTT